>JANHGO010000033.1:40665295-40683647 GCA_024606505.1 Aquila spilogaster
TGGGCAGCAGGTCGAGGGAGGGGATTCTGCCCCTCTGCTCCCATCGGGTGAGAGCCCACCTGCGGTCCTGCGTCCAGGTTGGACTAGATGACCTTTAAAGGTTCCTTCCAACCCAAACTATTCTATGATTCTATGGTTCTGTGATTTTGCTGGACTGACTGAAACTGAGAGGTCTCCAGTACAATCTCATCTTTGCTCTCCGTGTCACATAGTTCACGTAGCAACTTACACAAACATACACCTCATGCAAAGCTTCATCTCTGCTACTTCCACACGTTTGACGTTTCTCTACTTACATTCCTGACAATTTACATTTCACTTATTGTGCTTCCTATCCTAATTCCAGCTCCATAGCAGTGGAAGAACAGGAGCTGCTTGGCACGGGAGCCTCCCTTTCATTCTTAGTCTCACAGAAAATACAAGCTGCAGATGTTTCTCAAACTGCCTGGGGGGACCACAGGCTCCAAGGGTAATTCCAGGCATTGGGTCCCCACAAGAGTCACTATACTATATGAAAGTGATATAATAGAAGAGATATGAGAGCAGTACATTGAGTGTATGGGGACTTCAGGAGCAGTGCATACAGATTATGTCATTTAATATGACTGCAATCACCACCAGAGTGGTGACCCAGTGCACCCACCTGCCCCCAGGGTGAAGGAGCAGACCCAACACACAAGGTCACCAGGAGAGACAAGTCCTTCATCCCAGAAGAGGAGCTGTTTGAAACAATCTCTCCTCCATGCCCTTCACTGATAATCTTCTTTCTCTTCCATGGCTGCACGAAGCTTAGCCTGGGATTCACAGAGAAGCCAGAAGGGCAACGTGCTCATCTCCACACTGCAAACCATCGGCTTGGTACACAAGGACTTGCGTATGGGCGCATGTAAGGCATTTGAATGAGCCAAGAAGACACTCCCAGCAGTTTCCAAGCTCAAGCTCACAGCGGCCCAGGGAATGATGGAGGAGGAGGAGATCTCCCAGAGCTCCAGCTACACAAACAGCAAGTAGTTTTTCATGGGTGGATGACTTTCAGACAACAAACAAAGTCTACCATTCTAGGTTTTTTCTAGGTGAGTCTTTAATGATATTTGTCTCCTCACAGACTCACATAGCATCTCTGCTTTAACTTGATTCATTCTGAGTTTGTCAGCAGCATGTTTTTTCTTGGTTTGAACCCATCGTTCTCATCTTCTCGGTTATTGCTGCCCTGGGACTCCATCACTGGCTTAGCTCTCATCTGGTGCTACAAAGGCACCAACTCTACATGGCTCTATGGAAAGGAAAATGACCGACAGCTGCTTCCTCGGAGCCATTTTTGTTTTATGCAGGCTGCGGAAAATTTTCCGAGACAAGCACTCATTTCTTTAGTAATAAAGTCAGCCAGTAAGTTAAGTGCTTCTGCCAGTAGCCGTCTCCTTATTTCAGAAAAGAAGGATTTTAACTTTGACAATGAAATTCCATGAACAAAGCACTTTTTTGGAAGCCTCATCTACACACAGTCTTCTCAGAGTAAAGCTTCATTGTGGTTTTTTTTTTAATGAAAAGGACCAAATTGTTCTCAGTTCCATAATTGCCAGCTGCCATTAAAATCAGCGGGAACTACGCATATATACCTGAGGAAAAATGTGACTGGTAGTTCTTAGAAATGAGAGAGGAATGAATTAAAAATGGATTTTGGATTAAAAATATCAGAGGGATCAGCTGACTATGTGCTACGGAAAGGAAAAGAGCTGACTTAGAAAGCCTTAGGAATCAGGGCAATCACAGGAATTCTGCCAAGGCATTTATCTATAGTGGTAGATACTGCTATTTTGACTTGCAAACTGTTAGAGAAATATAAACTGCTTTATTCCCTTGTCCCAGTTAGATTAGTCAAGTACTTAAGCACTTTATCTTTTAATTAATTGTATCAGCTAAGTGTGTATTTAGAAACTGAATTTCTGCGCAGAAATCCCCAACATATTCATCACTTCTCGTACACCCCTCTTCTCCACAGCCTGCCAAGCACTGAGTCATGGCTCCATTTTATTCTATTCTTTCCATTGCTGCACAACAATTACACAGTCTATGAGAAAATTATATTTGTTTTTTAATCATTCGGGGAACCAGCCATTCATAAGAGAAGGACACAGCAGCCTGTGCAGAAAGAGGATGATTTAATGGAGGATTGCAGAATGTGATCTGGTTAAAAGTCAAATAAACTTAGTAAACGGAAGATTTGGAAGCTGTGGTGGAAGGTCATCTCTTCCGGCAGTCTGTTTTAAAAGAAAAAATGTAAAGGAAGAATACAGCTGCTGGTTTCATGTTCATCGTGCCAACCTGCAAACTTTTTATTTTCCAAAACTTTGCTAATCTAGAAGAAACAGAAACTGCATGTGACCATTGCTGTGGGTTTGGATTGTAAAACAAAACTCAAAGCAAGGCTTTGCTAACCGCATATTGTCTTATTTGCCCATTGTGCCTGGAGCAACACCAGTGGCTAAACGCAGGGATGATTCAGTCAAATGACTTCTCAGCCTCATCCACGCCAGTGTGGGTCCGCAGCAGCTATGCTTCCCCAGGCAGCTTCCCCAGAAACGCAACCCTGAACTTATCCCTCGTCAGCACTGCAGGGCAATCCCTCCTTCCCGAGCGCTCAAACAGAAAGAGAAAGGGACATAGGAAAGTTTGGCCACACAATGTTCGTTTTAACAAATGTTAAATATATAAAATCTGATTTCAAAAGCTCCAAGGTTGGACAGATGAAATCACAACGATCTTCTACTTCAGAAGAAGGGCAGATTGCCTTGATGAAAACGTAAGGTTTCAGGTTGTGTTTCACAGATACAAACGTTAATTCATCCTGAAACTGTTCCTGACTAAACAAATGAAATGCCCTCAGATAATGGCCCAAAGCAACGTGCCCAAGTCATTCTGCACGGCTGTGCAAGCAAGCAGCATGACTTGAAAAGCTGTGCTCAGGGTGTACTTGGTCTGTTACGAAGCACACTCGAAGGACTGTACGTGACAAACAAATAAACTCTTTATCCGGAAATTTCAGCGGAGTCACATGCGGGATGTGACTGCTCTCTTCCAGCCGTTGGGACTGAGCTGGCCAGACCTGCCCGCACCCACTCCCAGATGGGAGGGCACGATGGAGAACGGGCTTTCGGTGCGTGCTGGACGGACACCCTGCCCGGGTCAAACCCCTGCGCCTGGGAATTCTGCTGCAGATCGGTAGTTTCTTCAGGCGCTGGGATCGTGCAGGTTTAAGGTATTAGAGGTCACGCTGCTACGGCTGGTTTCTGAAAGCACTGAGTTAGGGCTGGGGTCAAGTCAAACCAAAAAGGAGGCGTCAGGTGACGGACTAAAGCTCTGGCAGCCAGGGGCTTGCAGATAGAACTTCAAGCCAAGCTACTGACTCACGCTGGATGTGTGAACATGAGCAATGCAGTTGGCTTCTTGCTACCTCAGTCAGCTAAGCTGGAAGATTGAGTCATGGCTGGACCTCCCAGAATCCCGATACAACGTCTGAAGTGACCTTTCTAGAATAAATAAGGACAAGTTTGCCTTTAAACTCAGCATGTAAGTGTTAGACTGTGCTAGACAGCTACAGTGAAGAGGATGGGGGAGAGGATGACATAAGCTGCCCCTTCCTCAGCACACTGGGGAGCTTCTTGCAGAAATGAATGGGGCCTTTTCTCTCTCACGCTGTGGGAATGCTGCTTTCCAAGGGGCTTGTGCTCAGCTTGCCTAAATATACACTGGTCCATAACACAGAGCACACGAGTGTGTCCGGGATATCGGAAACAGAAAAACCCATAGAATCATGCAAGAACGGAGGCTGAAGTCGCCTCTGGAATTCACCCAGGCTGAACTCTTCTCTCCTCACCCCCCAGGGCTATCTTCAAAGTTCAATCAGTTGGCTCAGGGCCTCGTCTAGTCAAGGTTTGAATATCTCCAGAGACAAAGATTTAGTGGGCTTTTTGAGCAACCTGCTTTAGTGTTTGACTACCCTTACTGAAAATTTTTTCCTTATGTCTAATTAGGATTTCCTTTGCTGCAACTCAGTTCTCATCTTCCTCTGTGTACCCAGAGAACTGTCTGGCTCCATCTTCTGTGTAATTCCCTTTTAGGTTACAAAAACAGCCCTTAGCTTTGTCTTCTCCAGTCTAATCGCAGCCCCCTGGCTATTTTAGGGGCTGTCAGCTGGAATCGCTCCAGCTTTTCAGTATCGTTCTTGCCCTGGGGTCCCTAAACTGGACACAGTAATCGATATGCAATCTCACCCCGCCAAGCAGAGGGGACTAGTCTCTTCCCTTGGTCTGTTGGCTATGCTCTTCTCTTGCTATGTAGTCCAGTATGCATCCATCCCTGCAAGGGCACGCTGCGGACATACTCAACTTGGGGTCCCCCAGGACCCCAGGTCCTCTTCTGAAGAGCTGCTGTCTAGCCAGTCAGCCCTCAGCTTGAACAGTGATATGGGTTTTTCTCTCCCAGGTGCAAAACCATCAGGGATAAATCCATGCTAATCAGTATACCTATTGCATTGGTCAGAGGCGGTCCATAGTCAGAGCAAGCTTTTGGCAGTCAAGACAAGCAGCTGTCCAGGACAGCAGACTGCAGGGAGTAGCAAACGGCCACGATCCTGCTGCCCATTTTGCTTTTACTAGAAAACCTTTGGAAACCCAGGCTCACTGCTGCTGAAGTTTGAGACATATACATATGTGTGGATGTATGGCTCTTGCTAGGCAAGACGGGACTCCTATAAAGCTATCCCTGTTACCTCGTCTCCCATATGCCTGGTGGCAGCAGGAAGAACAAGTCCAACTCCCCAGGGCTCTGCAGCTGGGACTCCATCCCAGCTCGGCTCTTCCCGAAGAGGGAACACTCTGAGGGGACTTATTCTCCCCTGGGCTTACACAAACCTGGGCAAGTTCTGTCCATGTTTTTCAGCTACATTACCGAGATTCTTCCTGTGTAAAAAGCTATTCAGCAAACTATAGTGAATCAAATTATTATTGTCCAACAGTACAATAACAATGTATAGAGGCAGTGAGAAAATACATTCCAGATTTAAAGTTAGTTCTTCTAAATCTGCATTAAACAACCTTCTCAGCAATGCTGAACACTGCAAGCCTACTAACCTTGAAAAGTGCTGCCTCTGCTCAGCTCTCTAGATAAACTGCAATATTCACTGAACTGTACACAAAGCAAGGCATGTCATGATGAGCTGCATGTGGAGGGCAGGGAGGCTCAAAGGTGCTCCTCTCTGCCATTACTAGGCAGGGCACAGGGCACTGGAATACAAGGCTCTGTCTGGCGAGCGGAGACATATTTGACCTGTGATCACAAGAAAGGGGACAACAGGTCAGCTGGATCAAAGATTTGCTGTTTTACTGGTCCGGCTGGCTCCTCACTCTAGGTGGGCTCCTGAGAACAGCCCTGAGAACTACCTGCGGCTGAAGCTGCTCCTGGAAAACAGGAGGAAAATCTGGGTATCACTGTATATCTGCTCCTATGGAAGCCGAAATCCCTGTTTTACCCATCCTCAAATGAAAATAGCAAGTGTGTTAGAAGTGGAAGAAATCTCTGGTTACTGCTGTGACCTATTACAAACCTCCGTTTACATGCCCTGTAATGATTCAGCTGTAGAGGGGGAGCAGAAGCAGGCAGAGGTTTGACACCTAGCCTGTGGGCGTCCTAAGTGGATACAGATCTCAGGATACGGCCTCTGCCGAGGGACGTGCAGGGAACAAGTGGGCATTCAAAGACGCGAGGCTACCACGCACTTCTCTGAGAATTATAGCCGGCTTTCAGCATCCTGGTGACCTTTAAGACAGGGAGGGGAGTTGTGGTTGGCTCAGCTGAAGCAACACGGGAATTAATTTCTGCCGCAAAAGCCGGTGAGCACGTCCTGCCAGCACCAGGTCAGGGATGACTTGAGGAGAGGACTCTGTGCTACCCACGGAGCACGAGATAACGTGAAGATGCTGCCTTTCCCCGCCGGACATCATGAAGGTCTCCCTTCACCGCCTCCACTTCGTTCCCCTGGAGTGTCTCGCGTAAATCAGTGTTATGCTCCTGCCACATCCTTTAAGTCTCACAGCAGTGACATCCAAGTTAGATTACGAGCGCCTGGGGCAAATTCACATGAGCCCTGTTCCTAATGTGAAGTCAATTAAAATCAAGTAATGCAAGGAACACATCTGGTCCTAGATGTTCATGATAATAAAGAAACCCCATTATGTTACTCATGCGATATAATTACTAAATAGCGATTCTTGAGATCTCCATGTCAGGAAGTAGCCTGAACCACAAAACTGAGATTTTTTTTTAAGGTGGATTCCAAGCCTTTAGGGTCTGTAGATAAATAGACTCCATTTTCTGTTCAACACAGAATTGAACCATACAGTCAGTTCTACACTTTGACCATTTCCTCCCCAGCAACTCTACCAGAAACCATTACAAAGAAGGCACCTGTGGTTCTGGTTTGGAGGAACAACAAAATTAGGAGTGTGTGGAAGGTTTAAAGCTGGGATCCATCAATTCAGTAACACAGAGCAACACATCAACATCTTAGTAATCCCAGGCAGCTAGCTCAGCCTGATTCTTGTGAATTTAACTTAATTTGCTCACTTTGAGCTTTTTTTCTTTTCTGTAACATCTATGAATCATTGTGCTGTCCAGAATGAATACCGACTGAATGCTTCCCTGGCTCAGAGATAGCAGAGCCCCTTGCTTAGTCAGGAAAATGATTTAAGAAAATCAATGGCTTTGCTTTGCTTACAAAATAAATTTTAAAAATAACAGGGTAAGAGCGAAACAGTGGGAATGCCAGCAGAGGGATGTTTCAGTCCACTGCCATTTCATACCAAGACTTCACCTGACAGCAATTAGATAAATATGTTTCTCAGCAACATCAAATCTTAGGCAAAGTCCTATAGTTGTTACTTCGTCACTAAAATATTATGACCAAACACATCAGGCACTTCCCTTGGGTTAATAAGAGAGCCCCATGCACCCTTGCCATAAGCACCCTAATACAGGGCTGTAGCTAGGACTGGCCTAGATCTTAAAGCCAGATGATCTGGATAGAATGATGCCATTAACTTCCAAAATGCTTGCAGTCATCTACAGAGTTGAATGTGGGTGTTGATAATTTTTTAGGCTGAAGCACAGTTCAGTCCTGCCCATAGACATTGACCTTGAGCAGCACATGCAGTAATTCTGGGTTTCCCAGGTCAGGGACTCCCATGCTTTGTTTTTGGGGGTGTCACAGCACAGTGGTGGCAACGCAACAGTACTCCCTATCCTCCTCCTCCTCCTCCTCACTTTGTTTGATTTCAACTGCCAACGTACCGCAAGGACATATCTGCAACACACCTTTCCCTTCTCCCCTCTGTAGTAGGACCCTGCTAGCGTTTGGTTTTGTCACGCTGCTAGCAACAGCAAAGCCTGGTGGGTTGTCTCTGCCTCCTGCCCTCTCTTTGGGATTAAATGGTGCTAGGAAGTTGTTCTACTTCCTCAGTACACATTGATTACATATATTGTTCACGAGAGGTTTTCTGCATTCTCTCTGAGTTTAAACTGTGAGTCAAAATCACCTCGTACTGTATGCAACCTGGAGGAAAATACTGGGCATAGAGTGAAGGTCACACAGCTTAGAACAGGAGCCACTGCCTCCTTTGACTCTTCCTGGGACAGGTCTGCACAAGTGTACGTGTGAGAGCACTTAAACCAGCACAAAACTGGTACAACAGAGGAGAGGACACTCCACGTGCAAGCCCAGCAACCCCAGACACTCCTGATGCATGGGATTGCCTTTCCTTGCCGAGTAGATGGGCCCAAAATCCTTAGGAGCTGGCGTATAACAAAGGAGACCCTAATTCCCTTCTCTCCTTACCCACATACAGAGTCACACATGCTCAGCTGCATGGTCACAGCTTTGCTATGCACACAAAATAAAAGTAGATAAATGGTGCAGGGTAACCTACCCTAGGGCTTAAATACCTTTAAGGAAGAGGTCCAGGAGAGCTACTGAGTAATACTTCTCAGCATCAAAGCATTGTGAGAGTTAAGGTGATGAGTTAAGCCTAGATGAAGCTCTGGAAACTACTTGCTGCAGACAGAGCCTCTGTGAAGCACCTGGAGAAGCATCCATGACAAAGTAGAGCAAAGCATGGAGCGTTCAATAAAGATCTCAGCTGTCCCATAGGTTAAAGCAAAACCTGTCATTTTTAAGTTGATTATTTTTCTAAGCAAAGACAAACTCCAAACTTATACAGCAAAATAAATCCTTCTGTATTCTGAGTAATCTAGCACGCAGTTGGTACAGAAGCTGAGAAAGGTCTGTGTTTCCCACGGCTCTACACTGTGGCAGGCTACCTGCAGCCCTTGACTGGAGGTCAACTGAATCACCTACGCTCTTTTAACGTAAGTCACTGAGCAACTGTGGCTTGGTAAAATGTTCAGTCGCAACAGATGTGGGCAGAGTTTGGATTAGTCACATAGGATGAAAAGGCTTCGTCAGCCACTCTCCCTTAGAAATGACATTTCCATACAAAATAAATACAATTTTAAAAGCAATTGATTTCTTCTATATGAAGGAAAGCCTCCTTCTAACTGAACTTTGTTCATCGTGAGCATCAGTGAAGCCTTCACTGAAAAACAGCCTGCTTCATGCCCAGGACAGCAAGCACCTGTCTTTGAGAAGGTTTCTGATTCCCTGTGGTCATCTTCTGCTTCCAATGGGTCTGTCCAGGTGAGGCAAAAGGGAAGGAACTGTTTGGTTCCCTGACAGCAACCCAGAAAGAGCTGCCATCTCAGGGAAGCGACAGCTGAGCTAGCGGTGGTCGGTCCCAAGGAATGGTTATATCCCCACGATTTATCCTCTAGAGGAAGCCCAGCAAAACCCACCGGGGTTCCCAAGGACAGCGGGCTTTTTGGAGGAAAGGGAGGACTGAAGGGAAACAGAAACAAGCCTGAACACGCAAACAAACCCCCTTAAACCTTGATGCCCAGGTTGATGCATGACTGAAGATGGACATCTGCAGCACTGTACTCAAAAAATGGAGGAAATAATAATAATTAAAAAAAAACCAACCAAGAAGTTCCACATGAAGTCTTGACTGAAGTAGTTGCCAGCTGTCCACTCAATACTGGAATAATTGCTCCTGGCACGCCTCAGGCACAAACCCCATCCAAAGGGAACTGCAGAGCCGGGGCCGCGCAGTGCGACGAGGCACTAATCTTCACCGCGCGTGCCCACCGGACCGTGGACCTCCTGCTTTTTCAACACCCCCGTTGCTCCCTGCCTAACACAGGGGTCACGGCACAGGGGCTGTCATTTCTATCTCCGAGCATCTCTCCGTCACAGCAGCTCCCGCAGCGGTGTGACCCCAACTCATGCCCCGGGGGAAGGAAATCGATGGTTTCCACACAGCCCACACTGACAGTCATGGTGTGGACCACGGAGGAATTTCATCTGATCAGCAGCTTTTGCTCCAGAGGTGTCTAAGGCTCAGCTTTAAGTGGATTAAACTGTGTCTCCTGCCATTAAAAAAACAAAAAGAAAAAGGACCGCGTGAATTTTCCAGGTTCATCACTGCAAGCTGGGTCCTGTGAAGAATTCACCGGAGGCGGGCGGACATCTATAAAGCAAGTCATGGCTGGGATCTCACTCTTTGTGACCCAAATATTCAGCTAAAATATTTCAAATGAAAAAAGTTAGTTGGCTTGTAGTCATCAGTCCACTGTGGGTTGAGGAGAATCTCCAGTGGGAAAAAGAAGCTTATTAAACAGATGCTACAGAATAGAGCAATATGGGGCAGAAAGGAAAACAATATTATGAAATTACTTCTGTCTCAGATACCCCGTACAGTTTTTATTAAAGTCAACAGGAATTGCACACACAGCTCCAGGAGAATGCACAGCCCATCAACAGAGCATTAAAGCACAAGCTATGGGGAAAATTAAAAGGTTTGAACTCTACAATGACTAAATAATCACAGGCCTCACTGCTTTCTACAAATAGTAAGACTTGCAGGTCTTATGTGTGCAAAACCCCAAGCCTGAGATCTCAGACGCAGAGGAATTCTGCACCTTTTCCTGCATGGAGAGGTGCAGCAGACACCCCGCAGGCAGCCCCAGGTGGAGGAAGCGGTTTGGCACTTCCTCCGCTAATGGAGAAACAGAAGCAACCATGTAGATGCAAGCAAGCAATAAATAAAGCTTGCTGAGATTTTGCACCTCAAACTGGGAGGATTTATATTTCATGTAGTGACAGTAGATTGCTTTATGCACTTTCTTTTGTTTTTTTTCCCCAAGACCAGGTGAAGTATTTATGGAACTTTTGAATTTAAACATCCTTGGACTATGCCGAGTGACTGGTCTGAATTGGGTAGCGGTCATGCACTGTGACAAACTCCACAGCGCTTTGCAAGATTAGCTGCACAAAGAGATCCTTTCACGTACCGCTGAAACGCAGCCCTCTTGCATTTCAGCTGCTTAAGAGTGCAAGGAACGTTTCACCACGACCTCGGACAAGAAATGAAACGCACTTCTGTAAATCCGCCAGTAGAGCTACCAGCATTTCCAGTAGAGCTACCAGCATCTCCAGTAGAGCTACCAGCATCTCCCCACACCACTGCACAGCCGGAGAGCTGTGAGACCACAGCGTGCTCCCAGCCCACCTCCATGGCAAGTAATGTCACCCAGCATGACCTACAACTAGGTCACATCACCTCACGGCTGAAGACGACAAGGTCATGGACATAGCCATGCATATAGATGATGTCAGATCAGCTGATACGCGGTAAGATATCTCCCTGAAGAGCCGCCTTTCTGCTCTGTAGGGAAACACTGGCCCAGTGAAAGGTCTGAGAAAGAGGCAGGGAGCTAGATGCCTCTCTTTCTCCCACGACAGAAACTGGAACAGCCCTAAGCTTTCCACACTGCACAAACTGAATTCATGAGTCATTCGGTGCTCCTTTTCAAGGGCTCCCACCTATTTATGCAATGAAAAGCAAACAGAAGTTCTCACTATCGTTTAATGATGTCACCACACAGCTAATTTGTTAGCTAAAAATCCTTGCAGGCTTTAAATTTGCCGCCTAAGTTCATACCAGGTTTGTAATTTACACTGTTGAAAGGCAGCACCAAGTCATACCAGTCAGCTGAGTGTGTCCCAAATGGCGGCCTCCTTACATGTGACAAAGAAAAAATCCCATTAACACAGGAAACTTCTATTGCTATGGGATTTCTTGCCTCTGGCATAAAGGGCTTCTTCCTTGGGGGGGGTAGCGCGGGACTGGAACAAGGACCCAGAGACACGGTGGCATCTCCAGCCTTGAAGGTTTTCAAGACTTGGCTGTACAAAGCTACGTCTGCTGTGAACCAGCATTGATGATATTCCCACTTCGAGTCAGAGGTCAGACTGGAGCCCTTTGCAGCCAACATTTCTATGATCCTGTGAGCTCTTCCTGCAACCTCAGTGTATTTCTAATGCAAAGAATTTTCCATACTAAAAATGAGAGGGCATGCAGATTTCCATGGGATGAAAGTATACTTGATCTTTAAATGATCTTTAAATGAAAATGATGGACATTTGAGAGGGACGTATTAATGGACTCGTGCAGCTGTGCACAATACTGAGGGCTATTTAGGGGCAGACCCTGAGAAGACCCTGACTGCTCCCACATGCAGTGATGCCAGCTCTCTTACTAAAGAAGGGAATGTCAGAGAGGGACAGTTGACCTTTAAGACGCCAGCACAGTTGTGTTAAATTTCCCTTCACTGTGAGAAGCCAGTCAAATGTCACCATTCATTGTAGAACTGGTCAAAGCACAGGGCAAAGCTGCTGCGTTTTTCACACTAGAGCTTTGAAACAAGCCATTTTTATTTTTCATCTCTCGTTCAGGCCAGCAGTTTTAGCATGAAGTCTTCCTCCGTGAAGCAAATCGAGTTGTAGAGCCTTTTATTTATCTTTCCCAACTTCACGTGCTTTAAGATTTCCATAAAGCAGAACACATCTGTATGAAGACTCTGTCCATGATGGAGATAACTGCCAACACCGAGTCACATGTTATTTCACATGATGATGGGCACTGTCATCTTAACTCAGCTTCATATACCACAAACAGATTTCTTTGCAGGAGAGGAACAGTTGTTAAATGTTGCGTACTCTTTCATGTTAGAGCTGCCCCTTTTACCTTCTCATTGACAAGTATCCTCTGTTGATCCAGGTTATGAATCAAGCCTCGTATTAGTCTCAACACACCAGCGTGACTAATGCTTGCCCTTTAAACCTCCTGTAACACTTCTAACAAAGTTGTCTGGTACTGACCAAATCCAGTTTGGGAAAGGCAAGCCTGAATAGCCCTCACGTCATAAAGCTCTTGAGTACTTCTTCGGTTCCCTTCTCATTCAATTCTAGGTTTATTTAGGTGTGGCAGCTCCCAAAAACTGATGGAGAGGGGGATTCCTGCGGAGAGCAGCAGGGAGCCAGAGGCAGCGTGCCCTGGGGTCCTACAAGCCAAGGCACAGGGCGCAGGGCTGCTGGACTTGTGAATCTCTCTAGGCTGCACAGACACACATAGGCAGCTCCTAGCAGGCTGAAATATTATTTTGCTCAGTGTGGAGCATGCCTTTAGGGAAATACAACAGGAGGGAAACAGAACAGGACTTGGATGCAGGTAAATCCTATAGATATTCTCCAGCCTCTGACTTCTTATTTCATTAGCAAATAAACATAATATTCTTTCAAAAAACTCTTGCATTATTTTCTTTTCTAAAAAGCAAAGTCTCTCTTTGTGGCGGCTTTGGAACGACCTCAAAACATGAAATGTGGATGCCTGATGCAGAAATAGCTGGAGTTTGCAAAGCACCTGGAACTACAGTCTTTGAGCTTTAGTTTCAGTGGGTTCCCAGTCGGACGCCTGTGATATTGATTTCATTGTCAGTGTTGTTAACAATTTCACAGCTCAGAGAAGGGATAAGAATTATAACATTGAATTGCTCTGCTAGTCCTCAAAATGTGAGCGCGTGTGTGTGTGTGCACGTGCATGTGTGTGCAAATGTGTGTGCAGGGATAGAGAAAGAGAGGAAAATGAAATAAACCATGGAGGCCACCACCATACATATAGTGAGTTCAGAGGGTGATTGGTTTACTTTTCTGTAAGGAATTTTCTATAAAGAAGGGGCTCAACATTTAAGAAGCTGGCTTTTAGGCAGCTTTGCCATTCACAAAATCTGGCGTGAAGTGAAGAGTCTCAGCAGAGGTTATGAACCAACCACTTCAGAGTGGGTGGTAAAATTAGACAAAATCAATCTTTCCATCCCTCAGAGCAGACACAGCAGCAGGTGTGGGTGGGGACTGAAGGTGCACCGCAAGGGAACACAAACAGCCTAAAAAAAAACACCTTCCAAGGAATAATGATATCATATCTTTTTGCCAACACTGACATAATACTCCTGCTGTCTGCAAAATCATTATGTTCCAAGCAACACCTCATGAAGCCTAGAAAAGAATAGGCACTGAGAAAAGAGACAAACTTTTCTTTTAAATTTCCTTCTGTGTGGAACTGGCTCAGTTCTAATGTAAGTGCTATGGAAATAGCCAGGTCCCATTGAAAATTTCTAAAAAGGAAAAACGTCACCTCCAATTATCTTGCCATGTACTGAAAATATCTTGATCTTAAAATATCTTGAGAAAGACCCTGAGACTGAAAAAGTAATGCCTTTGCTCTCTTCATGTGTCGGTGGTGCTTCTTGTCCTTCACTTTGTGAACTCCAAATTCAAAGAAAAATCTAAGAAAAGAAAAATTATGACAAAGACCTCAATACCCTGAGACTCATCTCTCTGCTCCTCAAGGAACATCCCTGTGAAAATGGGCACACTGATGTCAACTCAGAAGAAGGTAACAATTATGTCCTGTGTTTTGGTGCTAGCAGCTACCGTAGTGAAGAAATGTAAGCTCATTGATTTCTGGTGTGAGATATCTTATCTTCTATATGCATTAGTGAAGGTGGTTAAAAAACAGCGTATCTTCACAGCATCCTTTCTGTAAGACAGGTTATTATTCAGTTCCTACAAGGCCAAGAGCAAATCATACTAACATGACCAGATTACAAAGAGTCTTAAATCTTTCCTGTGATGTAGCGGCTCATCCTTAGGTGTACACACCAGCGGCACATCTACTGATCTGCCTGTAGGAAATCTGATCTTTTTCTTTGGTTAAAGATGATCTTTTGGTACACTGGACTATGCAAAAAATTGTGTGCAATCTCATACCTATCTCCCCCTGTATCTACCTTCCAATATCTCTATTGTGAGCATTTTATAGTGTTCAGAAATGTATTAACTGGACCACAGGAGACAGAGAAGGTGGCTATTTCTGTAACTTTTGGGGAGCCTGCTAAATGCATGTAAGTATTTTCACAGGGAGAAACCGAAGACCCCTTTTCTCATTGCTTGGTGGGTATGTGTGTGCCTGGTGAAAGGGACATCCCCAGTCAGACAGGGCTGTGTCTGGCCTCACACAATATATCAGCTCTTTAATCTAATGGTCCTCCTAAATCCTCTGGATACAGCTTCATTACCTGGCTTTGCAAGATCCTCATAAGGGTTAACAGCCTTTTCTTTGGCCAGCAAGAGCTCTGGCTCCTATGTTATGAGTTGTGCACTGAAGTGCAGAGAAACTTTGGTAACAGTCTAAAGTCACGGGAGAAGTCATAGGGAAGTGGAACCGAACATGACTAAATGAACCCAGCATCCGCATCACGAGGCACAGCCCTAAAGAGCTTACACAGCTCGTAGCAAAACAAGTGAGGATGACAAATATTTATGTAATGGGTATTTGGAATGCAAATGGTATGCATTGGGTAATGCAGTGCAAAAGTTCCCTGTGATAACAGCAGGGTTTGCTTAAGGGTACAGGGATATTCGTTCCGTAAGGTAGCACCTACCACAATTTTATTTCACGTGCACTCCCCTACCCCCTGAGGTGCTCCCCCAGGCACATCTGACTGTCAATATAGAGCTAGTAGGTGAAATAAATAATAGCTCAGCCTCTCGTGGCCACTCCATTCAAGGAAATTGTTTGGATTTGGTCGTTGGGTTTACTTGTTTTCAAAATGATGATGTGACTGTTATTGGAAAGATGAGTCAGTGAAATGAGTTTTGTCGTTCTGGAGGCGAGGGTTATTGGCTGCTTTTTAAAAAAATGTAACCCCAAGGGGCCTCAGGGCAGCCTCTGAACCAAGTTTTGGCTCCACGCTCTAACATTATCCTCGAAAAAGACAAATATCTTGAGTCATCTGGTGCCTGTGTCTCTGTTTAATAGACCTTTCCCTTGCCTTGAGTAAGAGGGTTTCGTTCGATCAAAAGTGGGAGAACCATAAATATATGACACTAAACCGTATTATTTCATAGTAAAAGAGTAGATAAGCAGCAGCATATTTGAGTGCAAGGTAATGCTAAATTTGGCTGGTGTATTTCGCTATTTTCAGTCTCCACAGTATCAACCATGTGATAGGGCAAAACTTCCTTTCCCCTGAACAGCCCTCTGGAATCTGAGAAAAAGGAAGCAGTTAAATATCAAATGAGAGAAATTACTTCTTAAGTGGGCATAATTTTTAAACTGCATGCTTTTAGACTATTAGAAGAGTGTTTTTCTTGGACCAGAGTTACAACACTGAACGCAGTTATGCTAAAATGGAAATGCCTAGATTTTGAAAGTTTAATAACAGGGTAGCTACAGAGATTTTTGAACACTTGCACTTTCTTTGTAACCTTCAGCGGTTTTTTTTTTGCTCTTACACACATAAACTCCAAAGCCTGTGCATCTGCTGCAAAACCTCACGTGGAGTGCTGTGTGTGATTTCAGGCTTCCCAGTACAAGACAGACACTGATATACTGGAGCAAGTCCTGCAGAGCACCACCAAGGTGCCTGGGGTTGGAGCACCAGTTGTGTTTTGGAGGTGTGCAGAGGCCCCTTTCCATTTAAATTATTTTATTATTCTATCCTTTTCCCCTTCTTTTTCCTTCACTGTGGCCAGTACCTACCATCCTGGTAAGCCTATTGACTTCATCCCACTTTGGCAAATAAGGATGTACAGCCCAGGCAGTGATTTGACTTTACCAGGATTCTAGGTGTGGTTTCAGACAGTGGTTTTGTACCTTAAAAACTGAAACCTGGCCCCTGTGTTTGCAGAGAGGGCCTGCTAAAAGGCCCTACAGAAGTTTGCAAAGGTTGGTGAGACTTATTTGCGGGGGCTGCCACGATCTCCCCTTCCCATTGCAGAGCTTCAGCCAGCACCACTGTCTCCTAAGGTCAGGCAGATTGGCTTCCCCAATTCCCCCAAAGTTGCCCTGGTATTGTCTGTCCAATATATATTAAAGATATTTTATATCAAAATAGGTCAGAATCAAGCTTTGTAGAGCATAAAAATTCTCTCCTTTGACTTTGTTCTCCTTTTCTCGTTTACTCTCCTTTACTTATTAATTCTTCCTTCTGGAACTTTCTTTTTCACTCTCCCATTTTTTTTTTTAATACTTTACTAAATTTACTTATTGTTTCATCTCCAGGAACATTTCTTTAACCCTACTTTTCATACAAAATCCGTTTTCTTCTAACTCTGTTTCTGATTTTAGCTTCTTTCTTCACTGCCACCATTTCCGCTCTTATTCTTTCTTCTCCCTCTTTGAAAATAAATAACCATCTCTTAAGTCCCTTTTTCCTACCTTCCCCATCCTCTCATATTTTCTCAACTGTGTCTTCTGTCGCCTTCTGTGCTCGAAACCTTTTTTTCTTTCACATGGCTTTCCCATCACTCCATACTCTAGGCTGTTTCTCCACTATTGCTTCCCAGTTCATTTTCCCTGGCATTCACCATGTCCCTAAATAACTGGCCAAGAGTTTGAAGCTTTTTCCTCTTTCCTCCTCCATGGAAAAGGGTGCAGAGAAAAACCTATCCTTTGTCCCACCTGTTGGTATTGGCCTTGTGACATCATACTTTTGCCACGAAAATACTTCTAAATTGTGAGCGAAGTTGCTAAGACATCCCAGAGGTCTTTCCCCTTCAGGGAACTCCACTGTGTCTCCACTCCAACTTTATTTCTCCCTTTCTACCTACACTGGTCTTGTCAGTTAACCTAATGGTATTTCCATCTGTCGTCTCCTTTTAGAAGCTGCTGCTCACCATGTTCCCAGTGGCCACCTTTAAATAATAATTAACATTATTTAAAGCCTTCCCAAAGACTCCTGAGCAAACCACACAGTCCCCCCTCCCTAAAATATGGTAACAACATCTTGAAGTGGGTTCTCCCCCGACAGAAGATGAAAACACCCGTCTCTCTGTTTCCCTGCAGGACAAGCCAAACACGGCACTTCAGCACACGGTGGTCTGAAGGAGGGGCTCAAGCCGTCCTCTCCATATAAATCACATCTCAAATGTTTTTTGTAGCCAGTCACTTAAGTATGTTTCCAGAAAAGCACCTCAGAACATGAAACAAAAGACACCAGAAAAATAAGCATTTAAGAGCTGTGCTTTGCTTCCCGTCCAAGGTTAATTTTTGGATTCTCTGAAACTACAGATGGATGACAAGAAACACAGAATATTGAGAGAGTGTAATAATCTTGTGCAAACCTCTCACACCCACGCACTCTCCCTTTTCTGGGTCTGGCTGACTCATACAAGTCAACTTCAGGGAAAAAATTACTTTAAAAAAACACACCCCCCCAGGCAACTAATCTCCCCTGGCTATAGGGAAGGTGCTTCTTTGATCTCACCTTGCTAGGAGAGCCAAAATAGCACTGGCAGGTGCAAATGCAGAATTAGGGAAAGAAAGACTCGCTCAGTAGCTGATCCCTCTTCCTCAGGGGTATTTGTTTTAACATGGCAGTCAGGGTTCAGTGGCTGCAGTACGATGAGAGGGTGATTCAAGAGTAAAGGTTCAGGGGAGTCTCTAGACCATCTGCTGTGTACCTTTTTATACCAGCTGTCTTAGGCTTTCTTTATCCACTCTGGCAAGATCTGTGAGCAAGTTCCCTTACGCCAAGTGCAAATATTTAAGTGGCTGGATAACTCCCGTAAAAATTTGTTTCCATCTCTTAAGGAACAAGGCATCACTTTGAACCTGATAAGCCACTTTCTGTTAGCTCCTACCTGACGGTTTTACATTAAAAACCTGGGGATAATACTTCTGCACAACGGGGGTGCATGCACAGAGGATTCTGGTGCTGGGATCACCAAACCAACCCTGAAAACACCAGATCTGGAGCCAGGAATGGGGTAGCTGCACCTGTAACCTTGCTTCCAAAAGATGGGCAAGAGACCTTTGAGGTAGCACTGCAGGCGTTCTGCTTC
>JANHGO010000033.1:40683747-40694051 GCA_024606505.1 Aquila spilogaster
GGGTAGCTGCACCTGTAACCTTGCTTCCAAAAGATGGGCAAGAGACCTTTGAGGTAGCACTGCAGGCGTTCTGCTTCTGCGACTCAAGCTACTGTCTCCCCTTGGCAACACACTGGTCCCCGTGCTCGTATCCAGATACACAGATCTAAGGCGGGGATTTTTAACACCATGCACAGCCCAGGCATGCCCTCAGATGAATCCAAACCCCTTGGCAAGCTCTCTTCCTCTGAGCTGAAAATTCTGGTAAATCTATGTGTGTGACCTCTGATCTTAAGGAAAATATCAGGTCCAGTAATAGCTAATTGTAATCACTTACACAGACCACCATTTAATTATATTGTGAGAGATTCAGGGGGAACTCTCAGTAAAAGCAGATTTTAATATTCATTAAAGCCTCTTCAAAGACTCTTTTCTCTCACAACCACAATGAACTTTGCAGGGTAGACAAGACAGACTTTCTTTTTCTTTTGCAGGAAAACACAGCTTTCAATTAAGAGAATATCACTGTCATACAGATTTGGACATGAAAACGACAAATTGCTTTCCATGTTCATTTCTTAGTGACATCTTCCATCCATCTCTGTGTTTCCCCGCAGTAACGGAGATAATCTAATTCCTTCTGTGTGAGTTGGGTAACCTGAAATTGTGGACCGGAGCACCTTTTCCCTACACAGCCCAAGAGCACCCGATCAGGAAAGCTAGGACAGGATGGGTGTATATCTTGCTGCATTTTGCCCACGGGGGTGAAATACCAGTTCCAGTGAATTCAGTATCTAAGAGTTCGGTGGCACCGAGATGTCCGCTCCGATTTCCTGCTCGAAGCTTGATGATTCCTCATCAACACCACTGTCAGTAAGTATTTACTGGCCAGCACATCTCACAGGCAAATTCACAAGAACAAACCCATTACTGTGTCACCATTCCTGTCCTACCATTTTTTGGTACCTGACTTAAGAGCCTAAATTAGAAAAGCAGCCTCCCCAGCTCCTTTGGGGAAAGTCACTCCCAGGCACAACTCAGAGGAAGCAACTAATACTTGGGCATGTTCTCCTCCATTAATTGTATAGGAAGATGAAGCTCTTGTTCAGATGTCCACACTCAGGTTCTGTACCTCTCTTCCCTCTGCTTCTAATTTCTTATCTAGAGAAGAAGTCTTTGCAACACCAATAACCTGACAACCTGACTGCTATAAACCACCGGTGCTGAAAAATTATTTGAAAGAGGCAAGACTATTTTACGGTTAAAGCCAAAACTATTGTCAGTATTGATGCTCTCATTCACATCTTTAGCAGCATTCCTGCACAGCAGCAAAGCACAAGGTCTGAAAAATCCCCAAACCTTTCTCTCTGTGGTAGGATAGGAGAATCACCTGGAAGCCTTGACCATGCTCTATGCAATCAACAGGGTGCAGCTGAGCTTAGCTTGGACTCATGCATTCCTCATAACTTGCACCTGCCATTTATACCCAAAATGGACTGCTTTGATTAAACATTCAGATAGAACAAGGAAAAGACAAATTAGAAGAAACAGAGTTTATCGTAAAATCATGTATGACTTAGCTAGTGGACAAATGTATTTAATTAACCAGTTGCTAAATCTTAAGAACAGCATCTTGCCTGTTAATTGCTATATTTTAGCCAAATAACTCTATCAAGTATATTTTTCACTGAGAGAGTCTGGACTGTAAAATCAATATGGGAGACTACGAGCAGAAGCATTGCTTGAAAAAGTATAGAAGGGCCATCAAAATTTTGATTTTTTTTTTTCCGCTGGGAGAAATTTTCCTCCATAAAAGCTATGAAGAAGAAAGAAAAATATCACTGTCCCATTTTAGAAATTCCTGGGAACCAAACCCACTATTTTACCTATGATTCTGTCAGCAAAAAATTGCTAGAAGGACTGTATAACTACATTTGCACTAAAGCAACTGGGGAGTAGCTATTTTGTCTGCAAGACAGAAGATAGTTGTCTGTTTAGGAGACAGTTTTCTACAGAGGTTAAGCATTATTTTCCTCATACTTTCCTAAAAGGACAACTGGAGAAAACAATGATTTACACAACAAGTAAGATGAATAAAATATTGTGGATTTAAATCAGATTAGGAATATATCAGAGATTCAAAGCAAATAAAGAAACCTAACCAAGAATGATTTTACAAACCAGAAGCAACAGAAATCAAAGGAACTTGGTTAAACTTAAAATGAAGAAACACATTTCAAATGCTCTGTGCTGGTCTCACAGCAAACATGATTTATGAAACAAAATTTCAGATGCAACTTAATTTGCCACAACCGACCATATCAATACATCAGTGACCACGAGAGAAGAGAACATTTTCCTTTTAATTATATGGTCATCACAACTTTGGTCTTCATTAAATCTCTAGAAGAAGATACACTTGGCAAGTTTGCATTAAATAGCACTCTGCAAATCAGTATTCTTATTCCTCATTACTTCTTATTCTTCATATACTGTGACCGCGCATAGTTTTATAAGAATGACTAAACCCAGAGTTTTTACATATGCAAATCTCCGAAGTCCGGGAGACCACACAATAGCACTGATATGGAAAAGCAGAGGCAGGTGGGATGAAAAACACCGTACTGCCAACCAGTGTAATGCACGCAAGCATTTACATTTAGCCTAAGCGCAAGACCATCCCTACATTTGAGCATACCCATGGTGCAACGCTTGGGGTGAAGGAGGAAGCCACGAACCCAGCGAATGCCGCCCTGTAACGATTCCTTGCAAAGTGAACAACATCTATTCCCACCCAGTAGGACGTCTGGGCATTGCACCCCAGTCACTTCTGGCTGCTGTACCAAAGCCGTAGGTAGGTACCGCAGCTCCGAGAAGTTTTGAGCTATGCCAGGAACCGGGCAGGGACTGACTTCAGGACCAGGGAATGAGAGAAACTCCCGGGCGGAGGACTCTTGGCTTTCCTCTTACAGTGAGAATGCAACCCATCCACATCTTTTACACCTTTCTGTCTTCAATGCGGACAAAATGCACCCAAGAAGTGCCCATTCCTCTCCATTGCCTACAAGGAAACCTAGAGTGCCCGGCTGGTGCGTAGAACCTGCACAGCATTGCCAAAGGGACCCCATCAAAATGTCCACGGAGACATGACCTTCACAGGCAACAACCCTCCCTATTCATTATTCAAAGGGACTGCCCAGTGTCTGCCAGGGTAAGGAGCTATGTTAGTTTTTATAGGGTTTTTTGGGCGGAGAATCTACAAGAAACAGAACTTTTTCAGGAACAGTGGGAGGATAAGTATACGTTTAAAATAGTAACAAATGAGGAAATGAGTCTCATATGTCATGCTAACTGTGAACTCATTCATTGAAGAACTCTAAAAAAAAGTCACTTCCCTTCCTAACAATGAAAATAGTCTCAAAAGCACTTTGAAATCCCAAATCCAGATATAACAAAGACAAAAAAGTATGGAGTTTGCTTATACACTCAACCAAACTGATCAGAACTTATTTAGCCCTTTCACACTACAGGAATTAATCTAAAACTTCAAAAATGGAACAGAGAAGATAATTTCTAATAGCTTTTACGTATCTTCTTAGAGAATTCTAGCACAAGATAAAATAAATATTATCTTTTATATCTTTTAAAGGGTAAAGTATAGAAAAAACTGACAAAGCATAGAAAAATATAGAAATGCTATGTACAGCTGTATTACATCATCTCAGAATATTGTCTGAGGGTGACAGACTGGAGCCATAAATAATATGTTTCAAAACCTTCTGTGGCAAATGACTTCAATAAGTTGGCTGCAATGTGAAGAAAATATTACAGCTGAAAGACAATATAGTGCCGATGGAAAGTGTCACCATATAAACAGATACTAAGCTGAAAGCCAGATTAAATCATTTATCCTATGAATTTTTTTTTTTTTTTTATAACATGGAATACCTAATACATGAAACCAAAAGTTTTCTTTTGGGCTCCAGCGATATTTGTGCGTGCTTACATCCTCCAAAGAAGAGGAAGACCACCAAGTGCAGGCAGGCCTTGTCCTTCACCAGGTCCAGTTATGTACCTGTCACCATTTCAATTGTAATTCATCTGGCTGCAAATCATCTGACTGCTGTTCTAAAAATCAGCTAGTCGTTTTAAGTCCCCTTTAAAGTCAGTGAGAAAACAGGCTGGTTTTGGGTGTATCTCGATATACCAACAGTCAGGGGGCAAATGCTGGCATACAAACAGGCAGCACTCTGTGACAAATGTCATGTTAACATGTGGGCAAATGACCTAAAAATGTTTATTACTGATATCTACGCTCTCTGCAGAACTTACTGACCTCAAGTAGTCCTAAGTAGGTATCAGAGGTAAAGGATGAAAACTCCTGCTCCAGGCCCCTGCAGATTAGAGGCATCTCTACTCATAAGTTATGGCTGGAGCAGCGAACACCCCCACTGAGAAATGAAAATTGCTGTTACAGCTAACAACCAGGCTCAACGCTTTTTGGACAAGTGCTATTCCACACTGAAGAGACATTGGTTGGAAATGAGTAGGAACCCAATGCATACAAACCAGATAAGCAACTTCTCTGAGTGTGAAAAAAGGCCATTTTATTCAGCATTTCAAGTGATGAAGTAATACGAATGCACATACACATATGAAATCATGGCATAGCCAGACACGGCAAAAAAAAGTCAATCGGATAGTAAAAAGGAGGTGAGACAACATTAAGAATGTAAAGAAATTCACGTGGTGCTCTCAGAAGAAACTAGCAGAAATATTTCAGAAAAGGGCCCATAGACCATGGGTGGGCTCCATCCGGCACCCCAGGAACGGACCACAGGGCTCTGCTGTGCCCGGGCCAGAAGAAGGGTCATACGCTGTGGGAAGTCTGAGCAGGGAGATGCTGTGAAAGTCTCATGCCTCAGCGCTGGAGACCAAGAGGTCTGTGCAATGTCATCTGCAACCACTATAAGGCCTCTTGGCACAGTCGTGTAAATGAGAACCAGATCCTTTGATTTCAAAATCGGTATTTTTCAAACGTAACAAAGACCCTCTGTGGGAATGACTAAGTCCACGATAGCTGTGCTGCGGTATACGCAAGCTATTTTGAGTTACTGGCTGCATAAACCCTAGGAATATATCTATATTTTTAAATAGATGCTACTTCTCCGAGTAGCATAATGGTTCAGGGGAGTTCATTTTAATGTTCCACATGGAAAATAAATTCACTCTGAGAGAGAGATTTAAGTATGGAGAGGACTGAGCAAGAGAGTGAAAAATAAGCAAGACTCCTGTGATTTAACTGTGGGGTGATGGCTACAACCCTGTAATTAATCTACCTAATAAAATAAGAGATAAAATCCCATATACTTTTACCACCCAGAGATACAGCTTTATTGGTGTACCAAAGCCTTTTTCTATACCGCATACCTCAACTTTCACGACTCGAGCTTTGCCGTACAGCCCAAAATGTGTGTGTCATTCGCTAACCCAGTGATGTCAAAGAGAGATCATCTGGTGCAGAAGATCAAGGAAAAGAGGATGCTTTCCTCGTGAACAAGACTCTTCCTGCCAAATATTTCAGGGAGGGTGCACAACATAGCTTTCACATTTACCCTTTAAAGCAGATCAGAAATGAGCATCTCTGAAAGACTGCACTTACTTAATATTTTACCGCTTAAAAAACTGGCTGAAGCAATTTCCAGTCGATTGAGGTTATTTTGTGGAAAATGACAGCAGATTTTCTCATACTTAGAGGATTAATTGCATTTTTCCGCTTTCTGCACTGATGACTGCTCGATGCCCCGTTAGTGGGTTATCAGGAGGCGTTCACTCGCTGTTGTCCATTCTGACAACGTCCCATCCACTTTCTATCTGCCCAAGTCAGGACAGACAGGAAGGTGAGTCAGTAACACCATTAACTGGCAGCTTGCTCACTCACGATAAGTACCATAGCAAAAACGTAGGAGTGTTTTATTGCTCTCAAATGTTGTACAAATACACTGGTACTAAATTAGGGATCAGTGCTTCAATTTGGCTTTTGTTACCCGGGGTGGAGAGAATTCAGCCTACAATATTCTAGGGAAAAGAAACTACCAGAAAACTGCCTCCTCTACACACACAGCTAATTAGACAAGTTAGTAAATATGTATTTGAATAACCAAGGAAATTATTTCCTCTTATTTCTTTTGTCATGTATGACAAAGAAAAAACCAATAGTTTTAGAGCAGCATGGTCTGAGACATTTGAAAAGGGGGTTTCAATTTAGAACAGAGTAGACCAGCAGTTACCAAACAGTATTTCATCTGGCGAAACACTGTCGCTGACAGTATTTGAACTGAGATATAAAGCTAAAAAATCCTGTAATGGACAATCCTTAATAGTGTACCTCCAGGGCAAGTGTCTTCCTGACCCTAAATAGGAAGTGGCTGACTTTCATCCTGGAACATGAAGTTTTATAACCTCTTGTGTGTTATTTTCTATTTAAGGTAACAGCAGAAATTCTTATTCGACTCCTCCTAAAACTTTTGCTTGAGTAATGAGTTCTGAGAGTCTGTGTGCTTTTTGGAGAGACACATTTAATCAGCTTGAGGTGTATTGCCATTTTAACCTCGCTGGGAACTCCCCTGAGCTTATGCTTTTGCAGAACCTAAGGAAAATTTTGCATATACCTATTGTATCATCCCTTGTTTGTTTCTTCACAGCATCTAATAGCCTGACCTTTCTGTCTCTGCCTCACACAGCAGCCTATTTTTGTTGCTTCCTCTCAACCTTTTTATGCTGTATTCTTATTTCAGAGAGGATCAGAATTCAATATGGTGACTCAAGCTATATCACTTTCCAACAAGGTTTTCTAAAGTGCTGCTGGATAGTCTCCCCTTCCACTAACATAAGACTCCTTGGCTGACTGCAGGCAACAAAAATGTGCCTGGAAAAGTGAAGAAGTGGTCTAAGAGGTGTGTATAAGACCATATTACAGGTTCTCTGTCTAGCAGCCCACAAGTCTAGGCTTGTGGATATTTGGGGGTTACTCTCATGGTATGCGCAAATCTATCCCAAGAGAGGTACTGATTGATTCTGCAACAACGTAGTATCATAACACGGTCCACATTAGCCTTTAGCATTCCTGACATAGCCCCACATCTTTTTGACACACACCTTGCATCAAATGCCCCTGCAGCCTGAAATGTCAAAACACCTGATACTAGAATAAACATAACTTCTTCAGCTATTGCACATTAAAATTCTTTAGCAGGAATATGGAAATTCTTCCTCCACCAAAAGAAAATGTCTTTAGTGAGGCTAGCAGCCCCGAGCACAGGACCTAAAATCCCAAACGAACTAGGATTTGTAGGAGGTTGTAGGGGCTAGAGGAGTCTGATTGCTTCTCATAAAAATCCTTGAAGAAATAGGATGTCATCACTCAAAATATAAACATGCACTAAATGACTGGGACAGAACTTTAGACAGGCAAAATAACCTTATCCTATGTGCTGAGACAGATCTGTCTAGACTGCTTTCCTTATCTTGCAGCCAAACTGTTCTCCCTGTAGCAGTTACACCTTTCAGTGGGCTCCGTCCAGACACACAAAAATATCCAGGGGAGGAGTTCTGTAAAAGCCCCTGTTCTGCTAGGCAAAAGCTTTTGGAACTGTGTCACCAGATAGACACAATTTCTTTCGAGCACCTTGGGTTGGAGTGGTTAATGAACATGCCATTGTGCCAGCAGCAGAAAGAAATTAAAGAAAATAATCTTAAGTTGAAGAGTAGAACAAGTGAAAGTGCCAGAGACGCTGAATCCCTACAGATATACAGAAGGCAACAAAAAAAAAAAAAAAAGATTTATACATTGCATCATTCTATATCTTCAGTCAGTGCCAGCGGCAAGAAAGATTGTAAGAGACTTCTATGTCTGACACTAGCCCACTTGGGTGGACTTGGTCTCTACCCATTTTCATTTAAAGTCAGAGGGAAATAAAAAAACATGGAATAGGAAAAAAAAAAAAAAGGTGGGCTGCACCACACTGAAAATAAAACATAAGAATAGTGTCTAAACCAAAGGTACAATAAATGATACCAAAATGGAAGGATCTGTGTGACTGATCTAAGACTGAAGACCCAATATCCTGGAGGAAAAGAGGAGAGTTAACCAAGTCTTTGATGACAGCCCACACTGTGACTGGAGTCTGAAATGGGGAAAAAACACATAAATCTCATGCCTTCTACCAGGAAACCTAAAATTAACATTTCCCCAGACATCTCAAATTTTGCATGAAACAAATTGCTCACTCCAGGATAATATTTCTGTAGTAAGGACCATGCTTTAATACCCTCAACAAGATGAAAACCCAAAACACTACATGAAAAGAGGTCTGAAGCAAACTCTTTTTTTCAAGTGTGACACTGATGATCCACATCAGTTACTGGTATGAAGAACACAGGCTTACACTTAAACCTTAAACCTTAAACTCAAAAGATGATGAAAACCAGAGGGAGGGGGAGAGAATTAATTAAGAGGCATTATAATAATGATGAAGTTCCTATATTTTTGAAGTTCCTATGTCCATATTTTAATAAAAGCTCAGAAGATTGAAGTACTTACCATAGAAGGAAAACACTCCTGAAGAAAATGTGTAAAAGATAATTGCTGTTTCTTGTGGGTTTGATGCCTGTTTCTCAGGCAAAAGTTTCAAATCACAGCTTTGCCCACAGGGAGCTCCGCTACATCCTGGGTTTCATCTTTCCAAAAGAGAATCTGATCTGCAAACACAGACAGGTATTTCTTGCACAATCCAGGGTGAGACAGTGGTGGAACTTCCCACCGTGACACAGAGCTTAAGGGCTGTCTACTGAGGCAAGAGGGTTATGCTGACTATGCAGATTGTGTCCCTGGACTTTTCTTACTTGCTGGGGCCTTTGGAGTGGTACTCATCTACCCTGGAACAAATGGGGAGTGATTCCTAGAAGACCAAAGACTATGCAGAAAACATATCATTTTCTCTTTTTACACCGTCAGCAACATTTCAAGCTGCGTGACCCTCATTTCCAAAGATAGGTCCTTCCAAGAAATGCAAGGCTGCTATCATTGGGAAGGTCAGCATACAAAAAATCTGCTTGAGTTACGATCCCTGAACATGCCCATCACTTGAATTCAAAGAACCCTCGCATTAAAAAATATCAAATAGAAGCTCAGACTATTTATTTTTATTCCTTTTTTTTCCTTTTTTTAATACTTTATTAGGGAGCACCTGTCAGTTGTGTATTTGTTTGTAGGAACATGCAAAAATAAACAGAAGCTGCTCACTTCTACAGTCAGTGGAGTCTTCCAGGTTGCACAGCAGTATCTGCAGTAGTATTCAGAATCAGCCACACACATCTCTGCTTGAAGTGCGTAGAAAGATTACAGGTTACATGGGAGAAAATTAAAGCAGAATTAAATAGATTTCAGTGTTAAAACAGTATCAGCTAGAACCAAAGAGATGCTTCAAAGAAAACAAAAGGATTTCACTTCATTGAGCAATTTTTCCTGGCAAGAATCTAAGACTATAGCAGGTACTTATGTTTTCTGCTCATACCTCACATATATTAATGTTCATCACCAACTATATCAACATACAGAACTGGACAAAACCTTGGCTGGGCCTTTGATTTCAAAGGAGTAGTTTTTCCTTACAGACTAACACAACATAATTTAATTTCTTGACAGCCTATTCTTTGTTACAGTTTTTTTGCACAGACAAAATGTAAAAGCAGATGTAGATGAAAACAGGCATAGTGGGTCAGACCAAAGAGCAGTTCTTTGTAAAAGCCCAGCATCCCGTCTCCAGCAACGGCCAACAGCAATGCAATGGGCAACTGGACAGTAATACTTCCCCCCAATATTTTTGCAGCCCTTAGCAATTTGTGGCTCAGAGACTCCTAAGCCAGAGGTGGTGTCTTTGTTTTTAACAGCCCTTCATAGCACAGGCTATTCCTCTTCTTCATCCTGCCATGTTCCAAACTTTTCTGCAACAAATGCAATTGCATAAACCAAGTGACCAGCTGAATATTTCAGTTTGCCCAAGAGTTGTGTGTACATTAGCCACTACCATTCTTACCAAATGAGCAGAGGCCACACAAAAGCAAAATATGCATTCTCCAGAGGCTAAAACAAATTCACTTACAACACATGATGATTAAAAAGGAGGAAACTACAATTCCAACGACAATAAGGACAGCTTCTACTGCTTGTAGCGCTGAGCTGCCTTTGCTATTTCCTGCCACAGGAACCAATTGCCAGTTGCTTGACACTGTTAACATTTCTGAGACACCTCATCAACCATGAC
>JANHGO010000033.1:40699695-40721283 GCA_024606505.1 Aquila spilogaster
CTGCGTTCAGCCCCCCCCCCCCGGCCGGGAGCTGTCCGCGCAGGCGCACCGCGCGCCGGAGTCAACTGCCCCCCTGGCGGCCCCTCCCTGCCCTCCACAAAGATGGCGGCCGGGCGGTGGCGGGCGAGGCGGAGGGGAGCGCTGAGGCGGCGAGGCGAAGGTGGCGGCAGCAGCAGTGGCGGCGGCGGCCGCGGGAGACAGTGACAGGTGCGGGGAGGGGAGGGCAACAGGCGGCCGAGCGGCGGCCGAAGCGCAGGTAACCTCGAGTGGGCGGGTAAGGGGGTGGGGGGAAGCGGCCGGCGCGGCGCCGCCCCTGCCCGAGCTGCGCCATCGGGAACTCCTCTCCCCTCCGCTCCCCGCCCCGGTGCCGCTGCCCGCCGGTGTCGGAGACCGAACCGTTAGCCGGGAGAAGCCGGCGGGGCCATGGCGGTGAGTAGGCGCGCTCGCCGCCCTGAGGCGACGGGCACACCGGCCCCTTCCCCTCAAGCCGGGGCCGGGAGAGGGGCGTGAGGGGACGGGGGCAGCGCCTCTACCTGCCCCCGGTGCCGGGCGCGGCGGAGGGCAGCGCGGCCCCTGAGGAGACGGCTGTTGCCTGCCCGAGGTGGAAGAAACTTTCTGTCTTCCTTCCCGGGCTTCTCCGCCGCTGGGAGAGATGCCTCTCCCCTGTCAGCGCCGGGCAGCGGGGGGCTCCCCCGGGGAGGGCAGGGCGGCTGCCGCGGAAGGAGGGCGGTTGTTCGGGGAGGAGAAGCAGATGCGAGGCGCGACCAGAAACAGCTGAGCCGGCTGTGACAGGCGGGGAGGAAGGAGAAGGAAGTGGTGGTTTTCGACACCTCTTTCTTCTTCTTGTTGTTGTTGTTGTTCTCCTGCTCAGCCGTAAAAGGTTCCCTCGGACTTCCCGGCTAAAGGCAGTGAGCGTGTGTTCCTGTATCTCGGTAAAAAAAAATCCTCCCGAAAACACCGTCGTCATCTCGCCGAGTGCTAGCAGAGGTGTTCTTTCAGCTAGATTCATCCCCGAGTCCTTCTTTCCTGAGTATTACCCGAGATTGGTTTTAACCTAAACAGAAACTTTTTGTTGCTTCCAGGCGACTAGAAAGTGAAACCAACTAAAAGCAAAAATGAAAGTTTTCAGCTGATTTTTATAGTGCGGAGGAAAGAAAATAAGCAGTAGCAACAAGAGAAAATATGTTGGGTAGGAGCAGATCGGGCTTTACGAGTGGCATCTCAAGACGTGTTAGTAATTTGTTTAACCTTGTCAAAGGCAATTTATTAGCTACCTTGGATGTCA
This sequence comes from Aquila spilogaster, assembly GCA_024606505.1. NCBI lineage: Eukaryota > Metazoa > Chordata > Aves > Accipitriformes > Accipitridae > Aquila > Aquila spilogaster. Next base: position 40,700,981 of record JANHGO010000033.1, read on the forward strand.
AGTGTTATTCCAGAACACCTCACGTCATGAAGTAATTTCTGTGAAATGTTCTTTGTTTTTAGAATTTAAGTCTGCATTCGATCCGATACATATCTGGTTATAAATGTCTTAAATTATTACGAAGACTTAAAATATCTTTATTTTTTGCTGCTAACTACTTGGTACCTTCTGTCATAGAAGCTCTAGGTCCCAGTCCTGCTAAGCTTTGAGCTTAAAAGAAGCTATTTTGTTGTTATGGCAGTGGGTAACTTTCTGCTTTAGGCAGCATAGAAATTTAACTGTAGCCGTGATGTGAATCTGCATCCATAGATGTGTTTATATTCTGTGTTGTGAAATAGTATGAATCACAGCAACTCAGCAGTCCTTAAAATTCAGAAAGTACAATCAGTTAAATTTTTTCTCCCACCTTTTTTTTTTTTTTTTTTTTTTTTTAAGGAAATGGTCTCAAATAGTTATGAAACTTAATCACATGATGAATGGAGAATTAGCAAGCTTTCAGGTAGGGAGAAGGCTGTGCACATACGTGAAAGTTGGAAATAGCTGAGTATCTGTAGTCTTCAATGTGGCAAACTGGGTAGAGTTCTTAATAGCTGGTGTTCCTACTAAGTATGGGGGAGCAGGAAGGGTGCTGATCAAGTCTGGAAACACTGCATCTAGTTCCAGATTCACTGTGTATACAGAGTGTATGCAAGTCATCTCGATGCATATGGATTGAATCTGGGACTTGTTTTGGCAAACTATACCAGAATGGTTTTTCTGGTAACTTTGGGGGGGGGGGGGGGAAACTGATATGCTGAATCAGTTACATCAGGGCATTGGACACTGACGTTTGGCAGATGAAGCCTTAGTTATGAGAGATGCAGATCCTTGTGCTCAGAAAGGCCAGGACTCGGTGATCAGTTGCTTAGGTCACTTGGTCAGGATTAGAGCAATCTGCTTTGAGCAGAGTCACAGGCTGACTACTGTAGATGATAATATTAAAACAGAATTAGATGAGTGTCTTAGTTTTTTCAGAGCAGATGGAGGTCTTCTGAGGCTTTTTGCTGTATGACAGGCTCTAGGTGTATGAGTTATGTGAGGCTGAGGTCATTACACACAACACAAGTTATCCGATTTCAATCCGTTAGTGGCATTTCTACCTTTTTGAAGTTGGAGTTTCTACTAGTTTGTGAACTTAAAACTCAAAAGCTTTTGATTTTTATAGGCAATAATGTAATGCAATTGCAGAAACTTGAATTATGATTCAGACTAATAACTCATTTGCTTTGGGCTGTGAGTCCTGTGGATCTTAGGATGCTTTTGTTATTCTTTGCCTTGCGGCCATTTAATTTTACTTGAATTTGGACCTACGTCAGCTAACTCAGTGTTATGCTGATGATCATTTTGGCTCAGGATATCTCGAAGAGATCCTTTGTAATTGTTATTGCAACTTTAACTACTTAACTGAACGTGCTTCTGCAGTGTTCTGTCTTAGGGCATACTGGGAAGCAAAACCATTAACGCCTGAGTTCAGGAGAGGTACAATTTTTCATCTTTGCCAAGACTTTCTCTTAAATGGTTTTAACTTCTAAATGCTTTTAGGCAACACACTAGTTTACCTTGCTGGCAGGTCACTTCTGAAATAGTGGATGCTATTGTAAATGTGTTGGTCGCCAGAAATACTGAATGCTTGGAAGGTGTTAAGTGCTGGTGTTCTGATTGTCCATTGATACCTCTGTTAAAGTGGCAAATCCTATAACCTAGTCCAGTCCCCCTTTTTGGGTGGATGGGGGAACTGGCAAAGATATGGTCTTGTTCATTCCCAGACAGACAGATACTAGAGAAGACAGGTTTTGTGAGGCTGCAGGCCCGCTTCCCAGACAGCGTTGTTGTCTGCAGCCGTTGATGTTCGTTGTGGGTGCCTCCTGGAACCGGAGGAATTCTTATCTTCCTCCAACATCCAGCAGCTCTGTACCTTTTTTTGACCTCCAGCTTCTAATTGTTACGGGATTTCTAGTTCAATCTACTAAAATGTCTATAGGTAACATGTTGTGTTTCATTGGTGTGTTTCTGTGATCTAAAATATGAATTGGATTCTCTCCATTATATCTGTCAATAACACTTCTATATTTTATCATCCATTTCTTTAAGACTGTTGGCTTGGGGAGATTCCCAGGCAATTTGTAGCAAAATTCAACTTGGCTGCAGTTTATAGTGTACAAGTTGAATTGTGAGCCATTGCTTTTCCTGTAGGACCAGATCTAGTAAAAATAGATTTGACTTGGACTGTCAACTCTTTAGCTTAACTAAAAGATACTGTCTGTATCTCAGGAAAGCGATAATAGTTCGGAATGAGTACATTGCTGCTTTTTCTGTTCGGCAAACACAAACAATGTTTATTTTGCTCGTGGGGCCAATGTTTCCTGAGCTACAGAAATGACCATTTTTTCGCTCGTTCTTTGCCATATACAGTAAACTGAGCTTCCTTAATGCTGATGTTCACTTGATGCCAGTAGAAAAACACCATTAGCCTTTTTCTTAAACTTGTCTACCCATAAAGTTTAGAGGTTTTGTTTATGTCGGTAATATTTTGGATTGTCGTCCCAGGGTCTGTATTTTGTAGGGCTGATTGGGTAGAATGATGTTTAGAAAGTGTCTGTAACACTTAATACTATTACATGTTTCTTATAGGTTGTCATCTTTAACTGTTCCAATTAATTTACATTTAGTTTCAGATGGAACAAATATTTTTGAAGTTGTTGTTGTTCCATCCGCCCCCCAGAGATCTGGTCCTGTTCCAGCTGCTCAGATGTTCTTGAGCCTGTAACCAGTGAAAATCTTCAGACTTTTTTGCTAAGCTGTCATAGATGACTGTAACAAAATGGAAATGGAATTTGCTATGACCTTTTGTCAATAATTAAATAGAATTTTTAGCTGCTGTTTTCATGCTGGACTCCCCTGTATAATGAGAAGTCTTTTTATACTCACCTGCTAGGTCATGCACCCTTTCTTGGTTGTATTAATAATCTGTTTTGGTTAGAATACGTGCTGTGGAAACTGTTGGTCTTCATTTTGATGGCACAGCTGTGTAGAGGACTGTGTTACTACTCTTCTTGAACGTATTGGTTTAGAATGCTTTTCTGTTTACAGTTGTAGCACCTAAGGAATGGAATATCCTTGCATTTTCCAAACCCTTTATTAAAGCTTTAACACCACGTTCATTGGCGGTGTCTTTGCAGCACCTCTCAAACTAAGTTAGACTGGACGTACTTTGCCCTCTTTATGTTCATGGCTCCAAATAAACTTTCACCATTTATATGTAGGCAAGCACATTGGTTGGTCTCGGTCTCACCAGACCTACCTCTGTATCTACCAGTTTGCTTAATTGAATTTATATTTTTGTCTCCCTGTAAGTTTTTGGTTTTTCAGGATGCATGGACCCTCTTCTGGTCATACTGTTCCGCAATCAAAACATCACCTAGGTTAACATTAGTACCCTTTCGTTCAGTTAAGTATCTTGGGTGCCAAATACCATCCTGACAGCAGTTTGCAGAAGTTAAATAGGAGTGCTGAATGTGCCTATAGTGTACGTCCCCCCGCCCCCCCAGCTTCGCTTCCAGAATTGTTCCGAAACATTTACGACAGATTAAAAGATAGGCTGCACAACCTCTTCATTTATAGGCAATGGAAAATGTTGTACCGTATTACATATGTAATTACTTTGGGCATAAAGAGTTGTCAAAAATGAAAACGTCTACAAGTTTTCAATCCCAGTTTAACCAGTAGACCTCGTTTTTATGATCCATTAGTAAGAGAGAAGCACGGTGCTTTCTAAGATGTGATAAATGTCTTCTGCTTTCCAGAAGCACTAAAACAAGTCCGTCTGCTTCCTGGCAACGTACAGGCTTCTATAATACAGTGTCAAAAAAAACTGTTTCACAACTGTGAAAATTTACAAAATTGAACCAATGCACTCCATGATTTGAAAAAACTACTTCTCAAAGTCTGGGAAATTGTCCGCAGGGAAAGTGACAAGGTCCAGAAGTATTTATACTGTGACAGGTGTGGATAGATAGTAACTTGATTCAGTAACTGGGAGTGAAAAGGAGTACGTGGCGCACAAATGTTAACATTACCTTCTGCGTGACAGTTCTTTTTGAATTTACTTCATGTTTTTTGTACATCGGTTGCATTTAAATCTGTGAAGCTCAGTTCTTCGTGTCTTTTGATCTTGAATAACTTCAGGTGAGAATGAACTTAACAAACCTAGAGCTTTACTGTTACCTGCAGTATAAAGTAAAAAACCTCTGCAGTTCACAAGTGTAAATACTTCCTTGTAAATGCTATTGAGTTTCCCCAATGTACAAATCCAATGTCTGTGGTAAACAAGTTCTGCTTACACAAGATCCTACAAGCATGGGCTACTGCCAGGCTGCTGTCTCATTTCCCCTCGCTAACGTAGTATACTCAGTACTGTATCTTACTCCTTTGATTACAAAAGAAATCCTTCTCTAACTTCAGTTTTCAAACTGCAGGGTTTTGTTGTTCAGAGTTTGTTCTTTTAACTGGAAGAACCGTATCTGCTAGATGACTTGACAGAAGGAAACTGAGATGTAAGTGACAAAATATCAAGTGGATTAGTTTTACTTTGGGGCAGAGGAACACATTTTAGATGGTGGTGGCAAATCAAGTAGTAATGGTCTGCAAAAAGTGTGCATGTAGCTCAAAACTAATCTGTAAGCAAAAATTGAATGGATGAGAAGGTCCAACACAAAAACTTCGGTGACTTGCAATGTCTTGGCAATGAGAGAGAACCATGACTGTAACTATTCACTATTTCAAATTATCTGTTGATAGGCTGTTAGGGGACTTTCTACAGTAAGAGTAAATATTATAAGCCACAAGAGTTGCCATGCCTCTGCAAATCCTATAGAATCTATTAAAAATGTAAATGGGGAAGACCGTACTTTAAGAAAACTTCTACTTTACCCATTTAGCCTAGTGAGAAGGTAGATTGAAGATGTTGAAACAAGGTACTAAGAAATGAGGACTAAAAGAAGCCGCAGAAGTGAGTAGTGACTGTTGACGATAATCAGTCTTAGATGCAGCTGAAATGTAATTTCTTTTAATTTCTTCAGGCTTGCTAATAACTTGACTGCCCACATATAACGATATTAGTATATATGCACATTCCACTCGATGGCATTTCAATGGTGAGGGTAAATTACCATAATTCAAGTAATATATCTTAAAAGTACTCCAGTACGTTTAATTATGTACATCATGGCAATACAGCTCCAAGCAGATTAGTTTCTGATTTTGTGGCTTTATTTTTAACGAATTGACAGCTATTCAGTGTTGCAAATTCATGTATAAAATAGGAAGCTGAGAGCACCTTTGTCCTCCTGACTTGATTGGGCAATCAAACTAGTTGGTCCCATGGTGTTTTGACTGACTTAAACTTTTCTTGGAGGATGGGGTGGAACTTGGGAGAAGGGAGTGCTGGTATAATCCGAGAAACCTGCTCTCGTTTTGCTGGTCTTCCCCTTCAGTAGTTGCAGAGACTCCTCCATTGGAGAAATCTTGCATGCGTAGCATATTCAGTTTTCAAGAGTTGCATTCAGCTTGAGATGCTGTTTGACTGCCCTGCTTTAATTTTTTTTTTTATATGGCATGCAAGTAACTGCTTCGGTACCATTGTGACTAAGTTTAATATTAGGGAAGTGAAGCACCTGCCAGGGTGACTGCCTCTTGACCTTTTTTACTATCGTGGTCTGTAGCTTCATGAATGCTATGCATTGACACTGGAAGAAGCAGTTCCCCTCTGCTTATTCCTATGCTTGGCATTCATTTTTGAATTGCATAAGTGAAGGATCAGGCAACTGTTTTATGTTAAAACTAACCAATTTTTGTAAGATTAATGCTAAACTACATCTGTCCTACGGTTTAATTTGCTGTGTTGTTGACCAGTTGCGGTTGTGCAAGTGGGAGCTGCTAGTACGATTTAGCAGAACTGACTTATAGCAGTTTAAAGTCTTGATACAAGAACATCTTTTGAATGTGTTTGTTAGGCCTCAAAACACCTTCTTTTTTGGTGGATTTTTACTTTTGGGAAGTCACTCCCGTATGCCTGTCTTGACTTGTCATGTTCTGTGCTATTATACTGTTTTTTATGGAAGCAGAGGCCTACAGGTTTTCCAAAAAGGATCAGTGGAGAGAAATTTTAAAATCTGTTAGACTTGTAGCCTCATCGATCCTATGTCATCTTGCATTTGGATAGCATAGTTTTCATTTTTCGGAATGAGCAGTAAAAAGCTGTTTCATAAGAGTTCTTTAAAAGCTGCTCCTTCTGCTTGAATCATGCACTCTTTGTAGCTCCAACACTGGCAGCTGTCTCTGCAATAAATTTACCTCACTGACCAGTTGCATCACATTAATAAAAATATATCCATGTTTTTAGGTTGCCTTAAAGGAATCATATGAAAAATTATTTTGAAAATTTGTCCTCGCTACTCATAACTACCGAAAAGGGGGAGTCAATAACAAATGAGGAAGTAGCTTGATTCTTGGCATTGAATTTGCTTGTTTTCTCAAAAAATAAGCATGTTCTTAAACAGAAATGCAGGCAAGACTAATGGTTAACTGGGAGAGGCCAAATTGTTTTTCAACCCATGTGATTTTCAGAAAATAAACTGAAGGAAATCCAGTCCTGGCAGAAGCTTAGAAGAACCTAATTTAGCTGGTATAAAAGTAAAACTCGGAGGGTTTAAGGAAGTTCTTGAGAGTAACGAGAGTGTGAAACAGAACAGCCCCATAGTTTAGATCAACATAGCATGAACAAAGTAGAATTGCATTGGAGATCTCTGTAAGTGGTGCAAAAAATACACTATGCAGTTCACTCCTCATTTCTTTTTGAGGATGCTTCCCAAGAGTACCTAAAAGGAAGTTGTTCCTGTGAGACGGAGGCAGCCATGGTATAGCTCCCAAACAGTGTGTGGCAGTAAATCAGATTGATGTACCTGCTAAAGACAGGTGCAATCAGTTTACACCCAGGTGCTGACAGTTTACTCATTGATTTTAAAATGCACACTATCAAATTAGTTCTGAGTAAAATGAACAGATTAGTCCTGATGTGTGATATGGTTGCACTTAACTGCTTCCTAAAAGTTACAGAACCAGTTTAGGCTCCTTCTCTTTGAAGGTGTAAGAGGGAGGGGCAAATAGTTGGACAGTACTGAATTATTCTTAAGCAACAACCTCAAGTTATATGTACTTCATCCAGATAAGGACTGCGGATATTTTTTTAATAATCTAGTAATAATAACAACATTTAAAACCAGAATGTGTTCTCCATTGCACTGGTCTTGTTATGTACAGTCAAGCGTTTAACAGTCGTGCTGGACAAGATGAGGTGGTAAGTGTCCATGAACATATTGTGCCTTTCTGGATGACTAGTTTATCAGCGTCTAGTTCTTCTTTATGTAGTCTTTGCCTTCAAAAGCTTGGTTTTCTACATCCGCTGCCAGTAAGAGCTTAGCCTCTTCGGCTCACATTCAAAACCCACTGGCTTATAAATACTAATGCATTAAACTTGAACAGCTGGAGTGTTTCCAATTATCTGCTACACATTCTCGTATAGGTTCTAGTACCTATGACATGAATGCATGAACTGCATTTGAAACTGCTCCTAAATCATTGCTGTTCACAGCCTGGAGTGTGAAGGTAACCTGAAGAAAGTATTCATTTACTGTAATAGGCTTAACTCCACCAATGCTAAGGTTTGCCATTGTGTGGCTTGGCCATTCTTGCTTTGAGAAGAACACGCTGTAACTATTGGGAGTGAGTTAGATCCAGTAACCATTTTGGCTGTTCGAGTGCCACTTGCATTTTCTCATCAATCAGTATTTTCTTCATAAAAGTCTTGCATTCATTTTACAACTTCCAGTGTTCGCCTTCCAGTGGTGACATAGTATGAACAGATAGGTATATTGCATTTCTCAGACTTCTCTGAGAAATGTGTGTAGTGACTGTCTGTGACACCACTTGAGAGCTACAGTTGAAGTATTTCCTTATATGTGGTGGAGGTTGTAGATTCTTTTTTCCTAGAGGGAGTTCCAGTGCTGATTAAAACGTTTTGCATATCTTAATTTTTAACTATTTTGATTTACAGTTTCTAGTGAATGTCAGACTTTGACTTTGTTGATTTACTTTACGAAACTAGACATTTTTTGTAATTTTCCTGTATTGCCTATCTGCAACTTTAGTATTATGAACAGGACTGAAAGGAATAGCCATTTTGGTTTCACTTTACTTAACAGGAGATTGTCAAATTAGTGAAGCAGAAATGTTCCACAGAACACCTTTCTTCTAATAAAAACAACACTTTTCTGTTCTGTTGAAAAATGTTTTATCAAGTTTTCCAGGAAATGCTTTTCTGAAACAGGAAAAATACTTTGAGGAACAAAGCACATCTTTTAAATAAGTTGCATGTTAATTGAAATAATTATTTCAGAACCAAAGAAGAAAAGCTGGTATACCCTAATTGCCACAGCCGAAACTGTGTGACTAGAAAATATGGTAAATATATGGAGAAAAAAATTAAAATAATTCTACTCAATTCTGATTCTTAAAAACAAACACAAAACTCTTCAGTATGCTTCCTAACTTTAATAGCTCAGCTACAACCTTATGGATCTCTGGGTAATTATATTCTAATACATTTCTACACCAGCTGCATCGCTGTATCTGAGCTTTTTCCAGTAGTGCATTAAGTGACATGACTAACATCTATTGCATATGCTTTATTCTTTCCTCTTCACCCTAGGGATGCATTGATGTATTTTGTTTTTAAAATTTTCCTTATTTTAGCATATTTGTACATCTTGGGCACCTGTATTTGTCCACTCTTATCTGATGACTTCTGAACTGGATGGCCGATTTGACACATTGGAAGGAATCACGATAGTAATTTTTACAAGTCTCAAATTGGCAGGCAGGAGATACCTTTTGAGGACTGTAGGAAATAATAAAGAATAAACTTCACTCACAGTAGGCACTAAAGAATGGACATGGTGAGTACTTATAAGTGCCTCAATCACAGGAAAAGTTTAAATAGTAGCTTGTATCTTCTTGAAGAGTCACTCAGATGTGAGGCTCTAATTAAATAAAATAGGGCTTTATTACTTCAGCTGTTTGAAAGATGCTTATTTTTAAAGTGCACCTGCTGCCTTCATGTTGGAGAAGGCAAAATCAAAGCATTTCATGCATTAGGATTGGGCGGTGGTTTTTATGGTCTTTCTGGTTCTGTAAGTTCATTCGTTGGTCTTTGGCAAAACCTAGAAAGTGTTGTATCCTGTTCAGAGAAGCTTTTCCTTCTTAATGGAAGTTGTCCGGACCTCAGGGTGAGCCTTGCCTGTGGTTTCTGGGGGAGTGTAGCTGCAGGAGGACCCGGGTGAAGGAGGAATGCACACCTGCTCTGCTGTACCGAGCCCACTGGGAAAACACACCTTATGGCAACCTCAAATTGGCAGCTGTAATGTTATACAGGCTGAAGCATGTATCAAACTGCACTGCTGAGAAAGACATTGTGGAGTGGCCCTGTTTTTGTCACTTCTCATTTAATAGCAATGTGTGATTTGGAAACATTTAGTACTGATTTCACTGAGCCTGTTCCTTACGCTGTACCTTTCTGTGTTAGGCACTTTTGTCCCCGCTTAAACTTCCGTCCTCGTGCTGCATAGAATCAAGGCCCTTGTGTGCAGTCCTCTGTAATAATGAATGTATCTGTTGGTCACCAGATTTGACTGAATTAGGATGTGAAAGGGTGTTAAGTTACAGCAAGTATTGTTATAATAAGTAGGTAGGTAGAGAAGAAGCACTCTGTAAATCACAAAAACTGAGGAGGAAGCAGTGATGCAAATTTCTCTATCAGTAAGCACCAGAGAAACCACTGTGGAGAGTGGCCTTGTAAGTGTTCCAGTTGTAGAAAAAACAATTAATTGTACTTCATATCAAACTCAATAACCAGAAGTAGTGAATCTGTAGGAAAGGAGTCGTCCTTAGTTGTGGGGGTTTTTTTGTACACAGCAATGTTACTGGCTGTGATTAAGTTTATCATAGTAGTGCCTACAATCCATCCAAAATGGAAAACATGTTTTTGCTGTGTGCTTAATACAAAAGTATAACTTTTTAATTTGTAATTATCTTCTAATGCAGCTTACCTCCTTTTCTTAGGAGAAAGGCCAGAGTATAAAGTAATTCTGTTACAGACAGTGCTATGGGTATGTTTTCCAAAGTTTGAACCTTAAGTCTGCAAATTTGAGTTTTGATTAGCACTGTCACTGTTACTCTGAAATTCTGGACTGAGAATCTGAAAATTAATGACAGCTTTTAAGAGCTCGGGAGACAAAGTACAGTCACCTCTCTAGGTTCTGATCTACTGAAAACCATTTAACTTTGGCATTACATGTCATATTTTGATTGACTAATACTCTGGAATTCATAGAATAATTCAGCTCAGAAGGGGCCTTTGGAGATTGCCCTCTTCAGCCCCTCGTCAGGACCTTGCGTGGTCAGGTTTTGACAGTGGTTTGCAAATTTTTTTGATCATGAGCCCCATCAGTAAAAGTTGCTTGAGCGTGCACCTCCAATTTACATATTTTTATTTTTAAAATCTGTGCATGTACTAATGTATTGATATATGCTATGCACACTATAAAGCATACAAAAAAAAAACCAAACCTGGAAAGGATGAGATAAAGATGAAAAACACTATTTAAAAATATTTTTATATTTTAAAAATACTTTCTTCACACGCTCCAAGGGGATTGTCTTGTGCGTCCCCTGGGGTGTGCGCACCCCACCCTGGAGACCATTGATCTACAGGGTTGAGATTTTGTAGCCTCTCTGGGCAATCGGTGCCGGTGCTGCACCACTCTCATTGTGAAGATGTCTTTTCGGTGCAATGTCTTTTCTCCTGTGCCTCCAAGAAGAGTTTGATTTAAGGCTCTTGATAAGCATCCTTCAGGTAGTGGGATCCAGCCAGTAGGTGACCCCCCTGGCTACTTTAGTGCTCTTAGCTTCTCCTTGTCTTTCATGGGCTTAAGCCCAGTAACAGCCTTTGTGGCATCTCCCTTATACTGGGGAGGAGGTGGTGGCTGGGAAGAGCAAAACTGGATGTGGTATTCGAGATGTCACCTTATAAATGCTGAGTAGTGGGGAATAATGACCTCCCTCAGCCCATCAGCTGTGCTTCTCTGCTAATATAGCCCAGTATGCTGTTAGCCTTCCTTGCTATGAGGATGTGTGCTGCTGACTCATGTTGTTTTACCTTGGTGATCCAGCTGATTTAATGCTGATGTGTTTTCAGAGACTATCGTTAAGATCAGCTGCTAGTCTCTTGGAGATGGAAAAGCTGATCCTTTGCATGTGCAGAGGAAATGTACTGCCTAATGATCTCAGCCTTATAACATTCCTTAACCCTTAATGAACAAGTGACTGAGTAAAAAGCAGGGTTGTATGTGTCTTTAGAACATGAGAGTGATGCCACAGAAACATTAAAAGGACCAAATCTGAAGGCATTTAAGGATTGAGTTAAATTGTCATTACAGTTCAGAGTGGCAAACTTGCTTACTGAACTATTGAGTGGAACTCAGTCTTTGAGCCTTAAAGTCATTTAGCCTTTTGCCTTGCTAGTGTAATCCATTCCTTAACAGTTCCTCAGGCATAAGCCCTGGAGTCTCTAAACGAATCATGTCCAGTAAATTTAGATGCCTTCACTTCGCTTCAGCTTTGATAGCCTTCAGAAAAATCTTCCAAAGTCTTTTCAAATTCATATGTTAAGGAAAATGAATAGCAGTTCAGTTAGGGGTAATGGGGAATAGGTAGCTTGCTACCTAAGTCTCGTACAAAGCATTAACCTACCCAACGTGGCTGAAGTCTCGGGAGACCTTGTACTTCCCTTGCATCCTAGGACAGACTCAGTGCAGATTCTGAAAGAACAGTGTCAGCTGAGTTAGCAATCTTGAATTACACTTTGAAAGTCTACTACTAGTTCAGTATATTCAGTAGCAAGACAAGAAATGAGATAGCTGTTCATGCAGCAGTTGTTGCTGTGCATGAGTCAGTACAGATTTCTAAATAACCATGCCTTTAATGTGCCACCAGTAGAAAATTACTTCTCAGCTGCTTCTGTGCTTAGCAACACTGTATTACCTATCCATCTAGTGTGTTATCTTCCTTGTCTGGTCCCTTTTAATGTGTCCACAAGAATGGTGCAGTGAGTTGGCCTTAAATAAATCTTTAGATTTATCCCACGTGTTACTTTACCCCTTCTGAAGGCTGCTGCATGCATCCATTCATTTTCAGTGGTGCAGGAAATCTGACAGTAGGCTAGTGAATTGTTTGTAACGGCTCCGCAGGCTGAGCCTTACCTGTTGTCCAAATGCAAGTTGCTTTTCTTGTGTCTTTTTCCAGACGTCACTAAATACTGAGTATATTGGGAAACTAGATGGAGTTGGAAGTTGGTTACATCATCCAGAGCTGGTGTATGTGGAGTGAGGCTGAAATTACGGTACGCACATACTTTTCTTTCAGTATTTCCCATATGGAACAATATTTTCAAGAAATTGTAGTCACTCGTACTACTCTCTTGAACAGGTATCAAACATTTTAATCCCACAAATTGGAGACAAAGCTTGTTATGTTATTCCAGTAGAGACTGTAGTTATCTGCAGCCAGAGGCAGGGAAAATATCCTTGTTGCTAAGTGAAGTACGCCTGTTGATATAACTGATACAGCCTGTTGGGGAGCTTGTGTTTGGCTGTCCACTTTTATTATTCTATCCTTTTCAGAATCAACCCTTCACAGGATTGAGTTCATTCTTTTTTGGTTTAGAAAGAATAGCTTTACCTTTATGTATTAAAACCTTTTGTTATGCCTAGCTTTTTAAGCTATTCATGCCGTTTTAGTGGAGTAAAATGACTCGATCTCGTATCACTGTCATGGTTTGTCATTTCCAGACTTCCTTCTGACTTCCTTCTCTTTTTTTTCTTTTTTTTTTTTCTCCTGAGAGCTGAGTTAAAAACATGTTCTGTAATGAGAAGCCAAGAACTGATACCTTCCCTTCCTATTGGAAACTCACATGCTCAACAACTCTGTATTTACTGTTAATATTCAAGGACTGTCTGTGCAGTTGTAATCCATGTAATATCTGTTCTGTGTTTTTGTTGAACAGAAATGTTGTGTAATGCCAAATAAGGTTTAAGATTGTTTTTCCAGTTCTCTTCTTGGTACCTTTATCAGCAATATCCATCACCAGAAGATTCTCATCAAGTTAATTGGATAAGCTTTTTTTCCATTGATCATACTTGTCTTTTAATTCTTTACAAATAACATCCAGTGTTGACTATTCACTTCTATTTGGTCTCAGATTGCTGTTTGCTAATAGGCCTAGATTGTCCCATTTGCCCTTTTACAATTGAGTATTTAGTGCAAGACTTCTAGTCTTCTTCCAGACCTCTGAGATTTTCCCATGACTCAAGTTATTTGCAAGTCTTTTTCAAAGATCTAGGTAGATCTCTTCTTCTAGAAGTCTTGAATGCAAGCTGTCTGGGTCTGCTGATGTAAAAGCTCTGTCTGTGCCCATTTGATATCCTTGTATCAAATGTGATATAATGGCATTTATTTCCAAGATGCTTATTGAGCATTTCTGCTTATTTTGATGCCAACCTTTTCTCCATTTTATTTGACTTCTCCTTCTGTCACTCAGTACTTCTCCCTTTTCAAATTCCTATCTGTCTTTACTTGTCCTCATAGCTAAAAAGAAAAGGCACCTGCAACTGGTGGACATCCCACATCTTATGTCTGACCAGGTTACACGCACTGACTTGTACAGATTGCTGCTTCTTGACTGGTGATAGGTAAAAGGCTTTTGATGATACGTGTAGCATAGACCCACATTGGAGTGAAGTTTAAACCTTTAGTCTTCAAGACCAGTTCAGTGGCATTGGAGAGAAATCTAATATTGTATTGTCCAGAAAGCATTGATTTATTTTTTTCCCTAGATTGATTACACAGTCTGACAGGTAGCACTTTTATTATTGTTGTAGAGAGTGTCAGGAATAACACTATACCTAGTACCTCCTGTCAGGGTTTATTGATGAGAGTGTGCTTTGGCCCCAGAATAAATCAAACAGTTGGATCCAGACGTGGAATTTAGCTGTGTCCCACTTAAGGCACTGAAGGCTGTGTGCAAAAGGTGGACTACCCACCTAAGCACTTAGGTGCCTGTGGGAACCTAACTTTTGTACAAATCAAATCATTAAACACCTGTGTGAGAGAATGAATGAATGAACCTGAGACTAATGTTAGGAATGTCTAGAGCTGCTCCTGTCTTGGAAGGGCTGAACACGTTGTCATGACAGTCATATTTGAGTCAGTTTGGGTTATGCTTAATTCTCACTGGTGTCCAGTTTGATAGACATGTTTTGATTTATGCCTAATAAATGGTGATAGCACTGAGTGCATCATAACTTATGAATTCTGTCAAAAGTCATTGTGTGTGATAAAGGAGATTTGTGCTTTTTTTTATATAAGAAACTAGTCATTAGCATGGTGGCTTCCATTAGCGTGGAATAACAAGCTGGATTCAACTTAAACCTGAGGAAATTCAAGCCAGCTTCCTTGGCGGAGTCTGTTTTGTTATAGGTTGAAGTATTGGAATTACCCTTCTGTCTGTGGCCCTTTAGATAGGACCAGAAAGTATTTGGAGCTGTAAGATCAAGATATGTCACAAGAACAAGCCTGGTTGTAGCTACTGAGGGAGGAGGGATGCCTTGATTCTAACCTCTGCTTCCAGGCTGTGCATTCATTTTACATTAAACAGTCATTGGATAATATCTTGGGAAGCTTACCGTCAAACTTGCTAGCTTGAAAGATGATCCAAGTAACTTTCATCAGCCCTCTGCCACCTGCAGAAGTGGTGGGGACTGACTGTAGCCTGGAGGATTTTTTGATGAGTGGGAAAGCTTTTAAAGTAAGGTAGGAATATAAAACTCTGTCCTCATTGCTTGAGAGACTAATTAGTCTGGCTGAGCAGGTATAAATGATGGCATAAGTGGTAATGAATTCTTAAGTAATCACAGTTAGGTTTCAAAGTCTTTTAACCTAGAGGGATTTTTTTCCCCCAACTTTAATTTTGCAGAGTATACCAGGAAAGTAAATGAAACCTCTAAACTAATTTCAGAATGCTTTTTTTTTCCAAGTTCATAGTTTTATAGTAGGACAACCTTCAGTATGGGAGTAGCTAAATCATACTGTATATGTATAGCTGTATGAGAGGCTTATAGTGCTTTGTTAATGCATTCTCTAGAAAATGTGAAGTCTTTGTTCTGCATGAATCTTCTTGTACTGACAGTGCTATACTACAGATTTCAATCCACAGCAGATGTACAACATCTGCCTTAGAGGGGCAAACAAGTAAAAGCAGTCAACTGGGTGGGATGGAGATTGTTTTAGAGAACAATAGGTCTTTAAGTTAACCAAATACCATCTCCAGAATTTGGTACCAAAGTCAGTGTCATTAAACTGACTTTATCACTCCTTGAATTTTATTGGGTATCTTCATTTAAAGTAAGTTACATGCTATAACTAGTAGGCATCTCTGTTTATGAGCAGACAGTATATCTGTGTTAGAAGTTTAGTAGTGTTTGTAGAGAGTTTCATTAGCCAGATGATAACAAGGCAAAACTTTAAAAACCTGTAAAGTTACTGACTGTTAGGCTGTGTAACTTTAAAACTGTACCTACTTATTTTCACCAGGCTACTGTAAGTACTGGCTAAGAGAGGTCGTTCTGCTTCAGAAATACTATACAAGCTTATTCTCGGCTTAATCTTTGTCTGTTTGATGTTAAGCACTGTTTTCAGATACAAAATGTGATTAACTTGTGGGAATTGTGAATGTACCACTCGCCTCTAGTGAATTCTTTCCATCTGCTTTCTGTTTTGTTAAGAAATATCAATTTCTCAATTCTTGTTGATCTAATTCTTTTTTTATTTCCAAAGCTAAGTATACTGAGTTTAGCTGGGATAGAGTTAAGACCAATACACTAAACCAGTATAACATAATGTTTTGTTTTGTTTTTTTAACAAAATGAAATACAAAATAATTTCAAAAGCAGCTTGTTAGACTTGCAATACATATTTCTAGCATGGAAAAATGGTAATCTTCAGCTTTTCTGCTCTTAATTCTTCCATCCAGCCTTTGTATAGCACTTACATGCAAAACACCATAAAACACATTACTTATGACTTGTTAACGTAATTGAAAGGAACGCTCAGCTGAATCCTGCTTTCTGTTATGCTGTTACTTGACACTCATCAGGGTTGAAGTGGATCATTGCTTTCATGGGCTTCTTGCCTGTGTGGCTTTTTTTTCTTGTCATCAGATTTCATGTAACTTTACAGTGTGTGCTAGTGAGGGCTTTTTCGTAGCATGGTTATGAGGATTATAATTTTGTGTGCAGGCATTACCTCTTCTTTCCCCCCCCCGCCCCCTGACTTTTAGCTGCTGGTAAAGCCATTAAAGAGCCACTGGTTATCAAAATGACACAGCTTTACTTCTGGATGTAATACATTTTAAAAGTAAAAAAAAAAAAAAAAAAAGTCAGGTTGTGCAGAAGTTTTTTTTTTATTATTATTCATTTGTGTCTCACTTGGACATTTCTCTAGTAACTAGTTGTTCCTAAAATAAGTGGCTTGTTCATTATAATAGTAGAAAAAAGTGGGTTGGTGATTAAAAAAAGAAAAAAGAAACAGTGTCCCTGTTTGTAGATCTCAGGTTTTTACCAGTTTCATAAAAACAAGAACACTATATATGTAAGTTCTAAGGCAACTGCTTCCCCCCTGTAGGCATTTTGTCAGCAGTGCCAGTCAAACTTAGACAAAATCTTGGTTTATAATCGAAGTTAAAAGATTCAGGTTTGTTAGCTCCAAGGCTGTGATGTATCTTCTCCTAAGGTTCAGCCGCTAGAGGGGGTCTAAACCACCCTCTGTATAAATAAGGCTTATACTAGCTGGCAAAATGCATCTTCAAGTTTACATGACTGCTGGAATGTTGTGGAAACATACTTTCCAGAAGTGTCTAATTTAATAACTTTTTTTAAGTGAGGCTGTTTTTTAAGGGCAATTATTTAGAAATATTTATATAGTGTAACCATTTGAGTAACTTTTCTTTGCAGGTGATCTTGTGAATTAGTGTACCATCAATGATGGCAGAACATCCACCGTTACTGGATACCACTTCGATTATAAGTAGTGAAATCCCTCTTCTAACTTCCCCTATTGTTAGTGGGGATGGAGCACAACAGGTAAGGAAACTTCAGTATCTTTTATCTTTTTTTTCTTCCAACAGCATCATTGACATATTGACTCTGTAAAAGATAGTAATCCTTCATTTGGAATATTTTTGTGCAGCTTTGGTCATGCATATGTTTTAGAGATTGAGGTGAAGGTAGAACTAACTGGTGCAGAGAAAAGATTTGTAAGAAGTATGAAGCAGAAAACCCGTCTTGTGAAAGAACATCTTCATAGAAGGATGGGACCAAACAGCTGCCAAATTGTCTAGCCATGCTTGAGTCTTAATTTGGAAGCTATATATTTAAATTACCACATGACCTTGTTTAGGTTAATAAACCTTCCCCTGTGGTAGAGCTTACTGGCTCAAGCACAACATGTGCTAACAACTCTATGGCTTCTAGACTGACACTTGCTTTCAATTGGGTATCTTGAATGGTGAGATTTGCTTTTGTATGTTAGTGTCTGACTGGACACTTCTTCAATTTTCTTTTTTTTAAACCAGCCAAGGTGATAGAAAAACTTATGATTGTGGTTTCAGAACACTTGAGAAAGGTCAGCTGCAGTGAGGAAAAAGTGTTGGCAAAAACATACATTCTCCATATCTTTAACCTAGGATGAATATTTTAACACCCAGATAAGCACAGTTCTGGACCAGCTTCCAATGGGAGAAAAGCTGTGAAAAATGGTTTGAAGTATCTGAATACATTGAGAGATCACTGCCTGTGATAGCAAGAGACTGAACTTGATGGTCTAGGGAAGTCCCTTGGAGTCTGCTATTCCCACGTTTGATCTTTATGCAGAAGAAAATAATTATGTATCATAAAGAGGAATTAGTTTGTAGGGTAAAAACACAGACAAGAGCTCCAATATGAGACCAGAGAATGGATTGCAACAGTTCATGTGATAAGGTTCGGGCTGCAGTGAGGTGTTCACAATATAGGGGAAGCTTAAATAAAGAGAAAGAGCTGATAAATCTTTTTTAATAAATATGTGGACAGAACATTCCGGAAAAAGAGAAAAAAACACTATCCAAACATGCTTTCTCTTCCCATTCTTCTTTCAAACACTGATGTTTAGAAGTAGTAATCAATCTGTAACATCCAAAAGGAGAACTGTTACTGTTTCCTTACATGTTCTGCCTTGAAATTCTAAAGCCTTACAAACAACAAAGAATAAAGCATGCCTACGCAAAGTTAAACGTACCACCAGCATTTCTTTTCTTTACCTAATTGTTAATATCCTTTCTTTTTACTATTGTTGTGTAAAAATTCTTATAGGTGTATCACAGAACCCTTGAGATTGGAAGGGACCTGTGGAGATAATGCAGTCCAGCTTTCCCCCACTCAAAGTAAGGTCAACTAGAGCAGGTCACCCAGGACCATGTCCTGTTGGCTTTTGTGTATCTCCCAGGATAAGGGACTCCACAGCCTCTCTGTTCCCCAGTATTCAACACACCCTCACAGTGAGATAATATCCTACATTTTAGCGGGACTCCTGTATTTCAGTTTGTGCCCATGGCCTTTTGTCCTTTCACTGGGTACCGCTGAGAAGAGTCTGGCTTGGTTTTGTTTATTCCCCCCACCTTCAGGTATTCAGGCACACTGGTAAAAAGATCTTCCCTGGTACATCTATTTTCCAGGCTGAACAGTCCCAGCTCTCAGCCTTCTCTCACAAGTCAGATGCTCCAGTCCCTTCCTAATCTTTGTGGCCCTTTGCTGGACTCTTTCCAGTATGTCCATGTTCTTCTTCTACTGGGGAGCCCAGGACTGGCCCCTGAACTCCAGATGTCTCACCAGTGCTGGGTAGGTGGAAGGATCGCCTCCCTTGACCTGCTGGCAATGCTCTTCCTAATGCAAGCCAGGGTGCTGTTGGCCTTTTTTGACTTGAGCGTGCCTTGCTGACTCGCATTCAGCATGTACCATTCATTTTCTGAAAGGCTACTTTCCAGCCAGTCAGCCCCCAGTGTGTACTGGTGCATGGGATTATTGTTCTTCAGGTACAGGACTTCACATTTCCCTGTGTTGAACTTCATGAGGTTCCTGCTGGCCCATTTCTTCTGTTTGTCAAAGTCCCTCTGGATGGCAGTGCAGCCGTCTAGTGCATCAACCACTCCTCCCAGCTTTGTATCACTTGCAAACTTGTTGATGGTGCACTCTGTCCCATCAGGTCTTTAAAGAAGATAGTAACCATTCTCTGTCCCAGTATCAACCACTGAGGTAGATGACTGGTGAATGGCCTCCTGCTGGACTTTACACTGCTGATCACAACCCTTTGAGACTGGCAGTTCAGCCGGTTTTCAGTCCACCTCAGTGCCTATATTCAGTCTGTACTTCATCATTTTCTGTGTGAGGATGTTATGCAAGACAGTGTCAAAAGCCTTGGTAAAGTCATGATAAACAGTATCTACTGCTATCCCCTCATTCACCAAGCTAGTAATTTCATTGTAGAAGGCCATCCAGGTTTGTCAGGCATGATTTCCCCTTTGTGAATCCATACTGACTGCTCCCAATCACCTTTTTATCTTCAATGTGTTTGGAAGTGGCTTCTAGAAAGATTTGCTCACTCATCTTCCCAGAGCTGAAGGTGATGTTGACCGACGCGTAGCTCCCTGGATCTTCCTCCTTGCCCTTTTTTGAAGATTGCAGTGACATTTGCTTTCTTCCAGTCCTTGGGAACGTCCCCTAATCACTGTGACCTTTCAAAGACAGTTGAGCCCGAGTTACTTGTTCTGCCTTCCCCAAAAATAAGACTATCAAGCTGTGCTGTCAAGCTTACTCTGTAATGGTGCAAAATTTTGAGTCAGATATGATCTTAAATGTTCTTTAGGGGATACTTTTTCATTAAAACGTTGTCCCTTTTTCTCCTGCCAAGCAAGATTAAAACTGGAAAACAAGCAAAGAATTTCTTCAAAGAAATGAATTGGGGGGGGGGGGCGCTTATTTTAATCTTAATGGAAAAAAAAAATAAAT
>JANHGO010000033.1:40721383-40780344 GCA_024606505.1 Aquila spilogaster
CATAACATTTATGTGTAGTCCCTGGTGTCTAGTACAGGCTGAGTTTTCATTGCATCCCTTCCCTTAATACCCCCCCGTCCAGGAGCAGCTCCCCTGCGCAGGCGCAGTGCGCAGCGGAGCTAACTGCCCCCTCGCGGCCCCTCCCAGCCCTTCACAAAGATGGCGGCCGCGCTCCGGCGGGCGAAGCTGAGGGTAGCGCTGGGGCTGCGGGGCGGAGGTGGCGGCGGTAGCGCCAGCGCTAGCAGCGCCAGCGGCGGGGGCCAGTGACAGGTGCGGGGAGAGGAGGGGTGAAGCGGCGGCGGGCGAGGCGCAGGTACCTGAGGGGCGGGCAGGGGGTGGAGAACGGCCGGCGCGGCGCCGCCCCTGCCCGAGCTGCGCCATCGGGAACTCCCCCCGCTCCCCGCCCTGCAGCCGCTGCCCGCCGCCGGCGGAGCTCGGACCGTTAGCCGGGGAACGGCGGGGCCATGGCGGTGAGTCGGGGCAGGGAGCCCGGAGCGGGGCGCGGCGGCGGCGCCTCACGTATCCCCGGGCGGGGAGAGCGGCCGGAGCGTGCATCCCCCGCGAGGGCGGGGGGAAACTTTCCGCCTCGCTCCGGCCGGGGGGGTCCCGCTGCTGGGAGGGGGCGGCTGGGAGGGGCCCGAACGGCGCTGACAGGCGGAGGGAGAGGGGCGGGCGGCTCCGGCACCGCCGTGCGCTGCTGCGTTGTACCCCCGCGCCGGGGCTGGGGGTGCTGCGCCGAGCGAGGGGTGTGCCGCCTCGTCCCTGTAGCGCCAGCGTTACCTCGAGTGCTGCCGGAGGCGCCCGCTCGGCTGCGCTCGTGCCTCTCCCCTCTTCCCCGAGTATTGCTCGGGTTTAACCCAAACAGAAACTTTTCGTGGCTTGGAAAGTGAAACCAGCGGAAAGCAAAAACGAAACTTTCCAGCTGATTTTTATTGCGCGGGGCCAAGCAAATAAGCAGGAGGACTGTGGCACGTAGAGCGGGTGGGAACGAGTCGTCCACTTCCCGACGGGTTGGTAATCTGTTTAACCTTGTCCGAGGCGATTTACAGCCACCCTCAGTGTCAGGGTGCATCCAGAACAGCTCGTGCCGTGAAGTCGTTCCTGGGAAACGCTCTTTGTACCATTTACGTCTGTGTTTGTTTGTACATACAGCTGGCTATAAATTCCTTAAATCAGCCTGAAGGCTTCAGGTCACTCAACAGCTTGTCGTTGAGCGACTGGTAGCTTTGGTCTTAACAGAAGTAGGAGCTATCCTTTCTGAGCTTCGAGCCTGTTTTGTTGTTATGACAGTAGGTAACTTTGTGTTTTGTGCAGCCCAGCTATACAGAAACATCACTTTAGTCATGATGTGAATCTGCATGCGTGGATGTGTGTATACTCGATGCCATGAAACAGCGTAAATCACAGCAACTCAGCAGCCCTTCACAATCAGCAAGTGCAATCAATGGCATTTTATCCATAGTCTTAAAACAATTGTGAAGTCCAATCACTTGATGAGCGTAGAAGTAATGAGCTTTGATGTGGGGAGAAGGCTGTGTGCATGTGGAAGTTGGAGGCATCTGCAGAGCTCGGTACTGCAGGTTGGGTAGGGGTCCTAGTAGCTGGTGTTCCTACTGAACACATGGGGCACTGGGAAGGGTGCACATCAAGTCTGGAAAGATTGCATTGTGGTCTGGATTCACTCCGTGGATAAAGGGTTCACACAAGTTGTGGAATCATTAAAGTTGGAAAAAAATACTGAAGTCATCTAGTCCGGCTGTCAGCCCATCCCCCACCATGCCCGCTAACCGTGTCCCTCAGTGCCACATCTACACATTCCTTGGGCACCTTCAGGGATGGTGACTCCACCACCTCCCTGGGCAGCTTGGGAAGTTATTTTGACACGAGGCCTGAATTTGGGACTTGTTTTGGTAAACTCCACCTCAGTGGTTTTCCTTCCGACGGTTTCAGGAGGGAGTGGGGGAACTTACATTCTGAATCACTTACATGAGGACTGTCAGGCACTGGCTTTGGCGCTGAAACCTCAGTTGGAAGACACTGTTGTGACCTCGGAAAGGCTGGGACTCAGCAGTGTGTTGCTTAGTTCACTTGGTTAGGGTGGGAGCAGTCTGCTTTGGGCAATCACAGACTGACCACTCCAGGAGATAACAGTAAACAGAATTAGATGAATGTCTCAGGGCTTTCAGAGCAGGTGGAGACCTTCTGAGGCGTTCTTCTGTTCTGTGACACACTCTATGTGTAAATAGAGTTGCTTGAAGTTGAGGTCATTACACACAATGCTGAAGTTATCTGATTTCATCTTAGTGGCATTTCGACCTTTTTCAAACTTTAAGTTTCCACTGCTTTGTGATCTTAAAGGCTTTTGATTTTTATAGGTAATAATGTAATGGAACTTCAGAAACTTAAATTATGAATCAGACCAATAACTCATCTGCTTTGGGCTGTGAGTTCTGTGGATCTTGGGATGCTTTTGTTTGTTATTCTTTGCCTTGTGGCCATTTAATTTAGCTTGAATTTGGATCTACGTCAGTGTTATGATGATGATTGTTCTGGCTCAAGATACCTAATCGAGATCCTTCCTAATTGTTATTGCAACTTTAACTACTTGACTGAACGTGCTGCTGCAGCGTTCTGTCATAGCACTTACTGGGAAGTCAAAGCCTTGAAGCCTGACTGCAAGAGAGGTACGATTTTTCAGCATGGTCAATACTTTTCCCTAAATGGTTATACCTTCTCAGTGCTTTTATGCATCTTGCTATTTTAACTTGCTGGCAGGTAATTTCTGAAATAGTGTGCGCCAGATATTAGAGAAGACAGCTTTTATGAAGCTGCAGGCCTGCTTCCTAGACAGTATTGTTGTCTGCAGCTGTGGGTGTGCACTGTCCCTGCCTTGTGGAACCTGAGGAATTTCAGTCTGCCCTCCAGCATCCAGCAGCTCTGTACCTTTTTTTGACCTCCAGCTTCCAATTGTTATGGGATTTCTAGTTCAATCTCTGCTAAAATGTCTACAGGTAACATGCCATGTTTCACTGGTGCGTTTCTGTGATCTAAAATATGAATTGGATTCCCTTGGTTGTATCTGTCAATAACACCTCTCTATTTTATTGTCCATTTCTTTAAGACTATTGGCTCAGGAAAATTCCCCAGCAATTTGTAGTGAGGTTCTACTTAGCTGCAGTTTATGGTGCCGAGGTGAATTGAGAGCCATTGCTTTTCCTGTAAGACCAGATGCAGTAAAAATAGATTTGACTTGGATTGTCAAATTTTCAGCTTAACTAAAAGATACTGCTGGTAGATGAGGAAAGTGATAATAGTTTGGAATGAGTACATAACTGCTGTTTCTGTACAGTAAACACAGAAAATGTTTATTTTGCTCATGGGGCCAATGTTTCCTGAGCTACAGAGATGAGCACTTTTTGCTTCTATTTTGCCATATACAGTAAACTTTGCACTTCCTTAATGCTGATGCCAGTATAGAAGCACTATTAACCTTTATCTTAAACGTGTTTATCAATGCATTTTGTGCTTTTGCTTGTGGGCAGTAATGTTTTGGATTGCCATCCAGGGGGTCTATGTTTTGTAGGGCTGATGGGGTAGAGGAATGCTTAGAGGGTGTCTGTAACACTTCGTAGCACTGCATGTTTCTGGCAGGTTGTCATCTTTAATTGTTCCAGTCAATCTGCATTTAGTTTCAGGTTGGACAAATATTTTTGAAGTCTACCCCCCACCCCTAAGATCTGGTCCTGTTCCAGCTGTGTTTCCATCATGTACTCTTGAACCTGTAACCAGTGAAAATGTTTCTGATAAGCTGTCATAAATGTTTTTAACAAAATGTAAATGGAGATAGAATTTTCTATGCCATTTTGTCAATAACAAAATATAATTTGTAGCTAGTGTTTTAATATGGGGTGGCTGTCTAGAAGGTTGTGCTCTTCATGAGCGTATCTATGTAGAATGTTTTTCTGTTTGCTGCAAGAACTTCAGGAATTGAATATCCTTGTGCTTTCCAAACACATCACTAGAACTTTAATGCCACATTCATTGGCAGTATCTTCACAGTGCCTCTCAGATAGAGCCAAATAGGCATACTGGACCCTGTGGTTGTACTGTTCCACAGCCAAGTTTGGCAGTCAAACTCAACCATGGTTAACACTGTTAGCCTGTCTTTCAGCTTGGTACTTTGTGTGCAGAACGCAGTCCCAACAGGGGTTTGAGATGATGGTTAAACAGGTGTGCAGAATATGCTGCTAATTTTACGCTACTCCAACCTTGCTTCCAGAATTGTTCTAAAGTATGTAGGACAAAATAAGAGTTGCAAACCTTCATTTATGGGCAATGGAAAAATGCTCTATTTTATTGCCTGCTTAATTATACCTAAAGAACTATCAAAATATCTACAAGTTTTCAATCCCAGCTTAGCCAGTAAATCTCATTCTTACAGTCTATTACTAAAAGAGAAAACCGGCACTTTCTGAGACGTGGTAAATCTGCTTTCCAGAAATACTAAAGTAAAAGTAAGTCCTTCTTCTTCCTGGCAATACATGAGCTTCTGTAATACAGTGTCAAGAGAACCACTTCACAGCTGTGACAATTCACAAAACTGAACTGATGTACTCTGTGATTTTGAAAACAAAAAAACAAAAGAAGAACAACAGATAGAAAAACAGCCCTAATGGTCGAAGTTTGGGAAATGTAGTCTGTGGGGAAAGTGACAAGGTCCTAAAGGATTTGTACTGTGACAGCTGTGAATAGCAACACCATTCAGGTAATTGGGAGTGAAAAGAGTACGTGGCACAAGAATGCTAACTTTACTTTCTGTATTGCAGTTCTCTCTGAATGTGCTTTGATTTTTATATATTGATTGTGTTTAGTACTGTGAAGCTCAGTTTTTAATGCCTTTTGATCTTGAATAACTTGAGGTGAAAATGAGCTTCACAAATATTTACATCTACTATAAAGGAAGAAAAAAGAAGCAAACAACAGTACAGCTTACATATGTAAATACTTCCTTGTAAATGCTATTGAGTTTCCCCAGTGTGCAAATACAATGCCTGTGGTAAACAAAGACCATACTGTACTTAGTGTAAGATCCTACAAGCATGGAGTATGGCCACGCTGTTCTTTTTCCCATGGCTAATACCATATCTTACTCCTTTGATTGCAAACTAAATGCTTCTTCTCCAACTTGACAGTTCTCAGACTGCAAGGTTTCATTCTTTGGTGTTTGTTCTTTTGAGTGGAGAAACTTTATCTGCTCAATGAATTGACAGAAGGAAACTGAGATGTTAGCAGCAAAAACATTGTTTCATTTTGGGGCAGGGAGGCAAATTGTAGTGGTGGCTGCGATCTAGTATCAGTGATCAGCACAAGCTTACCTGTAGCTGAAAGCTAATCTGTAAGGGAAAAATGAGGTGTCTGTAGAAACATAAGTTCTGAAGCAATAACAAGTGACTTGCAGTGTCCTGGCAATGAGAGAGAACCATGGCTCTAACTATTTGCTAATATTTCAATATATCAATAAGCTGTTAGGGGACTTCTACAGTAAGAGTAAATGCAAGCTGCAAGAAGGTGCTAGGAAAGGAAGACTGAAAGGAGCTGTGGAGTAGCGACTGTTGACGATTAGTCCTAGGTGCACTGCTCCTGCTTTGCTGGTCTTAGAACTTCTGTAACTGCAGAGACTCCTCTGTTATTGGAGAACTCTGACATGAGCTGCCTGTTTATCTTGAAGAGTTGCCTTCATCTTGAGATGCTGTCAGACTGCCTGTGTTACTATTAGGGAAGTGGAGCACCTGCCAGATTGGCTGCCTGGGGGCTTTTTTTTTTTTACTATTGTGTTTACAGGTGCTATACCTTGATGCTAAAAGAAGCAGTTAATTTCTGACCACTTATTCCTGTACTTGGCAGGCATTTGTGTGTCTGCTCAGTGAAATGGATCAGGCAACTGATCTAGCTTAAAACTGACCAAGTTTTGAAGAATATCTTAAAGCTATGTCTGTCTGCCAGTTTAAGTTGCTGTGTTGTTGGCCGGTTGCTCATGGCGGTGCAGGTGTGAGCTGCCAGTACTAGCTAGCAGTTAAAAGTCTTCCTAACAAATATATCTGAAAGGTGTGCTTTTAAGACTGTTTTTAAGCGTGTTTTTTGGGTGTATTCTTACTTTTGGAAAGTGGTTTCCACATGCTTGTCTTGTCGTATTCTGTGCTGTTACCCCATTCCTTATGGAAGCAGAGACCTGTGCTTTAAATTCAAAGATTTGTAGCCTTGTTGATTCTATGTTAGCCTGTGTTTTGGAAGCATAGTTTTCATCTTTCAGAACAAGCAGGAAAAAGCTGTTTCATAAGAATTCTTTAAAAGCTGCTTGTTGTTCTTGAATCGTGCACTCTTTGTAGCTCCAAGACCAACAGCTGTCTCTGCAATAAATTTGTCTTGCTGACCACTTTCAGTACATTAAGAAATTCTTTTTTTTTTAGTTTGCCTTAAAGGAATTATATAAAAACTTTGTCCTTACTACATATAGCTGCCAGGAAGAGGGAGTTGATAACAAAAGAGAAAGTAGCTTCATTCATGGCATTGAACAGGCTTGTTTTCTCTAAAAATGTGCTGAAACAAATGTAGGCAAGAGAAATGGTTAACTGGGAAAGGCCAAGATGTTTTTCAACCCTTGTGATCTTCAGAAAATAAACTGAAGGAAATCCAGTCTTGGCAGAATCATAGGAGAACCTAATGTAGCTGGTGTAAAAGTAAAACTAGGAGAGTTAGAAGAAGTCCTTGAGAATAAGAAGAGGGTAAAACTAACAAAGCAGCTGTGTGGTTTAGATCAATGTGGCATAAAGTTGAACTGCATTGTAAGTCTTCGTTAATTTGTGTAGAAAGGATGCCATGCAGTTCAGTCTCCTCATTTATTTTTAAGACTCTAAGAGTACTTATCTCCTGCAAGAGCAGGAGGCTGTCCTATAGCTTCCAAGCAAGGTGTGACTGAATCACGTTGATGTGCCTGGTAAGGGCTAGGGCTAAGCTTGCACTGTGGTGCTGACCATTCACTCGTTGATTTAAAATGCCCGCTATCAAGATAGATCTGAATGTAATGATCAGATTAATTCCCTGATTTGTTATGTGGTTGCAGTTACTGCTTCCCAGAAGTTACACAACCAGTTTTGGCTTCTCTTCTCTGACAGTGTATGAAGGAGGGGCACATTGTTGGAAAGTACTGAACTCTTTTTATGCAATCACTTCTAGTTATGTGTACTTCATCCAGATTGTGGGCTATAGATGGTTTGTTAACAATCTAGTAATGGCAACATTAAAAACCATGATGTGGTGTTTTCAGGTAGTCTCCACTGCATTGATCATGATATGTACAGTCAAGCATTTTACAGTCTTAAGTGCCAGACTAGATGAGAAGTGTAAGCATCCATGCGCATATTGTCCCTTTCCAGAAGACTGAATTATCAGTATTTAGTTCTTCTCTATGCAGTCCTCACCTTCAGAAGTTTGGTTTCCTACATTAGCTGTTAATAAGTGCCTACCCTGTTTGGCTGAGTTTCAAAAATTGCTGGCTCATAAATAGAAATGTATTAAACTTGACCAGCTGGAGTGTTTCCAGTTATCTACTGTGCATTCTTGTATAGGTTATAGTACCCATGACGTGAATGCATGAACTGCGCTTCAAGCTGCTCCTAAATCATTACAGCTCACAACCTGCAGTATGAAGGCAACCTGATGCAGGTATTGATTTATTATAATACACTTGGTTCCCACAATGCAAAAGCTTTGCAGTTGTTGTGGCTATTCCTATGTTGAGGAGAGTGGACAGTGACTGGGGAGGGAGTTGGAACCAGTTCTAGCTGTTCCAGTTTGACTCATGGCTGCTCACAAATCAGTGTTTTCACCATAGTTGTACAACTTCTAGCATTCACGTCCCTGCGGTAACAGGAGGAACAGAGATGTGTACTTGGTTTCTGGGATTTCTTTGAGAATTGTGCTTAGTGAATGTGTGTGACGCCTCTTGAGAGCTATGGGTGAAGTATTTCCTTACTCATTGTAGAGGCTATGGATTCTTTTTTTCCTTTAGGGAATTGCATTGCTTATTAAAATGCTTTGCAATGTATCTTCGTTCTCAACTGTTCTGATTTGCAGTTTCTACTGTTGTTTGTTGCTGTTTGTCGGTTTGTTGCTGTTGATTCACTTTACAAAACTACACTGCTTCGAATTTTTATATATCTGCCTGTTTGCAGCTGTGGCATTTTAAACACCACAACTAAAGGGAATAACCATTTGTTTCACATCACGTAAAAGGAGATTGTCAAATTACAGTGAAATAGACATGTTCCACAAAGCACTTTTCCTCTGACAAAAAATAGCAATTCTCTTTGTTCTGTTACAAAACATTTTACTGAGTTTTCCAGGAATTGCTTTTCTAAAATAGATAAAAGTGAAAAAGCAAAGCACATATTTTAAATAAATTGAACGTTAATTTAAAAACATTGGTTCAAATTTGAAAAGCACAAAAGCTGCTATACCGTAATTGCCATACCTCAATATGGTGGATCTGTGGGGAGGAAACAAGCCATTCTGCTAGCCTGTGATTTTTATAAGACAAGCTGAAGAGAATTTGTTTTTTGTTTTTAGCTTCAGTAGCTCAGGTGCAACCTTACGGATCACTGGTTAATTATATTCTAAAATTTCTATACCAGTAACATCCCTGTATCTCAGCTTTTTCCAGCAGTGCATTAAGTGACATGAGTAACATCTGTCACATACGCTTTGTTCTTTCCTCTTCACCGCAAGGATGCAGCGGTGCATTTTGTTTTCAGAATCTCCTCCATTTTAGTTTGTTTGTACATGCTAGGCCCTTGTACTTGTCAGCCCTATCTGAGGAGTTCTCAACGAGTTGGCTGATTTGAAAGATTGGGAGGAATCTTGATAGTAATTTTTCCAAATTTCAGATTGGCAGGCAGGAGGCCTGTAGGAAATAATAAGTGTATCTCTCAGGAGTCATCAAAGAATGTGCGTGGTAAGTATTTATAGACGTGTAAAGCACAGAAAAAGTTTAAATAGTAGCTCTCGTCTTCTTGAAGAGTCACTCGGATGTGAGGCTCTAATCTAAGTAACAGGGCTTTATTATTTCAGCTGTTTGCCAAGATGCCCACTTGAAGTGAACCTGTTATATTCATGTTGGGGAAGGCAAGATGGGGCATTTCTTGCACTGCGACTGGACAATGTTTTTACAGCCTTTTTGATTAAGTTCAGTCCTTGGCCTTAGACCAAGCCTAGAAGGAGTTGCATTCTGCGCAGAGCAGCTTTTCCTCCTTACTGGAAGTTGCCTTGGCTTCTGAGGATGCTGTGTCTGTGGTTCCTGGGGAGCAGAGTTTCAGGAGGAGCCAGGTGAGGAAGGAATGCACACCTGTCTGTTGAGGCCCACTGGGAAAACACCTGATGGCAACCTCATGTTGGCAGCTGTAACATGATGCAGGCTGCAGCATGTATGAAACTGCTCTGCTGACAGAGAAATCTTGGAATGGAACCATTATTGTCGCTTGTAGTTTAATATCAGCACACTATTTGGAAACGTTTAGTGTTGAGTTCATTGAGCCTGTTGCTTATGCTGTACCTTTCTGTTTTGCATACTTCGGTCTTCTCACTGCTCACCTCCTGTCCTCATGTTCTATAGAATGAAGGCCCTTGTGTGCAGCCTCTGTAATAATAAACGTATCTGTTGGTCACCAGATTTGATGGAATTAGATTATCAGAGTATTAAGTTGCTGTGAGTGTTGTTGTGTTAAGTAGGGAAGTAGAGAAGAAGCACTCTGTAAATGACAAACTGAGGAAAAGCCATAGGCACCAGAGAAACCAGTGTGGAGGGTTGCTCTCCAGGTTCTGGTCTACTGAAAGCTGCCTAACTTTTGCATAGCATGGTACGTGTTGATTGACTAATCCTTTAGTGTTCAGAGAAAGCTACTGCTCCAGAAGGCATTGTCAGAGACTGCTTACTGCAGCTCATCAGGACCTTGTGTGGCTGGGTTTTGACCTTCTACAGGAGTGATCCCCAGACATTTTGATTGTGGCTTTTTTTTAAATATGTGCCTGAAATATCTGTATGCTTATTTTAAAATTATATACATGTACTACTGTACTAAAATATGTACGTAATAACACATATCTAAAAATTAGTATGATAAAGATTGAAAGAAAGCTATTAAAAAAAAAACAACTTTTATTTACTGATGGTACAGGCAATGTTTTCTTCCTGCACTCCAAGGGACTGTCTTTCCCACCCCCTTGGATGCATGCACCCCACTTTGGACACCCCTGAACTACAGGATTGATATTTTGCAGCCTCTCAGGGCAGCCTGTGCCTGTACTATGCAACTCACTAAGAAGATGCTTTTTTACCTTCTGATCAGATAAAATTTCCAGTGCTGTAGTTGTCCATCACTTCTCCTCCTTCTGATGTGTGCTGCCAGGAAGAGTTTGAGTTCTTGTTAGACACCCTGTAGGTAGTGGAGTCCAGCAGGTAGGTGACCTAGTCTTCTCCAGTTTTCATAGCTTTTCCCGGGCTGTCATTTGCTTAAGCACATTTGTCTTTGGGGCACCTCTCTCATACTGAAGAGGTGGCTGGGAAAAGCAAAGCTGGACATGATACTCCAGATGCTGCCTAGTAAGTTCTGACTGGCTGGGAATAAGCACCCTCCCTGTGCTTCTGCTAATGCAGCCCAGCATGCTGCCAGTCCGCGTTGCGATGAGAATGCGTGCTGCTGACTCATGTTCTTTTACCTTGGTGATCCAGCTGATTTAATGCTGATGTGTTTTCAGAGACTGTCAAGATCAGCTGCTAGACTCTTGAGGATGGAAAGGCTGAGCCTTTTCAGTGCAAAAGAAATGTGCTGCCCAGTGATCTCAGCCTTGCAATGTTCCTTAACCCTTAATGGACAAGTGAGCGAGTAGTAGTCAGAGTTGTATGTATCTGAGAGGAATATAAATGTTTAAGGAGCAAATCTGAAGGTGTTTATAAGGAGCAAATCTGAATGTATGTAAGGATTCAGTTTAATTGTCTGTTTAGTTTAGAAATGCATACTTGCATACTGAACTATTGATATATTGGAACTCCTTTGAGCCTTAATGTCGCCTGGCCTTCTGGCTTGTTAGTGCAGTTGATTCCTTAATGGTTCCCCAGACATCACCCTTGGAGTCTCTAAACAAATCATATATAGGAAATTTAGATCCTTTCACATTGTTTCAGCTTTGGTAGCCTTCAGAAAATTTACCTCGAAAGTCTTCATAAGATAAGGAAGATGAATTGCAGTGCAATATGAGGTAGTAGGGGTGGATGGTTTAGTGCCAAAATCTTGTACAAAGCATTAACCTATCCTGCTTGGTAGCAAACTCAGGAAAGATAACATCTTCCTTGAGTGCTATGTCAGTCTCAGTGTGGATTCTGAAAGAATCCTGCATTGCACTGAATGTCTACTACTAAGAATATTTTGTACTAAGACAAAAAGAAAAAAAAAGCTGTTCATGCAGCAGTTATGCTGTGCATGAACTAGTCTGTATTTCTAAATAACTGTTCCTTTAAGGGGCTACTAGCAGGAAATTGTCTCAGCTGCTTCTGTGCATAGCAACAGCATTATCTGTCATTCATCTAAGGTGCCTTGCTTTTCTGGTCCTTTTTAATCTACTAGAACAGTGCAGTTGGCCATAAATTCTTAGATTTGTCTCACTTTGCTTTACCCCCTCCTCTACTCTCTGTTATCTTTCAGTGGTCCTGTCAAGACTGGTGAACTCATCTGTTGTACTAATGCAAGCTGCTTCTCTTCCTCAAGACCTCAAATTCTGATTAGAAAGGAGGTGGAGATGAAAAACAGTTCTATCATCAAGAGCTGTGGGAAAAGTTTTACTCGCAGTAAGGTGAAGGTGTTGGTATGCACATACTTTGCAATATGTTGCAGCTAGTCTGTCTGTGTTGATCTGTGTCAGGGCATATGCAGTCTCTGCCCTTCTTCACCTGCAGGTGGATGATTGGTACATGAGGTAACTTTTTCAGTCACTGCATCCAGGTCTGCAGAAGCAGACCTTGTGGTGCTCTTAGTCCAAATATCTGAACTCCAGGAGTGTTTTCAACATGGAACAATGTTGTCTAGAAGTCCCAGTCGCTCTTAGTGTTCTTTTGAACAAATACCAACAATTTAAAGTGAGGGTGTTGGAGACAAAGCCTGTTAAATTGTTATAGTAGAGCTCCAATTTATTCGCAGCTGGAGGCAGGAAAAATATTGTCCTTGTTGCTAAATGAAGTTCTCTTGTGGATGTAACTCATTAACAGTTTTTTGGGGGTAGCTTGTGCTTTTCTGGCTGTCCACTTCTATTATTTTCTCCTTCTAAGAATCAGCCCTTCATAGGACTTAGTTAATCTTTCTCTCTAGAAAGAATAGCTTTATCTTTATGTATTTAAAACCTTTTGTTGTGCCTAGCTTTTTAAAAAATATATATTTTTAAGTATTCATGCTATTTTAATGTAGTAAAATGACTGTCTTTTATCACTGTTATGGTTTGTCATTTCCAGACTTCCGTCTGACTTCCTTTTCAGTTTTTCCTGAGAATCAAGTTAAAAACATGTACATTGAGAAGCCTAGAACTAATCCTTCTCATCCTATTTGAAACTCACCTACACCATTCTACTTTTACCATTAATATTTTTGACAGCTGTCATTCCAAATTTTTCAGGAAAAATGTGTAATGCCAAAAATGGTCTGATTGTTTCACCAGTGCTTTTATCAGAAGCTTTGTCACAGGAATGCCAGAAGATTCTTATCAAATTAATTGGATAAGATCTTTTCACCGATCATATTTGTCTTTTAATTCTTTACAAGTAACATACAATGTTGACTGTGAACCTGTTTGGTCTCGGATCACTGTTGGCTGGCGTGAGTAGATTGTCCCATTTGCCCTTTTACAGTCGAGTATTTAATGTAAGACTTCAGGTTTTCTTCCAGATCTGAGATTTTCTCAGGATTCAGGTTATATGGAAGTCTTTTTTTCAAAGCTCTGGATAGATTTCTTCTTCCAGAAACTGAGTGCAAAGTGGCTGGTTCTGTTGATATAAAAACTCTGTGCCTATTTGATACCCTTAGATCAAATGTGATATAATTGTATTTTTATCGAACTTTTATTATTTCGCTGCTAACCTTTTCTGTTTTATATAACATCTTCTGCTACACAGTACTTCTGCCTTTACAAATTCTTGTCAGCCCTTGTTCTTGTAGCCAAAGAGAAGGCACCTGCAGGTGGTGGGTGTACCACATCTTACTGACACCTGTGGCAATGAACACTGATGTCTACAGGTTGGTGCCTCTTAACTGTTGGTGGGGAGAAGGTTTTTGACACATGTAGTATGGGTCCGTGTTTGCATGAGGCTTAAGCCTGTGGCATTGCAAAGAAATCTAATATTGTATTGTCAAGAAAGCATTGATTTACTTCTTTCCCTAGATGGATTACACAGCCTGACAGGTAGCACTTCTATTACTGTTGTAAAGGATGTCAGGAATAACACTATGCCTGGTACCTCCTGTCAGGGCTTATCAATGAGCAGCAGTGCTTCATCTCCAGAATAAATCAAACCCTCAGATCCAACATGGAACTTAGCTGTGTCCAAGTTAAAGCACTGAAGTCTGTTTGCAGTCAACCTAAGTACTCAGGTGCCTGTAGGAACCTCAGTTTCTCATAAATCACATTTTTCAGCGCTTGTGAGAAAATTAATGAATGAATCTTAGTACAAATGTTAGATATGTCCAGAGCTGTTCCCATGTTGGAAGAACTGAAAGAGTGATCATGGCAGTCATATTTGGGTTAGTTTGGGTTATGTTTAATTCTCATTGATGTCCAAATTGATGGGCACATTTTGATTTATGCCCAATAAATGGTGCAGGTACTAAATGCATCACAAGTTATGAATTCAGGCAAAAATCATTGTGTGATAAAGGAAGCCAGTGCTCTTTTAGGTAAGAGGCTAGTCGTTAGCAGGGTGGCTTGGGAAAAGTGAGTTTGATTCAAATTAAACCTTGGGGAAATCCATGGTCTGTGTAGACCAGGAGTGTGTTGTATTACAGTCTGGAGTATTTTAATCAATTTGTCTCTGACACTATAGCTAGTTCTATACCTGTGAGATTAAGAAGTGGCACGAGAGCAAGACTGTTTGTAGCTACCATGGGAGAAAGGAAGTGTCTTAATTCTAACCCCTGCTTCCAGGCTGTGTGTTCATTTTACATTAAATGGTCATTGGATATTATCCTGGGAAGCTTACCTTCAAACCTGCTAGCTTGAAAGATGATCCACGTAACTCTCATCAGCCCTCTGCCACCTGCACAAGCTGTGGGGACTAATGGCAGCCTGGAGGATCTTTTTGATGAGTGGGAAAGCTTTTAAAGAAAGGTAGGAATAGAAAACTCTGTCCTCATGTCTTGGGAGACAAATTGATCTGGTTCAGCAACTATAAATGTTTAGATGGTGTACTAAGGGATATGGTTTAGTGAGGTGAGAGGTGGACAGTTGGACTTGGATGGTATTGGATGATCTTTTCCAACCTTGGTGATTCTATGTTTCTGTGAAATAGCTTGGCATAAGTGGTGATGAATTCATAAATAATCACAGTTAGATTTCAAAGACTTTTAACTTAGATTTTTTTTTCCCCAAACTTTAGTCTTTAGAGTATACCAAGAAAGTAAATGAAGTATCTAAAATCATTTCAGAAGGCTTTATTTTTTTTTTTTCCTTCAAGTTCATAATTTTATAGGAAGACAACCTTCAGCATGGAAACAGCCAAACTACACTGTTATATGTATAGCTGGGGTGGAGATTGTTTGAGACACTCCTGTGCAGGAAGCTGTAACAACAGCTCTTTGAATTAATCAAATAACACCTCTAGAACATCCAAATGGAGTCATTCAGCTGGCTCTATCCCTTGAATTTTGTCAAGTATTTTTCATTTAAAGCAAGCTATATGCTGTAACTAGTAAACATCTCTGTGGACAGGTGGTGAATTAGTGTTAGAAGTTTGGAAGTGTTTATAAAAGAGTTTCATTAGCCAGATGATCTCAAGTAATGTTAATGACTGTTGGACTATGTAACTTTTAAAATTGTACCTTATTTGTTTCACCAGGCTAGAGTTAAGTACTGATGGAGGGAGGTAGTTCTGCTTTAGAAATTCTGTATAAGCTTTCCCCCAGCATAATCTTTACATATAAATTTGATGCTAAGCACTGTTTTCAAGATGGAAAATGTAATTGACTTATGGGAATTCTGGATGTACAATTTGCCTCTAGTGAATTTTTTTCCATCTGTCTTTGTTTTGTTTAGAAATATCAGTTTCTTAATTATTGTTGATCTCTTTTTTTTCTTCTTTCATATCAAAAACTAAGTGTAAGGGTCTAGTGGGATAGAGTTGAGAAGAGTACACTAAACCAGTGTAACTCAGTGATTTGGGTGATTTTTTTTTTAGATTAAGTAGAATTACAGTAGCAGTTTATTAGACTCATAATACACATTTCCTGCATGGAAAAACAGTAATCTTTATCTTTTTCTTGTCTTAATTCCTCATACCACACCAGCACGTAAACCACTTTTTTTTTTATGGCTAGTTAATGTCACAGATAAGGACGCTTAGCTGAATTTTCCTTCTACTGCTGTTACTTGGCACTCATCAGAGTTGAAGTGGGTCGTTGCTTTCATGGACCTCTTGCCTCTGTTTATTTTTCTTGCAGTTTTTAGCTGCTAGTAAAGTTATTAAAGGACTGCCTACTGGCTATCAAAACAATGCTGCTTTAATTCCCGGGTTAATTTATTTTTTAAAAGTACAGGTATTAAGATTGTACATAAGACTTCATTCATCTCACTTGGACCTTTCAATTGTTCCTAAAATAACTGTCTCTTTTGATGGAAGAAGTTGGGGAATAATAATAAGAAAAAAATAGTGCTGATGCTGTCCTTGTTCATAGATATCAATCGATACCACTTTGATATATACAAACATACCGTATGCCTAAGCTCTAAGGCAACTGCTTTGTTTTCATATCTTTCCAGTAGGCATTTTGTCAGTAGTGCCAGTCAAATTCGGGCAAAAATCTTGCTTTATTATTGAAGGTTAAAAAATCTGGTTTCTTATCTCAAAAACTGTGATGGATCTTCTAAGGTTCAGCCGCTAGAGGGGGTCTAAACCTACCCTCTGTGTTAAGTACAGCTTTTCCTGGTCAGTGTAGCATCTTCTTCAAGTTTACATGCTTGCTGAAATGTTGTGGAAGCATAGTTTTCAAAGGTGTGTGTGGCTTTGTAATTTAAAAAAAAAAAAAAATCTCACGTGAGACTCTTTGAGAAGGATAACTCTTCAGAGATGTGTATAGTTTAACCATCTGAGTAACTTTTTCTTTGCAGGTGGTCTTGTGAATTTGTGTACCGTTGATGATGGCAGAACACCCACCGTTACTGGATACCAGTTCGATTATAAGTAGTGAAATCCCTCTTCTGACTTCCCCTATTGTTAGCGG
This sequence comes from Aquila spilogaster, assembly GCA_024606505.1. Classification (NCBI taxonomy): domain Eukaryota; kingdom Metazoa; phylum Chordata; class Aves; order Accipitriformes; family Accipitridae; genus Aquila; species Aquila spilogaster. Next base: position 40,737,910 of record JANHGO010000033.1, read on the forward strand.
GGATGGAGCACAACAGGTAAGGAAACTTCAATTTCTTTTTTTCGTTTTTTTTTTCCCCTCCCCTTTTTTCAACAGCATCATTGATATTGACACTAGGAAAATCTTCATATGGAATATTTCTGTGCAGCTCTGGTCGTGAATGTATTTGAGGGATTGAGATGAAGATAGAACTAGTGCAGAGAAGAGATTTGTTAGGAGTATGAAGCAGAAAAGCTGTCTTCTGAAAGAACGTTTTCTTAGAAATGCAGGACTAGACAGCTGCCAAGCTGTTGAGCCATGCTCAAGTCTTAATTTAGAAGCTGCATATTTTCATTATCACATGACCTTGCTAAGATTGATAAGCTTTGCCCTATGTTAGCATATTAGCTCAGACACGTGGTAACAACTTTGGCCTCTAGAGTGACTGGCTTCCTTAAAACGGAGCATCTTGATTGGTGGGACCTGCTTTTGTTTGTTTTTGTCTGCCTGGACACTTCTTCACCTATTCCGTTAGGTAAAAACAGTCAAGCTGATGGCTAAGAAAAACACAACTGTAGTTTTGTAATGCTATAGAAGGGTCAGCTCCAAAGAGAAACTGTGTATATATATTTTATAAAAAACTTCTCCCCACCTTTAGCTTCAGAAGAATATTTTTAGGTCCCAACGAAGCTTGATTCTGGAAGAGCTTCTAAAAGGGGTGAAAAACTAAGTGTCATGGATCATCTGAGCAGATTCAGAGATCACTGCCTATGACAACAACAGTCTGCGGGTCCCATGTTTGATCTTTAGTTATCATAAAGAGGAATTGTTTTGTAGGGTAAAAATAAGAAAGAAATCTAAAATGAGGTTGGGGCATTGATTGCAACAGTTCATGAAATTGGGTTTGGCCTGCAGTGTGATCATTGTATTGTAGAATAAGCTTAAATACAGAGAGCTGAGAAATCTCATTTATTAAATGCACAGGCAGAGCATTCCTGAAAAAAAGAGAAGAGTCAGTACTTAGTCTTGCTTTCTCCCGGCTCTGCTTTCAAATACTGAATTTGAGAATTAGTCATCTGTAACATACAAGGAAATGAATGTTACTGTTTTCTTGCGTGTTCTGCCTTGTGAAGTTTAATTTTGAAGTCTTGCAAACAAAAGGGAGCATGCATATATAAAGCTAAGCACTCCACCATTTATTTTCTTTATCCAAATGTAAATATTCTTTTTTTTCTGCCATTGTTTAAAACTTATCATAGATGTGTAGCAGATTACTTGATGTTGGATGTCTCTGGAGATCACGTAGTCAAACCTTCCCTACTCAATGCGGGGTCGACTAGAGCAGGTCACCCAGGACCATGTCAAGTTGGGATTTGTATATTCCCCAAGAAAAGGGACTTCACAGTGTGTTTCCCAGTATTCAACCACCCTCAGAGTGAAATAATTCCTTATGCTTTGTTGGAGTTTCGTGTTTTAATTTGTGCTTATTATCTTCGGTCTTTTCACTGGTGTCATTAAGAAGACTCAGGCTCTGTTTTGTTTATTCCACTCTACTCTCATTTACATCAGTAATAAGATCCTCTCCCAAACCTTCTCCAGGCTGAACTTTCAGAGCTCTCTCTTTCCTCACATATCAAATGCTACAGTTTTTTCAGCATCTTTGTAGCTATTCGGAGGACCCTCCAATGTATCCATGTCTCTCTCATACTGAGGAGCCCAGGGCTGGGCCTACTACTCCAGATCTCGCTGCTTCTGGCTGACAGAAAGATGGCTTCCCTTGACCTGCTGGCAGTGTTCTACTTTATGCAGTTCAGGAAGCCGTTGACCTTTGCTATGAGGGTGCATTGCTGGTTCACATTCAGCTTGTCCACCTGGAACTTTAGGTCTGTTTCTGTAAAGCCACTTTCCAGCCATGGTATTTACTGTTGCATGGGATTGTTCTTCTCCAGGGTTGGGACTTTGTTTCCCTCCGCTGAACTTGCAGATGCCTGCTGGTCCATTTCATTTGCTTGTCAAGGTCCCTCTGGCTGGCAGAACATCAACTCCTCCTTCAGACTTCATACCACTTGCAGACTTACTGGTGGTGCAGTGTCCCATCTTCCGGGTGTTCACTGAATATAGTAAACAGTATTCTGCCCCATGACAAGCATTGAGGTGGTCAGTTGCTGATAGCAACTTGTTGAGGCTGGCAGTTCAGCCAGTGCTCAGTCCATCCCACTGCTAATGTCTAAACTGTAGTTCATTATGTTCTTTATGAGGATGTTATGTGAGACAGCGTCAAAAGCCTTACTGAAGTCATGTCAAGCAATATCTACTGCTTTCCCCTTGTCTGCTAAGCTGGTAATTTCATTGTAGGAGGCTATACAGATTTGTCAATTTCTCCTTTGTGAGTTGATACAGGCCTACCACCGGTCACTTTTTTTTTAATCCACAGTGTATTTGGAAATGGTTTCTGGGAAGATTTACTCCCTCATCTTTCCAAGGCTCAAGGTGGTGTCAACCAGCCCTGTAGCTCCCTCAGTCCTCTTCTTGGCCCTCTCTTGAAGATTGCAGTGACATTTGCTTTCTTCTAATCCTTGGGAACCTCCCCTAATTGCCATGACCTTACAAAAGTAGTTGAGACTGAAGTACCTCTGCCTTCTCCAAAAATAAGACTAGCAAACTGTGCTGTCAAACATTCTTTGTAATGGTGTGGGATTTTGAGTCAGATATATGCTAAATGTTCTTCTGGGGATACTTTTTCATTAAAATGTTGATTCTTTTTCTTCTACCAAGCAGGATGAAATCTGGAAAACAAGCAAATAATTTGATTAAAGAAGGAAGTTGTGGGAGTTCTTGACTGTAAGAGAAAAACGTTGTATGTACTGTAGGTGTCTCTTTAAATAAAATTTTCTTCTTAGAGCTGTTGTCTAAAGAGGAACGAATAGTGCTAGTGTTTTTCAATTAAAGAAAATAAACATTTTCAGCAAGCACTGGTCAGCCCTTCAGTGATCACTGAAGTCATTTTTTCTTCCTTTTGTGATAACGAACGTTACCTACTGTTTAGTGTTCACAATGACTAGTGAAAGTCATGACTTGTTTTCTGTCCTTCCTTTCCATCTGATCCATGACTCATGAAGAGTTTGCAGATGTTTTTTTTTTTTCAGTGGCAAGAGACTTTGCTGGAAACCCTTTTATATCTGGTGATTTAAAAGGCAACAGTCAGTAGAAAATAGTTTCTGTATCTAGAACATGCCCAATCCAGAATTAAAGGCACCATTTACTTTGTCAAGGTTGGTGAATTAAGGCTTGACAACAGGAAAGGCAGACAGACTTACATAATTACAAGCATCTTACAAGGCAAACATAACAAATAATTTTGTTATACTGTTGAAAGCAGTGTGTATACATCTTCAGATGAAATGTATTGAAGCAGAAAACATTGCAGTTGGGCCTTTTTCATGTGTTTTGAAGTATATTTTAACCTGAATATTAGCTCACTTTTTTTTATAATGGAGCCCCATTGCTGCAATATGTCCCCCAATGCCACGTTCCTATGACTCTTAACTCCAGGGCTGGGAACTGCTACTTCCCTGGGCAGCCTGTTCCAATGCTTGACCACCCTCTCTGTGAAGAAATCCTTCTTGCTGTTCAATTTAAACCTTCCCTGGTGCAACTTGAGACCACTTTCTTGCGTCCTGTCACTTGTCATCTGAGGGAAGACTGACACCCTCCTTGTTAAAACTTCAGATAGTTGCAGAGAGTGATGAGGTTTCCCCTCAGCTTCCTCTTCTCCAGACTAAACAACCACAATTACCTCAGCTGTTCTCTTGTTTCTAGTTCCTCCACCAGCTTTTTGCTGTTCCTTTTGGCTGCACTAGTTCTAATGCAGACCAAGATACCATTGGCCTTCTTGACTACCTGAACGCTCTGCTAGCTCATGTTCAGCCAGCTGTGATGAACACCCTGAGATCCTTCTTTGTCAGGCATTTTTATCTCCAGCCACTCTTCCTTAAGCCTATGCCATTGCATGGAGTTGTATCCCAAGTGCAGGATCCAGCGGTGAGCCTTGTTGAAGGCCATGTGATTGGACTCAGCAGGAGCTATAAGTGAGTTACCAAAAAGGTATAGATCATTCAGTGATTTTCTGGAACAGTTCATATCTTCAAGATCTATTTCAAGTACTTAAAGTTCTGTTAGCAGTTTAAACTTGGAATAGTGGTACAAATATTTGAACATGTTAAGATGAAAGGTCATATGCAGGAGAAGGTTAAAGCTGTAACTTTCCACCATATTTTAAAACAAAACAATTCACAAGATGAGTTTCACAGAAGCTGATATTAGTTTCATTGGAAAAAACTGAAGGAAAGGAAGAGCTGAATTGGAGTCCCTTAGCTCCTGTCATTTTATTATGCACTGCTTTTACACTGTAGCATTGCTGTGTTTAATGTGAATGAGTAATGCACTACTTAAATCTTAGCAATAATGATGGGTGTGAGGAATGGAGAAGTTGAGAAAAACCAGCTGATACTAAGAAAGCATTGTATGAGGACAGAAGTGCTTTGGGGTTTTTCATGTAAGGCTGACTACTGCAGTGAGGCTTTACTGATTATTGCCGAGGTTGGGCGTGAAGAATAGTCCTGGTTTTGTGGTGGAGATGAGTTAACCACAGGGGAAAATGTGGAGAAAGTTCAATTTTTCTCTAACAGATACATTGTTTTCCTGATAGTAGATTGAAGTTAAATTGTTTCAGACAGTCCTTACTGCACCCAGTGTTCTACCCAAGACAAAACAATAAATTGCTGACAGAAGTTTGCTGCACCAGTTATGACCCTCTTTGCACCTTCCCATGGAAGCCAATAAGTCACAGAGAGACATCCCAATCTAAACCTGGTGTCCTTCATTACCAAGGAGGTAGACAGTGCTCCAAGTAGCTCCCTGCTAAATGTTTCCTTTTCTATGAGGCATGGGACACAAAGTGTTTGACCTTCAGTCAGCTTTATTTCTCAGTGAGGTACAGTCACAAAGTGATACCTCCAGGTTGTGAAGCTGGTCACTTACCTTAGATGCTTAGTTTATATGTAATATATATGGGGTGTGTGTTTTATAAGCAGCATGTGAGTTAAGTGCAAATTATTTGAATTGAAATAGATATTTAGCATAAAATCTACAAGTTAGTATTTCTAAAATGGATTTCTTTGAGTATTAAGACTTTTGATCTTAAAGCTGGCATTAATCTTTTAATAGTCTTTGGTTAGCAGTACAATAGACAGCTATAAAAGCAAGTACTTCTAAAAATTCCCTTTTATGACTTTCTGATTATATAGGTGGAGTTACAGCAGAAAGGTAATAAAGATATGAATCAGGTTACTGACTGCTTTTCCTCAGTTTTAGGTCTGATGCTTCTATTTCTGAAAAGCATATGGTACATAATCAAGTTCCATATTGCTTTGGTTTTGTCTTGCTGCTGGAAATCAAGCCTAGAACTGCATATGTTACATGATCTTTTTCCTCTAAGAAAAAAATCTGTGCTAAATGTTGTTTAAAAACATATACTGTTATAAATGTTCCCACAGCTTTCCATATTGTGCTCTTTTACTTCCTTTTATCTTTGTTTTGATTTCATAGAGTACATGCATGGCTGCTTCTGTCTTATTTTTTTACTTCTCCTTTGGCTCTATTGGATTAGTGTATATGTCTAACTTTTTCAGGGACTCATTAAAGCTGGTTTTAGTTGACAATTATTCTTCCATCCTTCAGTGACTTCTTAGCATTGAAATGCAACAGAATTATGCCCACTGGAATCACTGGCACTCTTCTGCATAGAATACTGCAGCTCCATTGTACAGAAGGTGATTGTTAAGCTGCGTTTGGTTTTTTTTTGCAGTGTTTATTAGTGCTTTTGTGTAGCAATCATCACTGGAAAATACATAATAAAACTTGTCTGAGACATTTCATATATGAAACATTTTCTGTAGAAGTTGGTTATGAGTTTTTTAAAAAGGCTGTAAGGATGTAAGTTTTGATGCCCGACAACTATTAAATCCTTGCTGTGTCTGAATCATTCATATTCTTTTGGTCAGGAAGAGTGAAATCTTAAATGTAGACTGCTTTTTGCCTTTGAGAGCGGAATTTTCTCTTGTGCATTTAAGCTGCATCTTTGATTGCACATGCATTGAGACTTGCTTTAAATTTTAAAGAAGAGGCCTTTGTTCTCAGCAGAAAGTGATAGAATTCAGAATACCTTCATGTTTAGTTATGTACGAATATTGTATTGTTCTTTGGCAAGAAAGAAACAGCACTGGATTTAGTGCACAATGTATATTTGCATCTGAATGTATTTTAGTATTTACCATCTGGGAAAAAAAAAAGTAGAAATGAGAATGTAGGCTGTGTAGTTCTCAACTTTCCTACTTGAATTCAGTAGGAAGACTCATGGAATTAAGTAGTTCCATAAAGCTTCTCTGAGTAGTCCTTGTCTTTCTCTCTAAATATCTGATTTAATTTGCATGCTGTGAATCCTAGATCATTTTTAGTCTCTAGTTTAGTTAGATTCCTCCCAAGACACTTGTGGCAGGGTTTCCCTCTGTGGAATGAACCTCTAGAAGCTGACATTTTGGAGATGTGGGTGACATGGGAAAATCAGATTTAAAGTCAAGTGTTAGTCACTCTAGGTTGCTAATACAGCCAGTGGGGAGAAATAAGCACGTCTTGGAAGCTGATGGCTGTCTTGTTTTAGTAAGGAGACTAAAAAGCTGTGCTTATATTAAATAGAGTGCTTTATTTAATGAGGTGAGTAGGTGCAAACTGCCTGCGGCTACAAGCATTGAAGGTAGCCCAGTTCCTCTCTGCAGTCTGTTACAAGTACTCCAGTTCCTGAGTCTGTGCTCCTCTGTCAGCAAGATTTGGAAGGGTGTCCTGTTAAGGCTCAGGTATGCTGACTGCTTCCTTCCTTTGGAAGGATGTCCTTCTACTGGACACTTAATGTCAAGTGGACCCCCGGACCCAAATGCCAGGGTTGGAAACCTAAGAAGTTGTCCTCATTGCTTACATCTGTTCCTCAAAAGGTAGCTATTGTAATATCTCTGCAGAACAAAAATGTAACTGCTTTGCAAAGTTACTTTAATGACAGAAATTCACTCTTAAAACATGAAAATTATGCTCTTTGTGAACAAGTCATCTGAAGTCCATCCCTTGCTAGCTAAAGCCTGTTTCTCCCGGTGTTTGAGAAGTTTCTCAATTTATAACTGGGCAAAATCCATCTAAGCCTCTGCATGTTCCAGAATTATACATTTCATAGAGCAGCCAGAATGACGTCCTTAGGGAAGAAGTAGATTCTGATTTATGCACCATAGTAGAAAAGGCCTTTGGCTCTAATTTCTTTCCCTTTCTTTTTGAAAGTAGAGGAGAAAACACACAGGAAAGATATTTATAGGTTGTGGAGTTTCCATCATTTGGTCGGTACAGACTGAGCCTTTCCAACCTCATCAAATTAAGGACAGAACCTTCAGTTTCTTTCTTAACGCTGTTTCGTGTTGTCACACAGTGTTTTGACATCCAGTGATACCCAGACCCACACAAAGCTGAGTGTCTGGGGAGAACTTCTGGGAGATAGAGAGGGGGGGGCCTGCAAGAGTCTACTTCAGAAGCGCTATCAAAACCCATGTTGTACTATTTTTGTATGTGTGTATGTGTATGAAATACATTTTTTAATAACTTCAGAATACCGTTTTTCCTTTGGCACTTCCTTTTGGAGTCTGGATTTAACATTTCTACTTTAAATAGCAGTCTTTAATTTTACAGGCTTTTAACTTATTCCTATGCCACCAAACTGAGCTGTCATAGGAAACAATGGGAAATAAAAATCTTTCTTCTTATCCATATACTTTATGAACTGATGGCTTACATGTTTTTAAAATTTGGTAAACTCTTTAGAAGATGAATGCCTTCACTCTTTCACCTTGTTTTTTTACATTTTTCTCTTAATTTTACAATTGCATTGCAGGAGAGGGATGGGTTTTAAAGAGCATTTTTACTTTAATTCTAGTTTCTAGTTGTTGTTCAGGTAACTTTTGTACTCTAAATCTTTGTCAAAATGTAGAGAAAAAGAAGGCAGTAGTGCCTTCTATCCCATCGTTTAATCCCTCGGGATAACTTCAGTATAAATTATGGAGCACTGCACAGCCAGAATAAGCTCAGCTGCCAAGCACTTGGCGAAGTTCTCCACCTGTAACCTGACGTTGGAGTAACTTCTTGGTTGTAGAGTAAGGCATGCAGCGTGTCTCCTGTTTGCTGGATCCTCCTTTTGTACTTCAGAAACCTGAAGGAGATCAGGATAAGACCTGAAATGGCTCTGCCTCAGCCTACAGAGGGAGAATCAGTTGTAGTGTTATAACCTTTCTGAACTAATGTATTTGACTTCTAGGCCAAAGGTTGATCATTACTGCTTTATAACGTTGTATATTGTTTCTCGTGAATACCAGACTGGTTGCACACATTCTCAGATACGTCCAGATATTACTGACAAAGAAATTCTTTTAGGTAAAGGACGCCATTGACTTGTGTCTTCACTGGCATATCTCTCTCTCTCTCTATTTTTTTACATCAGTTTCCTCATCTCAGCTAGCTTTTGTGATGTTTGTAGGTTTCTTTAATTTATTGTTAGGTATTTTATGGAAGCAAAATACTAGCAACGCTATAACTGTGGCACAACAACTTAGCTTGTTTCAAACGTGTACTTATTAAGATTATCACAGCATTTAGACCTTCACAGCTTGAATGAGAGAGACTAGGGGTGTAGGCAGTCATCCAAAGTAGTTTTTTTGCCAAGTGGAACACCGAATAACACATATTCGACATAGAATGCTTTACATGGCAGTTGCTGGTACAGCTTGCAGCCAAAGTGCAGGAATTATTAGCACCCATGAACTTCTTGATTCTCTAAGCATTTAAACATCTACCCAAATATTATAGTTCCTTGAGCAACAGAAGTGTTAATTGTTTGGCACTGTCACTTCAGACATGAATCTCTGTTAAATTCATTTTCCAAAGTTAATCTGACAGTCTTTTACCTTTTAATCTGTCTGGATACAACTTAAATGAAAGTTTATTCCCTAATTCTACTTCAGATTCTTTTTAATAAAGCAGACATATGTAAGGTGCCTATTGAGGGGACTGGCTGTCCTCTGTGAATATTAGCTGGAAGCTTAGCCCTTACCACTTTACTGTGCAGTATGAGCTCTGTCCTTCATTCAGTTTTGCTTAGCCTTGTAAAACTCAAGTTCAGTGGACTTGAAACAACAAACCATGGCAAAATAAGAATAATCTGGTTCAAATCTTCTACTTCTTATTTATGGAGATTGATGTTTGTAACCTCTGGCCAGGACCAAATGTCTCAGAAGGTTCCAGAGTTCAGTGACTGCTCCTAACAATTTCCTTCTAATTCCTGGTAAACAAAGATTAGCTTAAAGCTTTGAAACACAAATGTTTGTCTGTTGCACTATATAGATGCTTTGAAACACCTCTGTTACTTTTTTTTTTATGATTTAAAGATATTACAGTGGGATTATCTTAAGTAGCGAATCTTCTGTGCACTTTCTACTAACCATAGCCTGTTTCTATGCTAATGAAACAGATTGGGTTTGCAGTAAATGAGACAAATAAAGCTTTGCTTAGCCAAGCTGTGAGAATTGTATAGTGCAGAAGAGAAGAGACAAAACAAAGTAGATTAAAAAAAAGTAAATATTTCTCAGCAGTGAAGTGTGAGACATGGAACATAGTGACACCGTTGTACATAAACACTGACGAGCCCTGAACATGTTTGTCAGTGAAATTAGGTGCAGATTTTAACATTCATCTTTTTACTGGTTCTTCTCAGAAGACTTCCTATTTTTACGAAACAAGGCTCTGGCTCTCCAAACCATCTATTTTTTCTCATCCTGTGATCAGCTTTCAGCTCATCTTTCATATCAGGAGAGATCTGCTCTTCATGTGGAAGAGGTGTGGAGGGGGAACATATGGGTACAGTAAGAATTTTAAAAACTTTCTCATAAATAAAATCACCCTTTGCCAGAGGAAATGATCACCAATTCTCAGATCTTTCCAACTTCCTGTAAAGTTTTTTCCTGTAAAAAAAAGCAGCAAAGACTTACTGAAATGTATAGTTTCAAATGTTAGTTACACTGGTTAGTAGTTAATATAGCAATCTCTTCCTTTTTCCAGTTACTTCTAGGGATAACTTCTAGGGATAGTTAGTGATGCATGCAGTGGTGATGACAGCATGTTGGAGCAGTAGTTAAAGGTGAAATACTTGCTGATTTTATGTCAGCTGTGGTTTAGAAAAATGGCAGTTGCTTGATGTCACTCCTGAAAGTATCCATAGGTCTTGTGAGTTGACAAGATAGCATGGCTTTTCCTTCGCTTTCTTGAGGCTGTCATGAAATAATCTGGTTCTCCTTTTCTTTTTGTTTTAAATCCCAAGCATGTGAATTGTTACTGCAACATATTAAGTAAATATCCACGTAGTTCTGTATGTATTTCCTCCTGATTCCTGGAAAACAAGATGTGCTAATAACTTCTATTCCTCAGATCTTTTCTGTTTTTCCTAATGAAAGTGTTAATCTCCACATACCGAGGGAGTGTTTAGATCCCTCTAGGTTATCAGTCAGTATTAGTAGATGCTAGGGTAGAGAATTGTGTGAAACCCATAAATTGTAATTTGCTCAGATGAACCTGGTGGAAAATGGTAAGATTTTAGAGCTCTATTGCTAAGAACATTGCATAATGTTCCTTGGATGATTGTCAGTATCTGTAAGACATTTGTAAATGAGGATGAGAAGCCTGTTTTCTTTAATTCATACTACAAAACAAGATTTAAGACAAAATTCTAGCATTAGTTTTCTGTGTAGATACCACAGACGGGTATGCTTAGCCTGCCGTGAATTAATATGACCTAGCACAGAAATCAGCCTTACATTTTCAGAACTCTTTGTTGATTATTAGCCAACATAAGTAGGGAAGAGGAAAGTCTAAAAGAGGGTGGAGCTTGAGCGGTCTTCTGAAAGATGACATTAAGACAGTTATAGTTGGAAATAATGTTATTGAAAAGCATGAAATTCTTAAATTGTTTTGAATTGCTAAAGGTTCTAGGCACAGTTTTAATCCAGCTTTTATTACTGGTGCCACTTTGTTGGTTTTTCTTTTTCCCTTCGTACTCTGCAGTCTTACATTGTCTGTAATAGATATTACGTAGATCTTCTGCATTTTTCCATTTAACCAGTTTTCTAAATGTTAGCAGGTTCCATTCTGGGAAAGAGTTGTCCTCAGCCTCATTAGCATAATGATATGGACAAGATATTTTGGAAAACTGAATTGTACTACGTTTGTGACTGACATCACCTTAGCTGGACCACAGCTGTGGTTCCATCTGGCAATTCCTGTGCAGCTCATGAATAACAACACTGCAGTCCTGCCGTGTTCTGTGATCAGTAGTTTTTAGGGCCATGCGGATGGGGCAGGAAACCCACAAATCACAGTATGTCAGCTGCAGAGCTGTGGTGGAGTTATCCAGACTCAGTGTCTACTTTTCCCTGTTCATTGGACCTCGCTCTGGGGAGACAAAGTAGCTGCAATATTCCATGTAACAGAAGGCCATACACGGATGGAAAAAACAGCCCCTTTTAAAATTAAAAATAAGTGCTTTCAATAAAAAAAAAATGGTGCAGGATATGGAGAACTGTTGAACTTGACCTAGAAAGCTTTTACTTGGTAAAGAATGTTGTGCTGATGAATCATGGGGAATGTGATTTGAAGTTAGACTGTTGGAAGTATTCTTTCTTTTAACAGAGCTGTAGGCGTGAGTCTCTTTTATATATAAGTTCGGACAACACTGTCCAGATAATGCTTAATCTTTCTATACTTCAAGCAACGTCTAGTTGGTGATTTAACATTCTCACATTGCAGGTACCAGGTTGTTAAGATGCACTTTCATCTGCCACGTCTGCTTAGGGGTCAGGACTTAAACCATAAGCCCAGGCTTATACCATATGTGGTATTTGAAGTAAATTCTCACAGGGAGGGAGAGATGAGTGTTTTCCCCTACATAGCTTTCTTTCTACAAGTGAGAGCATGCCAATGGACCCCTGCTATTGTTGGGATTAAAGGCAGCAGATGTTAAATTGTCAGAAAGTAATACTGAATGATTTCAGTTCAGTTCCACTCTTTATTGGAGACCAATAGAGGGAAACAATCTTTGTCACTTGCAGTGTCTTAAGTATTAATACCTAATAAAAGGTATTTCTGGTTATTGCATTACATAAGACAGGCATATATGTAAATAGGAAATTATAAAGTAGAATTGGGAAACATGCTTTTTCCTTTTCGTGCCACCTAATGTAGCAAATAAAAATGCACAGTGTGGAGTAACAGAGTATTTAAGAACAAGTGCATTAAAATCTAACTGATTACTTTTGCTGTATTTTTTAAATTCTCTTTTGAAATATTGTTTCTCCCCTCTCCTCCCCCCTCCCCCCCCTTTTTTTGGTTTATTTGCACACGAGTCATGAGCTGCATCATATATTCAAAGATATAGTCAGAAGTTGGCTCATTTCTGCCTAGTGTATCCTATCTGGGAATCAGGAGGCTAAATTAAAAATGCACTTATAAAATGAAATATATTTGGAAGCTTTGTTCTCTTAAACCCGAGCCTTCTGTTGACTGACGTTAGATGATCCAGAAGCAGATGCTGCAGCAGCTATTTGTTGATTTAGTTGCTATGGTGACATGATACATTCGTGTACAGCAGGAAGCTCACTGTACGTTGGCTAATTTGATAGGAAGGAAGGCTTGAGGTAGGTATTGCCGACTATATTGTTAATTGGTCCTACCTTTCCCATCCTGCCTGCACATGCTGTTTGGATGCACAGCTCTAGGGAAAGGTAGAGGGAGATGCTCCGGCGTGACGGTCAGGTTAAGGTGCCCTGCTGAGGGGAACCGGTGCTCAGCACATCAACGAAGACTGCCTCATATTAGTGAATGGAACAGATTGGAGCATCTGGAGCGGTGACTGTTGGATCCTCCTTCAGCCTTTGTCACTGTGGTAGCACCAGTTGAATGAGAGAAATAAAAGGATGCGAGCAACAGTAAGTCAAAGCGCTAAGGCTTTTGAAATGGGATACTGGATTTAAGCATGCCACTAATTAACATCTTGATTGGAGTGGTTAGTGGAAAAAATTGTGATTGTTCTGAATGCCCCAATGACAGAGCATAAATGTGGCTCTGCCTGGAAGTTGTGTATTGTTATATTCACCCTTTTCCAGAAATGCACCCTTTTATAATCTCATTGCAGACAGGCTTTTAAAGGTACAGTATGCATCTTACAACGGACGTGGCTGTACCACTCTATAAACAGATTGAGTTGGGGATTTGAAAAATTTTGAAGTCATGATGGCCAAGAGAATTAACAACAGTTTTTTCCTGAATTCATGAAATGTTCAAAAATGAATCAACCCATTCCTTGCGGCTGAAAATACTTCTCATCAGTACTGCTAAGCTAATTTCAGTTGCAGTATTTTTAGTTGAACCACTGCATTTTTTTTACGTTTCTGTACCTTACTAGCATGTTTAAATACATGGTTTTAGTACAGTCTTTCCATTATTTGGGATACGTACTGACAATCATTTGCTACTGAATCAGCACCTGTAGCCACATAATGCTAAACACAGATTAAAAAAGAACAACAAAAAAAAATCAACCTTGAAGCTCTTGTAACTTTCCTAATAACCCCCTTTCAGAAAAGAGCATTATTTCTGCTAATATAGAAATGGATTGTGATTGGTGCTTTTCAAGTTATGGTTTCAAGGTCCAGGGAGGAAACGTTTCGAGACACTTTATCTATTTAGTTTTCCAGACTTCTGTTGGTGTGAGGGGGGGGGGAAGATCCCCAAAAGATGCAGTCCCCCAAAACAGCACGAGGGGAAACCAGAACTCTGCTTTTCAACAGTACAATTTTGCTTCAGTTTGTAACCCTCTGTGCTGTACAGGAAGATTCTTTCTACATATTTTACTGAAATTGTACTATAATCACAGTTGTAACATATATTACGTGCTCTTATTTATTCCTATTATATGTGATGTTAACAGTGAATGAAATTAAGTTGTTATATCCTAGCTTTTTCCATGCTTTCTCTTTGCATTCTCAACTTCCCTACATTTTTCAGGTTTTTTTTTGGTTTGTATTCCAGAATATCAGTCAGTTTTGGTGCTGAAGGACTGCATTTTTTTTGTTGTGATATATATAACGGCAGATCTGTTAGCACTCTGGTTAAATATATCCAGAGGCTTTTAACTTGGTTGGAAAACTTGTCCCAAATTTCACCCATTCTAGAAAAATAAGTAAATTCACAAGGGGTAACTTAACTCCTTTTAGACAGACACCAAGTAACTCAGCTCCTCTCGCCTTCAGTGAGAAGTGGGGGGCTGGAGAAAGGACTCGAAGTTTTTTTTTTTTTGCGGTGAAATTCAGTTGAGTTCCTTTGGTTTTCTTGTCTTTCAGGCAATGGACAGCACCGAGACAAATTATTTAGTGTAATTTTACGCTGGTTTCTTTAGCCTCTGTCTGGATTGAAATGCTTAGCGTTTTAATTTTCCCCTCCAGAAAGCTGATAGTCCTTGATACTGAAGAATGAGTTTGAGAGCAAGTATATCCTTGAGAGACATAAAGAGTTTGACATCTATGGATTTTTCCTTTAATGCAAATAAGAAAATACTTGTTTTGTATCCCAGTAACTCTAAAGTGATAGCTTTGATCTTTCGGGTAAGACTTTACTGGTTAGAAATAAAGCAGTGGATATTCAGAAAACTCAATATTTTAAAAGGACATTGCATAGTTTTCCACATATGAGAAGCTTTTAGGTATAAAAGCACTTCTTTGGGCAACATAATTTGCTACAATGGATTGAAAACGTGGCTGATGGTACTGAAACTGTAACCAAAATTTTTCTACATCCGAATTGAATCTCTCTATGTTTGTGTGAGTTCAGAAGAGTTAGGATGACGTTTCATTCTTGTCTTTTTAGAAACACAGATGTTGAAACTGTGGCTTCATGGTGTGTAATAGCGAGAATCATCCTTATGTGATAAGGGTAAACTGGGCACTTCTCCGTAAGCCTTACAAAAAGCTGATCTACCTACAAATTAGGTAGATCTTAGTTTTATGTGGCATGGTTAGGATGAAGCTTAGGAACTGTCTTAATTTAGGATATTTTTTCTTTGCTACTGTCAATGTACTATCAGTGTACTTCTGGACACAGTCATTTGTGGTGTTTTTCTGTTGTTTGTTTTTTTTACTTCAAACTAAGTTTAGGCTTCTAGAATCTAAACAGTAAATTAAAAGTATTTCCTCTAAACAGTAAATGATATATTGGTAATTATATTTTGCATATGTAATTTTTTCAGATATGTTCTATTTCCTCCTATGAGTTGACTGCATGTATGCGTTTGGTAGGAGCAGCAGAGTATTTGTGAGGCACTATTCTGCCAGTGACTGTTTATTTCCTTAGAGCAATATACTTTTGGCTGACTGTATCATGTACATGCACTTGTGTATTTGAAGAGGGAGCCTTGCCTGTTTTGACAGAGTTCTCTTCAGAGCTGCATTTGCATATGTATGATGGTGAGCAAAAGAAGAAAAATGTGTAAAATTTACTATGAGATGTCTTTTTTTAAATAGTTTTATTAGGTACGTTTGTAGATCTCATTGGCTCATTTCAGGTTTTACCTAGTGGATGTCAGGGGGAAGTTCTTTTCAGAGAAAGTGGTGAGGTGCTGGCACAGGCTGCCCAGAGGGTCTGTGGATGCTCTGTCCCTGGAGGTGTTCAAGACCAGGTTGGATGGAGCTCTAGGCAACCTGGTCTAGTACCAGATCTGGAGGTTGGTAGCTCTGCCTGTGACAGGGGTGTTGGAACTTGGTGATCCTTGGGGTCCCTTTCAACCCAAGCCATTCTGTGATTCTAATGAAATGTTTTTTGTTTTTTTTTCCCTTCATATGGGCAGAAATAATTTAGACTTTTAGTTGTATTTATGGTGTCCACTATGGAAATACATTGTCTTAAAACAGTGAAGTAATGCTCCTGTGAATTAAGCCTAAGCTTTTTTGTTTTCCTGCACTTCAAGTGTTTCACATCATCTAGGGGCTGTACCGGAATTGGTTGTAGATTGGCACCAAACTCACAAGAACTGAGAATCATAGAATGGTTTGTGTTGGAAGCGACCTTAAAGACCATCCAATTCCACCCCCTGCTGTGGGCAGGGCTGCCACCTACTTCGGTCTTGCGTACTGACTGACTGGTAGAAGACAGGCATGTGTTCTCAGCGAGCATCTGTTAGTTGTGAAGGCCTCTGGTTCCTCACTTTTTGTTTTGTGCCTGAGAAAACTTTTCCCTGCATGTTATAATGTGATACCACAGGTCTTATGCTGCCTTTCTTTCCTGCAAGCTTGCTGAAATTATATGGAAATGTGAAAAACTGCTGACACGTTGCTACTGCAGTTAGCAGGATGGAAGGAGAAGCAGAGATGCTTGTAGAAGCGTGTCTCTTACTGACAGAATGAAGGGTCGGTTTTAATTGTTGTTTCAGTGGAATTAATGGGCTTTTTGGCTTTATTTAATTAGTCTTCAAGCTAACATATTAAAAACAGGGTTAGCTCTATATTTTAAATCCCTTCTGTCCCCAGCTAGGCTCCAATAAAGAAATACATTAAACTGAGTATTCATGTGTCATGAGGCACATGTTAGGGTGTTTAAGAAAGTGTTTGATATCTATGAAGACTGACTACATTTTGTGTCATTACCATTCTGTCTTCACAAAATATTGCTATGATCATATTGATGGGGAGAAATACCTCCAAGAAGCTCATTTTGGCTTCTGCAGCCTCCCTTTTGTGCTGATAAATGTTGCTTCTAGATCTTTCTGGAGATGAGCATTAACATTTGACCTTAACATTTTCCCTGTTTTGCAGAAGTACTCTGAGTCCAGGTAGCTGCAGCTCTGCCTGCAGTCTCTCTTCCACTTCTTGTTGTTGATATCCTTTGTCTGTTTTTTTTCCAGCCATTTTTATCAAATGTATTTCTTCAGGGTTAAAAATAAGGTAAAGATTTGAAGAAAAGACTTTCAAATCCCTTTCTAGTTCTGCCTGCAAAAGAATCCAGTAGTGTCTCCTGCCAGTAGTTAAAAGCTTACTGAATAAAAAAAGGAAGCATTGATATTCTGTTCTTTTAGCATTTTGATTCTTTAGATAAAAGATCAGAGTACTTTTTCATCCCATCTCACACTGATCTAGTAAAGCTAAATTGTATATGAGACCTTCAGATGAAATTATTGTTAAATTATTGTTACATCTGTTGATAGTATGTCTAACTCAATGTTGTGTGTCCTTGCAAGGCTTGATCATACTACTTGAGCTACAGTAAAATTATATTCTAATTTGGATTTGAGTAGATAAATATTATTAAAAAAACTGTGGGATTACTGTATGATAGGAGTGCATTTGTCAAATAAGACAGCTCAAATTGTGATTTAGATGAGAAGGAGATTTTTCTCAAGTGGTGAAGATGATGTCCCTTAACTACTAGTCCTTCAAAAAGGCAAAGCACTGTAATGCTACTGTCAGGCAGTGTTTATGTATTTGTAATTTAAGTGTGCTCAAGAATGTTCTCGGAAACTGAGGCTGAGTGTCATGGAACAAGTCTGTTCTAGGAAAATGTTTCTTCCTCCAGAAGGAGTATCTGTATGCAAACTGCCTGGAACAGTTTGCAGCATCATCTGGGAGAGTGCTGGCTGGCATCAGCCCCAAGTGTGATCAGGACTGCTGTAACATAGTTTATCTTTTCAGGCAACTGTTGCAGCATCTAGGAATGTTGCTGAGCACTGCTCACTTTGCTAATACAGATCTAGTTTAAAGTACCACGGTCAAGGGAATGAAGCTTAGAGATTGAAGATACTTGGACCCTGTAGTGAGTGAAAACTGGGGATAAAAGGAGAGGAAATTGCTAAGTTACAAAAAATAATGAAGGAAGTAAATGAAATTACTCAAAACAGTTCATCAAATCCCATAGTGTAAGAGCTAGAGGCACTTAGTAGGACACTTGCTTTTAAGATGGCTTGAAGGTGAATTTCAGGAATTCACTGCTGAAGGAGGTTGTGGGGGCAGTGTAAGCAAATCCCAAGAGTTTAGGCACACTTACAGACAGTGAGCAAGATGGACTGCAGAAACTGCCCAGGCTCTGTTGCTCTCCCTAAATATAGCATCTACAATTGATGTATTGGAGTTAAAGTACTGCACTAGAATAGGCTACTGACCTAGGCCACCGACTAAGACTGTGAGGACATTTCTTATGCTCTTACTTGGCTTGAGCAGCTGCCCAAGTTTGAGCAATGATTTCAGGAAAACCTCATTGAGCTTTTTAATATGTGGCACAATTGAGTTTTATTAAAAAGCTGATCTATGCCAATCCAGGATATGCGTCTTGAACTGACAGTGAATGAGCATCAGAGCAAATGCTTTAAATTTCAGGAAAATAAGTATTTCATGCTAAAAAATGGTTTAAATAAATGTTGTTCTTTTTTGCAGTATCTTTCTGTGTTTTTAGGATAATTTTTGCTTTTAACATTGTACTAAGAAACCTCTGTAATCCATGCCAATTTAATTAAACCACTAAAAAGCTTAGTGTATTGTTCATTCATTCTAATGTCCTTTGTAGAATGAATTAAGTACCATTGAAAAGTATGGAATTACACTGTTAAAACTTTACAATACTTATCAGCAACTGATGTTACAGATACTTCAAGCTTCAGCCATGTGAGCTGGCCACTTTATTTTATTTATGCATTAATTGTTTTGAGGATAAATGTTTAGCTCTACTCCTGTATTTTCAGCTTTTCTGCTCATCTCCTCTGGATAGATATTCTGTACTGCTTTTCATTGGAAACTGTACTGAGGTCATGTGAATCATTATTAAACAGCTGTTTAAAGAAAATAATTTATAGTCCCAGTGAAAATGACAAAAAATTGGTTGTTGACCTAATACTCCATTTCTTAGTAGTCATGTGTTAATGTATTCTGAAGTTGAGACAAAAATATGTTGAGTCAAAGTTGTAGCACTGAGAAATTATATTTTTAAATTTTATTTGATTTTTTTTCAGTAGGTGGTGTTTTGAATGCATTTGTAGGATTGTAGAACATGTATCAGGGAGTCAGTGTCTTAAACTCCCATTATTTTGTTAAGCTTGTGAAATTCTTAATTAGCGTTTTGTTGCTCTAGCAAAAGAAATGGCATTTGAAAACTGTGCTGAACGTGCCTCCCGCTGAGACTGGCACATCATCAATTATTTTTGTATCAAATCATTGCAATTATTTTAGAAGAGCAGTTAGCAGAAATGTGAGTAGAATAGTGCATGGTAGCGTTTGGATAGCAGAATTTTAGATTTGGGTAGCAGTTTTAGCCTTTTGGATAGCAGAGTAAAGCAGCAGGATTTCTCACCAGAAGAACGAGTCATAGAAAAAGAGGCTAAACCATCAGAATTTGTTAAAGCTTTTCATTTAGTCACAACCAACATGAATATTTGGTCCAGCTGAGGAAGGAGACTGAGAACTAGGATATTTGATGTGAAAGATGAGGGCCTCTGGTCTCATAACACCAGTGGGTTGAGGAGGTGGCATTGTTGGGCAACAAAATGTGCAGGCCTCAACAAAGCTCCTAAAATTGAAGAGTTCTAAATACTAGCAACCTGTAGATTTTGTTTGCCTAAAACATGATGCTATGAAATATCTAGATTACATTTTCCTTTAGATTTTCTTGCAACTTTGATTAGGAGCATTAGACTTTTATTACTCTTATTAGTAAGAGTGAATCCCTGGGAATTATTTTTACTCTTTGGTTATATCTTCTCTGACCAGAAAGGTACTAATCTCCCTGTAAATATGCATATTTCTAGTTTTTCTTCTTGCAAGTTGTATATTTGCAGGAGGTGAGAGTCAAAAATGTCCTCAAAGCAGTGGTGACTCCCTGGGTTTCAGCAGCATTGAGGCAGAGAACTAGGGCTAGTCATATTGATACACTTTACCCCCCAGCACAATGGCTTTTGAAACCAGTGGTTCTTGAAACTTCTGAAATGACTTCAGCCCTGATTCAGTCTCTTTTGGCACACTTAGCAACAAGTGTAGCCTATATTGAAACAGTCGTAAAAACATAAATGAGAATGTACAACATAAAAGCAAGGCTGAAAGCAGGAGCCATTCAGTTAAGTACAGAATTAGGCATCAAACAGACTAACAGTACATTGAAAAAAAAAAAACACCTTCAATTTCCTGTTCCTGAGCACCTAATTCATGTGCATTAAGTCAGCCAGTCTCCCCAGCCTGTTTGGTATTCAGATGCCCTCGGAGGTTGGGAAAGCCTGTTGAAAACTGGAGTGCCAAAGCAGTTTGGACTCCATCAGTAGACCCACTATTACAACATGGCACAGCCAGTGCTGAGCAGTGCTCCCTCCCACTGCATTATGCCCAGACGTTGAGCCTTTATCTTCTAAGAGGAGCTGTGAAACAAGCAATAAATATTTTCATGCAAGAGAAAACACTACAGAAGAAAATCAAGAGGTGTGTATGGCCCACTTGGTACAGTTGTGCCAATGTGCCCATTTCTGTGCTTAGCTTTTCTAGCTGGAGCCTCCAATTCAGATATCCTGCAGCCAAGGTCTGAAGGAGGCAGACCAGCAGGTTCCCAAAGTAGTGTCATTACCTGGGCTGTCAGGAGCCGGGCATTGACACTGAAGAAATGGGAGCAGTGGAGTAATACCACTCTCAGTTCCTTCCATCATGGTCTGAAGGTGGTATCCAGTTGCTAAAATGCTAACTACAAGCACTTGCAACAAACTCTGATTATACAATGTATTCTGAAGACATACAAGCTTTATTTGAAGCACACTTCTAAAATTTTGCTTCTGGGTTTAGGGATCATCATGAGTGCTAACTTTTACTGAATGTTATATTCAGGTACATGAAATAATTGGGAAAATTATCAATATGATAAAATGTAAATCACAGAATCATAAAATGGCTTAAAAATCATCTAGTTGCAACTCCTGTGCCGTGGGCATTGCCACCCAGCAGCTCAGGCTGTGAATGGCCCCATCCAGCCTGGCCTTGAGCGCCTCCAGGGATGGGACACCCACAGCTTCTCTGGGCAGCCTGTGCCCAGTGCCTCACTGCCCTCTGACTAAAGAATTTCTTCCTAACATCTAATCTAAATCTCCCCTCTTTTAGTTTAAAGCCATTCCCCCTTGTCCTATCACTGTCAGACCATGTAAAAAGTTGGTCCCCCTCCTGCTTATGCACTGAGGGTTTCTATTTTCTTTGTAAAAAAGCAGTAACAAGCCCAATTATACTTTCTTTAGCAGCTTAACAGAGTACATTTCTGGCCAAAATTTTGAAGTTGCAAGCAAGATTGAAGAGGTGTCTAGAAGGGAAGCTAGTGATGTGGTGGGTGCCCTGTCCCTGGAGACTTTCAAGGCGAGGCTGGATAAGGCCCTGGGCAACCTGATCTAGCTGTGGTGTCCCTGTTCGTTGCAGGGGAGTTGGACTACATGGCCTTCAGAGGTCCCTTCCAACTCTAAGGATTCTATGATTCTATGAAATGTCCCTGTTCTTTATTTTTCTTTGTTCTTAACCTTATTTGGATTCTTCATAGCTACGAACTTATTATTTCAAGGTTAGGTTTCGAAGGAGAATTTTGAAGTCTAAAATAGTGACGGACTTTTATTTTGGTTTATATCAGATTTCCATAGTTTTTCAGCTGAATATGCTTTTCTGTCCATTCGACACTGTGTGGTCTAAAAACAAACAAAAACCAACGAACACACACAAAAAAAAGAAGAAAGGGGTTCAACAGCTTTCTACAAATAAAACTATGCATACTGTTCCATACTGTGTATCTGAAACTCTTACTTTCTTATTAGCTCTAATAATGCTTTATCATTAATGAATGTACAAACTTGTTTGGAGCATGAAAAGAAGGAAATTGCAGGATGTTTCCCTTATGCTGAAAACTGTTTGCCAAGTGGTAACATTTAATATACAAACATTGGGAGTCCTGGGCTTCCTCTGAAACTTTATGTAGCAGTTTGATTAATGTGGAAGTAAATGTAATTTGTTTAAATAATTTAAGCTGTAGAAATAATGTTTTGATTATACTGAACAGTCCAGAAAATAAAGTTTGTACAGGTGTTTTTACCCTAGTTGCTATTCCCTGCTTAGTTCTTTGAGGAAGTTTGTTTAAAAATATCTGCACTTGCTCTTGTTTTTAATCTCTTTTCTCTGTGGGATAAAGGCGGCAGATACTGTAAATTGGAAAATAATATATTCAGAATTTTTTTTTTCAGTAAAACCTTTTTTTCACATGCTAGGCTTTTGTAACATATTCCTGTGTAATGGTTGTGAACACTCTTTTATTTTTAAGGTTATTCTTGTGCAAGTTAATCCAGGGGAAGCATTTACAATAAGAAGAGAAGATGGACAGTTTCAGTGCATTACAGGTAAAACCGATATATGTATATATATATATATTTTTTAAATATTTCCACATTCTGCATCAGGATAAATAGAAGGCAGTTTCTGGTGTTGAAGGTAAAAGACTAAAAAAAAGTGATTTTAAGTACAAACCTTATTTAATAGTCTAAAAGACGTTGTGTTAGTGTTAGATTTCAGTACCATCAGGAGTGTGCTTTTTTGTCCTGTTTGATGAAATTAAATAGCATGGCGTTTTCAGTCTGGAGACAGAACAGGCAAGTACTATCGTAGCAACTTCATTAGGATCATTTATTAAACAGACCTCGATTTAAAAGTTAGAATTGTTAATTTGGTTTGAGATTTATTTATTTTTTTATTCTTTGCTATAATATGGTCATTGTTTTGTTTATGCTAGCAGTAGCTGTCTGTTATCCTACTGCTAGTTTTCTTGCCAAACAGTGTCCTCTGTGAGTTCTAGCTTGATCTCGCTTCAAAATTCAAACGCTTCATCCAAGAATACACAGGAGTCAGTCTGGATATTTTCTGTTCTGAATTAAACTAGTTTTAAGCTAAGTTCATCTACAGCTGCAAGACACATGCACTCAGATACTGCTGTTGTTTAGAATACCACTTCACTCTGTTATAAGAGAGCATCCACAGATTCAGATACAAGGTCATTTTTTTGTTGTTTGTTATCTGCTGGGAGAATGAGTCCTACCTTCTGTTTTCAGTACGTTGGCCCAACTCCAATAGATACAGTCCTGAGAAGCTGAAGCAAGTGGCTTCTATCTCCTTTTCCCTCTCTCCAGTCTGAGATGAAAAGTCTGTTTTCTGTGTCAGAGACAGGTCCTTGGGCTACAAGATAGCTGATTAAAAGGAGGCCTTGTGTTGTAATTAAGTTTACATCAACAATTCTTAAAGTCTGTATGTTCATTAGTACCATTTTTCAAGACTGTGCTAGTTTCACAGTCTTGTTGCTTCACTTCAGCCACAGATCAGTCAGTATTGCAGCTCACGTTTCTGTAGACTCTTATTTGAAACATATCTGTCTAATAGTTACTTTGCAATTTCCGAGGGGAAGAAATTAATTTTGTCTTGCAATTTAAGATTAAAAAAAAAACACTACAGCAACAGATAGGACATTGTATTTTACCTCTATTGCACAAAACACTGAGGAGAAGCATACCTTGCGTTTCTGTGGATTTAATTTCCTTGCACGGTCATTCTGAAAGTAAGAAAGTGTGTGTGATGAACTGCAAAAATACTGATATTATATCTTTACAAATAGAGTTCTTACCTATTGTGATACTGCTTTTATCCTTCTTGATCCTGTTACTTTCTAAATAGACAACTTGCTATTGTGATTTGATTCAACTGCTTCTTTTTTCTCACTTTAAATATGAAGGTGAAAGTGAGTGGTTATTAGATAAATTATTCCTGGTGCTCACTAAGAGTAAGCTCAGATATGATCTTCACAACTTTCCTGAAAAGTCCTGCAGCTTTTGCACACCACTTCTTTTATGGGCATTTTCCTTATCCTTCCCCTTCCCAGGACATGAAAATAACATGGCATATATGTAGGTTATATTGAAACAGAGATCATAACTTAGGTTTTCATGTCTATATGTTCAGTAATCTTAGAGCAGAACCAGTTAGACACGTTCACTTAAATGCAGCTTTTCTGGTCTATTCTTGTCACTCTTGACATTTCTGTGTTGTGAAGACAATGTCAGTAGATCTTTCTATCTTTATGACTCTTTGGATCTTTCTGACTTAAAGAGGAAACTCCTTTGGCAGGTGATACTGTACTGTTTCATGGTGTGTACTGCAACTAATGAGGAATGTCTACCTTGTCTACTGTGTCTAGATTTGTATAAGGTGAATGTTTTCATGTAGTGCATGCTGTGGAGATTAATGTGATATTGATGGTCCTTGTTGCTCTGCCACAGCTTCTCAAGTGTAGTCTGCTTCACCTTGCCACAAAATGGATGCCCAGTCTTCAAAATGGGTTACAGCCACAAGAGACTATTGCGCTGACACTAAAGAATGAAACCTCACATTATTTCCCTGTTCTTATTTTCTTCACTCTGTGCACTCTGTTATTAGGTCAATTCAAAGCTAAAGATGTGGAAATACATAATGAGTATGATTTGAAGAGATGCTTATTTAAGAAAAAGGTATGGAGAAATGAAGATGTCAGAAATTTAGTGGATAAACTATTAGCGTGAGGTTGATTTACTCATCGTAATGTGTCTTAATACTGTTTTTCAGTCTGTTTTTCTGTAAATATTTGCCAGCTTTTATGTTCTTGTCTGACCATATTGACTTAATGCTCAATTAAAAAAATGCATTTTCTGCTTTTTCTGTGATGTAGCACAGCCTCTTTTTAGACAGTACATGTTAGAAATGTGTATCTGCATATTACTTTCCAAAGATACTGCACATTGCTCGCAGAAAGACTGTGATTGTATACTACAAATACATTGCATATTGATGTAATTAATGTTGTTGCCCCAGAATCTACCTGAAGAAAAACATTAGTACAGGCATAGGTTTGTTTTGGTTTTTTTTAAGAAATTCACTTAATACTTTATTGAAAGCGTTCTGTTATTGAAACAGTAAGAAGAAATCTCTTAGTGTCTGAGTTTACTTTCCAAAATGAGCTGGCTCTGGGAACTTCATTTACTTAGTATTTTCAAGCACTACTTTTTGAAGTCTGTATTCTAAACTACGTTTAGCAAAAAGTTACCGTACAAATATGTGGTTAGGATCTCTTTGGAGTAAAATCTTACTAAAAGATACCTAGGGGAAAGGAGAAATAATTTGAGATTGCAAAAGGTAATATCTATTTGGCATGTTACGTGCTGATCAGTGATTAAAATGATAACAGTTTCAGATTCTGGCGAGGCAATTTTCATTGGTTTATGCTTAAATTGGAACTATGTAAGTATATTATAAAAATGAAAGAATGGAAGTTGAGAGGTAGAGAGCTGCGTCTGGATGGACCCCCCCGTAGAGGTGCAGATACACAAATGCAGTAGTGCAATTTAGTTAAATTATTGCTCCGTCAATTATTCTAGATCTCCCTTGTGCTTTATTACTGGTCATTTCACCTTCGAGATGGCAATTTCTGCTGAAGTCAGTGTGGCTTGTTTATATATCTAACCATAATGTTAACTGTATTTCTTGCATTGTATTCTTGTCTGCTGGAAAAATTGAGGTACTCTTGTTGTAATTGTATTTCTGAGGAGTACTATTCTTTGGATATTCTGTACATTGGGTGAAACTACTCAACTCGAAAACAAGAAGTGTCATTGTCTTTCCAGAAGAAAGGGGAATATTTATGTAGCGAATATTTTAGAATTCTCCTTGAATCATCAAAGTGATGAAAATGTAAAGTACCAATTAATGGAGAAGCACACTGTGCTTTTTCTGTGGCCTAACTTCTGAATAAAATGCTGCATTTATACTGAGGTCTCTGTACTTGCCACCTGCTTGCTGTATAACTCACTCAGATGATCTTTTAAGCTTTAAATGATCTGGAGCTGTAAGTGAGAAGTCTGCTTAACATGTGCCTCTTCCATGGCAGCTAAGATTGGATGAAAAGGCCATTGTGTGTATTTCCTGGTTTGAAATCTGAAAGTTTGGAAAAAGAGCAGTGTTTGTTGAAGAACTCTTTCTCCTTGGTTAATCACATTCCTTTATTTTGATGGAGTTTTGATGACTGTGTATTTCTTCTTGATGTATTGCATGCATATTTCTGTAAAATAACAAGCACCGTTGTTAAATATTTCTGTAGTTAACGGCTTAGGTTTTAGCTGCTTTTGTGTTGTGTGTATTTTGACTTAATTACAACTTTAAGTGAACACTTCTCAGAACCAATGGACAATTTCTGATTTTATAATATGTTTTGTTTGACTGCATAGTGGTTTGTCTGATAGCACTGACTTCTGCCCACTCTTTTAACACAACTTCAATTTAAATCATTTGTCAGTCTTTTACTTTCCAAAGACACTGTGATTTTCTTGCAAGACAGGCAGGAAGATGTCTGCCTGCATATCTGTCTGTTACACCAAAATGCTTATTTTCAGTAGAGTTCTTTTAGATCTGTGATACTGTTCTGACATACTGGGGGTATTCAGACTTCTGTAGAAAGTTTCCTTAAGCCAAAATTTCCTTCTGTTGAAGTGAAATAATCAGCTACATTAGTGATTCAGATAACCAGGTTTGAAGTGTATGAATGGGCTCTCTTTGTAGAGTTGAATTACTGCAGATCACTCATTCATGAATTCTTCCTATTGCAGGATAAATGAATGAAGATGACTCATCTTAAGCACATTTTATAACAGTCCCAAGTTGCAGCTAAGGGCTATTAAATGTTACTTGACATAATAAGAGAGACAATGTTATATATGCCCCTGCAAAGGAAAATTGCCATTTTTATAATAAAATAAGAAAATGTATGTAAATTAGAATGAGTCATGAATACTTCATGTTTTGAAATGAAATGAAGTATCAGTATTAAGGCTAGTCGCTAGGATAAAAGTTAAGCAACCTTTTTTTTTTTTTTTGAGTAAAAAATAAAATATTTCTTAGAAGTATTTTGAAGTCAGTCAAGAGGAAAAGAGGAAGATCATATCAACTCTGAGACTCCAGTAGTGAAATACAAACTTTATTTTGTTCTAAGTTGAATTTCAGTTTTGGAAGAGCAGAGCAGACTTGCTCATTATTCAGAGTAGTGATATGTGAATATGTGAATAGAGCTGTTATGTGCTGCTAGGTGCCATGTGGTTTTGGTTGTTTTCAGATAGCATTAAGGCAAACCATGCTGGACATCTTAAAGTAAGTGTAAGTCCTGTCTAAGCATATTTTGACAACATCAACAAAACCACCATAAAAACTTAACTCGTTTTGTTCTTTACAGCACCTGGTGCTTTGATGTTGAGTTTTATTTAAGAGTAAGTTACTATTTGAGGTGGTTAAACACAGATGTTGAGCTGGTCACAGATTCTGCACAAGTTCTCACAACCCCCCCAGAAAGGTTTTTTGTGGTTGCTGATGGTCGTTGAAAGATGCTGCTTTCACAAGGAGATCAGAGCTTATTACCAAATTCTAAACCCACTGCGTGGGGTCAGAGGAAGTATGTGCTGCCATTCTGTGGTGTTCTTAGAATGCACCAGGATGCCTGCCACTGCAGTAGTAATCCCATATTAGCTTTAAGGGTGACATCACCTCTAGAACTACTGCATCTTGGTTGTTTAAATTCCTCAGTGTCAGCTTTAGCAGTGAGCGAAGTTTAGGAATAAGTATTTATTTAAATGGATATGTCTGTATTATTGAATAAACTAGCAAAAATAATAAAACACTATTAACAAGAATTCTCTTCTTGAGTGTCTCTACTATGCTAGACAGCTTGTGAGACAGGGTAATGAATCTGTACAAGTAAATCCATAAATGTATTTCTTGGTTTTAGCACTCTTTTTTCCAGCTCCCATTAAGAATGGTTACTGGACCACCCAGAGAAGCTGCTTTGGGTGGTATTTTCTTTCTGTAGCCCAGGACAGAAATTTTTCATCAGACTCCATTTACCTAATCCTCATTTCTGGATATTGAGATATTACATGCTAACACAAGTAACTTTACTTGCTGTCCTTTTCCTCTTCAAAGACGCTCTACTGCTTTTCTACATTTTAGCCTTCTGAAGGCTACAAATGTAAGCCTTTATACATCAGTTCCTTTAAGCAAAACAAACCCTAAATGCAAATCATTTCAGTTGATTCCTGTTGACTGCTTCCATGTGAATGTTGCATAGAAGACTAAACATGATACGCAAGGCTGAAACTAGATACGGATACCTACATTAACATCCTCTTGCACATGTTAATTTTAGGATCTCTGTTGCAGGTATGTAAAGGACTTCATAAAGGTCCCGAGGAAAACTAAAACAAATCAGCTGAAAGTATTGAGGTCACAGCAAGCAACAGTGACTGAAAGCTTACCTAACTCTTTGTTGAGAATTTTCAAAGCTGAGTCTAGTAGTAGCTTAAATTTAAAGCAGGCCAGTTTGGAAATGGCTTTAAATACGAAACAATTTCTAGAAGGTATATAAGTGTTTGACTGTAGGCATCAGAAAATGCAAGCTAAAAGTAACGGCACTGGTATCAGTCAGCCATGCACGAGTATAACTGCAGAGGAGGCTTGACCTCTTTTGTTACAAGATGTTAAGGAAAGAGAGTGACTATGAAGCATGGTTATAGTCCCTTGATTTGGAAATATCTCATGCCACAGTAAGTAAGGAGCTAACTTTCTTGTGTTCCAAGTTAGCTGTAAGCAGGGAGCTGGCTTTTTTATAGCTTAGAGTAATGAACAGGCTGCATGAATGCCCTTGCAAATTTTCTACAGATAAATTAGCAGAGAGGTTGTATGAGGTGCAGGAAAACCCCTTCTGATAAGTAAATTAAAAAAAGATGAATTAAAGTCGTCACTGCTCATACATTGGCTTTGTCACATAGGACAAATATACTCCTTGATTTTGAATGTCATTGGGAGGAAAAATTTACCCTTAACCCCTGCTTTTCTTTTACTAGTACTGTGCTGAATTAAAACTAACTCAGATGCCTTCTTGATTCTATAGTCTGTTTTGAAGTAGGGCAGTGCTGAGAGAAGACCATCTCTCAAAACTCAGTTTTATTAATGAAACTGGCAAGGAAACACAAAACAAAGTCATTTCCCTAACCAGAATAAGCTGTAGCAATCTGAAAGTCTGTTTACACTGACTCTTTCTACTCTAAGAGCAGTCATAAAAGCTAACCTCTAAAGAGAGCGTACTCCCTTCTGTGGGAACTGCCTGACCTTCTCCTTGGTTAAGTCTGATAACAGAGGGAGACTTGTTGGCCTCAGTCTCCCTCAGCTCTTAAAGAGGCAATCAGTGATACCCCAAGGAACTATTGCTGGAAAAGCTGACTTGATCGTTCTGCTTTTCTACTAGATTTCTAAAGTATGCCATTCCCTGAATAAACTGATCTTGACAAAAGTTTGATTAAAAGCAGTCAGGCTTGTCTTTACACCTTCTGCTGTAGCAAATTTAAAAGCAGGTTAGAAGTAGAAATTCAGATCTTTTAATTGTGTTTGTTTTAGAGTGTTTTAGGGGAAACTTAATTTTTCTATCCCTGATTTCTGTTTGAAATGTTGTTAAATAGATCTCATATCTTTATTTGGACAAGCCATGTTTATAATCTTCTTTTCTTGTTACTTTCTCATCCTTCTATTAAATATTATTCTACTTGGACTTATTTCACACATTTTGAAATGAATGAGTTTATGATTCGTTATATTCCTTATAAGGTGTTCAATTTGTTTTTCCATTTCACATCCCATTTTCTAATATATTCTGATCAGTTAATCTTTCCTTGTGTCTTCTTTAGTTCCCTCCTTTATTCCCTCTTTTTAGTGCACTGTATACTCAGCCTGACTGTAGGAAGCTTCTGGAGACATTTGTTTCAAATAGTGCTTGAGCTGCATGCTCAAGACATCTAATTTTAGGTGCCTAAGTGTGTGTTTCTATATGTGGCCTTGGATCTGAGCTCCCACTACAAGTAGTGAAGGTTTAATCACTAGCTACAGTGTAGTCAGTGCTTTTCAGCTGACATCAGTTTGAACTGAATAGCTCTCCAGGCTCCACTACCTGTACTGACTAGATCCCCACATATAGTAATTGGAGTTTAAAATCCTAACTTGCATGCAGACGTACAATTTTAGATACCTAAATGAGATGTCTCCATTCTGCAGCTGAAGCCTGGCTATTATGAATGGAAACAAGTCAGCCTACGCCATGAAAGCATCTCACTGGAGTCCGTTCTTTTGAAGTTGTACACACAGTTCCCTCAAGTTTTGCCTTTGAGCTCTTTGAATTCATCTATTTCCATGAGCACCTAACATCTCACATCTCAAAAGGAAGATGCCAGTACTTGGACATACGTGTTGGGAGTGGAGTTATGGCCGGTAGGTGCAACTAGGAAAGGCACCTAAAGTCGGCTCCCGTGACTGCAGTCAGTAATGTCGTGCCCTTAAGACTGTAAATCATTAACTCATACTGTTGAGGTTCAGGTGCTACTGTGGGCAATCCAAGTCTGGAATCACTTGGATGACTCCTATGCAAAGGGTGTTAAGCCTGACAGGTGTGTGTCTGAGAATATTAAGTCCACTGGCACTGTGATCAGTTTATTTGATCCCTTACTATGCTGCTGATGGGAAATAAGTAGCCTTGTACTTCTTGCATTATGAAACAAAAGGAGAGGTAAATTGATGCTGGGTCTCTTCTTGGATTCTGACATAAGTAGAAAATTGATTAGCTGTTTGAACTAAATCAGAAATCGGAGAGGCAGGCAAAGGAGTTTGAAAGAACGTTTTACTTAAGATTTTCAGTTAAGATCCTAATATTTAGAATAACTTACGCTGATAACATTTTCTATATCTTAATCAGATGAAATCTGGTTGATTAAAATCATAAAATTTTGTGGAAAGTGTTAACATTTCTGTTTTATTAAATCAGAGAGTCTCATAGGGCTGAGACTGGCAGGGCCCCCTGGGTCCATCTGCTCCAGCAGGGACACCCAGAGCAGAGTGTCCAGGACCACATCCAGGTGGCTTTGGGAGATCCCACAGCCTCTGGGCAGCCTGTGCCAGTGTTCCTGCTGTTCAGAAGGAACCTCCTGTGCTCCAGTTTGTGCCCATGACCTCTGGTCCTTACGCTGCACACCACTGACAAGAGTCTGATGCCCTCTCTACAGGGATTTGTGGAGACAGATTTCCCCGAGCCTCCTCTTCTCCAGCTCTCCTCCAGCCCCAGCTCTCTCAGCCTCTCCTCATAGGAGAGGTACTCCAGGCCCTTCATCATCTTTGTGGCCCTCTGTTGGACTCTCTCCACTGTGTCCACATTTCTCTTATAATGGAGGCCCAGAACTGGACCCAGAACTTCAGATATGGCCTCACCAATGCTGAATAGAGGGAAAGGATCACTTGCCTCTATGTGTGGGCAATAGCTTGTCTGAAACATTCCAGGATACTATTTTCCTTCTTAGTGACAAGGGCACATTACTGGCTCATGTTCAACTTGGTCCCCCACCAGAACCCCCATGTCCTTTTCTGCAGAGCTGCTTTCCAGCTGGGTGTCCCCAGCATGTCCTTTTGCCTGGGGCTGTTCTTCCCAAGGTGCAGGATTTTTCACTTGTCCTTGCTGAACATCGTGAAGTTCTTGCCAGCCCACCTCCCCAGCCTATCAAGGTTCCTTTGGATGGCAGCATAGCCCTCTGGTGAATCAGCTAGTCCTCCCAAACAGAAAACAGAAAAAAGTTTCTCCATTTCCTTACTTGACTAATTCTTTAAAAACAAATTGTGCTTTATTTTATAAAAATTCAGAAACAGTATATTTAAATTGACTTTTAAATGGGTTTCATGAAGATTAAAAGACTAGAACTTTGTGCATAAGCACTACTTTTTTTAGATCTTCTTTAACGATACGTGCAGTAGAAATACAGTCTGGTGTGTCATCTGTTGGAAATGCTACAGATCGTTAGATGAAACTCCAGGATGTTCCTTCGTAGTTCTACCCTTTGAGATTCAGGCTGTTTTGCTGCATTCTTGAAGTATAGCTGCAGCTGTGAAAGTGTTCAGACTGCTATCAAAGGCTTAAAGTTAAATAAAAAAATAACTTTTAATTAATTTTTGTTTACTATTGTTCTATTTATATTCCAGGAAGTAGTCTTGGCTGCCTTATTTCCTGGTCCACTGTCAGGCACGTAGTAGCTGTGAAGAGTGGTAGGAAATCAACATCTCCATGGCTCTGGGGCAGCTCTCACAGCCATTACTTTTCCTCAAGACTGAGCAGGCTCCTGCTCTTAGTTTGGATGTTTTTTTCCCTAATGGATGAATCAGCAGCACATGGCTTGAAAGATATGGCTGTGCATGTGTTATTAATAGTAGACGATTATAGTTGTAGTCTTTTTGACTGTTAGATGACTGAGGTTTTGTCAGTTTGCATGGCTTACATGATCATGACGTTTTTGAACTTCATTAAATTCTTGGTGATATAACTTCCCTTTCTTCCTTTTCCAGACATTCATGTAGCAATCTGTTTTACATCCAAAGCAGTTTATTATCCAAACGAGGGGAAGGAAGATAACAAGGCCATTACAAACATATAGGCTAGCTGTGCACAGATATAAATAGCTACTGTTTAACGTGAATTAAAGACCAATTACAAGTGTGTATGTTCAGCCACTTAAAGCCATTAAGAAACAGCATAATTACATGCAGCTTCAAATAAAGTTTGAAAGGCCAAATTCACTGGTGGTACATGCAGCTATCCAAAGTGCTGCTGTTCTTTTTATGCCAAAGAGAAGGTCTTTCTCAGCTGCAACAAACTTTCAAAAAAATTCAGTTTTCTGGAGCAGGTGCTTAAGGGCACCACCAAAACAGCCTCAGATTTTCTCAAGTGACTGTAGGGCACCCCATAACTGAAAGAAGTGTCTCAAGTTAATGGATACTAGAGCTACTGGGAAGCTGACTACGCACTCCTTCCTTTCTGATTAACCAGCTATTCTGTGAGCATATCGTTTTATCTTCTGTGCCTGTTCTCAATTTGTTTTTTTCCAGTGGCCTTTTCTCCAGCTGTTTCACTCTTTCTTTCCCATTGATGCTGGACATATGGACTATCCTCATACTGTGTATACTGTGTTTCCCTTGGATCATTTTGGCTGTAGTATTCATAGATGGGATGAATGCGCCTTCCAAAGCAGCTGAAGAAAGAGCTTTCTTTACAACTCAGTATCTTGTTGAGAAAAGATGGCTTGCCACCTATCTTACTTTCTTCAGTGATACAAAACCTCATTTTGAAATTTCCTGTGGACTTTATAAAACTTTTAGTTACTCTGTTTTGATACTTAGCAGACTGAAAAGTGATGTTACATTCCAGTTGAAATGACTTAAAAGTCATATTTCACCTGTTCTCCACCTCCTTTTTTTTTTAAGTAGGAGGACAGCTTGTACTTCTAACAGATCTTTATTACTATGTTTCCTCCTAATCTTTCAGGACAAGGCAGTACTGGTAGATGTAAATATTCAAAAAATGCCTCAATGGAGAGATGTGTAGCTGCTTTTCAAGCCTGTAGAAGGATTCTATTTATGCCTCCAAAATCATGGAAATAGAGGCTGGGAGAAGAGAACTGGAATAAGAACTATAAATGCCAAACCTATTGTTTGTGTTGGTACTTCATGGGTAATTCTTAGAGGGAGTAATATGGAATTGTATTTTCAATAAGATACAAGTAAGTTACTGTGAATAAAACAACATATTGCAACAGACATAGAAAATCCAGGTCACTTGAAATAGGACTGTGCTGAATAAAGACCACAACAGGACTATGTGCTGAGAGAAATTCCTAAACTAGGGAAAGAACTGTGAGGTCAAGGAGCTATACCTTACTGATACTGCCTTCCTCTCTTCCATGAATCAGAACAAACGTTGGAGACATCAGAGAGTGGAGAAAAATCAGATGCTTCTACAGAGAGTTGTCAGCCTTTCTCTTTTTTTTCCACAAAGTTGTGTTGAATGCTATCTTTCAACAGACTGCCTTAAAGTGAACTGCTCGACTGTGTTACAGCCTCAGCCATTTTAGCTTTAAAGAGGATTTGCTCTGAAAGGCTGCACACCCATAAGAGCTGGGTCTTATGGTTTACGGGGTCAAGAGACATCTCAGTAAAACTCCTAAGTTGTGGGTACATTTAGAAAATAACAAAAATACTTAACTTTGCATTTATTGTTATTTTTTCTTTCTTTTTTATTTACTGTTTTGTGACCAGGCGCAGAACTGTTTTTGGGGGTGAAATAAGTTTAATCTTATCTATCATTAAGCACATAGTTAAATTTCAGAAGCTATCTGACTCATCACCTGTTAAAAGTGAACAAAGATGCAGAGGACCGTAGTGTGAGATTAACTTCCACTCCCGCGCTTGTACTGCAAATAGATACAACAGTACTTGCAAGCACTGGGGTTTTGAGATTGATTGATGGCTTCATTGCTTTTTAGTCTGGACTTGTAGCCAACTTGAGTTAGAACAGCACTTTTCTGCATAAGTTCTAAGTCAGACATTATGTAGCCTTTTCAGTAATATATTTGTTAAAGGTGTGTTTTTATGCTTGCTACACCCTTCTAATTCTTACACAATAAAAATATTGCATAAAAGAGGAGGAAAAGGTGCTTTGGAAATACCCTTGGATGTACAGCTATATACACTCTCAAGTTTTCTTACGTGCTTTTCAAGCACAGTATATGGCACGTGCTAGACCAGGAATCTTACTCGTATACCCACTCAGCTTTATCTGTAGGCTTTTTCCCCAGTTCATCTTCTGACAGGTCTTAAAAATACCATCCAGAGCACCAATTTGCCCATAATAGCCTTCTAAGTGTGCATTATGTTCACAGAGTTTCAGTGTGCTGTCATTGTTCTTCAGTTACTGAGCCTCATCCTCTCATCTGAAAAAACTGATGCATTATTTATGATGGGAAAGAAACTAGTTTCATCTTGGTGACAGCAGTTAAATAGAAAGGTGTTGAATTTTTATATTTTTTATTTTTTTCCACAGTATGTAAGTGTGTTTCTGAATCTTCCTGTTGGGTGGTGGTGATGTGCTGCTGTAACTGGACAAGTAGTAGATTGGCAGGTAAACATTCCTGTGCAACTTCACAGAGCTAGACAAAGGTGTAAAGTGTCTGGGAAGATGTCACATGGAAAAAGAGGTTGAATGTCAGTCAGTTAAGGCTATACCAGCATAGAATGTAGCTTTTGAGTATATGAAGGCCAGTAGGAAGTAAATGAAAGAAACAGAAGGAAGTAAATTAAAAGAATTAGAAAATACCGGTGTAAAGAATGAAGGGTATGCAGTGGAATTTTGAGACCATATACTTGCATGTTTCCTGTTTCCATACTACAAAATTCTAAGCATAGTACAGAATGTTTCTAATCTGTATCTCGAAAGAGCTTCAGCAGATTCAATATAATCTTACTCATCTAGTGTTTTTTTTTTTTAAGGTTCTAAATTGTGAAGAAAATAGGAAAGTATTGAATGCTGAAGCATGATGCACAGCTAGCCTAGAATGCAATTATATTCCTTTTTAACCACTCAGTAACTTAATGGACTCAGGCACCTTTCAGCTATCAAGGTATTCCTGAAATACCTTTCAGCTAAGGTGATGATCCAGGGAACTGCAGTGGCCTAGGAAGTCTATATTCCTGAAGTGGTGAAAAATCAAGAAGATCATGCATCAACTGCTTAAGGAGTGTTGTTTGAATGGTACCCCTAAAATGGATGAAAGGCAACTGTATGCCATACAAGGTCGTGCATAAGATTATAAATGGGGATCTCATTGTTTGAAACTTGATAGGGAGAAGGAGGAAGCAGGCAAGCTATTTCGCTTACAAGATAAGTATTATCTCCCGTGTAATGTATCTGTAAAGGTTACTGTGATCATAAAATGCATCAGACAGTAATTGGTTGTGCAGCTTGGGATGTTTAGTTGCATTTTATAGTATTCTGCTGAGACATCAACTGTACTTTGATAATTCATGTTTACAAAAGATGAACTGAGACTGATTCCAGCTGTTGCAGAAAAGAGCTATTAAGATATTCAGAAGAACCAGGAGCCTATTTTATGAAAGAAGACTAGAAGAGCTTGGTTTGTTTTGCTAAAAATGAGTTTTGTTAGGAATAGGTAAGTAAACACCAGGGATTTAAAAACTAATAATAATAAAATAAATGCTAGAGCTGATTGAAAGCCAAGTAGTCAAAAGGCTATGAATAAATTTTAATTACAAGAAACTTCCTGGCTACTTAGGAGCAGTGCTCAAGAATAGCATCCCTGTGGGAGGCATACAGGTATAAGAACTGACTGTTTTTAAGATTGGTCTTGATGCTTTTATGTACAATCCATCTGTGATGGATCCTGATGTATGATAATAGGGAAGAGGAATGAAGCAGCAATTGCAGGTGAATAGACTTGATTCATGAGGTGTTTTTCAGTCCTTTAGCCCCAGTGGTCCAGCAACAGAAAAAGTAGATTGTCTACACCCAGACAGCAGGGAAGCAATAAAAAGGTTTTGACACAAAGGCACATTTACTTTCCATCTGTTAAGCAATTTTCTCATCTCAGCTCCTTAGAAAGAGGGGTATGTTGATCAATACAAAATGTATGGTCAGTAGGTGTGCTGTATTAGTACATTTTTTTCCCTTTTGTCTGGTTTGAAATGACAGTTTTTGAGCTAAGTTAGTTCCTTCATCCCTGACCTCTTGTTTGGCACAGGTAAGCACATTCCTTACATAGTTCTTTCTGGTTCTGAGTTCAGTTTGGCTGCCAAAACAGTGGGTATTTTACTTTCTAAGAAGTGTTTGGTTACAGAGCAAATAGAGTTTGAAGAGAATACTTGCAGCAGCATAAGCTTATCTTTGTGTCTGGTCCCTGCTTACTGCTTTACCAGATGTTGTCTTTCTGATAATACATATTTATTAACCTTGGTGAAAGGCTTTTATCAAAAACAACCTTTGTCATAGGTACTCTTACTGTCTGTGCCTACACGCTTTCCCTGTGCGGTAACTTGCTAGGGATATGGAGAAAATAATTCCTTGCTGAAGGGATCTGTGTAGAGCTCATGGAGAATTAAGGGTCCTCTGTCACATAGGACAAGCAAAAAAACTCAACCTTATGGATCTATAGATTTCAAATGCTAAAACAAGTTTAAAAAATACCAATGAGTTCATTAGATAGCCTGTGACATTTTGTTCTGTTTTTTTACTAAACCACACTGTTATTAACAACAGAAAAACGTAAGGTTTGCAGTAGCAATTAGTTGGAGTGTGTTGTGAACTGTATGAAATGATAGAAACATTTCACTGCAGAAGAAGCCACAGGTGTTAGTAGCATAGGTAGTTCCATTCTATGTTGCTGTGTCTCACTTGAGAACATCAGAGTTTTCTAATATATGTTCCAGTTTGGGTTTAATTAATTTGAGACCAAATTTCTGCAAAGCTTTTTGAACAAGAAAATTCTTGTTTGTTGACCTTAAGTCATTAGCAGACTCCAAAGTCTCAATTTAAACAGTGAAGCATATTATCATGTTGGCTGCTATGTTATTAAGAATTTTCAAGATCAGTAGTTTTTCATTCAGCCTTTATTTCCGCTTCTTTTCAGAACATCCCTTGTAATAGCTGTTTTAGACTCCAGTTGTAGGAGTCGTGTTCATGGTGTTTGGATTCTGCCTTAGTTTTAACTAAAGATTTTAGCTGCAGAAGTCACAGTGCAGCCCAGGTCACCCACTGTATCACAGCCTAATCCTAGCAAGCACGCTGAATCTATTGCTTCTGTTTTGACTGCAGAATTCCCTACAACCTTGTGATTGTACAAAACAGGCTTCATGGGAACAGGCAGAAACCACATATCTAAGACATACTGGAGCAGATACAATATAGAGACAGTATGTGAATGTTGCCACTCTCTCCTAAAGGCAAGATAGGTTATTTGCTTTACTCAGGCTATATTAGGTTTCTCCAAAAATACAATTCCTAGCAGTAACAGAAAATTGGTTAAAGCACTCACCCAGAATTGAGATATGAGGATTTTTGCCCTACAGAGCACACCAGCATCTGAAGCTATAGCTCCAAATTCCAGCAGAGTCCCCTGGCTGGTATGCTGTGGGAGGTCCTGTGTTGAGGCATCTCTCCATGTCTTTTGGAGATGGCTTCTTCCCTTCCTCCCTCCAAAAAAAAAAATACAAGAGAAAAACTTGTAGGGAGGCGGTCTGCTTTTCTGGGGATTCCTATACAGTTCAGGTGAAGTCTTGGTTCTGGTTCTCCTTTCAAAGGTTGGCTTTGTATTTTCCATTTAGAAACCTGATCAGAGGAGTTAACTGTGTCTTGTAGCAGGGACAGGAGCTTAATGTGCTGTGTTTCACCTTCCTAGTGGCCCATCTTCAGCAGAGGTAACAATACGTGCAGGACAGGTTTTTCCATAGTCTGGTGCCCATAGCACTCTTCCAGACTGGGAGAAGCCGGGTGTTAGAAGAAAGCCCAGATTTTAGCTTACCTATCAACTGAATAGGAAGACATCTCTGACAGTAGGAATCTCCTAATAGAAACCTTGATATACTCCGGTGAAATCAGACAGGAGTCAATAGAGCAGGTCTGAACCAGGTATCTGCTTGAGGACATGCTGCCTGTGTTTCATGATATGTGTCATTTGGTATGAGATGGCTTCCTGATAAATGTGCAAAAAGCACAGAGCTGTCCTCCCAAGGCAACCAGTGAATCACCTTGCTGAAGCCAAATGTTTGCTTTAAATGCTGAAAAGTGTAAGGTGTGTAACATCAGATGTTTTCAACTTGGTCTTATGTCTCATTTTTGTCATATGCCATTATTGTGTAATTTTTTCTGCTTGGGGCTTGTTCTCTACAGTTTGTACCGTGACAGAAGGACTGTGCATTACCAAATGTCTCCTTTCAAATTGTCAGCTTCAGGGAGTGTTTTTCTCCCCCATGCTTTGAAACAAAACTGAGTAATAAAGTGTTATTTCAACATTTATTTCATAGTTCAGAAGCCTACATCTGAACATTTTTCTTCTGAAACTGAAATCTTAGTTGAGTCTTCATGTTGGCTGAGTCAAGTGAGCATCTGTAATTTGGGCATAAAAAATAATTGTATGTGGTGACTGTGAAGAGGTCCTATAGGACTGATCTCCATTTCCATTTGTTTTGCATTGCTTTGTAGAAGATCTGTTCATCTGACCAGAGCAGCAAATATGTGAGTTATTTATGTTCAAGGGAAGAGTACAATTTCAGTGGGACAGAGCTGTTGTGTTCTGTCACTTTATTTTTCAAATCAGCGTAGTTATTAGCCTCTTCTCATTGCAGAGAACAATATTTAGGCCTGCTTTTCACCAGACAGCCTAACCCTAGAAGTTCCATTGTTTTGAAATGCCCCGCTCTACAGTTTGGTAAAATCAATTCAGCACTGACATGTGTGCTATTGCTTTTCTTATTCATTATCTATGTGCAGATGTGTGTGTATATATACACGTATTATACATACATATATACACATACATAACTTGAAAGTGAGAATATTAAGAAATTTACACAGAGTAGAAGAGGTTTCTCCAAGAGCCCACTCTGAGACAGCAGACTATTACATACATTTACTCTCTGGTTTGAAATCAGTGTAGCCAGGTAAGTATGTACAGAAAAGATAACCCATTAGTATAGATAGATAGATAGATTGATAGATAGATAGATAGATAGATAGATAGATATACCCATAACTTGAGTATAATGGTGCCAGAAAGACCTTTACAAATAATTATCCTACAGAACTTTTGGCATGACCAGCCTGGGAAAAAAAGAAGTTGGTGTGTGTGCCTACCACCATCTCTCTTCAGCGAATCAAATTTGCTCTTTTCTAGAAGCTTTCTACACACTGGGAGTGCTGGCTGCTGAGACTCACTCGTGCTGTTCACCCCTTAGCCACAACCAGATACCAGCAGTAGTGCTTACCATTTGTATCTTTCTGATCTGCAGTGCTTCTAGGGCTAAAAATACTCTCTGATTATAAATACACAAATGCTAGTGGTAACAACTGTTAGATAATTAACTTGTGGTTTATCCTGAATCTTGTGAATCAAATGGAACATGACTAAGCATTATGCACATATTTAAATATTAGTCTGAAGAAGTTGCAGATCAATATTGCTCAGCATAAATGCTAGGAAATTACTCTCCTTGAGAAAAACCTACGCTAATATGCAAAGCAGTCTGTCCAGATTGTTTTTACTGCTAAGAATAAAAACATATTCATCAAAGCTTCTTTGTGTTAAGAATGGTATATCACATTAATTCCCTTTGAAATGTAATGACTTAGGGTTCACCTGATACTTAAATTGGAAGACTGTAAGGGAGAGAGAACATGATTTTTTGACATAACTCTTCCACAGCTATTAAATAATTGCCCTTAGCCCAAACCTAAAACAGCAAAGCAAGCTGAGCGATTTAGTAATCTTGACTGCACAGTGAAAGTCTGTGTTTTGTGTTTCCATATTAGCAACTTTGGTTCATTGTTTTGTGGGTTATTGGTTTGGTTTTGGTTTTTTAAACAAAAATAGGATGGAGTTGATGCTGTTCTCCAAAGTTGGTTCGCCAAGAATGTTTAAAAGCCGTTGTTATTGGATTATCCAGAAAGACTAAAATCATCCTTCTGCAAGCTCCCATATGGAAGTTCCTGATGAGGTTTGCACCATTCGAAGGTGTGGGTTTGCAGTCTTTTCTTTTTTTAATCAAGAGTAGCACAGTGGTCATTGTTTAGAAATAGCTGTAATGGAGCTACATTTAATATTTGAACACAGAAACCATTGTTAGCGTTGTCCTTTCA
Organism: Aquila spilogaster; assembly: GCA_024606505.1. Lineage (NCBI taxonomy): Eukaryota > Metazoa > Chordata > Aves > Accipitriformes > Accipitridae > Aquila > Aquila spilogaster. The sequence continues at coordinate 40,778,872 of JANHGO010000033.1, forward strand.
GTGTACGTGAGGCCATTATAAACGAAAACTGATAGCTGCATTAATGATAAAGTGCTATGGGAATCTGTCATCTCCGCACGTTTGCATATGAGAAGGGATTTTGTGTCCTTTTTTCTGAATACGTATGTATGGTTTCATGGGAAAGATCAGGATTTCATTAGGATGAAATCTGTAGAAATACTGTAGTTAGGCCTCAAGGCTTTCAGCTCTTATCCATTATTCCAAAGTCTCTATGAATGAAACTGGTGCTTTTTTTCCCCCTGCTTTTGAATGGAGCTACAGGAACATTTTACCTTGCTTTTCCTCATGTTTTTCAGCCTCCAGCCCACTGATAGATTCTGTAGTCAATTAATATATTTAAATGATGGCTCCCGCTTTGTCAGCGGCTGTTCCCCAGCCTTGATGGCAAAAGTAGACAGATGGATGGGGGAAGGGATTGTTTTGTCAGGATGAATTGAGAGCATAAGGAATATGTTCAACTGACAGCACTGAAAACTGAAGTCTTCTGCCTGCCCCTGCCCTTGCAGTGCTTCCAGTTCCTTCCTTTCCTTCCCCAGCTCCGGCCTAGTGGTAAGTTCTGTGTCTGCTTTCCTTCTGTTACTGCTTGCTTTGATGACATCACACCCAGTGAAAGCCAAGCTCCTGGATCCTTGTGACATCTTTTAGTGCCTGTTAACCTATTAAGCACCAATTTCTCGATATTTTCCAGGCACAGCTTACGAGGCAAACGTTTGTCGTCGTTACTGTTTTTCTGTAATTAATTGGAGCTGCTGGGAGCCCAGAATAAAACTTCAAGGCCTTGGCCGTTATGTAAAAGCGAGCAGTGCAACTATTTGTGGCATCTGGGTCTATTGATTGGCCGCCGCATGTCAGGGTGCTGCGACGTCAGCCGCGCGCTCCATTGTTTCTGCCGCGGTGGCCTTTGTGTTTGATCCTGTCAGCGCTTGCGTCAGTGATGCATATCATCGCCCGTGTGATGTCAAAGTGTGGGTGTTCGGTTATGGAGACATAGTTAACCTAATGTGCCGCAGTAAATCCTGAATGCTATTTCCTCCTGGGGATAGCAGTGATTCATCGCCGCTCACATTAGGCTCGTGCTAAGTATAGCAGCGCTCATGAGCCGCGGGATCCGCACAGATTAGTATCAAAGGCACTGCAGCCTTCGAACGCGCGGCCACACGGTGCCCGTTCGCGGCCGGATCTCCGCGCCCCTCTCGCCGTGCCGTGTGCCGACCAGTTCATCTGGAGGTAAATCCCACGGAAGGATTTGGCCAAAGTAATCCCTTTCGGCTTAATTATGCCGATTAACGCAAAAGCTGCGGCTGAACGCTCGGCTCGTACCGGCGCCGAGAACCGGTGGTCAATAAAAAAGAAGCGATAGCTGAGCGGGAGCACAGCGTTCCCCTGGGCACTGCCTCCTTCCAGCGGGGCGGAGCGGACAGCGCGCACCTGAGCCCGCGCTCCGCCCGCCGC
>JANHGO010000033.1:40780444-40795924 GCA_024606505.1 Aquila spilogaster
GCTGCGAGCGCACGTTGCCGGCTCGCGCCCGGCTTTTCATCCCCCGGTACCCCCAAGTCCTTCTTGGCAGGGCTGCTTTCAATCTATTACTTGCTGTTATGTGCTGCCAGCTGTCATGCAGGTTTGGTTGTTTTCAGGTAGTGTTAGAGCAACCAAGCTGAACGTTTTAAAATCTAAATGCAACTGCTATTTAAGTACATTTAAACCAAAAAGAACCCTAGATTTATTTTGTTCTCAGTAACATCTGGTCCTTTGGTGTTGAGTTTTATTTCAAACTAATTTATTAATACTGGAGGTGGTTAAAGACCAGTCATAAATGCTGTACAAGTTGCCGCAAACCCCTCAGAAGGGACTTGGCTAGTTGTTAATGGTCATTGGAAGATGATTCTTTCTCAAGAAGACCACACCTTATTATCAAATCCTAAACCCACTGTTTTAAGTGGAGGAAGTATGCACTGTTGTTCTGTGGTGATTTTAGAGTGTACTAGGGTACCTGGCACTGCAGTAGTGATCCCATATATTGGCTTTAAGGGTGACATCACCTCTAGAAATACCGTATCTTGTTTGTTAAATTACTTGGTATCCACCTTAGAGCACTGGGCAAAGTTTAGGTATGAAAGAATAATTATTTAAATACATAGATCCGTAGTAATGGAACAAACTAGCAAAAACAATAAAACACTGTTAACAAGAATTCTCTTCTTGACCATCTCTAGTTTTCTAGGTAGCTTGAGAGTCTGGATAATGAACCCTTACAAGTAAACCCGGATGTGCATACAAAGTTTTTAGTGCTCTAGTTTTCCTGCTCCCATTACGAACAGCTTACTGGAGCCACCCAGAGAAGCTGCTCTGGGTTATCTTTTCTTTCTGTAGCCCAAGAAGAAAGTAATTCTTCATCCTTGTTTCCATTTATGTGTAAGTTTATTTGCTTTCCTTTTTGTCTTCAGAGATGCTCTACAGTTTTTCTCCACTGTAGCCTTCTGAAGGCACACATGTAAGGTTTTATACATCAGTTCATTTAAAAAAACAAACAAACAAACAAAAAAACCCAAAAAAGCACCACCAAAACCCCACCCTAAATGGTAAATCATTTCAGTTGTCTTATCCCTTCCTTCTGTGTGAGTGCTGTAGAGGACTAAACATGATATGTAAGGCTGAAACTGGATGTGGATACTTAGTTTAACATCACCTACACATGAATTTTAGGATCTCTGTCAGAAGTATTTAGAGGGCCTTTATAAAAGGGATTGAGGAAAGCTAAGACAAGTCAACTGAAAGTATGAGGTCACAGCAAGCTACAGTCACTTGAAGCCACTTAACTCTTGGTTGAGGATGTCCATGTAGAGTTTCAGAGCTGAGTCTAGGAGTAGCTTAACTTTAAAGCACCTCTGTTTGGAAATGACCTTTGATAAATACATTTTAAAATAGTTTTATAGATGTTTGTATTTCCAGGTACCTACAGTCAAACTAAAAATAATAAGAACATTGGTATTGGTCAGCTATGCAGGAGTAGTTGGATGGAGATAATAGCAAATACCCTTCTGATATGGTAAAGAAATAATGATGGATTTAAGCCCTCACTGTAGTGTATGTAGAATGCTCATGTATTGGCTGTGACACATGGGAGAAATCTAGTCCATAATTCAGGTACTACTGGCAGGTAAAACTTGCCTGTAAGCCCTGTTGCTGCAGCTTTTCTAGTACTACTGCTAGTATTGTGCTGAATTAAAGCTAGCTCAGGTACGTCTACTTGATTCTGTAGTCCTTTTTGCAATAGGGCAGAGGCAGTCTTCGCTCTTTTCAGCACCATTTCTCAAATTTGTTTTACTAACTCAGCAAAACTTGCCAAGTAGTGCAAAACAAGGTCATTCACCTGACCAGAATTAACCGTAGCAGTCCAGAAGTCTGTTGTTTAGATCTGGCTCTTTCTGCTCTGAGAGTGGCCGTGAGAATTAGCCTCATAACGGGCTCCCTCAGCCTTCTCTGGGAGCTGCCTGACCTTCTCCTCTGTGAAGTCTGATAACTGACCAGGTCTTGGTGGTCCCAGTCTCCTCTGGCCCTTAAAGAGGTAGTCAGGGATGATACAAGAAGCTGTTGCTGGAAACGCTTACTTTATCATGCTGCCTTTCTGCCAGAGCAGCTCACATTACTGTTGTGCGCACTTTGTTAGGATTATAAATACTAGATTTCTAAAACGTGCTATTCCCAGAATAAACTAAACTTGGTAAAAGTTTTATAAAAAAAGCAAACTAGACCTGTTCTATCACCTTCTGCAGCAACAAATTAAAAAAAAAAAAAAAGATTAAAAGGGAAATGTATTAATTCAGATCTCTTTCACAATGTTGGCTGTAGTGTGTTTTACAGAGAATAATTTTTCTGTCATTGATTTCTGTTAAAAATGTGTTAAATAGATCTAATATCTTTATATGGACAAAATGACTAACATTTTTGCCTTGGTTATTTTCTCATTCTTCTATTAGATATTTTTCTAACTTTTATTCTGCCTTGACTTATTTCACACATTTTGAGATGTGAATGAGTTCATAACTTACTATATTCATTATAAAGCTTCAGTCAGGTTCTCCTTTTCCTGTCTTATTTTCCTGTATATTCTGATCAGTTAATCTTCCCTTATATCTTCTCTAATTTCCTCCTTTATTCCCTCTTTTCACTACACTGCAAGCTCCACACTGCAAACCCAGCCTGACTGTAGGAAGGTTCTGGAGACATTTGTTTGAAATATCAGTGCTTCAGCTGCATACTGAAGACATCTAATTTTAGGTGTCTAAATGTGTGTTTCTATATGTGGCCTTGGATCTAAGCTCCCATTATAACTAGTAAAGATTTAGTCACTAACTGTAGTACAGTCAGTGCATTTCAGCTGACATCAGTTTGCACTGAATAGCTTTCCAGGCACGGTCTGTACTGACTAGATCTCCACTTGCTATAATGGGAGTTTAAAGTCCTAACTTGCATGCAGACACATAATTTTGGACACCTAAATGAGATGTCTCTGTAATGGAGCTAAAGCCTGGCTATTATAAGCTCAAATAAGTAAGACTACATCCTGAAAACATCTCATTTGAGTGTGTTGTTTCACAGTTGTACCCACAGCAAATGTCTTTGTCCTCAAGCATTTGAACTCTTTGAACTCATCCATTTCCATAAGCATCTCGCATCTCACGTTTTACAAGGAAGGTACCAGTACTTGGAGGTGCATGTTGGGAATGGTGTTACAGCCCTAAGCTGCAGCTAGAGAATGCCCCTAAAAATTGGTTTCCATGACTGTAGTCAGTCATGTCTAGCCCACAAGGCTGTGCAGTATTAACTCAGACTGCCAAGATTCAGGTGCTACTGGGGGCTGAGTCTGGAATCAGTTGGATGAGTCTTGTATGAAGCATTTCAAGCTTGACAGGTCTGTGTCTGGCACTGTTATAACAGTCCCCTGGCATTGCAGTCAGTTCATCTGTTTTTCTTCCCCAACTATGCTGTTGATGGGAAAGAAATAGACCTATACTACTTGCTTTATGGGGGAAAAAGAGGGGGAAATTTATGTAGGATCTCTTCTTGGTTTCTCATGTAAGCAGGCAGTTTGTCTAATGTAAGTAGTTATCAGTTTGAACTAAATCAAAGATCAGAGATGCAGGCAGAGGAGTCTGAAAAAAGATTTTACTTAATATTTTCACTTAATATCCTAACATTTAGAATAACTTAGGCTGATAGCATTTTCTGTATATCTTAATTGGATGCAGTCTGGTTGAAATGCTAAAGTTTCGTGAAGATTGCTATTACATTAAACAAAGAAGTTTCTCAATTTCACTATCTGATTAATTCTTTAAAAACAACTCGTGCTTTTATAGAAACTCAAACTTAATGTTTTTAAGTTGACTTTGCACTGGGTTTCATGAAAATGGAAAGTCTGGAACTTTGTGCATCAGGGACTTTTGTTAAATCCTCTTTCACCACATGTACAGTATGAATACAGGCTAACGTGTCATCTGTTGGAAAATGCTACAGATTGTTAGATGAGACCCCAGGAAATTTCTTCATAGTTCTACGCTGTGAGATTCAAGTTGTATTGCTACATCCTTGATTGATAGCTGTAGCTGTGGAATTATTCAGACTTCTATCAAAGAATTACTGTTAACAAAGAAGCAGCTTTTCATCAGTTTTGATTTACTCTTGTTCTATTTGTACCCTAAAAAGTAGTTGTGGCTGCCTTATCTTGTGGACCGCTCTTGGGTATGTGGTAGTTACGAAGGGTGGCAGACAGACTGGGAAGGAAACCACGGTCTTCGTGGGAGTGGAGCAGCTCTCCTGGCCATTATTTTTCCAGAGTTCTTGAGGCAGAGCAAGCTCCACACACAGGCCCAGGCTGCCACAGCCACGCCAGCAGCTTCCAGGGCCTGACATTGTTCTGCCTCCATGCTTTCTCCGTCAGTGGTAAAAGTTGTGTAGACAGAGGGCCAAGATAGCAAAAGAAAGAGACCAGGGGGCTAGTCTCCCTTCATTTTCACCTGTGCAAGGCTATCGTGTTGTCTGCATGGGTCCAGGTACACTTTTCTTGCCAGAATGTAATACCTGATTCCAGGGATTTTTTTTTATCCTCTTCTTAGGATTGCTTTTTTCCTAATGGATGAATCAGCATCACATGGGTTGATAGATATGGCTGTGCATGTGTTATTAATAGTAAATGATTATAGTTGTCTTTTTTTTTTGACTGTCTGTTAAACGACTGAGGTTTTGTCAGCTTGCGTGACTTACATGATCATGACACTCTTCAACTTCATTAAAATCATGGTAATACAACTTCCCTTCCCCTTCTTCGTTTTGCAGACATGCCACAATCTGTTTTACATCTAAAGCAGTTTATTATCTAAATGAGGGAAAGGAAAAAGAGGAGAAAGATAACAAGGTCATTACAAATATATAGCCTAGCTGTGCACAGATATAAACAGCTACTGTGTAATGTGAGTTAACAACCAATTACAAGCATGTAAGTTCAGCCACTTAAAGCCATTAAGAAACAGTGTAATTACATGGGTTTCAAACAAAGTTGGAAGGGCCAGATTCACTAGTAGTAAATACAGCTATCCACAGTGCTGTTCTTGTTTTCTTTTTGCCAAAGAGCAGCTCTTTCTCACACTGCAAAGAGCCTTCCAGAAAATGCAGCTGTCTGGAGCAGGTGCCATAGGACACCATCCAAAGAGCCTCAGATTTTTTCAAGTGACTGTACAGCACCCAATAACTTATAGATGGGTCTCAAGTTAATGGTATTAGAGCTGCTAGAGCAGCTGACTATACCTTCCTTCCCTTTTGATGAATCAGCTATTCTGTTAGCATATGGTTTATCTCCTGTGCCTGTTCTCAATTTGTTTTTCCAGTAGCCCATTCTCCAGCAGTTTCACTTATCCTGTCTCTTTGATGCTCTACATATGGACCATTTTCATAAATACTGTGTATATTGTGTTTCCCTTGGATCATCTTGATAGTTGTGTTCAGAGGTAGAATGGATGTGCCTTCCAAGGCAACCAAAGAAAGAGCTGCAATAAGAACTATGAATGCCAAACTGATAGTCTGTGAATTGCTTCATTAATAATTCTTAAAAGGTATTAATATGGAATTGTAGTTTCAATAAGATGTGAATAAGTTACTCTGAGTAGGATAGTGAGTGTCCCTCAGCGTAACCTCTTTATAACGAAGTATTGCAACAACCATAAAAAAATCTTATGAAATATGGATAGGTCATTTAAAGTAGAAGGGCTGCGCTGAACAAAGACCACAACAGGACTGTGGGCTGAGCAAAGTCCCAAAGTAGGGAACGCCCTACTCGTAAAACACAGCATTAGCAAGCCAGTTCCAAAAACTAACCAAAAAACCAAACCAAACTACTAAAGCAGATGAAAACAATCAAATTCCCAGGAAGACGGCAGGGTCCAGGAGCTGTGACTTATTGATACCGTAGCCTTCTCTTCTAAGAATCAAAATGAAAGTTGAAGACTACAGAGAGGAGAAAGATGTGTCCGCAGAGAGTTCTCAGCCTTTCTCTTTTTCTCGGTTTTTCCTACAAGTTGTGTTTAAGATAGCCTCTTGAAAGACAGCATTTAAGTGAAGTGCTACTGTGTTAAATCCTCAGCTGCTTTAGCCTTGAAGAGATTGTGCTCTGAAAGGCACCACTCTATCGACAGAGTTAGCTCTTATGGTTTATGCAGTAAAACTCTTAAGTAGCAGGTAGATTTAGAAAATTATATGAAACATACTTAAATTTGCATTTGTTCTTTCTTTTTGTTATGCTTTCCATGTATTTTGTTTCTTGTTTTGGGATCAGGCATGGAATTCGTTTGTTCAATTTTAAAAAAAAGTAAGTTTAATCTTACCTAGCTTTTAAATTCAGTTAAATCTGAAATCTGACTTTTTACTCTTATTTTTCAAAAGGTAGTACGTACAAATAAAGCTGTCTTGCCAGCAGATCCTTGGAGTGCCTAAAGCCCAAGATGAGTTTGTGAATTTGAGAAGCTAAACTATTTTTTTTTTCTTAAAGAGAATTTTTTTCTGAATTGGATAGTAAGGGGTCAAAAGCAGAGTGACTACCTCTGATTTAGTGTGACACTACTGTCAGCGCAATTTTGGGGAGCAGCTGGTGACTTAAGCAGTGCATCAGTGAGTGAAAATATTTAGTAAGTTACAAGGGCAGCTTGAGCAACTTTGAACCAGTTAAAGTTCTTCCAGCATGAATAAGTTTTAAAAATCACCTGCTAAGAGATCTGAAAAATAAAAGTGAATATCAGCAAAAGCTGAGCAGAGATGCAGAGGAGTGGCTAGTGTGAGCCTAACTTCCACTCATTTCCCCGACTTGTACTGCAAATGGGTACAAGAGGACTGGCAAGCATGAGGTTTTGAGATTGATTGTTGACTGTTTCATGACTTTTTACTGTGGAGTTCTGGCCCATGTGTGTTAGAACAGTGCTTTTCTACACAGGTTGTAAATCTGACATGATGTGTATGTAGCCTTTTCAATAAAATATTTGTAAAAGGTGTGTTTTTACACCCTTCTAATTCTTACACAAAGAAAGATTGCATAAAAAGGAGGAACATGTACCTTGGAAATACCCTATCTTTTCTCTTAATTGCAGCTATATACACTCTGGAGTTTCCTTTCCAGCAAAGATATGACACATACTAGACTAGGAATCTTATTCATATGCCCACACAGCTTTATCTGTAGATTGTTTCCCAAGTTCATCCTCTGACAGGTCTTTAAAATACCATCCAGAGCACTGATTTGCCCATAATAGCTTTCCAACTGTCCATTACGTTCATAGAATTTCAGTGTGTTGTCTTTTTTTTTTTTTTAAGTTACTCAGCCTCATCCTCTCATCTGAAAAACAGATCCATTATTTTTGATGGGAAAAATCTCGTCTCATCTTGGTGACAGTAGCTAAATAGAAAGGTGTTGGGTTTGGGGTTCTTTTCAGAAGCATGTAAATATGTGTTGCTGGATCATCTTGTTGTATGGTGGCATTGTGCTGCTGTGTCTGGACAAGTAGTACATTGGCAGGTAAACATTTCTGTGCAGCTTCAGAGAGCTGGACAGGAGGTCTGAAGTGCCTGGGAACATGCTACATAGAAAAAGAGGCTGAATGTCAGGTAAGGTTATGTCTATATAGCATATAGCTTTGGGGGTGTAAAGGCCAGTGAGACGTAAATAGGACTAGAGAATGCAGGTGTAAAGAATCACAGGTATGCAGTGGTGTCTTGAGGCCAGATACCTGCACGTTGCCTGTCTCCATGCTGCAAAATTCAAAGCATAGTACAGAACGTTTTTTGATCTCTATCTCTAAAGAGCTTCAGCAAAGTCAACATAACCTTACTTTTTTTTTTTTTTTTTTTAAGGTTCTAAATTGTGGATGAAATAGGAAAGGATTGAATGCTAAAGCATGATGCACAGCTAGCCTAGAATGTAAATATATCCCTTCTTAATCACTTAGTAACGAATGCACTTGGGTATCTTTCAGCTATCAAGGTATTCTAGAAATACTTGGCATTTCAGTGAATCCGATCATCCAAACAACTCCAATGGCATAGGAAATCTGTATTCCAGAAGTGGTAGAAGATCAACAACAATATGCATTAACTGTCTGAAGGAATGTTGTTTGAGTGGTACCCCTGAACTGGGTGAAATGCAGTTACATGCAATGGAAGGTCATGCATGAGATTAATAAATTATAAATCGGGATCTCCTCACTTGAAACTTGATAGGGAGGAGAAGGAGGAAGCAGGCAAGCTATTTGACTCACAAGATAGTACTTATCTGCAGTATAATGTATCTGTAAAGGTTACTGTGATCATAAAATGCATCAGGGTGGTTGTTGCTAGTACAGCTTGGGATGTTTAGTAGCATTTTACAGGATTCTGCTGAAACTTCAACTGTAATTTGATGATTCATGTTTACAAAAGATGAAATGAAGCTGATTCCAGGTGTTGTAGAAAAGAGGTACTAGGATATTCAGGAGAATAAGGAGCCTTTTATAAAAGGAGAGTAGGAGAGCTTGGTTGGTTTGGCTAAAAATGAGTTTTGTTAGGAATAGGTAAGTAAACACCAGGCATTTTAAAAAAAAAAAAAAAAAAAAAAATAGTTAATGCCAGAGCTGCTTGGGAGCCCAGCTGGATGTCAGAGGGCTATGAATAACTTTAATGTAATTAGAAGAAACCTCCTGGCTGCATAGGAGACTAATGCTCTAGAACAGCACTCCAGTGGGAGATGTATGGGTAAAAGAACTGACTGTTTTAAGATTGGTCTTGATGCTTTTACATAGAATCTATTTATGATGGATCTTAATGTATGATAATGGCGGAGAGGAATGAAGCTGCAATTGCAGGTGAATTGACTTGATTCATGAGGTCTTTTTCAGTCCTTGAGGCCTGACAGTCCAGCAACAGAAAATTTAGGTCTCTTGCGTCCAGATAGTAGTGAAGCCATAAAAAACTTTCTGCACAAAGGACACATTTACTTTCCAGCTATTAAGCAATTTTCTTGTCTCAGCTCCTTAGTAGAGGGATATATTGATCCATACATAATGTATGGTAAGGAGCTCACCGTATGCATGTGTCTTTTTCCCTTTCTTCTGGCTTGGATTTCTTCTGGCTTGGAAGGACGACTTTTATATGTCTGAGCCAAGTTAGTTGTTTCATCCCTGGCCTCTTGTTTGGCACAGGTAAGTAGATTCCTTACACAGTTCTTTCTGGCTCTGAGTTCATTTTGGCTGCTAAAGCAGTGGGTATGTTACTTTCTAAAACATATTTGGTTACAGAGCAAATTGAATTTAAAGAGAACACTGCTACAGCATAGGCTTATCTTTGTGTCTGGTCCCTGCTTACTGCTTTACCAGATATTTTCTTTCTGATAATACATATTTATTAACATTGTTGAAAGCTTTTTATCAACAATAACCTTTGTCATAGATGCTCTTAATGTTTGAGCTTACGTACTTTACCTGTGTGGTAACTTGCTTGCAATTTGGAGAAAATAATTCCTTGTTGAAAGGATTTGTAAAGAGTTCATTGCGGAGAATCAAGGAGCCTTTGTCACATAAAACACCAGAAAGAGCAAATTTTAAATTTCAAATGTTAAAACAAGTTTAAAAGATGTAAATAAAATTTTGAAAAGCCTTTATTAGTTAGCCTGTGATGATATTTTTGGTTTTTTTAGCTAATGCAGAGCCTGAAAAAGACTTTCAAATCACTTTCAACAGTAAAATGTGAGTTTTGCAGTGGGAGCTGGTTGAAGGTGTTTAGTGATCTGTATGATGGTAGAAACATTTCACTACAGAAGAGGCTGCAGGTATTGGTAGTAAGCATGGTGCCTTTCTGTGTTGTGAAGTCTGACTGAGAACATCAGGTTTTTTATATGTATGATTTCGGGTTAATTAATTTGGGACCAAATTTCTGCAAAGCTTTTTGAACATGAAAATTCTTGTGTGTTGACCTTAAATCATTAGCAGAATCAGAAGTCTTTAAATGTTTAAGTATTTATCATGTCAGCTGCAATGCTATTAAGAATTTTCAAGATCAGTAGTTTTTCAGTCAAACTTTTATTTCCACTGTCTTCAGAGCATCCCCAATGTAGCTGCATTTATAGGCTTGTCTTGTTATTGCTGAAAAGGCACAGAAAAGTATGTCTGTGCAATGAACTGTAATCGCAAGGGGTCATGTTCAGGGTGTTTGGATTCCACCTTCGTTCTAACTTAAGAAGCTTTTAGCTGCAAAAGTCTCAGACGCAGCCCAGGTCACCCACTGAATCATGACCTAATCCTAGCAAGCATACTGAATCCATTGCTTCTCCTGTTTTGACCATGGAATTCCCTACGTGCCTGTAATTGTACAAAAGAGGCTGCAGGGGGACAGCCAGAAGCCAGACATCAAAGACATGCCAGAGCAGAGACAATATCGAGACAGTACATAAATGTTGCCTTTCTCTTTCTCTCCAAAAAGAAAGGCTATTTGTTTACTTGGACTATATTAAGTTTATCCCCAAATGCAAACAGTATCAGCAGCAGGGAATTGGTTAAAGCACTCGCCCAGAATTGAGGAGATCTGAGGTTTTTAGCTCTATGAAGTGCCACAGAATCTGAACCTGTAGCTCGCTGATGCCAGCAGAGCCCCCTAGCCGTGAGGCTCCGGGGTATTCTGAGTTTAGGCTTTTCTCCATGTCATCTTTTGCAGATGGGCACCTTCACCTCAAAAAAAGATAAGATTCTAGAGGGAAACTACACAGGAAGGCAATCTGCCTTTTTGTATTGATGTAATGGGGATTCCTCTAAGATTTAGGTGAAGTCCTAGGTTCTGGTTCCCATTTTAAAGGCTGGCTCTGTACTTTCCATTTAGAAGCTCTTGGATTAAACGAGTTAAGCATCTCTAGCACGGAGAGGAGCTTACTGTGTTGCATTCCGGTTTCTAGTGGCCCATCTTCAGCAGAGGTGACACAGGTTATTCCATAGTCTGGTGTTGATAGCATTCTCCTGGACAGGAGCAAGCTGTGGGGTTAATCCGCTTGAGCATAGCACAGAATTCAGCCTACCTCCTAACTGAACAGGAAGACCTTCTTTTCCTGACAGTAGGAACCTACTCTCAGAAAACTTGATATACTCTACTGAAATTGGACAGAAGAGCGACTAGAGCAGACCTGAACCAGATATCTACTCGAGGACACACTGTCTGTGCTTAATGATTTGTGTCATTTGGTATGAGGTGGCTCCCTGATCAATGTGCAGAAGCACAGAGTTGTCCTCTGGAGGCAGCCAGTGAATCACTGCTGAAGTTTGCTTTAGATGCTGCAAAGTGTAAGGTGTGTAACATCAGATGTTTTCAGTTTGGTCTTATGTCTCATTTTTGTTGTGTGATGATTGTGTAATTTGCTTGGGGCTTGTTCCCTGCAGTTTGTGTCGTGGCAGAAGGATTTTGCGTTGCCAAATGTCACCTTTTGAATAGTCAGCTTCAGGCACTGTTTTCTTCACTCATGATTTGAAACAAAACTGTGTCATAAAGTGTTACTTGAAAATGTATTTCATAGTTTAGAAACCTACATGTGAACATCTGTTTGTGGAACTGCAGTGTTGGTAGAATCTTGGACTCAAGTGAATGCCTCTAATGTAGGTGTAAAAATAATTGTATGCAGTGAGTGTGAAGAGAGGAAGTCCTGTAGGACTGAACTCTCTTTCCATTTCTTTTTATGGTTACAGAAGACCTTTTCATCTGACCAGAACAGCAAACTCACTTACCTAATGCAAGATTACATCTAAGAGAGTAAAATTTCAGTGTTGGGTGTGAGGGGGTTTTTAAATTGGCAGTTAATAATAACTTCTTACCTTTACTAAGACCAAGATTTAGCCTTGTTTTTGCACCCTAGAACTCTAGTTGTGGAGCCAAAGTCATTCCAGATTTACCTAGTTTTCTCTCTTTCTGCTAAATCATGTAGAACCGTGGATTGTGGGATTCCCAGAAAGCTGAGACACCTCACGTGCTGCTAACTTAGTTTTATGTCTTCCAGTTTGGAATGACCACTCCCAAATTGGTCCCTTTAAAGAAAGATGCATGTGGTATTATTTTAGAGATTAGAAGGACTTCAGCTGCTTACAATAATCTTTGTTCTGCTTTGTTTTTATTTTAAATGGACCATCTGAATCTGCATCGTATTCATTTATATAATTAGCTTGAAGCCTAAAGAACTCAGAGGTTTTCAAATGAAAATACTTGTTATTAGTAGATTGCAGGGACTCAGGGTAGTATATCTTTAGAGGTGTCTGCCTTGGATAGAAATAAAAATTTGAGTTGGGCACCGAATTTTTTCTTGGCGGCCTTTTCTGGCATTAATTTCCTGCTTGAGTTTCTGACATTGTATGTGTTGTAATACTCAGTCACGGTTTGCACAAACAGAATTTTATTATACCCACAGAGTCTTCTGTGTGTTTTCATCTGTAGTTTTAAAATACCTTGCCCTAGAATTTGGTAAAATTGTTTCAGCATTTATGTGTATGCTATTGATTTTCTTAATCAATACATCGTATTTGTATAATTAATATTCAATAAGTCATATTCAAGACATTATCTGTATGTAGATATATATACACACACGTGTGTGTTTAATAATTTGGGGGGGGAATATTAAGAAATTTGCACAAAGGAGGGTGGGCTTCTCTGAATGCCGGCTCTGAGACAGCAGAACATGCCAGAAAATTTTGCACTCTGGTTTCAAGTCAATGTAGCCAGGTAAGTATGCACAGAAAAAATAACTCATTAGTGTAAGAAGTTGAATATAATGATGCTAGAAAAGCCTTTACAAGTAATTATACTACATAACTTCATTTTTAGCACAACCAGGCAGGGGGCGGTAGGTGGTGTTGAGTTGAAGTTATTGCTTGTTCCTTCCAAGATCTCTTTTCACTAATGAACATGCTCTTTTGTAGAAGCCACTGTCTACACGCCAAGAACTGCCAACTGTTGAGACCCACTTGTGCTGTTCACCTCTTAACCACAAGTAGCTATCAGTAGTAGCGCTTAACTTTTTAACTTTCTGGTCTGCAGTGCTATATGGCCAAAAAAAAAAAATTCTGATTAGAAAAACACAAATTCTAGTGGTAACAACTGTTAGATGATTAAATTGTAGTTTGTCCTGAACGCTGTGAATCAAATGCAACATGATTAAGCAGTATGCACAAATATTAAATATTAGTCTGAAAATGTCGTGGATCAGTACTGCTTGGCATAAGCGCTAGGAAATTAGGCTCTCCTTGAGGAAAAAGCTAAGCAAATATGCGATGCAGTTAGATTGGAATGAGTGCAGGTTATTTTTTCCTGCTGAGAATAAAAACATTTTCATCAGAGCTTCTCTGTGTTAAGAATGGTATGTCACATTTGACTCCGTTTGAAATGCAATGATTTATGGTTCACTTGATATTTAAATGGGAAGACTACACGGGAGAGAGAACAATTTTTTGACCTAACTCTTCCACATAGTTACTAAATATTTACCCTAAGTCTAAACCTAAAACAGCAAACGAAACGGAGCAATTTAACAATCTGGGCTTCACAGTACAAAGTCTGTGTTGTATTTCCACATTCACATCTTTGATTCCTTGGTACTTTTTTTTAACGAAGTAGGATAGAGTTGATTGCTGTGCCACACAATTGCTCCAGAAAGAACATATAAAAACTTTTTATTGTTGGAGTATCTGAAAAGACTAAAATCATCCTTCTGCAAGCTCTGAAGTGTAACTTCGTGTTGTGAAGTTTGGACTGTTCAAAGGCGTGGGCTCATAGCCTTTTTTAATCACAAAATTGCACCATGGTCATTGTTTAGAAGCAGGTGAAATGAAAGTACGTTTAACATTTGAACACAGAAACCATTGTCACCTTATTCCTTTGAAAGTACGCGAGGCCATTATAAAAGAAAACTGATAGCTGTATTTATGATAAAGTGCTATAGGAACCTGTCATCTCTGCACTTTGCCTATGAAAAGGGATTTCATGTCTTTTTTTTTTTTTCTGAATATGTATGTATGGTTTCATGGGAAAGATCAGGATCTCATTAGGATGTAATCTTTAGAAATACTGCAGTTAGGCTTCATAGCTTTCTGATCTTTTATCGATTATTCCAAAGTCTCTGTGGATGAAACTGATGCTTTTTTCCCCTGCTTTTGAAAGGAACCATGTGAACGTTTTACCTTCAGTTTTTCCTCGCACTTGCCAGCCTGCGGTCTACCGATAGATTTTTGTAGCCAATTAATACATTTAAATTGATGTGGCTGCTTTGTCAGCTGCCATTCCCCAGCCTTGATGGCAAAAGCAGACAGATGGACGGGGGAAGGGATTGTTTAGTCAGGATGAATTTAGAGCATAAGGAACATGTTAAACTGACAGCATTGCAAACTGAAGTCTTCTGATCGCCTGTGTCCTTGCAGCGTTCACAGTTCCTTCTTGTGCCTCTTCCCCGGCTCAGGCCTAACAGTAAGTTCTGTGTTTGCTTTTCTTTTTTGTTATTGCTCGCTTTGGCTACATTGCACCTAGTAAATGTAAAGCTGCTGATGCTTTGTGACATTTTTTTAGTGCCTGTTAAACCTAAGGTACTAATCTGGAAGTATTTTCCCAGCACAGCTTAGAAGACAAACACAGGCCAATGGGTGATGGTTGTTGTTACTGGGTTTTGTAATTAATTGTAGCTGCTGGGAGCCCAAAATAAAACTTTGAAGTCTTAGCCATTATGTAAAAGACAGAGTGGTGCAACTATTCGTGGCTTCTGGGACTATTGATTTACTGCAGCCCGTCAGTGTTGGAGGGGTGTGCTGCTACGTCAGCTGTGCGCTCTATTGTTTCAACTGCTGTGGCCTTTGTGTTTGATCCTGCCACTGCTTGCGTCAGTGATGCATATCATCGCCTGCGTGATGTCAAAGTGTGGGTGTTCGGCTATAGAGCCATAGTTAACCTAATGTGCTGCAGTAAATCCTGAATGCTGTTTCCTCCTGGGGATAACAGTGATTCATCACCGTTCACATGAGACTAACGCTAAGTATAGCGGCGTTCCTGAGCCGCAGTATCCACATAGATTAGCATCAAAGTCACCGCAGCTTTCCAAACGCGACAGAAAGTGTTTGTTTGCAACCAGATCTGTTTGCGCACCTCCTTTCTTGGGTGTAAACCGATTAGCGGTTCAGCCGAAGGTAAACCCCGTGGAAGGACGGGGCTGGAGTAATCCTTTATAACTTAATTATGCTAATTAACGCACAAGCTTTCAGCTAGAGGACTCGGAGGGCACCAGCCAATGACGGCCGGCAGACTCCAGTAAACACCAGAGCAGGAGTCCTGCGGGACGCTTAGTTAGGGAAGCCTTCCTCGGGGGAAGGGGGGGGAAATTTTCAAGCACAGATAGTCAGGAGGCCATACTGGCATTTCTGAAGAGCATTCCACCATCTCTTCTGTATAATCTCT
>JANHGO010000033.1:40796338-40839866 GCA_024606505.1 Aquila spilogaster
GCCGTGCCGGGAGCAGCCGCTAGCGCGGCCCGGCCCGGCCCGACATGAGCGGTAAGGCCTGCCCTGGGCAGGGCGCGGGGCTGGGGGCTGCCCGCCCTCCCGGGGTTGGCGCTGACAGAGGGGGGCGCGGCGGCGGCTGGGAGCGGTGCGGGGAGCGTGTGAGACGCCGAGCTCCTCTCCCGGAGGGCGGGGGTCGGGCCGGCCTGAGGCCGGGCAGCGGCGCGGGCGCAGGGAGGGCCGTGGCGGGGCTTTAGCGGCGGCGGTGCGGGCGGTGCTGCCCCGGAAGGGCATCGTGAAGACCTCCGGTAGGGCGGCTACGGCAGCGATGCGCGGCCTTGGTGCGGAGCGTGGAGCCGGCCGGGCTGCGTGCAGGTGTGCGTTGCGCGCTCGCAGCACTTCCGCGGCGCTGTTACCGTCGCTGCTCTTCGGCCGTCCCCGCGATGGGCGCAACCAGGGTGCGCCTTCGCAGGTCAGAACTCAACCTCCTGCTACGAGTTTGTATTTATCCCTCCCCTCCCCCCCCCCTTTTTTTTCCACAACTACTCCAAGTTTTATGTGAGTTCTGCTAGGGACCTTGATTTTTATTAAGGCAAGATGCTCATTGAGAGCCTTTTTACAAGTTTTACCCTTCACCGTAGCGAAAGAGCGAATTTCAGGAAGATAAATGGAAAAAGTGCAGTGATGCATCTTTTCTCTTGGGTTGCTCTGGGTTAAATACACCTTGATTGCATTTGATGAGCCATTTCTCATGAATAAAGCATCAAACACAGCTATGCGGCTTGTCTTCTCCCACAGTAATTCCTTCCCACTTCTCCAGAGAGAGAACTTGTGTAACTGAAAGTATACAGAAGATTCGAGACCTCTTAAAACAGTAAACACATTAACATTCATCACATAGTGATGTGGATGTCAATTCCATTCTGTGCAGTACACAAAACTCAGTGTTGGTCTGACAGTGCTTCTGACGCAGCATGGAGATTCCTCCTGCAGTGCATCTTGCTTTCTGTCAAGAAATCATTAACTTCACTGCAGACCCTGTATTCATTAAAAGAAATGTAGTTCATCAGCTTTTTTTCCTGCGCTGTTTTCCTGAATGCTCCTATATGATCTAACTTCATTCCACAGTCATCTCAGAATCTATTCAGAAGCATATCAGAAGTCATCCTGAGCATTGAAAACAGATTTTCATCGATTTTGAGTCTTTAAAATGCTCAAGATGGGATGCAGGTTTTCAGACTGCTGACTTGACTCCATTCTAAGGTCATATATTTCTTGGGGTCCATATATGCCTTTATGTTTTCATCTGTGTGCCTGCTTGGTTGGGGGACACTGAAACGGTTCTGTGGATCAACCTTTGTACTATGCTGGAGATAGCTGCTTTTATTTGTTTGTTGGGACAGAGGTTTGAAGCCCTCACTTATGAGTGATCTTTGGAAAGGATAGTTTACTCACGAGTTTTTACTCAGTTTTACATGAGTTTTTACTCACCTGGACCTGGAGTTTTTGTTTTTAAACACCTGAGGAATATTGTCTAAACTTCACAATCTAACTGAAAATAAAAGCCCAACACCAGCATACCCACTGACTCACTAAGAAACAAGTTGTTCTCATTAGGCTTCAATCATTCTCTCAGCACAGTTAGTTTGCGATAAAAGTTGGAGTAACTGTAGCCTTAATTCTCAATGTACCTGAAACTTTCATAGTTGAAAATGGTGAGGTTAATGAAAGCTTCAGTATCTTGTATTCATTATGAAAAACCACGAGTGCTCTACAGGATACAAGCTGTGTAAAATCCACCCTCATTTAAGTATCTAAGCCCTTTATTTGGATGAATGGCAACTCGTAATAAATATGTTTCTGTTACTGTTGACCTCTTTTAATTTATTTAAGCTGATACTCCAGAGCACTTCTCAGCTTGATCACTGCTTTTCATGTGGCTGTCACTTCTTTTTCAGCAATTCATACTCAAGGGAAACTTCAGTTGAAATATTTTTGAGTTTCACCTGAGCAAAAACTCTAAAGAAGGTTCAGTTCTCAAGCTAAAGTTTGCTGTAGTCCTTCTGTTATTTGCTTTTTGCATGGTTCAGTTAATCACTCAATTAAGACCTCATTCTTAAAAATTTTCTCCTGTCCCATGAAGGTTAATGCTTCATCAGTAACAAAGCTGTGATTCTTTTAAGGTAATACATTTCAAGACTTCTGTATCCTGTTGCGGAGGAGTCGTCATAGCATGTGGGATCAAGTTGGATTACATGCCTCATATTTTATAGAATGCTTTTTCTTCCTTTTTCCCACTCTTGGTGTTCAGACAGTTAATTTTAATTCTCTGTCAAGCTCACGCTTAGCAGAATGAGATGTAACAGTACATCTTGTATGTCTAATCATAGACATGTATGATAAAGCACACCTTGCACTTGGGTAGCACCTCCCATTTGCAGATATAAGCACAGTTTACCAATGTGAAGAGCCTTTTAGAAATACTAGTGAGACTTTGCCAAGGGTTGGATTGCAGCCTTGGGTGTTTGTATCCCAATCTTGTCATCTTGCCACACAACCTGTTAGATTATGTTGTGCTTCACTTTAATTGTTAAACTTTAGCAATTGTTCCTGTCGTGTATTTTAAACACAGGAAAGTAAAGACATATGGACACGGTCCCTCTTGTTGCCTGTGCAAATGGTAGGGGCTGGTATCAAACACTAAAGAGGAGAGCATAAGGACAGGGCAGGCACACAGAAATCACTTTCTTCTTTTGAGCTTCCTGAACCAACAGGGATACTTTTATTTTAACAAATTTTACTGGGTTACTTCTCTCAATCTGCTTAGTAGCTCTGAACCTCTGTACACAACCTTTCATTTCCACAACGTTCTCAAAGCTGTGACTTACGCAATTTAGCTGTGCACTTCTTGAGAAATTCCTTTTTCTCTTTTAAATCTCTTATTTGATTATTTAATTTAGTATCTGGATCTTGTACATGAGAAACTGTAAATGATCCGTCCTCCTATTTTTAGGCAGTTGGTGGTTTTTATAGGTCTTGTACGATTTCTCTTCTGCCTGCCCTTTTACCTTTTACCCATCATCAGATGGAATAATCCTAGTCTCTTGAATCTGCCCTGTTAAACAGGTGGAAAGTCACTGTAAAAGTTTTCTGCCTTTTCTTTTTGACCTTTTCTAGTTCTGTTATATATGTATATATATGTTATTATTATTATTAAGAATGGAGACAGGCAATACACATTGTGCTCAAGGTATTTGCCTAGAGAAGTGGTGGATGCTTGGTCCCTGGAGATACCCAAGGTCAGAGTGGATGGGGCTCTGAGCTGTGATGTCCCTGTTCGTTGCAGGGGAGTTAGACCAGATGGCCTTCAGAGATCCCTTCCAACTCAAATGATTATAATGATTTTTGATATTCTGTTTCCTTCTGTGAATGCCGGTGAACATCTCAGTTGGTGTTTCTTTAGCCATGTATGTAAAAAGTCGTTAATCTACTCACATAGAATATGGCTTATGAGAGTATAGTTAACATATGGCTTATCACTGTAAATAAATACTTCTCTTGGTTTTGTCCAAGTGCATTACTTTGCATGTATCAACACTATTTCTTCTGCACTTCTGCATTTTTATCAGATGGCCACTAACTGCTGTGAGACCCTTTGCAGCTCTCAGTGCATACCAAAACCCTGTCACCTAGGCATTCATTTCCATGTCCAGAAACTTTGATAATACATTGAACAGGTTCTGTTAATGCATTGAACAGGTTCTTTTTATGCCTGTGGGACTGCTGTGGTCACTGTAGCCCCTTTGAAAGCTGTGTTTCCTTCACTTTGCTTCCTGTTCTCAGACCAGTTAGTTCCTCATGAGAAGCCCTCTTCTCTTTTTAGCCAAAGGCAGTGTCACTACTTTAAGGGTGTTTGAGAGAGATTGTCAAAAGCTTTTTGAAAACCCAACTGTGTAGCAGTAACCCTGTGCTCTTTGAAGGTATGGGATTTTCCAGGCAGTACTTTATTTTCAGTTGCCACCTTAACACATTATGTTGTATTTGTCTAAGTGTCTGTGAATTCTGTTCCTTCTGGCTTGCTTGTTAAAAGGATTGTCAGTGTATCACAACTTTTTACTGGTTTTAGTTGTAGACTCACTGGTTTGTACCACACTAGCTTTTCTCTGAGATTTTAAGTTGGTGTCCTGGTTGCCCCCTTCTGTTCCTGTGTGGTGCTGAGACCATCTGAGATGATAAGTCTATAGTAACAGACCAGTAGTTCTGTAAATAATTTCATTTACTATTCTTAACCTCTTAACCAAATACTGACAGGTTTTATGTTTTCTTTCCATTATGTTTTTTTCTATTGAAACATCTATTCTATTTCCACTTCGTTTTGGGACGCTCCTTTTGACTTGTCACTTGCAAAGAAGTTTTGCTGTAAACTTCCATGAGCTAACAGAGAAAGGAGAAATATATGCTGGGCAATTATTTTTATTTTTATTCTGTTTTTCTTAAATGTCTCATGTTTCTAAGGGGACCTTTTACTGTAATTTTATCTGTATAACCCATCACCTTTTTTTAAT
Organism: Aquila spilogaster; assembly: GCA_024606505.1. Taxonomy (NCBI): domain Eukaryota; kingdom Metazoa; phylum Chordata; class Aves; order Accipitriformes; family Accipitridae; genus Aquila; species Aquila spilogaster. The sequence continues at coordinate 40,800,901 of JANHGO010000033.1, forward strand.
TCATGTTATGCTGTATATTTTTCACAGAGTCCTTGCAGTTCAGCATGTTCTTTGAACTCTCAACACAGTGTCATGAGAATATTTCTTTAATCCATTTAGGTCCTGCTCAGGTTCCAATGATGTCCCCAAATGGTTCAGTGCCTACTATTTATGTGCCTCCTGGATATGCCCCACAGGTATGTTGCTTTGTTTGATTCTTATTTCATTTGTCTGTATGACAGTTATGGAAGCAGAACCAAAACAGCTAATTCAGTAAGTGAATGTGTCAAGTTTGAGTCACTGTGGTCAAGGAAATAAAGAATGGGAGGTATCCAGTAATATCTCTGGGAGCCTTTATGTGTGCCCATTTAGTTATATATTAACTACTTACATGAGAATAACAGGTACAGTTCCTTATTTAGTTCAGGATCCTAATGTACTGGCTGTCCTCTGAACATAAAATACAGTTCATGACCCAGATAGTTCATTGTGCTGAATTTGGGTTAGCAGATATTTTCTCTTGGCACCAATATAATTTTATGTATGATCGTAGCTCATGTCTGGGAATTTCTTTGCAGACAGGGAGTAAAGCAGTTCTGTTAGAAAAAAAAATGTAGCAAATAATGTGAAAAAAACTGCAGCTGTCCACTGAGAGTAAGTTGCCATGTAAAATGTTTCTATGGCTTAACTTGAGATGGGGCTCTGCTTTTGTCACTACTGTGGGATTCCTAATTTAAGTGTCTGAAAATTAATTGTGAGCTAGGTAACCCGGACATCCTTTAAACTAGATGAAAAGGACATTTCCTTTTGCCTGTATTTGCTATTATGCTGAGATAGATGTATGGCCTTCTAGATGATATCTCTTTCTCCCTCAACTATAGAACAAGTGCAGGGGTTAGTAGCTCAGATCTGGAAACCAGAGCAGATGAATATTGCCTTCCACAATGTCAGTCTTTCTTGTGATGTTCTGTTGTGACCAGTCTTCCTGTGACTGAATGTATCCATATGAAGAGAATATAGCACATAAAATGCAACAAAAAAATCCCCAGCATCCAGGAGGTGTTGCACAAATTATCTGAATTAGATGAGAAATTGTCATCTGGTAAAAGAATAAGCTGTTAGGGTAGGCAGACTGGTTCATGTGATCCCCCTGGTTTTACCTCTGATCTGTTAAAGGTGGCTGATAACTTAGTTCATATGTCTTGAATAGCTGAATTCCAAACCAGACAGAAGAAAAATGAATCAAAAACCATGAAAGTCCATTTATCTTTAAGTCATAGCAAAAAGGTTTGATTCCTATTAGAACTCATTCTTAAAGAACTGGAAGAATTTTTGAACCAAAAAGTGAAGTTTAGTATATTCCTTGGGTACTTCATTCGGATGATGAAGTACTTAATGCTTGAAAAGATGCGTGACCTGTGACAATCTGAATTATTTTTATGAGATGTTATCCTTCCTTTGAGGCCAGCTTGCCACAGACAGGCTGAAGGACAAGGTTTTGCTGGGACATCCTTGTTAGCCTTTCATCGCAGCTTGTTATACCAGCAAGCGTTGTGCTGGTGCAGCCCTCTGACTTCTGAGCTGAAGATGCCACATGTCTCTTGAGCTCAGAGTGCAGGTGGAATGAGCCCGTGTCTGCTGTTTCCATCTAAGTGTCAGAGTCCAGGAAAACTTGTAGTTTGTAAGGCTTCTGAAGCATTTACTGCTGATAAAACATACCAGTTGTTGTGGTTTATGTCGGAAGTTTCTGCGACAAGAAGGAAGATTTGATAGAGGTCTTGCAAACAGCAAAAACTGCTGCGGTTGAGTTATCCTTTACTTAATGCATCCACAGCAACATAACTCAGAAGGAAAACACATACATCTTTATTCATCTTCTCCAAGCTGTCTGTATTCACTGCCTCTAGTGAATTTCCCAGTGATGTTTGGTTGTCAAACAAGCCTATGCCAGAACTATATGCTGGTACATTTAGGATAATAGCTTATTATTTAACTTAAGATGACATACTTGACATGATGCTTTTTTCTACACACCTTGCTAGGAGCCAACAGTTGAGTTGATGTTGGATTTAGAGGCACTTAACAGACATAGCTTAAGGTCCCTGCTGCTATGAATTGGGTATCTATTTCTGAGTTACTTAGTTTATAATTTATTTATTTTCTTGGATCTTCTGATAGTCTAAGTAGCCTGTTTTTAAACTGAATCTGCAGATGAGTTTGTGATAAGTTGGAATTTCTTTGTGTAAGCAAAAAGGACTCAAATGGTGAAAACTACATTTCAGTATTTAGAGAATGTAGTTGGAAAGCAGCAGTTCTAGTTGTGTTTACTGCTGTTACTATATCCTGCCTTTAGGTACCATGCAACTATCATTGCACAGGTATGAAGAGCATTGTCTTTGCAATGTTACTCTTTCCCATTAAGAGGCAGTTTCTACATAATGAAAACAGTGAACCTACAAAAAAAAAATCACATGGTATTTGTATGTTCACTTAGACCATTTGTATTAATTTCCAGCTCCATTTACATAAGTGGGATCACCTCCATTGTGTACACACTTTTGTCTTCTGAATGTTAGTGCTTATACATAAAGATCTTTGTTCCACATTACATCAGAAACTTACATTGTCTTCTTTCTTGCTACTGTTGGAATGCTATAAAACAGTTTCTTAGACCATCCTCACTTACTCTGCATTGGTTCAGCTAGCAGGATGATTTGGGGATGTGCAAATTAGATTGCTGTCAGAGGAAGTAAAACTAGAAATTCCATTCCAGATGTGTACCAGATGCACACTAACCTCTAATGGTAAAATGGCAAAAGCAACGTTTGATCCTTCAAGCAGCTTTCTGTCATAGGCACAGTGGAAGTGTTTACACCGGACTAGATCTACCCAAGCGTAATACTGTTAAGCTCAAACAGTGGAGGTCAAAGCAGCTTGGCACCAAGAGCTTTGATCTCTTGGTCTGTTCCTGTTGCCCCAGATTACTCAGTGATGTACATGTACATGTTCCACCCGACTCCAAATACCAAAGTGAAAATACTAAGTGAAAACTTAGGTCACAAGGTTGCCTTGTTCCCTGTTTTTGAATATAGTAATGATATTCTAGATTCCTTTCTTACTTTCCTAATTTTCTGGATAAACATTTCATCCAGAAGCTTACTTTGCAGTCCTCATCATGGCATTGTTTTGCAGTGTTTTACTAGGAACTAGAGAACAGTGTATTCATTGGGATCCCAGGTGCTAAGGTTATTAACCCCACTATTCATCTAAGTCAAATCATGCCAGGCCCATCTCTGGGTATTACCAACAGTTGTATTTATTTGTAAATTTTTCTACTAGGAATACAAACATGTAGAGAGGGTCACAATGGCAGTGTTTTCTATCTGTGTTGTGCTTCAGTGGGTGACTCTACTTCTGCTCCAGCTGATTACTAACCCTTACCTAGGGATGATCATTTTTGGTTTCAGTACTTCTTCAGTATGTCTTTGCCTGTGCCAGATGCCCTCCCCCACATGCTATGTGTACTGCACACAGCAGTCCTCAGCTCCTTGCATCTTAGATGCCTGCGTTTACCCTCACGATGAGATTGAACTTCTGGCAGCATGGCTCAGGGCAGAAGGCTGTTCTATCATATTTCTCTTGTTTGCCAGGGAGATTTTTACACAGCAAGCAGGGGCTGCCATGAAGGCTCTTGTTTTCTCAGAATAGTGTATGGCTTCTGTTGAGGTGCAAGATATTTTAACAGAGGAAAAACTACTTGTTTTACACTAGATTGAGTTCTGAAGCAGTGAGAGGGCTGACAACTATCCTACTAGGTATTTTTTGCTTTAAGTGCTTGATGCAGACTGAAGCTGCTGCATGCTGACAGGAGGCCTCTCAGGTTAGCATTGTAGGACTGTGTTGCTCATGTAGCAAAGACCAGGCACTGTTATGCCTTTTTCTCTCCACTTCTGCTGTGTGAAGTCCATCCATCTATCACATCACTTGTAGGGAGCCATCTAGTTGTTATACTGTAGAACAAACCCTAGGGCCACTGTAGCATACACTGTGTGTGAATGAGGATGGAAACGGCTCTGGGGACATTAGGTTAATGCTGTAAGTATATCTAGTTGTTTGTAAGACACAATTGCTGTCAGATTTTGCAACAATGTTTTCCCCATCACACTTAGAAATTAAGGGAACTGTTGTAGTTAATAGATTTAACAAGAAGCTAGATAGCCCTTAAATTGCCTTAGTTTTTTTTCTTTCTTATCCTCTTCTGTTTTCCTTTTCTCAAATTTAAGGATTTTACCATCAATTTTACCATTGCTGCTTTAGTTGATGTATATGTAGTGCCATATCTTTTAGACCGTCATTCCCAACATATTCATTCTTTGCTTGTTACTAAGCTCTTCTCTTTGTGCACGGTCTTTCACTGTACAGGTTATTGAGGATAACGGCGTTCGAAGGGTTGTGGTGGTTCCCCAGGCTCCAGAATTTCATCCTGGTGGTCACGCAGTGATACACAGGCCTCCTCATCCTCCACTGCCTGGCTTCCTTCCTCTTCCAGCCATGATCCCCCCTCCGCCGCGTCATATCTACTCACCAGTGACCGGAGCCGGTGACATGGCGACACAGTACATTCCACAGTATCACACATCCCAGATGTATGGGGATCTGGGTATGTAGCTTAAAAGTATTGTAAGTTCTGTCAAAGGAAATAGTGCTGTACTGGTTTCCAGAGTCTCTGATGTTGATCTATGTGCTTTATCATGCAGAGAAGGCTATATCTCGACTGGGAGCTGCACAAAAACATTTTATGAGGATGCCAGTCTTTTTGCTGAAACTTACTATTTCAGAAGAAGTTATTTTCATTAATTTGACTTGTCTGTTCAGTTATACATTAAATATACAGATCATTTTTTATGTGTAACATTATTGTGTACGACTTACTTTTTCCAAAGCCGTGTTCTGACTTAGAGGTGGGACCTTGATGAGGCTGCAGCACTACTTCAGTTTACCTTGTACAGGTCCAGTGTACTTCAGGACCTAGCCATGCTGTCTTCAGTTGCCCTATACTTCCATGTTTTTTGGTTTTCCTGTTGATTTCTGCAGAAACACGATTAGATAGAGGTCTAGTTGTGTTCCCAAACTTAAAATTTCTGTATTTTTTGTATTCAGCATCAGAGCAAGCTTCCTACCTTGTAATCAAGTACTTAAAGGAGGAGGATTGTGTTGACTTTATTCTGCGCCTTACAGCTCACAGAAGAATATAGAAACATTTTAACATAAATTTTTAAGTGGAAAAGTGTTGTGAGAAGGAAAGATTACACTTTCTCCTTTAAAAGGTTATTAAGGTCCAATTACTGTATATAATTTTACTTGCTGGACAGCTCAGTTTTGTAGTAGGAATATAGATGTAATTTTGCACACAAGTATATGCTTAACTCACATGGCATTTTTAAATTGAGTTTTGATTGCATTCTGTTCTTTGTGATTTATTGGCTTTTTTAACTTTCATTTAGATACCCTGCCTGCACATGGAAGAGCCAACTTTAGAGATGAAAGGTCTAGTAAAACGTATGAAAGGTTACAAAAAAAATTAAAAGATCGGCATGGAACTCAGAAGGATAAATTAAACAGTCCTCCATCATCTCCTCAGAAATGTCCTTCTCCTACAAGTGAACCTAATGGACTTACAAAAGGACAGGACACAGCTGGTATAAGCACAGGTTCTACCAAAAGCAAGTCTATGGGTAAAGGAAAAAGCAATTCTCAGGCAGACATAGAAGTAGAAGGTAAGTGTTAATAAAATATATATGTGACGTATATTTTTAAAATATTTTTTGTGTGTGTTTATGTATATTTTATGCAAGTCCAGTATCTGGCTGAGCACAGCATTTGTGAGTGGAACACCATGCTTTGACAGTCTTGGGTGTTAGCCTGTAAGTGCACTGACTTACATGGAATGGAGTTAAGGGTGAGCAGCCTGCTCCTCTCATTGAAACAGTGCACCTAAGAGAACAAAACTACTGTTGTGCAAGTCTCCATGTAGATTTGGGCAGATTTTGTTAGTTATACTTCTTAATGCTGTGTAAATAGAAGTCTGTGTTTTGCCAGTTATTGTTGCTTAAGCTTTGAGGAGCAACTGAATACCGGTGGCCTGTCTGATGTTGCAGAAAACTTGGAAAGAACCGTAAGTGCGATCAGGAGATCTACACTGAACATGTTAAAAAGAGGAATATTTTGTAGAAAAAAGTATTGTTGGTACATGAAAGTCACATGATGTGTGTCTCTGCCACCTCATTATAGAAAGACTTCTGTAGAAAAATACAGTCTTCACACTAGTCCTTGTGACTTCGTGTTTTTCTTATAAAGTGCATTTATCATTAAAACAGACTTTGCCAAGGCACAGGTGGCAAACCATGCTGTTTACATATGTTATAAACATTACCTTAACAGTTTTTTGCAAGTAGTTATTTGAAAAATGAACATGTCCACCTTTCAGGTTTTTTTTTTAATTTTCACAAGGCTTTTTGGAAAATGATGTACTGTAACTCAGACTTGTTCTGAAGAAGCAGAAATTAGAAATGTACTGTAATTACTTTCATCAGCATAAACAATCTTAGAAATATAAAGTTGTAAATAGATAAAACCTGATTTTTTTAAAAGATTTTTTAGCATTTGTTTTCCCTTTTTAAAAAAACTTTTTAGTTTACTGGAGGTTTTTAAGTGAACTAAAAATGTCTGTCCACACCTCCAAAGTAGCACGTGTAGTATGTGCACTTAATACTATTGAGATGATCATATTTTCTCACTGTGCAAGAGAAAGCACATACAGACATTTTGTATAGATGTACTCAGTCTTTCGTAAAATTCAGGTGTACATTCAGCTGAAGTAGAGAACCTTAAATCTTTTCACTGAGGTGTAGCTGATGGTTTACCCAAGGTTTATCACACTGTAACTGACGGAGGCCAACAGCGTTACCAGCACTCCTCCAGGTGATGGACAATAAGATATTTTAAACTACCATAACTTGTCTCTATCCAAACAGAAATCTACAGGAAATATGTCAGCCAAGAGGTTAAATTCTCCAGAGCAATAGTTTCAAGTTATACACTGGTAAAAGATAACCATCTTTTCTGTATTCTGTTAAATTGTAGAACAGATTTAGAATTAAAGTGAACAATGACTGTGGGAGCTCTTTCAGTTTTATGTTGCCCTAGATGAATGCAAGTTGACATGGTATTGTTTTATACATACTTCAGCCTATATGCAGTTGCTGAAGAGCTATTTCATTGGAAACTCGCTGAACAATGATTCATGGGTACTTTGTTTGCTTTGATTTTGTTTTTCAAGAAAAGGATGAAGAAACAAAAGCACTTGAAGCACTTCTTTCTAATATAGCGAAGCCAGTGGTAAGTAGTTACAGCTTTCTGTAGAATCAGAGTGTATCTGTTGCTCTGTTATACAATTATACCTCCTTTTCTCTGTCCAAGTTCAATTCTTCAGTTCTCAGCAGTAATGAAAACTCACTTAACTTTCATTGGCTGAAATGTAGATGACGAAAGTAATTTTTAATATATTAACATTTATGAAATCAAAATTGTCTTAATATGTGGAATTCTTTTCATTACAATCATCCCTCAGTTATTCATATGCTTGATAAGATCCCCTTTGAGCCTTCTATTCTCTAGGCTAAATGGTTCCACCTCTTGCCTAGTGCCAGTACCAGAGTCCGTGGGCACAAACTGGAACACAGGAGGTTCCCTTTGAACACCAGAAGCACTTCTATGCTGTGCAGTGACAGAGCACTGGCATAGGCTGCCCAGAGGCTGTGGGGTCTCCTCTCCATGGGGATCTCCCAGAGCTGCCTGGATGTGGCCTTGGGCACCCTGCTCTGGGTACCCCTGCTGGAGCAGGGGCTGGAGCAGAGGGATCCATAGGGCCCTGCAGCCCCAACCATTCTGTGATTCTGTTGTGCTGCAAGGGCTGAGCAGTGTTCAATAACTACAGTCCTAAATGCTCAGAGTCCTGCTGTGTCCAGGCATCAGCGTGAGACAGCATTTATTCAGTGCCCCTGTGTCAAATTCTGTAAGAAATGATTGAGGGAAATGAGATGGAGAAATGGATAGGAGTAAGCTGATCCTGGCTGCTGCTAGGATGCAGATAGCAGCTGTAACAGTCGAGTTCAAGAACACTGAACAGGATGTCCTTGGAGACCAGAGCTGGTGGAGGAACAAAAAGAATTTTTGTAGAATAAAATGGGACTGGAAAGAAAGCTTATGAAGGTTAAGGTGTGAATGGAGAAAGAAAGTGAGGAGCAGAGACAGTTCCTGGCAAGGAGCACAGATCCAAAGGACAATCAAGACTGAAGGATCCTAAAATAGATGAGGAATCCAACTTCAGAAAAATAGAATTGTGGGTGTGAACTACTGGAAGAACAGGTGGTTTTTCTGTTTGTTATTTTTATGAGCAGATTGATAATGGAAAGGTTATGGGAGTCTGAATATACTGTTAGTAAGAATGAGAGTGGAGGGGATGATGGGCAGTAGCATGAGGCTGAAACTCCCTAAGAAGGATGGAGATCATAGAATCATAGAATGGCTTGGGTTGGAAGGGGCCCCAGGGATCATCAAGTTCCAACCCCCTGCCGCAAGCAGGGCCACCAACCTCCAGATCTGGTACTGGACCAGGTTACCCAGGGCCCCATCCAACACCTCCAGGGATGGAGCATCTGCAACCTCTCTGGGCAGCTCACCACTGTCTCTGTAAAGAACTTAGATTTGTGAGATAAGGGCACCAGAATGTAAAAAGAAGACTAAAGGCAAGAAGAATGGCATGGAATAAATGAATGAGTACAGACTGGAGTGAAGAACCAATGGTTAGGACCAAACTTCAGAAAGTTGCAAAAAAAAAAGATCAGGAAGGGTTATGGTTGTGAGGAATGAACATAGGTCTGTATCTGTTAGCATTAAGTTTTGCCTAGGACCTTAGATGTAATCCAGCTTTCCTACACCTCATCATCTTTTTGACTTGTACTTGAGAGATCCACCAGCAGAGGTTTTATTTTGCTGCTTGTTATTTCAGTTCCCAGCTGTGCATTTCATCTCCATATATGACACTAAATGCCACTTGCTATCACTATTACACCAAGCAGTAGGTACTTGTGCAAGACGTGCTATTGGGTGTTACACTGTAGGAATATTACGCATCAAAATAGTGTTAGAAGAATTATATTCTATTTTTGAAGTGAAGCAATGAAGATTTAGTATTAATGCTGGGCCATTGTGTGCAAGACTGCAACAGCTTTTTTTTTTGTTTTCTTAATAAGGTAAGATGCTGTTTTTTTACTGTATGGACCCTGCAATTCATAGTACAAATAGATCTGCTTTGAGATGGATCAGGACTGTGAAGGGCTGTGTAGCTAAAGGGACTGGTGCCTTAGACCCCTTTTGACTCCTGATCACAAGAGTCTGTCTTAACCAAGGAACATGTGCCTAGTCTAGCCACATGTTGCATCAATATGGATACAGAAACAAGTATTACTGCAGGGTTAACTTACTGTAAGATAGCGCTGGCACTTGGACACACTAAGCAACAGTATTCTCAGTAGCCCCTCACATCATGAGTGTGAGCTGTTACCTTAGCTCCAGGAGAACATGGATGATGCTTTCTATCCTGACTAGAAGTGAAGGGACTAGTTTTCTAGAAGACATACATGTGCACAGTCCTCTGCTCAGTGGTCAGGGCATACAGGATGCCATCCAAGTCAGGAATGTCAGCAGTGACTGCATTGCCATGGGGAGTGATAACTGAGCATGCTAGGGCAGGTAGATAGTAAGAAGTATATTAAACAAGTGTATTATCACCTGTGCTGGCAGAGGACGTAGAAGAGAGCAGTAGTGTTCCAGTACATCTGTCTTGTTTCCTTTTGCTTCCTTCCACTCAGAATATTAATCTTTCCAACCCCTGTAGGCAAGCATGACTGGTTTCACTGTTTCCCCCCACCCCCCCTCCATGACCTTTCTTGAATTTCACTGCATGTAGCTGTGTGCCTGCAAGTGCTGTCTTTGCAGAAGGCCTCTTTGCAGGAGATCACAGGCCTCGGCAGCAGTAATCTGCTACTAGCCAAAGAGCACACAAGGGAAAAAGCCAGGCTTGCAGCACTCAGAGCAGCTTACTCTTTGCAAAGGCCAAGGACGGTCATGGCTGTGGATGAGTAGAAGACTAGCTGATGTTGCACCTTGGGGAATGTGATGAGATGAGAAGGGAGATTGTATTCCCTACTGAGGCCCTGCATGATCAGAAGCAAACCTCCCACAGTTTCTCCAAGGAAGTATTGTCCTTGCTCTCACGTAAGTGAACAGGGAGATTGTTTTTCTACACCTTCTGTTTGTAGTTATCATCAGAAATATTTCTGCAGGCTTTTGATTCATGTTTTTCATGTATATGGGGCTTCTGCCATGATTCTCTTGGTGGATCACAAGCTCCCATTTCCTTGTTGAACTTCAGTGCTAGTACAGGGAATACCAGATACCAGCTGTGATGGCAGTCAGATGATCAGATGGTGTTGTGGGTGCTGCCCAGTACAGTGTCCAGTGCACCATATCCTCTTTTAGGAAACCCGGAGTGTTGAAGGCTGTGACGGGTCCTGGGCTTCCCCATGTCTCAGTGTGCTCCATGGTGTGCTTTCATTCATGCATCTCTGTCAGTCCTGTGCATTATGAGGCACATTAGCCTTGCTACTTCCAGTCTCCTATTAGATGTTTTTTTATGAACTATGTTGACCCCTCAGCATTCAAGCAGTCTGCACCAGCTGTCATGTTCACTAAGCAAATGGCAAAGGGAAAGTACAAGAGAAGACAAGGGGAACTGAGAAGACAAAAGCAAAATGAATAATTGGTACTTAAGGAGAAGAGGGGATAGGCACTCATAGTTTCTGGTTACATAGCATTATGAAGTCCTTAGGAGTACGAGTACATCATGTTTTGTAGCTCATGTGTGTTCTTTTGGAACATGATGCTGTTTACTTACCAGTTAAGTACCTTGCACAATCCAGCTGGCACATATTAAAACTGCTCTTTTTTTTTCTTGGTTTGTTTGATTTCTTTTAACCCAAATGGCACATCTTTAACAAGGAGATTAACTTGTGCGAGTTGGACTTCAATTGAAGACATGCCCACCTCAGTTTCCTCAGTGTTAGGGCCTGAGTATTGTAATTTGCTTTTGAAGAAACACAGTGTTCAGGGCTGCAGCCAAAATCAACTGTAGTTGCTTGAATAAGTATACAAATTATTAGCATTAAGTTTTCTGAAAAAGTTGCTCCTGATTGGGCACCTAAGAATAGTGGATTCTTCTGATTTTAATGTTTGTTCTTCAAAAATACTTTTTCCCTCCACATATCACAGAGATAACTGAAAATATGCTAGTGTTCTGCACTTGAGAAGTGATGGGAATATCTGAAACTCTAAGTGATTTGTTACCATACTAAAGCTCTGGCTAGTGTTTAAAAAGTCAATATTGGGATATTTTTGATCATCAAGGATAAAGGGCAATATTGAATAATTGCTTAGTGAAGTTATCAGTAAATGACTGTTGCAACTTGAGCAAGTTTCTCCCAGATCCTCAGGTGTATAGCTCTTACACTTATTTCATAAGTAGTTCACTCTCCAGTGCTCTCCAGCAATGCTTAGTAGTTTAGATTTGGCTTCTTGCCACTGCATGGTTTAACATGAGTGTACATCACAGAAGGGGAACCAGTAGTTTGATGTGACCACCTGGTTTATTGCTGACCATCCAGTTTCACTGGGCACCATCTATTGGACCCAGTGCCTTTGCTGCAGATTGTTAATTTTATAGTCGAGCTACAATGTTACATGGGGTGAATAGGGATTTCTACCTCATTGCAAATACAAGGTGAAAATAACTGTTAAATGCTTTCTTTCACAACTTTAATTTCTATACCAGCAGAAATAGAGCAATACCTGACATGGAGCTTTTCTAATATATTTCTTAAAACATCTTCTGTCTTTAATCCTGTTAGCTGTTTTTATGTCATTGAATCCCTTTCTAAATTCTAATAAATTGTAGCTTATTTACTAATGTTTTCCTCCATTTTTCCCTGTATGCACATATGTATATGTGTAGGTACAAAAAAAAATTATAGAATCTTTTTTTTTATATATACACTGCTGCTTTTTATGCTTTAAGAAATCCTTAATTCCCAACTTCTGCAAATACTTTTCACTTTGCATTTCTGTTCACGTTGAACTACACTGACTGCTCTGGTTTAAACTTTGGCAAATTGGCCCAGCAAGGCTTCAGATCTTTGTAACAGTGTTTAGTCGTGTACTCTGTTTACACAAAGTAAAACAACCAGAACAACCTACGTGGTCACCGATTTTCAGCTTGGTGCATAATACAGTTTCATTGTGTTACAGTTACTGTGTTAACAGTTGTCATCTATTGTTTTAGACATCTCACAGAAGTTCCCTCTTCTGTTGACCAGCAAATATTGCCCAGGGTGAATAACTCAGGATAACAACTTTTCTTCCAGAGACTTAAGAACAGGATTAAATATTCTTTCTTGGCTTCTGTTACAATATAAGAGACTTCCACTATACTGCTTGTTTAATTTCACTATTCTAAGTTCTGTGAGTTGTCTATTACTCTGTACTGTTGTCTTTGATGTACCAGTGTTGTCTTTGATGTCCCACTCTTTTAACAGTGAACAGCTGAAACCTCTAATGCTTGAATGTTCCGATAAGAAGTAATGCTAGCTTTCATTCATACCAACCACCTGACTTTCCCTGTGTAAAAGACATACTAGGATGTATGAAAAGAAAAGTGTATAAGACAGTGTGGCACTAGTAAAGCATTAGATTGAGTGTTACATACAGTTCTGGGCAGAGCACTGAAGGTAATGGAGCAGAAGTAAATAATCAAAGAGGAGAGTGAAAATGACCAGAGATTTAGGCAAGTGAGGGGAGTCTTCAAATGCATAAGAAAATTGCAGAAAGGAAGGAGAGATCTGATGTTCAAATCCATAGTGGCTAGGGCAAGTAGGCTTAACTGATAGAACAAGAGGTACTACCTGGAAATCAGGAATAAAATTTATCTGATGCCAGTAACCCATTTTCGCTGTTTCAGTCTTGAAGTTGACTCATTTGGGTTAAGAGAACCAGTTGTGAGAACAGTATTTTGATTCTTATACTCTGATAATAGATTTACAAAAGCAACTATTCAAAATATATCTTTTTACACATATATATATGACAGTGATTCTGTGAAACTAGTCATTTCATATAATGTGTTGTCAGTTCTTTTGAAATTATTGGTAATAGCAGGCAGGTGCAACATACTGTTCCTGCACCTAACCACTGTAGCCCACTAGGTGGCATTCGTTTCTTTGCAATCTGCTCTATTCCCTAGGGGAACAGTTTTCTCGTTTCCAGCTTGATTTCACAGAATCACAGAAAGATTAAGGTTGGAAAAGACCGCTAAGATCATCTAGTCCAGCCATCAGCCCATCCCCACCATGCCCACTAACCATGTCACTCAGTACCACATCTACATTTCATCTGTAAAAACTGATCGCTAGCTCATACATCAGTATAAATACTCTGATTTGCTAATGATGCATGATTTTCTTCTCTTCTGTTTATATACAATAGCATTTAAATGGCAGAAGTCTTGAAAATTATATTTCTACAGGTGTCAGACATTCAGGCAAGAACAGCACTGCTTATGTGGTCACCTCCATCCACTGATGTCGGAGAAGACACTGACAAGAGTAACATACCAGAGGTTTATACTTACGAAGTGATGATTTCAAATACCGGGAAAGATGGAAAATACAAAACTGTATATATGTAGGTATTCATTTTCTTTATTTTGTTGCTGCTGCATTTAATTGTGTGGCTTAAAATCTCGTCAAAATTTGCTTGTTGTTTGGAGATTTAAATAATTAGTAGTTTTGTGCAACATCTCTTCTTGAAACAAGGTCTTGTTTTCACTGCAATGGTTCTGTTTCATTACTGAAGTCTGTACCACTAATTAGAATATGAAGACTTTTAGATGTTGAACATGTTTTAATATCACTTAGCTGTACTGAGGTAGGGTACACGAAAAGCAACAGATGCAAATTTTGCATGTGTTTATTTACTCCTGTACTCGTCTGTCCTCCCAGGAAGGGTATTCCTCCCTTCTGCTTGGCAAGAGACAGTGGTACTATTTGAAATAAAATAGATTGTCACAAAACACAACTCTAGCAGCACTGAAACAAAATTCTCTAGCTGTTTAATTCATAATATAATGTTTTTTAGTCTTTTTTTTTCCCAACAACTTGAAGAAATTTAACAGTAAAACTAATCACTAAAGATATACAGCTATCTAATAATTACAGATCATAGTATTTAGTGAGCATATATTAGTCACTTTCCGTGAATTTCTTAGGAGCAGTTCATTAATCACAAGTTGGATATCCCTGTCTTAGAAACTAGATGAGAAGAGCTTTTCTAACCTAGCCTGATTCAGTAAAAGCGGAGTAATAGATGTTTCATAGGTGCCTTTTCTGCTTATTAGGCTCTGAAAAGTAGATTTATGCAATCATTTACAGTTTAAGAGAATCGTGTTTGTAAGGCTGAAGAGTTATAATTATCTGTGTTTCTACAGATCCCAATTCTTTGGTACTTTTTTTCTAATAATATATACATGCACACACTCCAGTATGTCAGCTGGTATAACTGAGTAAGGAAGAAGGTAATTTTTATTTAAAAACAAAAAAAAGGCAAAAAAAAAAAAAGAAACCACCCAGAAACAAAGCAAGGGAAGTCTGTAAAATTCCAAGATAAATGTGTCTTCATTTTAGCATACTTAGCAACAGAAACAACCTGTTAACAAGTGTGTTCCTTACAAGGAGTGTTAGGTGGATGGGTTAGGTGTGTGCCTTTTTATAAATGCATGTGATTCTGAAATGATCTCTTTAACAAAACCATACCTTTTTTCAGTGGAGAAGAAAATAAAGTTACTGTAAATGATCTCAGGCCAGCAACTGATTACCATGCAAAGTGAGTATCTTCCTTTTCTGATCACTAAATTCAATGGGAATGTTTTAAAAGTTTCATTCTATCTGTATATTTGATTGCAGAAACCTTCAGAAATTGTCTTTATCTCCTGATACCCTTCTTTGAGTCACAGTGGTAGTTGAAATATTGCCATTTTTAAGTCAACCTTTTCTGTTTAGTTCATCACACAATCAGTTTTGGAAAATATGAGATTTTTGATACCTCACCCAATGTCTGTGCTCCTTACTTGTCACTTCATGCCAATGCAGTGACCTTTTTATTTCCTTTGCGCCAGGCACAGGTGGTGCTTCCTTTGTGCTATTTCCTCACAAGTACTAGAAGGTACCTTGCACAAGAATGTTCGTCCTATTGGCCACTTCATGCTGCTTTCCCCTTGTTCCAGCAGGCCAGTCTGGAAAATCCCAAGACTTCTGTGCTCAGAAGCTATTTAGAGGCAGCTGGTAGGAAGGAAAGGGAACAGAAGGATGTGAGTCAGAAATGTTGTGCCTCTTTCTACATGCACTGGGGAGGAGAAGGTTTTATGTTATGCAGTAGTCTCGTGATTCCCATTTGCTCAAAGGGGAGTGCTAAGTTCTGGGTCCTCAGTGTGAGGGACTGTACACCTTCTAGTGACTTTTTCCAGGGTTTTGTCCATTACCAAACTGAAAGCCAAACAGGGTTGTCTGTTCATCACACCGTTCTCACTTACAGTGTGCCACTGTTTGTAGTACAGCACAAGTTCATGAGAAGGATGAATGGTAAACTGATTAGAAGCTCTTTCATTTGAAAGTGTTTCTCTGTGATATTGTTCCTATTTTTAGTCAAGCTTAGGCATTTTATCCAATTATGCTTAAGTTGAAAATGCATGGAGCATACAGGTCAGAGCCCAGGACATTTTTTTCCTGTGAAAGTCCTTTTCTACCAGACTGTGTTCAGATTCCATTTTACGTATTTCTGGTCACTGTAGAGGATTCATGTGAGTAGATGACTTAGCCGTCTGAGTTATTCCTGAACTATTAATTAATTAGAATTCTTCTAATCTGAACATTGTCCAAAAGGAAGATGAGAAAGATTGAACTGTGAAGATAATGGTCAAATGTTATATTTGCAGCTGTTTGTAAAAACAAATAACTTTGTGTGCAACATTAGTCACTGTTAGATGTTTTGATCTCCGTGCTCATATATTCTACAATGTCAAATTTCCCATGACTTGCTGTTCATGCTTCATAAGCAGGTGACACAGCTCTTATATATTACAGTGATCAGAGGAAAGGGTCTTTTGTTTGTTGGTTTGGTTTTTTGTTTTTGTCTTTCAAAGAAATGAGTAAATGAGTGAATCAGAAGAGAGTAATGTGTGGATTCACCCAAGAAAGAAACGAGGCATAGCTACACAGCTGCTAGGAAAAGGGGAGGGTGGGAGGAGACCAGAGAATAAACTTTTATTTCATTTTGGAGAAAAACTATGAGCAATGCAGACCATTCCTCTTTGAAACAGAGGCGACAATTCATTCTTCTGAGGTACAAGAAGAGCTGGTGGATAGCCTTCCTGAAGGAAAGGACAGGGTGAAACAACTCAGTAAGCCGTACTAAATGCAGAAGATACTCTGAAAATATATTAACGGCTTCATTGTGCCTATTTCAAGAAAGCACTTGCAGAATAATTGTCTGTATTATCAGTTCAAACATCTACAACACATAACAAGCCTGCAAGATGTTACCATCATTTCCCTACCAAAGTACAGCAAATAGTAGACATGTTTAAAATGTAATTGTGAGAATAAAGCTGACTGATAGTAATGATGTAAAGCAAATAGTGAGCATATTTCAAATACAATTGCGAAGATCCAAAGTGAAGGACTCTTCTTTTGCATTCCTTTTGTTGACCAAGATGTTTGCACCAGTTAAGTTACATATATATAACAGTAATGAGATAGAAATTGTATAATTTTATTATATAATGAGATAGAAAGGCAGTAACTTAATTCCGAATACTCAATTTTCTTTGGAAATTTTATACATGGATTTTGAAGTAAAACGTTTCTGACTCTTCTCCACATTTAGAGTCCAAGTGGAATGCAGTTGTATAAAGGGGAGTCCTTCAGAAGCAGAGAGTTTTACCACAATGAGTTGTGAACCTGATGCTCCAAATCTGCCCAGGATAACTAATCGGACCAAAAATTCTCTTACTTTGCAGTGGAAGGTAAGAATTATTTAAGGCCTTTAAAATAGGCATTTTAAACTCTTCAACAGTTTCAGATTTGTAAATAAAATGCCAGCTAATTGAAGCAGAATTTTTTTGCCAAACATAGTACTTTTAACCACTGTTCTGTGGCTTAAGTATGTATATTGGATTAAATCTGGACTTCATTAAAAAGAAAAAAAATCCCAGAAAAGCCAGGAGCCTTTGTAATTAAAGTTAATGAGCTTAAACAAGAGACACTGGTTTGAGTTCTGGTCCCCTCCTCTACTGAAGAATCAGTTTCTCTCTTATTAAACATAGACTTATTTGTGCAAATCAAATGGAGTGGCTTGGAAAGACTGGGGTTTGAACAGACCTGCAGTCTGGCTGCTTGGAAGAGTTCTGTGCATTTCACAATGCTGCCAGAATACTTTATTAAAAAAAAAAAAAAAAAAAAAAAAGCATATTCTGGATGGAAACAGAACTAGGACCAGCTTGGCAAGGAAACAGTCGCATAAAGGGAACATCATTTGCCCCCCGCTGGTCGTGTTATGAACTGGTCCATACATACATCTTTCCTAAAGTGATTGTGTATCCAATTACAGCTCAAATTTCTGGTTTTTCTTGTTGCAGGCATCTTGTGATAATGGTTCTAAAATCCACAGTTACCTTTTAGAATGGGATGAAGTAAGCAATTTATTCTACTTTTCTTTTTGTGGTTTTCAAAAGTAGCTGTCTGTGACTGTGTGCATCAAGTTGTATCATAATTATGGCTTATGTAGGCACATGAGAAATAATTCCTGCAGCGAGAGTGAAATCATGTTTACTGCCCAGTTTTCTTCTTAGGAGATATGAAATATCAAGTATTTCTTAGTTACATGATTCTGCCACTTTTAAGGGTGGCTTTTTAGCCAGTACTTCTCTCAAGAGTAGACAATAAATGATCACTTCCCTATAACTGCCTTTCATTTGTATAAAAGGGCTGGGTCAACTCTATCCCCACAAACGTCTTGCAGCTCCTACCCAACAGCTATCCCAAAAGGGAGATTGCTGAGCTGTATTGTACTGCTTTCTCCTTCCAGCCCCTTGGAGCTGAGAAATGGAACAGAATTTTAAAAGCCTCTAATGCTATACATATGCAAAGTTTTATATAAAGTTGCACTGTGTGAGGGATTCTTTAGTCATGTTACACTACAGAAAAATGAGCTTACTTCACATACGTGTGTTGCTTTAATTGATGGACACATCTTTAATAGGGTGAATAATGTGATTAATTTATTCCTTTTTAGGGAAAAGGAAATGGAGAGTTTTGCCAGTGTTATTATGGCCAACAGAAGCAGTATAGGATTACTAAACTATCACCAGCAATGGGGTACACCTTTAGGCTAGCAGCCAAAAATGACATGGGGATGAGGTAAATATTACTGTTGTATACATAAATATGGAATGCATTTGCATGCATATGTGTGCTTGCTTTGGAAAAATACATGGTGGCATTTAAAGAAACAAGACTTCTGTCCAACTAGGATTTACACAGTTAATTTCCTGTATGTGATTGGATTATTCAGTTTGCAGATTACATGTGTACTGTGAATCACTTGACCTTGCTTGAGCAAGGGAGGTTGGACAAGATGACTTCCAGAAATCCTTTCTAACTTCAGCTATTTGGTGATTCCTGGCATAATCTGTTTTGTTCAGGCATTGTTATGGCTACATTATTACTGCCACGACATATGTACATACTTGGCATGTAAGTGCTGCAAATCTCAGCCCCCTTTATAAGCAGCTATCACCTGCAGATAGTCCAGCTACTTCTGCCACTTACCCTAATTTCTCAAACAGCCTTCTTTAACCTTCGTACACTACACCCCTTTGTACAGAGTGGTAGCATAAGCATGGCACAGACAGCCTGGCTGCCATCACATGGAATCAGCTCAGGCTGTGCTAGGTTTTATTTTCAGTGTTTTTAGACTCACACTGACTTCCTCCTACCTTGAACCTGCTTCTTACTGCTCTGACTTGCAATGGAATTTTTCGCTAAGCACTACATTACACTGACGCACAGATTCAATGAAATTGTGACTGTTGTGTCTGATGTAATACACACTTCTACTGAAATATTGGTGGCCATTCTAAAAGATGAGCAACCCTGCCAGAGGGCCAGAACTGAATGGCTTTAGTGCTGCAGTTTGTGCTGAAGTTGTGTGAGCAGAGGGTACCTGTTACCATGCCCTCTGGTGCTCAGACCTAAGGTATTTCTTGAAGGTGGTATAACAGTTTGCCAGGGCTTGATCAGCCCTCCTTAAATTGAGCGTTGTGGTAAACACAGTATAAAAAGATGTCAGTAATTCTGCTGGAGCAGAAAGTAAGGCCATTAGAACCCATGCTGCATCTTGGAGGTGTATCTGTAGGATGTTGCGCTTTGCCATATCCCATTGCCTGTGTATGTCCTTTTACCTAAGTCAGTTAGTCTCATGTTACTGTGGGAAATGGGCAGAATATAATGTTACCATACCACTGAATTCTTTTGAGCTTCCAGAGCTTATTATAAATGCTTAGGATATGTGGTTATTATTTTTAATTTCTACTTCTCAGAATTTACAGAGCACCAAACTTTGTTTTTAGTTTGTGAATGAATGACATCTGACTTCAGTGGAGAATATAATTAAGAACTCAAAACCACAAAGCAAAAGTAATATGTTGTCAGGTTAGGCATACACTGGTGGATGCATTAGCTCTTGGGAATGCTTTTTGGTCCTCTGGTGAAGTGGTAAGGCTGGCTAATACTGTCATTACTAGTGCTCATTATCCTTAGAGAAGGCTGCCTGTGTCTACACTGGGTCTTATCACTTGGACCTTTAGATCCTATGTGGCATAAAATCAAGGAGCTATAAGTGTAATGTTACCATTATTTATTTATTTATTTATTTTAAATCAGTGTTTGAAATATTTAGAGCATTGTGCTGCAGCTGACCAGAGTGGTATTTTTATAACATGGATTGTGTGTTGCGTGTCCTTCAGTTGGCACAAGGGAGTGCTGGAGGGAACAGTACCTGCTTGGTCAGCATCAGAGCACAGTTTAAAAACAGGGAGTCAGACCCAAGGGTGTAATTCATGCTGGATGGAAGAAATCTTCTGCAGGCTGAATACATTAAAGTTACAGCTGCCTCAGGAGGTCTCAGACATGTGTTGGGAGGCTTTGGAGAGTACCCAGGGAATGTGTTGCATATAGCATTTTTCTTATGTCTTTCCTTAGGCTCCTGCTTTAGGCCACTGGCAGAGGACTCTCTAGTGGGCTAGATTGACTTTCAGAGTGCTCCAACAGAGTCTTTCTTATGTTACTGCCTTCTGGAAGATGTTTCTGGAATGAACTGTTCTCTTGAGTTGCTCCTGGACTTGTCTTGATGAGATTTAACTGAAACTGTCCAAAAGAGTAGGCAGGGACTGTGATGACAGTTAAGCAGGGTCTGGTGCTCAAGTTCTCTTCCTGTTTCCTGGTTCCTTCTGATTGTAAAGGTACCCTCTAGGAGTACCCACACACATTAAATAAACACTACTGCGATGTAAGCAGAAGGAGAACAGTGATCCTTCTGCGTTGGAGGACAGTGATCAGTTAAGTACCCTTTTTAACTAATCACGCCAAATAGATTTCTTAATCTGTATTTCATAGTCTTGTAAAGATGCACTGTATTATCTTTATGGTATTACTGAATTAAGAAGTCTCTTTAAATGATGTTTACTGATGTAGAGTGCCAATTTATTCCTTATGAAGTATGCTGAAAACTGTAGGTATCTGAAGACTGAATTTTGGCTAACGGATTTTACTGACAAGAATGGATATTCTGTCTTTGAGTTACTCATATTTTTAAATTTAGCTCTGACCACAAACAAACCTGGAAAAATAAAATCCATTTAAAAGAATATAGTACTATTGTGCTCTAAGTGAAATGTTTAAGAGCATTTCATGTGTGAGAATTACTGGAACTCTGTTAGTTGATTTCGATGGATTTTGGAGTGCTTCAGAGATAAGGCTTTTTAAGGTGGTTTGGATCTTTTCTTTCTTTGCATCTGCTTGAGAAGTGTTTCAGTTGCTGTTTGTGAGTAGAGATAGGCTTAGTATGTGTCTAGATTCTCTTCATTCTTTCTTAGCCCAAGTATGTAATGCTGGAATTTTTTTCCATAGGTAGATGGTAAGTATCACATCATTTTCATTTCAGAGAATTAATTGCTTGTAACTTTTTGCAAGAAAAAAAAAAGTGCTATTCCCCCTGCTTTAAAGTTTTCTCTTGCTTTGCACTTTTCCATTTCCTGCTTCGCAGTGTATTTCACAATCTGCATGTCCACACAGGCTTCATGTCTGCTTTGAGTGCTATCAACATCTTTGGTATGGTATTGTCTGTGAGATAATTTTTTAAATGCCAAGAAGACTCCGAAGCAGACCAAGGTTTACAGCTTGTGTGATATTACACTGTAGTTTCAGTAAAAGAGAAAGTAGCATCAAGGTGTCTTTGTATTTTGATTTTTAGGAATGTCAGATTTGGACACACAAGATCTTTACCTGATTTTGCTATTCAAGCCACACAAAGAATTCTATTTTCAGAGCTTCCCGATGCTCACTTTGGTGATATGTAGCTTTTAGATTAAAGTTATATATTTGACATTAGTTTCATACAGTTTACAAAAAAAATTAGACAAGCTGTCAAGCCTTCAAGCATTTCTTCAGAAGCTATGTAGAAGCAGCAAATTTCTGAATAAACTCCAGCTGAGAACAGTTTATTGGTCATCTAGCTGTTTGTGTGATACACCCATGTACTGACTTTCACGTGCCTCTGTTTCACACTAGCTCTCTTTCTGTAAGGTCTTGTATTTTCATTTCAAGGTCTACCTAAGAGTCATCAGATAAGGTTAAAAGTTGTGTTCAGAGACTGTCTGGTGTGCACTCTACTTTCATATTGGCAACTCTTAAAGAAACTAAAAATGGAATAGCAATACTCTGTTATTTTCTGAATCACTATAGAGACTAGCACTTCAGAATATACTTGATGCACGTAATAGTTTGCATCGATTGCTGCCTGGGAAGCGTAGGGTACTTTGGGGCCTTCCCATATATGTTTTTATATTTTTATGTTTTTATTTTGAATGGACTTTATTACACTGTTCTATGGAGAGCTCTACTCTCTTGCGTAGAGGAACGATGATACGTAAGAGCAGAACATGAACCTTGTTCAAATTGTTTATAACCAAGAGATTTAATGGGCAAGTTAAGTCATCTGCATGTACCAATTTCCAGTTGTGCAAATATCCAAAAAATTGTCATAGCTATGTTTAGTAAGAATGATGTTTTTCTAGATATCAGTTACTGTGTCTGGTTAGTTTTACATACTGTCTGTTTTATTGTACACAGTGGTTTTAGTGAAGAAGTCCTGTATCATACCTCAGGCACTGCCCCAACTACACCAGCAAGTCCTTTGCTGATTAATGCTGGAGTTACTTGGTTATCCCTACAGTGGACAAAACCCTCAGGAACACCGTCAGATGAAGGAATTTCGTATATACTAGAGATGGAGGATGAGAACTCAGTAAGTTTAAAATATTTACTCTCAATTTAAGAAAGAGATTATAGCGTGTGTTTGACACATCATGTATTTTAAGTGATTATTTTTGCTAGAATATTCTACAAGGAACTGTGTTTTCTGAAACAAAATGAATGAGTTGTCATTGCAGTGACCACATCACTTAGCTTTCTTTTTTCTGTTGCAACAGTAATTGTCATTAGTATTAAATCCTAATCCTGCAGACTTCTAGACTGCTTTTAACTTTGTGATTTTGCTTGTGAAAGTCGAGCTCTGTAAGAATGGGTCAAAGTAATTGCATGACGAAGTGCAGTCCCTTTAGATGTTATTTCAGCATAAGCACCTTTGTTTTACCCCTGGAAAATGTTAGGTGTAATTTCTCTTGATACTCTGCACTTTTCTTTATTTTTCTTTTCTCCTCTTCAGAATTGGAGAATGGTTAATTCATTTCCTCCCTCACCCCACCCTTGTTTTTATACTTGGCTCCCATGTACAGCAGATACACATGGTAGAAATAAAATATCTTGTGTTTACACAATGAAGTTACACTTAATTACTTTGTCAGAGAAACATAAAACAATTATACTCTACAATACAGTAATTTATTTACATGAATGATGTTACGGAATGTGGTCAACAGATAAAATGTTTCAAGTAATCCCATTTGATTCTGCAGGGATATGGTTTCAAGCCAAAATATGATGGCGACGATCTTACCTACACAGTGAAGAATTTGAGGCGTCGTACAAAATACAAGTTTAGGGTAAGAGTTTTCACGTACTTGGGTTTTGAGTGGCTTCCTTTGGTTGGTTGGGTCTCTTTCTGAATGAGGTTTGACTCGTTGACTTGTTTTAAGGGAAACCAAATTTGAAGCCAGTCTCTTTCCTTAAACTATCATCTCATTGCTTTATTGGTCATCTCTGTAGAAGTTTATGAACCTCTGAAAGGGTGTAACACCATTGTAGGCATCTTGAAATGTGTCATTCTTGCTCATTAGTCCATCTTTGTAACAGCTGTTCGTTTTTGTTTGTTTTTTGGCTTCTCTGTTACACAGACACTATTACTTAGTTCTTTGGTAGACAGTAAACATCTCAAACCCCTAGGTTAAGGCACAACTTTGATTTAAAACAAAAAAAAAGTGTATCAGTGCTATGCTGTGCTTGAACCCAAGTGAGTAAATCACTCATATTACTGTGGTGCAGAGTCCATTCTTACATTTTGAAGGTCTTAACTTGCTAGCTCAGGATCAAGTCACACTTGAACAGTAGCATGACTTCAGGAGCAGAGTTAATTTGTGTCCCACAGTATGAAGCAGAATCAGAATGGTCTGCAGTCTGTTAGGGGAAAAAATGTCCATAGTTGTTTTCTAGCATACACCCAAACAACTATTTCATAAGCAAGAAGTGGGAGCTACTTAAGAACAGCATCTCTTGGCAATATGAGAAGGTGCAGTTTAGCACTTGCTGTGTTTGAGTCTAATATACTTAAGTACTTCTTCTGAAATTACAGCAAGTATTTTACAGTTCTGAATATTACCACTTTTTCATAAGCAGAAAAGGTTACAGTAGGCATTAATCTTATGGTACTGATCCATAACTTAATGCTTATGTGATTTAAAATTTACAGTATATTCTTAGGATTGTACCACTGTTATGGCTACACATGTATTTAAACTAAAGAACAGCTAAGTACTTCGGAACTAGTTTTTAGAGTACTTGATTATAGTTTTCCTTTGAAAGTAACCCTGTATGTGAATCGTAAATGTAATCGTAAATTAGTAAATACGTAGTTAACTTCAGCATCCTAAGTTTATCATTAAAATAAAGAATCAACGTTTATACTACAGTTATCATAACAAAACTGTTAGCAGACGTCTGTTCACTTTCATAGGGCATAAAGGAGAAACAAATTCAGTGCTAATCAGGTCTTTAATTTTTATTATACAGGAGAAAGACTTAATTAGTAGTAATATTCCTTAAGGCTTTTGAAAGAAACTTTGTAACCACTGGAAACCTTATTATGATACGTAAATACCAACTGCCTTTTTAACTTCATTTGTGTGGCAGAAAAACAAACAGATGATGGTTAATCTTGTAAACTCTATCAGGAGAATGTCTAAGAAGCAAGTTAGCTCACATTTCCTCTTCTCATGCTGTAGTGACATCACTCCTATCATTTGGATTCTATTCAATTCTTAAATAAATATAAAAGTAATATATATATATATTTTAGGTCGCTTAGATCTTTGCTAGGAACAAATTGGAATAGATGATAAATTAACTGCACAACTAGGAAGTGAAGAATAGCGGCAGTTTGTTTTCTTAGAATCACAGACAAGTCTAGGTTGGAACAGACCTTCAGTGATCATCTGGCAAAAAAATTGTCTAGAAAGCAGGGCTTTCAGTCAGGCTTTTTAACCCTGTTCTAGCCCTGTTGAGCTGAGACTTCAGTATTTTTAGCAAGGGAGATTTTTCTTCTTTGCTGGGCAGCCTGCTCTCGTGGTGATTAATATCTTTTTTTATATCCAGCCAGAATTTTCCTGGACACATTTGTCCATGGTCTTTTGTCCTGTCATCTCGTATCCTTGCCAAAAGAGTGTTTTCATATTTTCTTTAACTGCTTCTTATGTTTTGGAAGGCAGTGATTAGATCCCCCTCACTGAAACTTACATTTATTAGGCAGAGTAAACTCAGGTTCCTCAGCCTTTCCTCCTGTATCATATCCTTCAATTCTGTAATCCTCTTGCTGGCTCTCTTCTGCACTCTCCAATTTCTCAGTGTCTCTTGAACTGGGAGCACCAAAACTGGGAATGGTGTTCTAGGTTTGGCCTAAATTATGCTGAATAAAGTGGCATAATCACATCCCTTGCTCTGCTAGCACAAGTCTTGCTGATGCAGGCCATGAAACAGTCTACCTTCACTGCTGCCAGGGTACATTGCTGGCTTGCTCTCAACAGGATCCCATGGTCCTGCAAAACTGTAATGAAAAAAGGAGTAGTTCTTAGACCTGACTAATTTCTGAGTCTCTTAGTTTTAAAAAAACAAGCTTTCAAATCCCTCACTTGAAATAAAGCGGTTTGTGCTATATTGAGCACATACAGGTTCCATTAACACCATTGAGAGCTGCATGTCCTAACTACCTTTTACAGTCAGGCTGGTTTAATGCCCTGAGTAGAAGCCAAACTTTTTACGCCAACATTTGAAATTTGGAGGATATGGCAAAGTTTATTTGTTTTTTTTGTTGTTGTTGTTGTTTGGTTTCTTTGTTTGTTCCAACTTCACCATCACTAGTTTTGTATTTCCTTTTATTTTTAAAGGATTCTTTTTCTTCCTGGCAATTCACAGGTATTTTAATTTCAGCTTAGTGGCTGACTAACTGCGGGACTAATAAAAAACTGTGAAATGAAGGTACATAATAGATTCATTCCTCCTGATGGCATATTATTTAGCTGTCTACAGATACATATGAGTTAATTTGTTCTTACCATTAACACTGAAGAGCATACCGGTACATTTGTTCTGTGGTTGTAACATTTTTTGTATATTTACAGGTCATTGCCTATAATTCAGAAGGGAAAAGCAGTCCAAGTGAGACAGTAGGCTATACTACTTGCCCAGACAAGCCTGGAGCACCTTCAAAACCCTCAGTGAAGGGAAAAATCCATGCACAGAGTTTTAAAATAATCTGGGGTAAGAATGTTGTACAGCTCTGTTTATAGTTTGTCCTCTGTATTTTATGCACGTGCATATGTAGGCCAGATTTTGCTTCAGTAACGCTCCAGTCAACTGTAAAGAACTTCAGTCAACTAAGAGAAAAACGCAAGTAAAAAATATCTATAGTGGCAGAGTAATAGTGTGATCATTGGGAAGAGTAATGTATCAGTTGTAATAGAAACTATCACTGCAGAGGAGTGCAGTTTTTGAAAAAACATTAGTGTTAATTGGCATACTAAGAAGTTAATGTTACTCTCGTTTAAGAAGTAGATGCTATGAAATTGTCAGGTTTTTTTTATTGAAAGGAAGGCCCAGGCTTAACCTCTCTCTTTAAAATGTTTGAATTTTATTATTATTTTTTTCATTAGGGGTCATGAGAAACTTAGTTTTTTCACCCTTATGCAGTGAAATAGGAGAAGGTGAAGCAATACTGTGATACAGTACTGTAGCAGAAAACCAAGCGGTTGAAGATTTTAGTTATTTTCACAAGCAATTACATTTCTTACCTTGTATAATGTTTGAAGTTAATGGAAATATCTAATTTGTAAAAAGAAAACTGTCTAAAAATATCTATTTATATAAAGAATTTTTAATGGATCTGTAGTACTCTTCTTTTTTCATGAGTGATAATTAATATGAATGGTTTGTTTTTCATTTGGAGTAAAATAACTGCTACCTTCCAACCAAAAAAAGTGTTATGAGCAATATAATAAATCTTATTTTATTTAGCAACTGTGATGTGATATGTAACACTCACTCAGAGCCAACATCCTTTCATCCAGCATATACATTATGTAATGTTACAGCAGCAGTGTCCTTCTGTATTAAAGTATTAAGCTGCCTCTGTCAAAAATGTTGCTTTCCCACAGTATTTTAATGTTACTGTTCTGTAAGTCAGCTCTGAGAAAGAGTAGTAGGATTATGCCGAAGATAATTCTGTAGTTTCCTATGTTTTCTTTGAATATTGTACTAAGGAAGATAGTGAACTTGATTACTATTGTTATATTAAAAATTTAAGAGATCAAGTAAGTGCTCAGTACAGAACTCCTGACTTCTGTTCTCTCTCAAAATATTTAGCTGTTTTGGGTGCTTTCCTTAAAGCATTTTCATATACTCATAAATACGTCAGTCTTTTTTTCTGATCTGCAGTCCATATTACAGGGCCATTAGGATCTATGACCCTGAAACCATCATCAGGCAGCCTTACACAGTACTTCAGCCTAAATGAAATGTTTGCTGTGGCATCTCCCAGGTGCCTAATTCACTTGTCACACATAATCCATAGATGATAGTGGGGTTATGATCTGGCGGCTTTGAGTAGTGGAGGAGTTGAATGATTTGCAGCTGTCTGAAGTAGGATGCAGGATGTTATGGTCTGCTGGGTAAAAATGCACTCATTTCTTGTTGGGTGATGATTTTTCCTTTTTAAAATTCTCCCCAAAAGCTACAGATCAATGTAATTTAACATGCTTAGTTGGAATATTGCTTTTTCTTCATAGATCCACCAAAAGACAATGGAGGAGCAGCAATAAATACATACGTTGTGGAAATCTCTGAAGGCTCTAATGGTAAGAACTAGGAGTATGTGCTGGCATTCAGCTGTGATCTTTTTTGTATGCACACCTTTAGTTGTAAATTGTGGAAAGGGTAAAATATGTAATACGATAGCAAATATTATTGCACGAGACTGTAATTTTAAAAATGAGGATGTTGGTACTTGTACACAGGAAGCTTTCTTTCCCTGGATGAGAAAGAAGACTGCATAAAACTATATCGAAAGAGCTGCTCTGTCTAACCTATCACTTGGGTATGTTATGTTTTGGAAACCAAATGATGCATTTCAGATGTTTAAAGGGCAAGAAGGGGCCACTTAGCTTTGCTGGATGTGTGATCGATGAATGAATCACCAGTGTTCCATTCACTGCTGCTAAATGGGAACAGTGATGTAGATGGAAAAAGTTGTTTAGAATCAGAATTGCAGAACTGTTCAAGTTTGAAGAGACCTTTAAAGGTCATCTGGACCAACTCACCCACAATCAACAGCGACACATACAGCTTGATCAGGTGCTCAGAGCCTGATCTTGAATGTCTCCAGGGACAGGGCATCCACCACCTCTCTGGGCAACCTGTGCCAGTGCTTCACTACCCTTATTGTAATTTTTTTTTATAGAATCACAGAATCACCAAGGTTGGAAGAGACCTCCAAGACCATCCAGTCCAACCATCCACCTACCACCATTTCCCACTAAACCCTGTCCCTCAGTACAACATCTAAACGTTTCTTGAACGCCTCCAGGGACGGTGACTCCACCACCTCCCTGAGCAGCCTGTTCCTGCATGCAACCATTCTTTCGGAGAAGTTTTTCTACTATTTGCTTTTATGTTCTGTCATACATATTTCTTAATTGGGCATAAAACTACTCAACTAAATTATGTGAAAATCCCTTTTAAGTAGTCTTACTTGTGTTCTGCAGCACAGCTGTACTGAAAATGAAAGTTCATACCTCTCTATTGCTGTCAGGTTAAGACAGCGCACTGTCCCCTAATTGTATGGTAATTGTGCCAAAGGTATCAGTCATGGTTTTTTCAAAACTTAGTCTCTCTCTTCCTTAATGTGTTACATGTCTGCATTCAGTCACTTGTGGAATAATTTAGCTGAGCCTTTCATGCAGATGCAGTGAGCTGTGCATCGTGTTTCATTCGTAGCTCTCTTTATTCTGTGATGGGTTGAATTGTTGTAGATTTAATTTAAAGGCTCCTGATACTCAGATTAATGTTCAGAGAGAGGGAGAATGCTGAAGAGGTTCTCAGTTAAGAATCTATCTGAAAAGACTGAAATCAAGTGTTCCAGAGGGTGCTGAGCCATTCAGAAACACAGAAACAAGCTTCATCAGTTTCAGGCTGTAGTGACAATATGCAGAATGGATATCTGTGATGTAATTAAAGGTTTTTCTTCCATGGAAATTTTTGCTTTTCTTTCTTTCCTATTTATTTGGTTATGATGTTTAAATGTGCTTGCTGACCCAGTAATAATTACCTTTTTTGAAGTAAATACTCTTTTACTTAATGTAAATACCAAATAAGGTAGATGTTTTACTTTGCAGATCTACACAAGTTTGTATAGGAAACTGTGAAACAATTGGATCTTTTTCCACGACACGCAAAGCAAGCCTTTAATATTATTTTTTTTCATAAACATCAGGCAAACACTGATTTGGTGAGTCTAGGATAGTTAAGTGTGGTAAATTACACCTTGGTTCATTGCACACTTACTCTTTACCTTTCAGGAAACAAGTGGGACACAATATACAGCGGAGCTGCAAGGGAACATGTGTGTGATCGACTAAATCCTGGTTGTTCCTATCGCTTACGTGTATATTGCATTGGGGAAGGAGGACAGAGCACGGTAATACTAGCTAATATATTTTTTAATACAAATCTTTATCTTAAAGAAAATGTGATCCAACAGTTAATAAATATTGTCAGAGGAATAATTGTACAGAAGTGCCTAACAAAATTGCCATCAGAACCTCAGAGAAATTCCAGTATTAGTGCAGCACAGTTCAAGTTTCTGCCTACTTCTTTAAGAAATAAATACAAATATTCTCTTCTGATGGTATATTTTGCTTGAAGTGGTTTTTCTTATTTACAGAAAAAAATAGTATGTTTTTACCTGTGCAACATGTCAGTAAAGTGAAAAGGACTTCTCCTAAGTCCTAACCCAGGACATCGGTGTAAATTTAATGCCTTTCACGTGATCAGTGTGGTACTCCAAGCATCTGAGTTAGGCTATAGGAAATAAATCCATATAGAAGACTCCTGCAAAGACCGTCCTGCTCACAGCCACCCTGTATTAAGAATACACTGAGATTCCTTCTGTGCTGATTCAGCTGTGATGCTTTTGCTCTTGCCATAGCTCAGCATGCTTTTTGTGCAGGGGAAGGAGGCAGGCAGTGTATTTGCCAGTCACCCACCCACAAGGGTACCTATGTCCATGGAGATTTTCAACCTGCCAGCTTCCTTCCTCGCTTTATTTTGGAATAAATACCCAAGAACCCAGACAGTGGTAACTTTCAGAAAGTTGCAATACTTTCTGAAAGTATCTTTTCTGCAACTTGTCATGGCTATAAGTTTCCTGAGAAACATTCTACTTTTTATCTAGCTCAGTGAAGTAATCCATTTCAAAGAAACTGAAAAATGGCAGAAGTTTCTAATATACTCTTAGTGGAACATATGTAAAGAGGAGCTGTGAAATAAGACTGTAAGTTGCATCTCTGTTGTAAAACTAAAAGGCTTATCAACTTCAGTCCAGAAACAGGCATATTTGTTCTGTATCACACTGAATCTAATAACCCCTCACCACAGCTGACTCATGCCTTTCTGCATCCAGAATAGACAATGCCATCTGTTGCATGTTGCTATGTACTTTTTGGCACACTTCAAATACTTACACAGTAAGTATTACGAAGTAATGAAAAAGTTGAAATCTCAATTACTTAATCACTTCTGTTTGATATTTCTGCCCACTCGGCTTTCAAAGAAGTTCTCGAACAGAAAGAAGAGTACAACTCTTGGAGTGAGGTTTTAGAAACTGTTAAACTGCAGTTTAATGGAAAAGAGAATGACCTAACACATCAATTCATAGTTCAGGCTTCTATACTAGCTTTTTAAGGATACTTTTTCATTATTATTTTAACTACTTGTATAACAATAACTCAAAGGCAAAAGTTAATTTGGCATATTGTGTAATCACTATAGCATGTTTTATATAAGTATTACGATAAGTACATAGTAGGTCACTTAAGCATCTTCATGTATTTGAGGATCTGATTCAAGAAATGGAAGAACCTATTTCTGATTCAAGTATGTGCTTTTATTCATAATATAATTGATAGTGCTTGTTTTGGTGCAGGTGTCTTCATTAATCTCTCTCCTTTGTAGGCATCTGATTCTTTACTGGTGCAGACACCAGCAGTGGTTCCTGGTCCATGCCAACCTCCACGGCTACAGGGTAGACCAAGAGCAAGAGAAATTCAGCTGCGCTGGGGTAATTCTATTACAACCATTACTGAGGGTAAGGGATCAAAGTAACTTGTGTGTTAAAATTAAATAAGCTTTGCTTTCTTATTTTCAGGACCACCTCAGGTAGATGGTGGCTCGCCCATTACCTGTTATGGTCTGGAAATGTTTCAGACAGAAACTGATGAACACAGAGAGGTTTACCAAGGCTCTGATGTTGAATGCACAGTAGGCAGCCTTCTTCCAGGGAGGATGTACAACTTCAGACTGCGAGCAGCTAACAAGGCTGGGGTAAGGAGACAATCTAAAATTAAATTAATTGAGGAGAGTACAATTGCTGTTAAGCATCTTCTCTTTTGTAGGAAGCATTTTTAAAGTGGCTTCAAAATGAGGATTTCCTAATGTAGATTCATTTGGTTCACAGAACTTATTGCTGTGTGGGAACAGTTAAACATCAGTTTAGAACAAAGGGATTTTTAAAGGAAAGGAAAACAGCTAAATTATGTCTTATACCTGAATCATAGCATTGGGGAAAGGTTAGGAAATTCTAAGTACTTTGTCAAAGTATTGTTGCAACTTGAGAATCCTTATGTGAAGCAAAGTAGTAAACTGTTTTCTGTATACAGCTCTGTAAGTTGATTGTCCTTTGTCACTGTATGTTGCTGTTCTAGAAGATGATAATAAGCATCTTCTGGGTTTTTTAACATTTAGTTTAACTTCTGAGTCATGTTTTATCAGACGCAAGATTATTTTCTTTTGTTGAGTTATTAAATGTGTTTAAATCAATTGTTGCTGTAGTACAAGCATTATTTGCTTATGTATCCAAAGTCCTTATTTAAAGACAGAGGCAGGGCACCTTGCATTTGTTTGATAGTGTTTGCTTCATAAAAGCTATCATCACCAGTTGACACTGTTTGTGAAAAAGTCTGCAGCTTAAAGCTTTAATGCACTGACCTAATCTTTAATTCCCCCAAAGAGCAGTTTATATATGAAGCGTTTTTGGAATCCTTTTTTTCTTTTAGTTAAATACAAATAGGCAGTTACAAATTGTGTTCTGTTATGGTGTAGCAAACACGTAACTTCAAAAGAGAGGGAAGTGCTTTCAAACCCTTCTGCTTGAGAGTTTGAAGCACTAAATTTATTTGCTGTAGAGACAAGTCTTGCAGCTATTTTGGAGAATAGTCAGATACCAAAATAAATGTTGAATCCACTCTCCACAAAGATTTATTTTGCAAGTGAGCAGTACAAACTTTCAGGCTGCTCTTACACAGTTCTGCCGTGGCAAACTGGTTTCTTAGAAAGCAGTAATTTTCTTTTTACCAGTTAGTTATATCAATTCCCTTTTTAATAGTTTGGACCTTATTCAGAAAAATGTGAAATCACTACAGCACCTGGACCTCCAGATCAGTGCAAGCCCCCCCAAGTGACGTGCAGATCTGCTGCATGTGCCCAGGTGTCCTGGGAGGTAAGAATGCAATGTTATACCTGTCTTCATGTGAATGTCTTCTGCATTTTCAAGTTCAACTTCAAAAGCTTTAGACTGTGTTTTAATAATATTTTTAAACATACTTACCTGATTATGCAGTGCTTGGTAGCATCATACCGTGATATGACAGTTGTAAGTTAGAAACCTGCAGATACCTGAGGTCTTACTTTCTTCTTTTGGTTAAGTTTTGCCACAACTGCTGCACTAGATTTGAGTGATGCGGGCTCTTATTAATATTTTTCTTTAATGTAATTATGTTTCCTCAGAGCAAATACATCCATGGATTATTGTACATTTGTTGTTTTCATAAGTTGATTTAATTTTATATAATTGCATCAGTAGTAACATTGCAAAAGCCTCTCAGACTTCCTATAAACCCGTAGTATTTAGATGTCTGATTAAAAAAAATGCAATAGATAAAAAACTAAGGCTGTTAAAAAAGAGGATTCTCTCTGAGAACACTGTTTAAACAGAGCTTTTCAATGGCTTGAGGTGGAGTCAATCATGTGGGTTACAGAACTGTACAGAAGTTTTACCTGGGATGCATTGTTCATGCTTCCTGCTGGGTATGTCACAGGGGCTCTCCTTAATCACCTACAAGATGAAGAAGTCTAAAGAAATCTGTTAAAAATCTCTCAGATGGAAATCATTTGGCCAATCTTAGATGTCTGTTTTATAGAATCACAGAATAACTAATGTAGGACTGAACTCTCTCTTGAAGAACACAGCTAACTTCACATTTAGAATAGGTTTCTCAGAGCCTTGTCCAGCCACATTTTGCCTATCTCCAAGGATGAAGATTCTGCATCCTTTACTGCAAGATGTGACATTTGCCTGTTGTCCCGCTACTAAGCAACTCCTAGAAGAATGTAGGAGTGTCTTCTTTGTACCCTCCCAGTAAACAGTTCAAGGCAACAGTTTCCCCTTAGCCAACTCATCTTAGTATCAATATAATCATTTTAGTGCACTCCCTTTTGGTGGCCCTCTACCAAGCTTTTACCAGTATGTCATTGTCTGTTGTGTACTGGGGAGCTCACAGTTGGACAGAGTATTAGAGATGTAGCCCCCACAGGTGCTGAACAGAAGGGAATCATATTCCTTTTAGCTTTCTTGCTACTCTTCTGCTAATTCAGCTAGTATGTAGATAGCCTTCATCAGGCAGACACCGCTGACTCATATTCAGCTTGCATACCAGGACTCCAGGTTCTTTTTTGGTAAGCTTGCTTCTCAGCCTCAGTACAGTTCTGTCCTAGGTCCAAGACTTTGAATTTGCCTTTGCCTTAGTTGAACTTCATGAGGTTTGTATCAGATCCTGCTTACTGAAATCCTCTGGCAGCTGATCCCTTCAGCATATCAAATACTTGAAAGGGAGTCTATCAATCACATCAAATGTTATTCTTTGAAATTATGTTTATATTCAGTCACTTAACTTCATATGCATAATGCTGAAAGTAGGGAATATTCCTCTTTCATAAGAAGGGGAAAGTAAAAGACATGTCTTGGAACGGTTGGCTTGATATAATTGCTTTCTTGGAATATTTAGTCCAAAACAGCAGCATCATTCTCCTTCAGTTCTCTTGATGATCTAATATTTTTTTTGTTGATTTTTAGTAAGGTGGTTTGGGCTTTTTTTTTTCTTTATTAATTTGTTGACTACTGATACCTTTCTGTAATGTCATATCTTAGTTGAGACTGATTTGAACTGCATTTCAGATGACTATTTCTGAGGTAGTATTAAAACTCCCAAAAAACAGGGAGGCTAAGATTGGGGTAGGCGGTGAGGGAAAACAGGCTTCTGGAGAAGGCATTTCAGTCCAGGTCTGTGGTGGTGTATAGCTGTCTATCCCAGCTGCTTTGCAACACTGTCTTGGAAAAAGACAGTGCACAATTTTCAGCTTCCCACTACTGTTACAGCGTGGTTTCCTTTCAGGAGAGCCATGATGTGCTTCAGTGGAGGTGTCCTTTGTTCTGTAAGACAAAGACATGAGCAGCAATGTGCATTTGCTTATTGTTTTCCCTCCACTATAGACCCAGTCAGCAAAAACTTTTGTACCTTCCATAACCCTCTCAAGAAGACCATCTCTTGCCATTGACTTTTCCCGTTCCTAAGCTAAATTATACAGGCTAGCTCATCTCTGTATTTAAGCAACAAAATCCCAATTACTTTGTACAGAACGGTCTGCAATAATGAGTAGTGTTTTTAAAGTACAGATGACCCAAGGCCGGTAATACAGTCAGATTTATTTGTATTGCATTAAATTAAAATTTTTAAAAAAATGCAAAATTAGGAAAGAAAGGAGAAGGGTAACATTCCTGTGGAGCTTAGAGCTCTCTGCCTCACTGTTGTCTACAATCTTGTTGATTTATAGAAACAAAGAAAACCAGAGATGTAGTAAGTTCGGGGTTTGATTATTTATGTATTCATTTTCAGTCAGTGACTTTAACTTCTAACTACTTGTATCCATTATAAAGGTTCCAGTGAGTAACGGAGCTGATGTCACAGAATACCGTCTGGAATGGGGTGGTACGGAAGGATGCATGCAGATCTCTTATTGTGGGCCTGGCCTCAACTGTGAAATGAAAGGACTTTTGCCTGCCACTATATACTATTGTAGGGTTCAGGTAAAAATGTGAAACTTTTGCTAGTGGAATACGGAAAAAGCAATAGTCTCTGCCACAAAAACATGGTCTGTTTTGCATTTGCAGGCAGTGAACGTTGCGGGTGCAGGCCCTTTCAGTGAAGTAGTGGCATGTATGACTCCAGCCTCTGTGCCTGGAGTTGTGACTTGTCTTCGGGGACTAAGTGAAGATGAAGTGGAAAGTCTGCACTATTATCCTTCCACATGCCTTGCTCTAAGCTGGGAAAAACCTTGCGACCATGGGTCTGAAATCATTGGCTACAGCATAGACTTTGGAGATAAGCAGCCCGTAACTGTTGGGAAAGTTCTGAGCTATTTTATAGATGGCTTACAGCCAGATACAACCTACAGGTACGCTGTGCAAAGCTACTGAAAAGTCTAACGTATATTCCGCAACAGCAGATTCTCTGTTTCCATTTACGTTTTTGTTCTCTACCTTTACTCTCAGAGAGGTATTAGTAGATAACCCTGGAGCAAAAGGAAGCTCTGTAATTATGATCTTCATAAATAGATGAGCTGTGTTGGTTTTATTTTGTTTCTAGAACAATTTATTTTAATTTGTTTATTGTGGTAGATTTGATGCATCTCTTAATGCATCAGCTTAATTGAATTCAGCTTACAGGTTCAGATCCATAACCATTTTTGGACAGCTTGCTTTATAGAGAGATGGCTCCTAATCTGTTTGTCAAGGTAAAATGCATTCAAGGAAGGACCATATCCAGTCTTTGACTGGACTGTCTGATCTAATAACAGTTCATCACATCTTGCAATGTCATTTCTGCAGAAATACCATGTATTTGGGTGGCAGTCAGCATTAAGAACATTGGTTTGAAAATCCATCAATCAATTTAAAATTTAATTGAAGAATTTCAGTTACCAAAATTATCCCTTATGTTTGACATAAGAGTTACTGAAAAATATAAATGTAGAGATCCGTAGTTCTGCCAGAAGGCACTCTACGTTCTTGTTACAAACACACATCTTCTATGTTAAAACCTAAAGAATATCAGCCTCACTGAAGTCAGAATTTAAGCTCACACTGGTTTCAGTATGGTTAAGATATCCTCTGCATATGTAACTTTCTGTAACCTTAAAGATTTGGTTTTCCTTCTTTTTAATGCTTTATGCAAGACTAAAATGTTTTCTCTTGCCTCGTAATTATTTAGTAATAATGCTGGCAAACAAAGAGCTGTTGCTTTCCATATCAGCAAAATGAAAACTGAGAAGCTTTTATTGTAGAGATACTTCTGCACTTCTACCCACGAAAGTGCTTTTATAGAATACATTTTGGACTGTCATCTCTGTCCAAATAAAAAACTGCATGTATTAATCTTAGTTCTGTGCTATAATAAATTAACATAATGTTAAATGTTACTGTAGTGAAGGAGAGATACTTATTCATAAACCCACACACACATTTCTGTTCCAGTGTTTTGAAATTGTGTGGTTGATTGTTTTAGAATGGAATGACTGTGCTTACTTTTTTCCAGTTACCTAGATACTATTTCAGACATGTGAACCTTAGTCTTTGGAAAATGAGATTAGACAAACATTGCTATCTGTGGCTGCCTGTGAGATCTGTAGATTAACATCAGGTTTTTTTTCTGTTTTCTATTTTTTCTATTTGGAAATAAATTTCTTGGCCAACATTGTTTTCTCTTGAGTCCCCCGAAAAATAAAAATTATCCCTGAATGTCAAGTTCTAGAAACCCCTCAGCCATGTGACCGTCATCTTCTCATTGACCCCTCTCCCATCCCAGGCAGATCCAAGATGTTTGCAGGCACCTGGAGATACATTACCAGTGACAATAGAATTTTGTAAGAGAAGGAGCTGGACACTGTCTCTTTATTTTCACATGAATCGGCTCTGTTCTAAAAAGCGCTTAAAACTTTCCAGTAGTCATCCTCAAAGTCCGCTGATGAAATAGCCAAAGCTATGGATTCATATATTATGGGGGTGTTTGTGGGTTTTTTTTCCTCCCCTCTTCTCTCCAGGGTGAGAAATACAAATTCTGTAGTTCTTGGCCATCAAAAATTTTACTACAAGGCCTTGGGGGGCCAGAAAGATGAACCATTCTTGAGTAGCTTTTGTATCTTTGCCCTAATGCCAATGATGCAAATACACTAATGCATTTAGTTTTGAATCAGCCCAACTCCCTTAAAATGTGGCAAGAAGAGTGATACTCTTGCATTTTCATGAGAGAGTTTGTAAGAGCACAATATTGAGAAAATTCTTCATCGTAGGAAGTACTGCCTATATGGTACCATTATTCTCTCTTGATTGTGACTGGTGGATATAACCAGTTATTCTTTTAAATATAATTTCAAATGAATTTATTCTTTCTTTTCGAAAACTAGAATACGAATTCAAGCCCTTAACAGCCTTGGAGCAGGACCTTTCAGCCACACCATAAAGCTGAAAACAAAGCCTCTCCCCCCAGACCCACCTCGCCTGGAGTGTGTTGCATACAGTTCTCAGACTCTCAAGCTGAAGTGGGGAGAGGGAACTGCAAAAGCATTAACTGACTCCATTCAGTACCACCTTCAAATGGAGGATAAGAATGGAAGGTTAGTTTTGGCATCGCCTTAATCTACTCTGTTTCACTGTGGTCTGGTGCTTGGAGATAATATTAAAGGGCAGAATTCCTTACGCTTTGCTTAATTTGCAAGGGCAGCAGGAAGTCTTCTCATCTGGCAAGGCAGAAGCTCTATAGTGTTCAGTGCTGCAAAGCACAAGATGAAAAACTTCATAGCTTTTTTTATTGACAGTTCAATAGTAAGAGTTTAATGAAATGCTTTGTACTGGCATACTCCTCTCTTTTCTCACCTTTTTTTTTAATATTTTATCAAAGCATTTAGTCTAATTAGTCGTAAATTTTTCATATTTGACATTGGAAGGGGTAGATTCTTCATTCTCTGCTGTCTTTATGTGCTATTATTTCTAGTAGAAAATAAGAGTATCATATAGTGCAAATTACTATTTTAAGAGATCTCTCATGCTAAAGTCAGAATGTAAGCTGAGATGGTACAGCGAATACCTCTGCAGATAGTCCTGCTGCACTGTGTACTGTGTATGAATCCTCGAGTAGCTTTATGTCACAGAAGAGATCTGCTAGGTAAAATTGCTCTGCTGTAAGAAGGAAGAGAAATGAGACGCTCAACTGAAAAAGTATTTACTGCCGTTACCCAAGTCTAGACCTTGTACAGGTATAGTCTGTGTAAAAAAAAAAAGAAAGAAGGAAAGAAGGAAAGAAAAGAAGGAAAGAAGGAAAGAAGGAAAGAAAGAAGGAAAGAAGGAAAGAAGGAAAGAAGGAAAGAAGGAAAGAAGGA
>JANHGO010000033.1:40839966-40869151 GCA_024606505.1 Aquila spilogaster
GAGAGCCCACCTGCGGTCCTGCGTCCAGCTCTGGGGTCCTCAGCACGGGACAGACATGGACCTGTTGGAGCGGGTCCCGAGGGGGGACACGAAAACCATCAGGGGGCTGGAGCACCTCTGCTGTGGAGAAAGGCTGAGAGAGTTGGGGTTGTCCAGCCTGGAGAAGAGAAGGCTCCGGGGAGACCTTACAGCAGCCCCCCAGTACCTAAAGGGGGCTTATAAGAAAGACTGAGAGAGACTTTTTACCAGGACCTGTTGTGACAGGACAAGGGGCAACGGTTTTAAGCTGAAAAAGGGTAGGTTTAGATCTGACGTAAGAAAGAAATCTGTTATGACGAGGGTGGTGAGGCACTGGCACAGGTTGCCCAGAGAAGTTGTGGATACCCCATCCCTGGAAGTGTTCAAGGTCAGGTTTGAGCAACCTGGTCTAGTGGAAGGTGTCCCTGCTCACTGCAGCGGGGGGTTGCACTAGATGACCTTTAAAGGTCCCTTCCATTCCCTTCCTTTAAAGGGTCTGTTCTTATCACAGCCCTCATTTAATTTGGGCCCCCACATGGCCTGCAGCACAGGTTCAGAAGGATGAATGGTAAATTGACTCAAAGGTCTTACATATGCGGGTGTTCTTCTGTGATTTTGTTCCTATTTTTAGTAGTGTTTATGCACTTTACCCAACGATGTTTAAGCTGAAAATGCATGGAGCATAAGGGTCAGAGCCTAGGACTGGTTTTTTTCCTATGTAAGTCCTTTTTTGTCAGGCTACATTCAGATTCTTTCTTGCTTAATTCTGGTCGTTGTAGACAATACCTGGGAATAGGTGGTTTAGCCATCTAAGCTCTTCCTAAACAGAATTCTGCCAGTGCGAACACTGCCCAAAATCAGTGAAGACCAGAAATACTAAACTGTGAACGTAACTGACAAATTACATATTTGTAGCTGTATGCAAGTACAAACAACTTCGTGTGCAACATCAGTCACTGTTCAAATGTCTCCCTCTCCCTGTTCACAAAATCTACAAAGCCAAATTTCCTGTTACTCGCTGTTCGTGCAACAAGAGCATATAAAGACTTTTGCATCTTCATAAGCAGGCAACCCAGGTCTTACACCAGTGATAAGAGGAAAGGTGGTTTTGGGTTTTGTTTTTTCTCTTTCAAAGGAACAGATGAATCAGAAGAAAGTAATGTGCCTGTGCACCCAGGGAAGAGACAAGGCATAGCTACGCAGCTTGGGGGCAGGGGGAGGCCAGAAGATAATCCTGTATTTCCTTTTGGAGACAAGCTGTTAGAAAAAAACAAACCATTTCTCTGTGAGACAGAAGCAAGAATTCACTCTTCTGAAGTACATGGGGAGTTAATTCATAGCCTTCCTAAAGGAAAGGACAGGGTGAACAGACTCAGCAAGGCCTTGAAGGAGTGCGGAGGATACTCTGAAAATAGGTCAACAGCTTCATTGTGCTTATCTGATGAAAGCTCTTGCAGGAGAAGAATTATTCATAATATCAATTAAGTCTGCAACAGATAATGAGCCTGCAAGATGTTACCATTATTTCCCAACCAAAGTACAGCAAGTAACAGACATATTTCAAATGTAATTGTGAGACTAAAGCTGACTGATGGTAATGATGTACATCCAAGGTAAAGGACTCTTTTCTTTCACCTTACTTCTGTTGACCAAGATGCTTCCAGCAGTTATTTATTTATAACAGTGATATTTTAATAATGAGGTAGCAAGGCAGTAACTTAATTCTGAATACTTAATTTTCTTTGGAAACTGTACATACAGAATTTGAAGCAAAATGTTATTGGCCCTTTTCCACTTCAGAGTCCAAGTAGAATGCAACTGTGTAAAGGGGAGCCCTTCAGAAGCAGAGAGTTTTACCACAACAAGTTGTGAACCTGATACTCCAAATCTGCCCAGGATAACTAATCGGACCAAAAATTCTCTTACTCTGCAGTGGAAGGTAAGAACTGCTTAACAGCCAGGAAGATAAATATTTTAAACTCTTCAGAATTGTTTTGGATTTAACAATAAAATGCCACTTCATTAAAATGGAAAATTTTTGTCAAACATACTAATTTCAGTCACAGTTCCATGACTGGAAATAGATGTACTGGGTTAAATGTGGACTTCAGTAAAAAGAGAACGATTCTCAGAAAAGCAAGGAGCCTTTGTAGATAAAGTTACTGAGTTCCAGTCCTCTACTGTACTGTGGAACCGATTCCTTTCTCTGTCATTGAACATGGGCTTGTTTGTGCAAAGCAAATGAAGTGGTCTGGAAAGACTGAGATTTGACAGACCTGCAATCTAGCTGCTCAGAAAAATACTGTAGCATTTTATACTGCTGCCAGAATACTTTTTCAAGGTTAAAATTAAAAAACAAAACCATAAATATGATACAAGCATTCATTGGATGCAGACTGAACTAGGACTTTCTTGGCAAGTGAAACGATCATATCAGGGGAGCATCATTTGCCCTCCACTGGTCTTGTCATGATTTGACCCATACGTGCATTTTTTTCTTAAGTGGTCTTGTATCCAGTTAGAGCTCTAATTTTCTTCTTTTCCTGTTGCAGGCATCTTGCGATAATGGTTCTAAAATCCACAGTTACCTTTTAGAATGGGATGAAGTAAGCAAGTTATTCTGTTTTATTTTTAATTTTGTCGTTTTTAAAAAAGTAGTTGTATGTGACTCTGCACATCAAGGTGTGTGAATATTATGACTTCTGTCTAAACGCGTGTGACAAATACGTAATTCCTGAAGCAATTACGAAAATACGATTATTGCCCAATTTTTTTCTTGGGGAATATAAAATAATAGGATCTTAATTACATGATTCTGCCACTCTTAATAGTGGCTTTTTCACTTGTAGTCCAATACTTCTTTCAAGAGCTGACACTTAAGGATCATTTTCCTGTAACAGCCTTTCTTTTGTACAAAGGGAGTGGATCTACAGTGCCCCCACAAGCGTTTTCCAGTCCCTACCTGGACAGCTATCCTGAGATGGCAGAGCTGCAGAAGCTTCATGGCTTTTTTATTCCAACCCTGTAGAACTGGGAAATGGAAAGGAAGGAAAAAAGCCTCTAATTCAATATACGTACAATATAAGTTCCATATTCTACTCCCTCACTACACAGAAGATTCTTGAGTTAGGTTTCATTTCAAAAAATGAGTTTACTTCATGTTTGTGTGTTACTTTAATTGGCAGATGCATATATGATAGGGTGAATAATGTGATTAACTTATTCCTTTTTAGGGAAAAGGAAATGGAGAGTTTTGCCAGTGTTATTATGGCCAACAGAAGCAGTATAGGATTACTAAACTATCACCAGCAATGGGGTACACCTTTAGGCTAGCAGCCAAAAATGACATGGGAATGAGGTAAATACTACTATTATATACATAAATACGGAATGCATATGCATGTATGTGTGTGCTTGTTTAAGACAAACATAATGGCATTTAAAGAAAAAAGTCTTTTATCCAACTAGAATAAAATGAAATATAGAATAATTCAGTTGGAAGGGACCTACAATGATCATCTAGTCCAACTGCACGGTTATTTCACAGTATGTGATTGGATTATTCGGTTACCCGTGTACTATGAATCACTTGACCCTGCTTGAGCAGGGGAGGTTGGACAAGATGACCTCCAGAGATCCCTTCCAACCTCAGCTATTCCGCGATTCCCAGCATAGCGCGTTTTGTCCAGGCATGGTATGGCTACGTACTACAGGCGCTACATATGTGCATACTTAACCATAGAAATGCTACGAATCTTAGCCCCTCTTAGGAGCAGATGATAGAGCTACTTCTGCCAGACTTAGCCTCATTTCCTGAACAGCTTGCTCAGACATTTGTACACGATGCCCCTAGAATGGGGAGCACAAGCACGGCACAGACAACCCGGCTGCTCTCACGTGAAATCAGCTCAGGCTGTGCTGGTTTTTCGCTTCAGTCTTTGTAGACTTACGTTGACCACTGAAGTTGCTGCCTTGGACCTCTTTCCTACTGCTTGTACTTGTGATAGAATTTTTGGCTAAGCACTACATTGTAGAGACTCGCACATTCAGTGCAATTTTGGCTTTTGTGTCTGATGTAATAAGCACTTCTGAATTCTGGGGATCGTGCTAAAAGACAAACAACTCGGCCAAAGGGCCAGAATTGAATAGTTTAAGTGCTGCAGTGCTGACCAGAGGGTACCTCGTACCATGCCCTCTGTTGCTCTTGGTTCCAGGGAGGCTTGACATGGTGCTAGACCTAAGGTTAGTTTCCAAAGCTGGTGTAGCAATTTTCCAGGGCTCATCAGCCCTTCTTAAATTTAGAGTTGTAGTGATGACAGTGTAAAGAGGTGTCAGTAACTGCTGGAGCAGGAAGTTAAGTCTGGCAGAACCCCACTGCCACCTGTAGGTGTATCTGTATTGTGCTTTTTGCCATGTCCCATTACTTGGATATGTCCTTTTATTTAAGGTGTCTCTTAGTCTCCTGTTACCCTGGGAAATGGACAGAATATGACATGACCATATCACTGAATTCTTTTGAAGTTCTAGAGTTTATTATGAATTCTTAGGACATGTGGCTCTTACTTTCAATTGCTACTTTTCAGAAGTTAGAGCACCAGACTTTGTTTTGAATTTTTGAATTAATGACATCTGACTTCAGTAGAGGATGTAAGTGAGAACTTGGGGGGGGGAGAAACCAAATTAATGGTTTCTCAAGTTATGCTCGCACTACTG
The DNA here is from genome assembly GCA_024606505.1 of Aquila spilogaster. Lineage (NCBI taxonomy): Eukaryota > Metazoa > Chordata > Aves > Accipitriformes > Accipitridae > Aquila > Aquila spilogaster. The sequence continues at coordinate 40,844,698 of JANHGO010000033.1, forward strand.
GGTGCGTTAGTTCTTGGGAATGCTTCTTGGTCTTCAGGCAAAGTGATGAACCTGGCTAATAGTGAGACTACCAAGGTTCATCATCTCTAGAGCAGACTCCCAGTGTCCACACTACCTAGTAGCACTTGGACCTTGAGGTCCTATGTGGCGTAAAAACAGGGCTTCTCTAGCCACAAACCTAAAATTGCTATTTTGCATTTGTTTTTTTCATTCAGTGTTTGAAATATTATGAGCATTTTGCTGCAGCTCACCGGAGCGGTGTTTTTATAGCATGAAATAGAGTATATGTGTTGTGTGTCCTTCAGCTGGCACGAGGAGGTGCTTGAGGGAACAACGCCTGCTTGGACGGTGTTGAAGGACGGCGTAAAGAATAGGGAGCCAGACCTGGGCTTGTAGTTCATGCTGGGCAGAAGAAATCTTCTGCAGACTATTAAGTATGTGAAAGCTACAGCTGGCTCAGGAGATGAGGCGTGTGTTGGGAGGCTTTGGAGAGTACTCAGGGAATGCGTTGCGTATAGTGCCTGTTCCTATGTCTTTCCTTAGGCACCTGCTTTGGGCCACTGTTGGAGGACACTATAGTGGGCTAGAATGACTTTTGGTGTGCTCCAACACAGTCTTTATTATGTTACTGCCTTCTGGATGATGTTTCTGGAATGAATTATTCTCTGAATTGCTCCTGGACTTTGTCTTGATGAGACTTAGTTGGAACTGTTCAAAAAACTAAAGACAGGGAGTGAGCTGGCAGTTAAGCAGAGTTCCGTGCTTGGGCTCTCTTCCTGTTCCCCTTTTATGAGTGTAAATGTACCCTCTAGGAATACCTGCAGATATTACAGATTCCTGCAGTGTAAGCTGGTAGAAGACGCTGATCAGTTAAGTACCCTTCTTAAACTAATCACGCTGAATAGATTTTAAATCAATATTTCATAGCCTTCTAAAGATGTATTTTATTGTCTTTATGGTATTATTTAATTAAGAAGTCTCTTGAAATAATATTTATTAGGGTAGAGAGCCTAATTATTCCTTATGAAGAATGTTGAGAACCTTGGGCATCTGGAGGCGGAATTTTGTCTAAATGATTTTACAGATATTTTATCTGTGAGTTACTCATTTTTAAATTTAATTTGAACCACACATGTAAGAGTGGCTAAAGGAAACTGGAAAAATAAAATCTGTTTAAAAAATAGATAGCATTATTGTATTTCTAAGTGAATTGTTTAAGAGTCATTCAAATGTGGGTATCACTGGAACTCTTTTAGTTGATTTCAGTGTGTTTTGGAGTGGTTCAATCAAGTAAAGAGATTGCATCTTTTTAAGGTGCGAGGTTTTTTACCTTATATCTGCTTGTGAGGTGACTCCTTCAATAGTTTGTTGTGAATAGAGATAGGCTTAGTATTTGTCTAGCCTCTCCTCATGCTTTCTTTAGCCTACTTAAATAATACTGAAATCTTTTTTAGTAGATATATTGTAGGTATCACATCATCTTCATTTCAGAGATTTTCTTGCTTGTGGCTTTTTACAAGACAAAAAATACTATTCCCCGCAAATTGAAGAAGTTTTCTCTTGTTTTGCACTTTTTCACTTCCTGCTTTACAATCTGTTTCACAGTCTGCATGTCCACACAGTCTGTATGTCTGTGTTGGGTGTTATCGACATCCTTGATAAGGTGTGGTCTGTAAGATTCTTTCAATTCTTTTTTTTTTTTATGCCGAAAAGACTTTAGAGCAGACCAAAATTGACAACATGTGCGTTATTATAATGTAAGTTGGGCAAGAGAGAAAGTGAAGTTTAAGGTATCTTTATATTGAGATTTTTCAGGAAAGTCAGGTTCCGACACAGGAGATATTTAACTGGTTTTGTTGTTTAAGCCATACAGAGAATTTTGTTTTCAGGGCTTCCTGATGCTTGCTTAGGAAATGCCTAGCTTTTAGATTAAAATTACAACTTTGATGTTAGTTTCATACAGTTAAAAAAACTAGACTAAGCTCTTAAACCTGTAAGTCCTGTAAGTGTTTCTTCAGATCTGATGTAGAAGCAGCAAATCTCTAAATAAATGCCAGCTGCGAACAGGTGGGTGTTTTTTAGAGTCTAGCTGGATACATGTCAGGCCATCTGTTCAAGCGTAGTTACTGACTTTTGCATCCCTCTGTTTCGCAGTAGGTCTTTTTATGTAACTTATTTGTATTTTCACTTCAAGGCCTATTTAAGCATCATCAGATAAGGTTAACAGTTGTGTTAGGAGATTCAGAGGTGCAAACTCTACTTCATTTGTTCCGCAATAAGACTTTCATATTGGCAACTCTTAAAGTAACTTAACATTTAATGAGGCTATTACTCTGTTACTTTCTGAATCACTAGAGAAACTGGTACTTCACAGTATACTTGAAGCACGTAATTGCTGCCTGGGAAGCAAAATTTTTTTTTAAGTCTTCCCATATATACTTTTATGTCTTCATGTTTTCACTTAGAATAGGAAGGACGCTGTGGTATTAGTACATTATTGCATATAGAGCTCTGCTGTTTTAGACTAATGACTCAATATGAAAAAGCAAAATGTTTTGGCTAGCAAAACATTGTAATTACATCATACAAAGAATTCTTTCAATTGTGAACATGTTAACGTTGTTCAGATGTTTTGTTACTGACAGACTTGTGGGCAAGTTAAGTCGTTTGCATGTACCAGCTTGCAATTTCCAGCTGTGCACGTGTCCAAGAAACTGTCATAGCTGTGTTTAGTAAGAATTATGTTTTACTAGATATTAATTATTGTGTCTAGTTAGTTTACATACTGTCTGTTTTAAACAGTGGTTTTAGTGAAGAAGTCCTGTATCATACCTCAGGCACTGCCCCAACCACACCAGCAAGTCCTTTGCTGATTAATGCTGGAGTTACTTGGTTATCCCTACAGTGGACAAAACCCTCAGGAACACCATCAGATGAAGGAATCTCGTATATATTAGAGATGGAGGATGAGAACTCAGTAAGTTTAGAATACTTATTCTCAATAAGAAAAGAGACTGTAATGTGTGTTTGATACATTATTGTATTAAGTGTAACAACGATTACTTTTGCTGAAATATTCTACAAGGAACTCTATTTTCTGAAATGAAGCTAATGACTTGTCAATGCTGTGACTAAGCCACATAACAATTACTGTCACAATGAAAAGGAGAAAGCTATTAATGTTATTAAGCCCCAATCCTGCAGAGACTTTTAAATTACTTTTAACTTTGTGAATTTGTGTGTGAAAGTTAAGCCTTATAAGAGCTGGATCAAAGTAATTGCATCATGAAGTGTGGTCCCTCTAGATGTCATTTCAGCCTCACCACCTTTGTTTTAAAATGAGTCCTGTTCTACCCTTTGACATTGTTAACTATAGTTTCTGTTGACACTGTATATGTTTTTCTTTACTGTTCTTTTCTCCTCTTCTGATTGGAGAATGGTAAATTAATTTCCCTCCTCTCCAAAAAAACCTCTTGTGTTTACACAATGAAGGTGCACTTACTACTTTGTCAGAGGAGCATAATAATTACAGTCTGAAACAGTGATTTATTTGTATGAAGTATGTTGCATGGTCTGGTCTGCAAATACAATGTTTCAAGTAATCCTGTTTAATTCTGCAGGGATATGGTTTCAAGCCAAAATATGATGGTGACGATCTTACCTACACAGTGAAGAATTTGAGGCGTAGTACAAAATATAAATTTAGGGTAAGATTTTTTCATACATTTGGGGTTATTTTTGCACCAGAGTAGCTTGAGATTGACTCAGAAGTGGAGAGGGCCTTTTTTAAGGAAAACCAAATTTGATGCCAGTTTCTTAAAATTTCAATCTCTTAAAACTATCAGCTGAACACCTGCTTCATTAATCGTCTCTGCAGAAGGAATAAGAACCTCTGCAAGGGCATAACACAGTTGCAGGTATCTTGAAATTCATGTCATGAGTCAATGTTCTTAACAGTTGGGTTCTTTTATTTGGCTTCTGTGTTGCATGTACATGGGTAATATTACTCAGTGTAGCTATGGGGTTCTTTGATAGACTCTAAACACATCTGAAAGTGTTGGGGTAAGGAGCAACTTTGATCAGAAACATTTCTCAGTGCTAGCATAGGACTGAGCCCAAGTTAGTAAATCATTCATATTACCATGGTGCTGAGCCCATTCTGGTAAGTCCTGAGGGCTGAACTTGTTAGCTCAGGATGAAGTCTGGCTTAACAATGAGCTTTTGGGTGTGGTTAAAAGCAAAAAGAAGCATACCAGCTGTAGAAAGGCAGCCAAATAGCCATTGAGGACTATAAGAACCTTGCTAGGACATGCAGAGATGCACTGAGGAAGGTTGAGGATCAGCTAGAATTGAAATTGGCCAAAGATGTCAAGAACAACAAGAAAGGGTTCCTCAGATACATGAGCAGTAAGCAGAAGCACAGGGAAGACATACGTAGGCCCATTGCCAAACAAGGCAGAGAAGCAAGTTACTAATAATGCCAATAAGGCAGAGATTCTTGGTACCTTCTTTGCCTCTGTCTGCTGGCACAGCTGGACCCCAGATCACAGGATCAAGTAGCTATGGCAAGGCACGTGTTGACCCACCAGTGGTGGAGGAAGGGCTGGGCTGTGGCCCCTTGCAAGGGCTCAACCCAGTGGATTCTGGGCCAGGACAGAATCCACTCCATGGTGTTAAGAGAAATGGCTGACGTTGTTGCAAGGCCGCTATCTGTAATACTTGAAAAGTAATGGAGATCAGGGCATATCCCTGACAACTGGAAGAGGGCAAATGTCATACCTGTCTACAAGAAGGGCCCAAAAGAGGACCCAGGGAACTCCAAGCCTATTAGTCTTACTTCAGTCCCTGGGAAAGTAATGGAAGAGTCCTCACAGAAACTATTATAAGCCAAATGAAGCAGATGGTTGGGAAAAGCCTACACCAAAGGCAGATCATGCCTGACTAGCCTGATCACCTTCTACATCAAAGTAACGCTTTCAGTTGGCCTGGGGAGAGCAGTGGATGTTATTTACCTGGACTTCAGCAAAGCATTCAGCACTGTTTCCCACAGCCTTCTCCTGAACAAACTGGCAAGATACAGACTGGATTGGTGGTCTGCAAGATGAGTAGAAAACTGGCCAACAGGCCACACTCAGAGGGTGGTGGTCAATGGTTTTTACTCAGGCGGCAGCCTGTCGGATAGTAGGATCCCCTAGGGATTAATATGGGGCCCCACGCTGTTCGTCTTCACAAATGATCCGGACAATGGGATTGAAAGCACCCTCACCAAGTTTGCTGGTGCTACCAAACTGAGTGGTGAGATGAACCCATCAGAAGGGAGAGCCATCTGACAGAGAGACCTGGACAGGCTAGAAGAATGAGCTACCAAGAACAGTCAAGATTAACAAAGACAAGTGCAAAGTCCTGCATCAGGGTCCGGATAACCAAGGAGCCCAGTATAGGCTAGGAGCAGCCTTCCTGAAAGGGACCTGGGGGTCCTGGTGGACAAACTGACTATAAGCAGTGCAACGCTGCAGCAGCAAAGGCAAACTGGATGCTGGGCTGCATCCGCAGGGGCACTGCTAGCAGAGATAAGAGATGTGATCATCCCACTGTATTCAGCTCTTGTCAGGCCGCACCTGGAGTACTGTGTCCAGTTCTGATCCCCACAACTCAAAAAAAGACAGACAGACTGCAGAGGGTCCAAAGGAGGGCCGTGAAGAGGATCAAATGGCTGGAGAACCTGTCCTATAGGAAAGACTAAAGGAATTAGGACTCTTCTCCCTGGAGAAGAGAAGGCTCAGGGGACCTCACCAGTTTTCTAGTACTTAAAGGAGAGCTACAAACAGGAGAGGGGCTCTCTTCACAGGAGCTGCATGGAGAGGACAAGGGGCAATAGGTGCAAGTTGTACTGGGAGAGGTTTCATCTTGGTATAAGAAAGAAATTTTTCACACTGAGAACTCAATCACAGGGACAACCTTCCCGGGGATGTGGTGGAGTGCCCATCATTGGATGCTTTCAAGACACGACTGGACAGGGTGATAGGTAATCTCATCTAGGCTCACTTTTCCCTGAAAGGTTGGACCAGGTGGTCTTTCAGGTCCCTTCCAACGTAGGCTGTTCTGTGTTCTAAGTCACTCTTGAACAGTTGCTTGATTTTTGGAGCAAAGCTAAAGGCGTGTCCTGCAGTATGAAGCAGAGTCAGAATAATCTCATCTCTGTCTACAAGGGAAAAAACGTCGATAGCTGTTGTCTTGCATACACCTAAAATACTAATTCATAAGGAATAGTTGGGAGCTGCTGAAGAACAACATCTCTTTGCAATATGAAAGGTAGCAGTTTAAGGGTTGGTCGGTTTGTTGTGAGTTAACACTAAAACATATAAGTACTCCTTTTCAAATTATAGCAGATACTTTCTTGAGCAGAAAAGGTTATGATGGGGATTAATCTTACGGTACTTGGGTTTTTTTACATTACTTAAATATTTAAATAATTCAAAATACACAGTGTATTCCAAGAACTGTACCAAGCTGGGACTGTTACGGCCACACATAAACTTAAACTAAAGAACAGCTAATTACCTTGAAACTAGCTTTTGCAGGACTTGATCATAGTCTTCCTTTGAAAGTAATCCTACATGTTAATCATACACATCACTAGTAAATATATAGTTAACTTAAACATCCTAAGTTTCTCATTAAAATAAATCAATGTTTATACCCTATTTTTCTTAACAAAACAGTAAACAGAAGTCTCTGTTCACTCATTGACAGGGCATAAAGGAGAAACAAATGTTGTGTTAATCAGGTGGTTAATTTTTTATTATACAGGAGAAAGACTTATTTAGTAGTAATATTCCTTAAAGCTTTTGAAAGAAGCTTTATAACCACTGGAAACCTTATTATAATACGTAAATGCTAACTGTGCCTGTTTAACTTCATTTGTAAGGGCACAAAGGCAACCAGATGATTGTTAATCTTGTAAACTGTATTGGGAGACTTAAAGTCTGAGAGACGTTAGCTCGCATTTCCTTTTCTCAATCTGTACTAACGTTACTGCTGTCATTTCGATTCTGCTTATTTTTAAAAGGAATATAAAAGCCAAAAAACCTTTTTTTTAGATTGTTTAGCATTTTGCTAGGAACAAAAGGGAATACGTAGTGAACTAGCTGCTGGCACAACTAGAAAGTAAAGAACAGCAGCAATTTGTTTTCCTGGAATCACAAGAAAGTCTAGGTTGGAAGGGACTTTTGGGGATCATCCGGGTCAAACTTGTGTAAAAAGCAGGGCATTAGGTTAGGTAACTCAACCCTGCCCTAGCCCTGTTGAGCTGGCACTTCGGTACTTCCAGCAACGCACATTTGACCACTTCTCTGGGCAGCTTGTTCTTAAGCTAGAATTTTCCCTAAAAGGCTTTGTGCCTACCCTCTCTTGTCCTGTCATCACAGATCCTTGTGAAGACAGTATCTTCATCTCTTCTGTAACTACCTTTTAGGTATCGTAAGGCTGTGATTAGATCCCCCCCCCCAATGAAACTTATTTTTCTTAAGCAGAATAAACCCAAGTTCCTCAGCCTTTCTTCCTGTGTCAGGTTCTCCAACCCTCTAATCATCATGCTGGCCCTCTTCTGGACTCTCTTCAGTTTCCCAGTGTCTCTCTGGAACTGGGAGGGCCAAAACTGGACACAGTATTCCAGGCGTGGCTTAAAAAGTGCTGAGTGAAGTGGCGTAATCACATCCCTTGTTCTGCTGGCTAAATTACTGATGCAGCCCATGAACCGATTTGCCTTTGCTATTGCCAGGATGCTTTGCTGATTCGTTTGGCTCACTCTCCACCAGAATCCCAAGGTCCTTCTCAGCAGAGCTGAAAAAAGAAAAGCTGACTAGCCGGTCAGACCCTAGACTGTACAACTGCCGGGATTATTCCGTCCCAGGTGCAAGACTTTGTCAAAGCTCATACAGTTCTTGTTGATGCCATCTTCCAGCCTGTCAAAGTCTGTATGGCGGTTCTTCCTTCTAGCATATCTCTCTCTGCTCCTAGTTTGGTGTCATATGCAAACCTAGGGAGAATGCATTCACTCCTGTCATCGAGATCACTTCTAAAGATATTGAATAGTATCTGACATTGTGTTGACTGCTGAGGAAATGCACTCGTGAGCAGCTGCTAATTTGCCTTCGAACCATTAACCACCACCCTTTGAGCCTGGCATTCTCTCAGGTTTCCCATACCCATCTTGTGGTCCATCTCTTCTGTCTATATCTTACCAGCTTGTCCACATGGATGTTGTGGGAGACCATGTCAAAGTAAAATCAGGGTAGATGATGTCCACAGCTCTCCCCTCATCTATTGAGCAAGTTGTTTCATCATAGAAGGCACTCAGGTTGGTCAACCATAATTTACTCTTGATAAATCTAATCACCTTCTTGTCCTTCATGTGCCTGTAAATAACTTTATGACAACCTTTGCCGTAATTTCCCTTGGGACTGAAGAGTTTATATCACCTTTACTGTTGTTAATACTTTTTTTTATCTCTGAATGTATTTCCTTAAAAGAAGGTACTGTAGTAACACGAGAGCGCTACTTAATCACAGTTATTCAGATTTTTTTAGCAGTGTTTTTTTTTCCTGGCAATTTGCAGGGATTTTTAATTTCGGTATAGTGACTGTCTAACTATGGGACTAATGAAAATGTAAAATGAAGGTATATAAAAGCTTTAGTTCTTGTGATAATTTATTATGTATCTAAGCATACATATTAATTAATTTGACATTACTATTAACAGTGTATAGCATACCACTAGCCAGTGCATTTGTTCTGTTTATAATATTTTTTATATACTTACAGGTCATTGCCTATAACTCAGAAGGGAAAAGCAGTCCAAGTGAGACAGTAGAATACATTACTTGTCCAGACAAGCCTGGAGCACCTTCAAAACCCACAGTGAAAGGAAAAATTCATGCACAGAGTTTTAAAATAACCTGGGGTAAGATTGTTGTCCAGCTCTGTTTAGAGTATGTCCTCAGTATTTTACATATATATAAATGTATTTTATATATCTATTTTTGCATATAGAAGACCAGATTTTACTTCAGTAACACTTCAGTCAACTGAGCCTTTGTGATCCGTTTTCATGGAACTAAGAGAAAAATACTGATTCAAAATATTTCAGGTGGCAGTATAATAGTGTAATTATGTGGGAAGAATAATTTAAAAAACAGTAGTGTTAATTTGTGTACTAAAAGTTCTGTTTCTCTGGCACAAAAAGTAGTAAAATTCTGGTTTTTTTATCAAAAGAGAAGAACAACTTACCTCTTCGAAGTGTTTGGTTTTGATAGATAAATGTTTTTATTTGCTAAGGATCTTGAGAAACTTTTCCTTAGGCTCAGATGTTTTTTACCCTTATGCTGTGAAATAGAAGGTGAAACGGTACTGTGTGATGCAGTACTTTAGCAGAAGACGAAACAGTTAAAGGTTTCATTTATTGTCACAGATAACTAAACTTCTTACCTGTTTCTGTTTAATAGTGTGTTTAATTCTTTTGCATTAATAATAAGAAAGCTACTTGTAGGGTATAAGTAGTACTCAGCAAGTCCAGTCTTGCATCTTTCCACAGTGCTTTGCTACATCCGGGCCTGATGCTTGATCTTGTATGGATGATATATAATGTATGAAGTTATTAGAAATACCTATTTTGTAAATCAAAAACTATCTAAGATATTTATATATAAAACCTTTAATAGTCATTATTTTGAACAGTAATGCTCTTTTTTTTAAAATGAGTGATAATTAATGTGATAATTTTATTTTTCATTTAGAGTAATTTGTTACCTTCCAACCAGAACAGTGCCATGTGCCGTATGAGAAGTTTTAGTTTACTTAGCGGGTGTGACATGATATGTAACCCTTGTCTCAAGAGCCAACACCATTTCATCCAGCACATACATAATGTAATGTTATGGCAGCAGTACCCTTCTGTACTGAAATATCATGCTGTCTGTATATTTGTCCAAAATGTTGGTTTTCCACATTATTTTAATTGTGCCATTCTCTATGTCAGCTCTGAGAGAGTAGTAGGATTGTATGTCAAAGATAGGTCTGCAGGTTCCTATCTTTTACATGAGTGTTGTACCAGGGAGGATAGTGCGCTCAATTTCTGGTGATGTATTAAAAATGTAAAAGATCAAGTTTTCAGTGTAGAACTCCTGACTTCTATTCTCTCCCAAAACATTTAGGCTTTTGAAATGCTGTCCTTAAATAATTTTGAAATAGTCTTATTTGCAAATCAGTATGATAATCATTTCCTATCTGCAGTCCATATTACAGGACCATTAGGCTCTATGTCCCTGAAACTATAATCAGGCAGCCTTCCGTGGCACTTCAGACTAACTGAAACGTTTGCTGTGGCATCTCCCAGGCACCCGATTCACTTGTCACTCTTCTTCTGTAGACTATACAGTAGGGTTGTGAGCTGGCAGCTTCACTTAGTAGAGAATTTGAGTGATTTGCGGCTGTCCTGAACTAGAATGCTATGGCTAGCTAGGATGCTATCGGTCTAAATCAGCACCCATCTCCAGTCGGCTGTTGATTTCACCTTTTTCGTAAATTCTCCCCAAATGCTACAAAACCATTTAATTTACCTCGCTTAGTTGGAATATTGCTGGTTTTTATAGATCTGCCAAAAGACAATGGAGGAGCAGCAATAAATACATATGTTGTGGAAATGTCTGAAGGCGTAAATGGTAAGTATTAGGAGCATATGCTGGCATTCAGCTGTGTTCTTTTTTCTGCATGTGTGCACCTGTGGGAAGAGTAAAATGTGTATTATGATAGGGAAAGTTATTGCAAGGGACTGCCATTTAAAAAGAGGGAAATTGATACTTGTATACAAGAGGTTCTTTTTCTCTGGCTTAGAAAGAAGATGCCGCAAAACTCTGCTGGAAGAGATGCTCCATGTTTAACTTACTAATTAGGTGTATTCTGTTTTGGAAATGAAACAACACATTGCATATATTTTAGGGCAAGAAGACAGGGCCACGTAGCTTTGCTGGATGTCTGACAGATGAAGGAAAAACTAGTGCTCCATTTATCACTATTAAAGGAGAACAGTGGTGCAGTTGGGATAACTGTTTCTGCTATTTGCTTTTCTGTCATTTCATACAGAAGGGAAATGAACAATATTTCTAAACTGGACATAAAGCTATCCAGCTAAATTATTTACAAATCTAGACCTCTTAAATAACCTTATTAAATTGAGAAACACAGTCACGTTGAGAATGAAAGTTTATACTTCTCCAGTGCTGTGTCAGATTGAGAGAGCGCGCTGTCCCCGGGTTGTGATGGCAGCCCTGTCAGGGGTCTCAGCGGTGGTTCTTTTGATACTTAGTCTCTCGCTTTCCTTACCGCATCACGTGTCCACATGAAGTCACTTTTGGAATGATTTACCTGAGTCTTTCATGCGGATTTAGTGAGCTGTGCATTACATTTCCCAGTCCTCTAAATTCTGTGATGTATTGAGTTGTTGGAGATTTAATTAAAAGTCCCCAGGTTTCCCGCTTAATCTCTTAAAAAGACAGAGAGAATGCTAAAGGGTTTCTGATATAAGAACCTGGCTGAATAGCAAAGAATGAAATCAGTATTTCAGATGATGCTGGGCCATTCAGGAGTACAGGAACAAGCTTTATCAATTGTAAACTGTAGTTGCAGTCTGCAAAATGAATGTGGTAATTAAGTTTCTTTTCCATGGAAAATTTTGCTTTTGAATGTCTTTCTGTTTATTTGGTTATGATGTTTGAATGTACTTGCTGGCCCAGTAATAATTACTTCATTAAAAGTAGATTCTCTCCTAGTTAATGTGAATACCAAATAAGGAAAATATTTCACTTCAGCAGATGTACACAAATTTATGTAGGAAACTTTCTTTATGAAATGACTGGATCTTTTTCTAGGAAACTCAAAGCAAGCCTTAAATTTTTTTGATAAACATCAGGCACACACTTAGTGAAGCTACGATACCTGCTGTGACTGGTACTGAAGTGTGGCAAATTACACCTTGGTTCATTGCACACTTATTCCTAACCTTTCAGGAAACAAATGGGACACAATATACAGCGGAGCTGCTAGGGAACATGTGTGTGACCGACTAAATCCTGGCTGTTCCTATCGCTTACGTGTATATTGCGTTGGGGAAGGAGGACAAAGCATGGTAATATGAGCTAATATTTTTATTAAACAAAATTTCTCTGTCTTTAAGAAAAATCTGGTCCAGTAGTTAATAAGTAAATACTGTACAGAAGTGCCTAACAAAATACCCACAATTAGTACCTCAAAAAAGTTCCAGTATTGGTGCACAGTGTTTCAAGTCTCTGCCCATTTCTTAAAGAAATAAATGTGAATATTCTTTTCTGATACTATATTTTGTTTAAAGTGATTTTTCTTATTTACAGAAACAGATACTATGTCTTTTCCTGTGTGAAATGTTGATATAATGTCATTTCTTAAGGCCTAACCCAAGATGGCAGTGTAAATTTAATGTTTTCCACGTGGTCAGTGGAGTACCCTGTCTGTGAGCAGCCAGGTCAGCCCAGTAGGCAGGGGAGGACAGAGTATTTCCTCGGGCTTTACAGGGCTGTGCTCCCTGGTATCTTCCTGTGCTGTCTCAGCCACAATCAAAAAGTTTACATTGCCCTATTTTTCAGTATTCCCAAACAATTTGGTGTGCCATACTATGCTCCCTCATCTATACACATTACATACGCACACGCTTGTACTGTCACATCTGTGGTGTAGTTCAGCCTCCAGTGCCAAAACGTCATGCTGTATTCTTCTCCCTTCTTCCTAGCAGCGAGTCTGTCAAAGCCAGCCCTGCCTCTCTACAGACTTCCAGCAGGGCTTCACTGTCAAGCTGATCTCCTGAAAAATCTTAAAGCCTTGCACTCTCGGTGTTTGCCGTTTCTTCCCCAGCCCCCCTTTACTATGTGAAATGCACGTGTTCTTCCTCCACGTAGAAGCCTCCTGCAATGACAGCCTTGCCCACAGCCACCTTCTCGCAAGAAAAATCCGTCTCCTGCGGTGCTGGCTCCGCCGCAGTGCTTTCCCTCTCGCCACAGCTCAGCTCGCTGCGGTACCGGGGAAGGGCGCAGGCAGTATCCTTCTCAGTCACCTAACCACCAGTGCACTCTGCCAGCCTCCTTCCCCACAGCCCAACCCCATTACTTCAGGGTAAACATCATTTGAGTACCAAAGAGAAAATAACTTTCAGGAAGTTCTGATACTTTCTGAAGGTGTCAGAAACCAACAGAAGAATAGTAAAGAGAGACGTAATTAAACTTTTCTGTAGCTTGTCATGGACATATGCCTCCTGAGAAACGTTCTGCTTTTTAAGTAGCATCAGTTGTTCAGCACAACATACATTTCAAAGGAACTGAAAAGCAGCAGAGCTTCCATTGCACTCTTTCTGGAATATACGTAGAAAGCAGTTGTGAAATGAGACTCTAAGATGCATCTCTTTTGTAAACTAAAAGGCTTACCAACTTTGCATTTGTTCTATATCCACTGAAGCTAATAACCGCGCGTTGTCTCTGATTCATTTCTGTCTGCATCCAGAACAGTCAATGCCATCTGCTGCATGTTGTTATGTATGTATTTTTCCACGCACTTCAGATCAGAGGTGGAAGTTTGTTGCACATTAAATGTTACTAAGCAATGAAAAAGTTGAAATCTCAATTTTTTAAAAGTCTCTTCTGATTGACATTTCTGCCCACTTTTGCTTTCTCAGAGGTTCTTGCACAGAAAGTATACAACCCTTAGAGTAAGGTTTTAGAAATTATTAAACTGCAGTTTGATGGAAAAGAGAATGAATTTACATTGAACAAGTCGTATTTCAAGCATCTATACTAGGTTTGTACTGATAATTAACCACTGTTTTTAATTCTACCCCTTCCATGTGTATCAAAACACAAAAGCAAAAGTTAATTTTGCATATTGTGTGATTGCTGTAGCACGTTTTATATAGGTACTGTGAGAAATACATACCAGATCACTTAAGCGTTTTCATATATTTGAAGATGTAGTTCAAAAAATGGAAGATCCTGTTTCTGACTCAAGGATTTGCCTTTACTTGCAGCATAATTGATAGTGCTTGTTTTGGCCTAGACGACTTCATTAATCTATTTTTCCTTTGTAGGCATCTGATTCTTTACTGGTGCAGACTCCGGCAGTGGTTCCTGGTCCATGCCAGCCTCCAAGGCTACAGGGTAGACCAAGAGCAAGAGAAATTCAGCTGCGCTGGGGTAATTCAATTACAACTATTAGTAAGCATAAGAGATCCAAATGTCTTAGGTGTTAAAGTTAAATAAGCTTTTCTTTCTTTCTTATTTTTAGGGCCGCCTCAGGTAGATGGTGGTTCGCCCATTACCTGTTATGGTCTGGAAATGTTTCAGACAGAAACTGATGAACACAGAGATGTTTACCAAGGCTCTGATGTTGAATGCACAGTAGGCAGCCTTCTTCCAGGGAGGATGTACAACTTCAGACTGCGAGCAGCTAACAAGGCTGGGGTAAGGAGGCAGTCTGAAATTAAATTAGTTCCGGAGACTGCAATCACTGTTAAGAATCTTCTCTTTTAAAAGAAGCTTTTCACAGTAATTTTAAAATTAGTATTTCCTAATTTAGGGTCATTTGATTCACATAGCTTATTGTTGTGTGGGAACAGACAGTTAAACATCAGTTTATAATAAAGGGGATTTTAGATGAAGGGAGGAGAAAATAGCTAATTATGTTTTATATCTGAATAATAGTATTGGGAAAGGGTTAGGAAATGCTAAGTACTTTGTCTAAGCATTGTTGCAACTTTAATATTCTCATGTGAAGTAAGGTAGTAAATTATTTTCTATATACAGCTTTGTAAATTGATTGACCTTTATTTTTACAGCTGTTGGTGTTTTAGAACATAACAATTTCCTGACTCTCTTTTTTTAATATACTTAGTTTAACTTCTGAGTACATGTTCTATCAGATACAAGAATATTTTCTCTATTTGGAGTATTAAATGTGTTTAAATCAATTGTTGCTGTAGAACAAGCTTTATTTAATTATGTATCCAAAGTCCTGATTTAAAGAGAGAGAGTCAGGGCTGCTTGCATTTGTTCAATAACGTTCTCTTCATAAGAACTATCAGGATCAGTTGACACTCTTTGTGGAGAGGTCTGCAGCTTAAGGCTTTAAAGCACTGACCTAACTTTTTATCCCACCCCACCCACAAAGAGGCGTTTATAACTCAAGCATTTTTTGAATCCTTTATTTCTTTTAGATAGGTATAAATAGGCAGTTACAAATTGTGTTATGTTCCAGTGCAGCCACCATGTAACTTCAAAATAAGGATTTGGATAGCACTTTCCTGTTTTGCCTGAGAGTTTGAAGTGTCACATTTATTCTGATTGCATTTGCTGTAGAGAAGAGTAGTCTTGCAGCTATTCTGGAGAATAGTTAGATACTGAAATAAATCCTGAATCCACAGTCCACAAAGATTTATTTTATAAGCAAGTAATACAAAGTTTCAGGCTCCTGTTATGTGTCCCTAATATGGTAAACTGTTATTTAAAAAGTAGTCATTTTATTTCTACAATTTAGTTGTATCAACTCCCTTTTTAATAGTTTGGACCTTACTCGGAAAAATGTGAAATAACTACAGCACCTGGACCACCAGATCAGTGCAAGCCCCCTCAAGTGACATGCAGATCTGCTGCATGTGCTCAGGTGTCATGGGAGGTAAGAACGCCATGTTACGCCTATCTTAACATGGTTGTCCTCTACGTTTTTAAGTTCAACTTTAAAAGCTTAAGACTCTATTTTAATCACATTTTTAAACATATTTACCTGATTATCCAATACTTGGTAGGTAAAACCTTCAAG
This sequence comes from Aquila spilogaster, assembly GCA_024606505.1. Classification (NCBI taxonomy): domain Eukaryota; kingdom Metazoa; phylum Chordata; class Aves; order Accipitriformes; family Accipitridae; genus Aquila; species Aquila spilogaster. The sequence goes on from JANHGO010000033.1 coordinate 40,860,586, forward strand.
TCATTCATCATAACATCACGTGACAGCTGTAAGTTGGCAGCCTGCAGGTACTTGAGATCTTATTTTGCTCTTTTGTTTAAGAGTTTTGCCACAACTGCTGCCCTGCATTTCTGAGTGATGCAGGCTGTTCTTAAAATTTTTCTTTAATGTAGTTATCTTTCCTCAGAGCGATTATATTCACATAACACAATAGATTACTGTGCATTTGCTGGTTTTATAAGCTGATTTAATTTATATAATTAGATCAGTAATAATGTAGCAAAAGCCTCGCAGACTTCCTATAAACATGTAGTATTTAGATATCCGATTAAAAAAAATACAATAGATAAAAATTAAGCTTGTAAAAAGGAAGATTCTATCTGGGAATACTGTTTAAACACAGCTTTTCAGTGACTTGAGATGGAGTGAAGTATCTGAGCTACAGAACTGTACAGAAAATAAGATTAAACTATTTTATTTACCTGGAAGGTAGAGTTCATGCTTCCTACTGGGTATGTCAGAGGAGCTCTCCTTAAATGTCTACAAGGCAAGGCTTTTTGAAGAGATCTCTTACAGTGTTCAGGTAGGATTAATTTGACCAATGTTATATGTCCGCTTTATAGAATCACAGAGTAATTAAGGTACAAGTGGACCTCTAGATGTCATTTAGGTCAACCTTCTGTTCAAAGCAGAGCTAACTTCAAATTTAGGTCAGGTTTCTCAGAGCCTTGTCCAGTCAAATTTTACTCATCTCCAAGGATGAAGATTCTGCAGCCTGGTAAAGCTGTCTCTGGGCAAACTCTCTCACGCTGTAGAATTTTTTTTCCTTTATGTCTAGTCAAAACAACCTTTAGTGCAAGTCATGACTATTGTCTCTTGTCTTGCCACTGTGCCACCTCCAAGAAGAATTTGACATCATCATCTTTGTACCCTCCCAGTAAGTAATTTAAGGCAGCAGTAAGATCTCCCCTTCACCTTATCATCTTAATATCAAATAAGCCTTACCTTTTTGTTGCGTGTTGCACGCCACCTTCACGGCCCTTCACTGGGCTTACTCCATTATGTCAATGTCTATCTTGAATTGGGGAGCCCGAGACAGGACATGGTACTGGAGATGACGCCTCACAAGTGCTGAGTAGGGGGGAATTATTACTCCTTTTAGCCTTCTTGCTGCTCTTTTGCTAATACAGCCCGTATGTAGTTCGCCTTCATCAGACACACATTGCTGACTCACGTTCAACTTTCTCACCAGGACACACAGGTTCTTTTTTGATAAAGTTGCTCCTCAGCCTGTACTCTTCTATCCCAGGTCCAGGACTTTGTGTTTGCCTTTGTCTCGGTTGAACGTCTTGAAGTTTGTATCAGATCCTGCTTGTTGAAATTCCTCTGGTAGCCATACCCTTCAGCATATCAAATGCTTCCCCCCGATTTGTTGTCATCCCTGTTGTCATCCTTGGCTTGGACTCCCCTACTTCTGTTAAGGTGAACTGCATTAGATCTACAGCAGCAACAGCGGTAACATTGAGAAATGACTCCGTCTTCACTGACAGTTGCACAGCCATCCACAGCTGCGTTAGTTCTCTCCCCAAACACATCTCATTGTAAATGAGAGAAGGGAAGGGGAGTCCTTGTCAGTCACAGCTCAGGAGCATCAAATGTTATCCTTTGAAATGCTCTTTGTATTCAGTCACTTGTCTTCACATAGCCTAATGCTGAAAGTAGCAAATACTTTTCTCTCAAGAGAAGGGTAAAGAAAAAAACATGCTTTGGAGCAATTATTATCTGCACCTTGGTGTGATTGCTGTCTTGGAATATTTAATCCAAAACAGCAGCAGCATTTTTCTTCTGTTTTCTTCGTGATCTAAGAAATTTTTTGAGGGGGGGGAGGGGGGTTGGCTTTTTGGTTGGCTTTTTCTTTTATTACTTCATTTCTGATATCTTTTCATGGTCTCATAGTTTAGTCTGGCACTGGTACATATGATTTTAACTGTACTTCAAATTATTATTTCTAAGGAGTATTAAACCATTCAACTCCCAAAACTGGGAGGCTAAGTTTGGATTCCCAGGGCAGGTAGTGAAGAAAAACAGGCATTTCAGTCCAGGTCTGTGGTGTTGCTTAGATGTCTCTCCCAGTTGCTTCACAGCTCTTACTTTGGGAAAAGGCAGAGCGCACAATTTTCTGCTTCCCGCTATGCTTGCAGCCTAGTTTCCATGCACAAGAGCCATGATGTGCTCCAAAGGAGGAGTCCTTTAATCTGTAAGATGAAGACACTAGGCACCAGTGTGCTTTTGCATATTGTCATCCCTGCACTATAGACCCAGCCAGGGAAAACTCTGGTACCCCAAATCGCCCTCTCAGGAAGACCATCTCTTGCCATTGACTGTTCAGACTTCTAAGCCAAATGCCGTATGCTGAACGGTCTCTGTATTTAAGCAACTGAAATCACAATTACTTTGTATAGAGTAGTCTCTGCGAGAGTAAATACTGGTTTTAAAGTATAGGTGACCCAAGGCCAGTAATGCATTCTGATTTTTGTGTTGTACTAAATTAAAAATCAGCAAAGAAATGGGAGGGTAGCATTCCTGTGGAAAAAAAAAAACAATACAGATGTGGTGAGTTTGGTTGATTTAACTTCTGACTATTTATATCCATTTTAAAGGTTCCAGTGAGTAACGGAGCTGATGTCACGGAGTATCGACTGGAGTGGGGCGGTGTGGAAGGATGCATGCAAATCTCCTATTGCGGGCCTGGGCTCAACTGTGAAATGAAAGGGCTTTTGCCTGCCACCATATACTATTGCAGGGTTCAGGTAAAGACGTAAAACTATTGTTAGTGAAGTCTGCAAACGGGAATTGACCCCGCCATAAAAACGTGGTCTGCTTTGCATTTGCAGGCGGTGAATGTCGCAGGCGCGGGCCCTTTCAGTGACGTAGTGGCATGTATGACTCCAGCCTCTGTTCCTGCAGTTGTGACTTGTCTTCGGGGACTAAGTGAAGATGAAGTTGAAAGTCCACACTATTCTCCTTCCACATGCCTTGCTATAAGCTGGGAAAAGCCTTGTGACCATGGATCTGAAATCCTTGGCTACAGCATAGACTTTGGAGAAAAGCAACCAATAACTGTTGGGAAGGTTCTGGCCTATTTTATAGATGGCTTACAGCCAGATACTACCTACAGGTATGCCGTGCACAGCTACTTGACAGCCTACTGTTTCTTCCACAAGAGCAGATTCTTTATTTGTTTGTTTCCTTGTATGTCTTTTATTCTCTGCGTTACTTTCCGAGAAGCATTAGTACGTAGCCATGGAGCAAAAGGAAGCTTTGTAGTGATGATCATCATAAATAGATGAGCTGTGCTGTTTATATTTTCTTTCAAGAACAATTTATCTTGGTTTGTTTATTGTGGTATTGTTGTATCTGTCTGGTTAATGTGTCAGTTTAACTGAATTCAGATTACAGATTCAGATTCATAACTGGTTTTTGGATTGGTTGCTTCATAGATAGATGGCCTCTAATCTGTTTGACAAGATAAAATCCATCCAAGGAAGGACCATGTCCAGTCTTTATTGACTGGACTGTCTGATCTAATGACAGCTCATCACAACTTGCAGTGCCTTTTCTGCAGAAATAGCAAGTGTTTGGGTGGCAGCATGAAGAATATCAGTTTGAAAATCTATCAATCAATTTTAAACCTCTTTTGAAGAATTTTAGTTGCTAAAATCATCCCTTATGTTTTGCCTAAGAGTTACTGAAGAATATAAATGTAAAAATCAATAATTCTGCCTGAAGGCACTCTACATTCCCGTTACAAAAACATGTCCTCAGTGTTAAAGGAGAATGTCAGTCCCACTGAAGTCAGAATTTAAACCCACACTGGTTTCAGTATAGTTAGGATATCATCTAGATTTGTTTTTACTTTTTTAATGCTCTATGTGAGACTACTGTGTTTCTGTGTGCCTTATAAGTATTTAACAATATTGCTGGGAATTCAAAGAGCCATTGCTCTCTGTGTCAACAGACTGAAGAAGAGAAGCTTCTATTGCAGAGATACTTCTGTACTTCTACCCACAAAAGTGCTTTTATAGAATACACTGTCAATTCTTTGTGCAAATAAAAAATGGCATATATTAACCTTAGTTCTGTGCTATAATAAATTAGCATAATGTTAAATGTTACTATAGTGAAGGAGAAATATTTATTCATAAGCCTGCACACACATTTGTGCTTCAATATTTTGAAATTGTGTGGTTGATTGTTTCAGAATTTAATTATTATGATTACTTTTTTCCAGTTACCTAGACACTGTTTCAGACAAGCAAATGTTGGTCTGCAAAATGAGATTAGACACACTTTGCTGTCTATGGCTACCTGTGAGATATGCAGAGAGCCTCAGATTTCTCCTGTTCTCTGCTTTTTCCTGTTTAGAAATAAATTTCTTGGCTACTTCTTTTAATTCTTACTTGTAAACTTAATGCCAGCATTGTTTTTCATGGAGTATCCAAAAAAAAATTATCCATGAATTTCGAGTTCTACAAACCCCTCAGCCACATGTCCTTTGACTTCTTCTAGTTTCCCCTCTCCCTTCCAAGCAGACCCGGGATGGCTTTTGTTTCCAGGCACCCAGAGATGTGTTACCAGTGAAAACAGCAAGAGAGGTGGCTGGGCGCCATCACTTTATTTTCACATGAATCCGATCAGTTCCAAAAAGCCTGTAAAACTCTTCCTGTAGTCATCCTTGAACTCACCCGATATAATAGGCAAAGATATGGATTTACCTCTTCCGGGGGTAGGGTGGTTTTACCTTTTCTCATCTCTCCAGTGTGGCTATCAGAAATTTTGGTACAAGGCCTGTGGGTCAGGAAGATGGACCGCTCTTGAAGTAGCTGATAGAGCTTTTGCATCTTGTCACAAAGTGAATGATGCAAATACGCTAACATATTTTTATTTTTAATCAGTCCAGCTCCTTAAAATGTGGCAAGGAAAATGACACTCTTGCATGTTAAATATTCATGACAGTCTATCAAAGCATAACATTGATACAAGTCTTCACTGTAGAAAATACCATCTGTTTGGTCCCATTATTGTCTCTTGAATGTGAATGGTGGAAATGACCAGTTATTTTTTAGAATCTAATTCCAAGTTAATTTATTCTCTCTTTTTTCAAATACTAGAGTACGAATTCAAGCCCTAAACAGTCTCGGAGCAGGTCCTTTCAGCCACACCATAAAACTGAAAACAAAGCCTCTCCCCCCGGACCCACCTCGCCTGGAATGTGCTGCATACAGTTCTCAGACTCTCAAGCTGAAGTGGGGAGAGGGCACTGCAAAAGCATTAACTGACTCCATTCAGTACCACCTTCAAATGGAGGATAAGAACGGAAGGTTGGTTTTGGCATCGCTTTAATTTGCCCTGTATCTCTGTTGTCCGATGCTTGGGAGATGGCAGCAAAGGGCAAAATTCCGTATGCTTTGCTGAATTTACAACAGACGTAGGAGGTCGTCTCGTCTGGCAAGGCAAGAAGGGCTCTAGTGTTCTGTGCTGGGAAGTACAAGATTAAAAACTTCATAGTTTTTTATTTACAGTTCAATATGAAGAGTTTAATGAAATGTTTTGTACCAGCACACTTTTCTCTCTCATGTTTGGTTAAATACTTTGTCAAAGTATCAAGTGTAATGAGTCTTGTGGATTTTATATATTGGAAGGAGTGAATTCTTTACTCTCTGTTGTCTTCATATGCAATTACTTTTAGTGGAAAATAAACTTGTATAGTACAAATTATTATTTTAAGGGATCCCTTCTCTCACATTAAATTGGAATGTAAGCTGAGATGGTACAGCAAGTACCCTTGCCTAAATGGTAAAATGAACAGTACTGCTGCGCTGTGTACTGTGTCTGAATCTCTTGAGTAGCTTTAGCTTGACAGTGAGACAAAATAGATCTGCTAGGTGAAATTGCTCTGCTGTAAGAGGAAAAGAAATTAAGACTCTTAACTGGAGAGAAATTCATTGCCATTACCAAAGACTAGGTCATGTGCTGGTGCCATCTGTTTTAAATTTAAAAGAAAAGAAAAAGTCAAAGGAGATGATAACCCCTGCAGAAAGAGAGAAGCTTGTGCTGTGTCCTGGGGATACCAAAATTGGAAATCAAATGAGGACTGCCAAGATCAGTCTATGTGAGAATTACAACATCAAGGAGAGTGGCCAGTCTACAAAGCTCTCAGAATGGGACTTGGTGTGCACTACAAGTGTGACTCTGGCCTCCCGTGCGGATCTGAGTGAGCTTCATCAGTCGCCCGTCTCTGACAACGATGTACAAGAGCAGCTGGATCCATGACCCTTTCTTAGGTGTAGTGAGGGAGAGTTGCTAAGGAGCAAAAAGCTAAAGTCTAGTTACCAAATTTTGAAAAGCTAAAGATGTTGGGAGGGTAGATGGCCAAAAAAAAAGCAGTGTATGCATCTCATTGAGAGAGAGGACTGTTATCCTTTCCCATTGTTTCAAGCGCAGAAGGGTTTCTGAAAATGCTTAGGGTCATTTTTGCCAAGAGACAATCTGTAGTACTCTTTGTTTAAAGGAGACTTTTATTTCAAAGACATGAGAAATAAAAACTTGGCCCTGGAAAAAGAGCTTATTGTTTTACAGTAATGCCAGAACACTGTTTAACTTCTCATTAGATTCTGGGAAATTAAGGGAATAGATTTCAAGACAATACTGTAGCTACTTCACAAATCTTTTTCTGTGTTTAAAATAAGCTACTCTTTCGATTTTCAGGTTTGTATCCTTATACAGGGGACCATGTCATACATACAAAGTACAAAGACTCAGTGAGTCAACTTCATACAAATTTTGTATCCAGGCATGTAATGAAGCTGGTGAAGGTCCCCTTTCTCAAGAATATGTTTTCACTACTCCCAAATCTGTTCCAGCTGCCTTGAAAGGTAAAGGTGTTCTTTTTTCATTTGGGGGGGGGGGGGGGGTGGCAAGTTGGTTTTGGTATTGTGTTGTATTTGGGGTATTTAAAATGCTAAGCCCTTTTCCAAGTGCAGGTAGGCATAGTAAGGAAATGTTCTTTTCATGTAATTGCCTAAAATATTCACTCCAAAAATGAGAGACTTGGAGTTTATGCATTCTTTGACATAAGAACGTTTGTACTTGGAATCCATGCTTACCAGGAGAGAGTGACCAGGCTGTTACAGTAATTTGAGATGAAAATTCTTCCTAGTATGGTTAGAATAATTTTAAGAATAGCAGCTTTTTTTTTTTTTTTTTTGCATACGATACACACTTGCAGTCACCAAATTTTATTGCTTTCTCTTGGATGATACCTAAACTAGCAATGGAAACGTATGTGAATCATTAGTTGTTGTTCCAGAAAACATTGTAGGAAGAATACATTTGAATCTGAATCTTTCGTTTCTCTGAGACAAAATAGCAGATAGAATACAGTATTTTACAAGTTACTAGAATATAACATTAAGTGATGGGGAAAGCAGAGCTAGGTGTCACACTTGTGTTTTCTTCCTGCAGCACCAAGGATAGAGAGAATAAATGATCACACTTGTGAAATCACTTGGGAGGTTTTGCAGCCCATGAAGGGTGATCCAGTTATCTACTGTCTTCAGGTCATGGTGGGAAAAGACTCGGAATTCAAACAGGTATGATGTGTTTTAAGCTATTGTATTTTTTATTCAATTAGTATTTGTGGTAACTAGTTTAGATTATAAAGATTATTGTGTTCCAGTATGGTTTTAGTCACCATGCTAACTTTTTGTTAGTAAATAATATAAGGTAGTATCTGCTAAAACCATTGCCACAGAGAGAAGAGATTTCAGTAATACAAATACTGCAGTAAGTTGCAGCCTCTCTGGGTTACACTGATGTTTACTAAATACAACTTGACACCTCAAGTGGTGAGGAAATTGTCCACTAATGGGAAGAACTGACAAAAAGAAAACATCCAACCCATGGTACAGAATTGAGGCTTACGAGAAAAAGAACAAAGGGTTCTCTTTGCACTAAGAGCTGTTTGAAGGCAGTGAACAATATTATAAAAGCTGATGTTGTCAAAGTCATACTTCTGTACAGAGAACTGCAGACAGGAGAGACCCCCTACTTATGCAGGGTAGGCAGTCAGGTGTAGGGAAACTTTTTTAACGTAAGTCAGTGATTAAGTTTTTTACCATAGGACCATTTCAGTAGTAGGGCGTGCTGTAACTACAAGGATCGAGCAAGTGAGAGTGTGTGTTGATTTCAGGTTTGATTATCCAAAGACGCAGTTTGAAACGCTAAGCTACAAATTAGTCTGCATTTAAAAGAGGATGTGCAGTGCTAATTTTGCTTCCTTATAAACTGCCTGATAATTGGCATGAAATTAGGCTTGGAAATTCTGCTTCACACTATTAAGCCAGCAGGTTTCCTTCCAGAAAGGAAACAATTAATTCTGGTATATTATAATTTTATTATAAGTCAATATTAAATAAGTTTTGCCTGTGCTTTGCTAGATTTTAAGCCTTCATATTTTCGTAATTTACAACTTTTAGTGTAGTGCTATGTTTGTTGTGTCCATTCGTTAAATTTTTAAGTAAAAGGT
>JANHGO010000033.1:40878895-40893043 GCA_024606505.1 Aquila spilogaster
CATATTTTCGTAATTTACAACTTTTAGTGTAGTGCTATGTTTGTTGTGTCCATTCGTTAAATTTTTAAGTAAAAGGTGAACCATAATCCAAGGTGCTTGTTATCTTGCCATGTGAATATTCTTTATTGTAACTTTTAAATTGTAAATGCAACATTAAGTATGTAAGGAAGGTGTGGTCAGTGTTGCTTCTAGACATGGAGTCAAATCATGCTTTGATGAGCAATGTGCATTGCCAAATGAGCTGGACAGGAAAATAAAGGTTATTCTTTAAGCCTGGAAATAACAAAGTAGACTGAGGTGCATGATTCCTTTTGCCTCTCCAGAACAGTTTAGCGCAGTAAATAAAAATAAAACAAGACGACTAGTTTGCAAAAATGAAAATTGGAACAGTCAAGAAGTAAGCACCGTCTAGACGGCCTTTAAGATACTTGGACATGATGGTGACAATTTCCTTTGACGTGGACAAAAAATAAACCGCCTGGAAGTCCACTCCAAGCTGTTTACTACCATTTCCCTGCCAAAACTTCACTCCCCTCTCCTCCTCCTCCCTGATCCGTCAGCCAAGTTGCTCACGTTGTTGCTCCCTACATGCTTCAGACAAAATAAGTTAGTAATCCGCCGTTTGAGCTATATACGTCAGTCAGGCTCTTAAAGGGGTTAGGAAGCAACCACATAAACACCCCAGCAAACACATTTGAGGGGAAGGCAACTTCTGGCAAGGGATGGGGACAAGCAGCTGAGGACAGTAAGCCGTGCCAGTGGCGTAGCTGTGGCTGGAGTAGGATGTGTGTCTGTGGCCTCTCTGCTCCCTACCAAACACGTGGTACAAAGTCGCAGAATTTGGAGGACGCTGCACGTCCGATGACCTGCCGTCTCTCCGTGAGAGAAAGAAAAGTCTGCAGGTTGTAGATTGCAGTAAAGCTCAGCTGCCTGGCTGTCAGAGGACTTTCTAAGTCTGTGAGTAGCCACAGGCACAGCAAGAGCTCTTCAAACGACAAAATCAGAGATTTCCTGCTTCTTTCATTGAATGGTTGGTAGTTTGCATTTGTGAAATACTGTCTACCAGTGTGATAACTGTAGGGAAAACTTCAGCATGATGTGATGTTTCTGTGTCCTGCTACCAATTAAATAAAGCAAATCCAGATAATGTGGGAGGTGAAGGGGTTTAAAGAGAGAAGTCGAATTGTACTGTGCTACCCACCTAATAGCTCAGTACCTATCGATATACCTATAAACAGAAAATTGCGCCCACATGGGACTTCATTGGCTGTTACAGGACCTTTACGTAGCTACAAATTAATTAATTTGGGAAACCAGCATTTAGATTTCACTGAATTGAGCACTCCGTGCTGAAGAGTTGTGAACTCACCTTAATCAGCCAACTGAGAGACTCTTGGAGAACACCCTGATAAGTCACCTGTGTCTTGGGATCTGACGAGATTAAGAACCACAAGAGGACGCCTCGCGGCTTCCCTGATACAGTGTTTAGTGGGATAAATTATAATACTTTAAACACACGGTATCTTAGCTACAACAAAGGATGTTGGATTGGATTAGACTTAATGAAGTAGCTTGATACAGACTTAATTACCTAAAATCCTGTGCTACGATATTGTGTATTACATCCCATTGTGTAGTACTTACATGGTGAGTGGTCAGTAAGACGCCTTAACGCTGGGGCTTCTGACGGAGTTTATTTGGCGTGTGCTCATCATGCCGTAAAAGCACGTGTAGTTCTCTTCCTGTGTTTCACCAAAAGGACCGGAGACTTTATCTGGCATTTAAATGGCGTTTGTGAGCTTTTTGTCCATTTTTCTTTGGGTGGGTGAAAACACTGATAAGGAGTCACATCCTTTTCACAGTTACCTTCACCACAAACCAAACCATACCGAGAGGTATATGTGTATGCAGGACGTTTTCACTTGACGTACCGGGTGTTTTTTTTTTCTTCCTCGCCAGATTTATAAGGGTCCAGACTGGTCATTCCGATACACGGGCCTCCAGCTGAACTGTGAATACCGTTTCCGCGCGTGTGCCATCCGACAGTGCCAAGAGACGGCGGGTCATCAGGACCTGATAGGCCCCTACAGCGCACCGGTGCTATTCATCTCCCAGCGGACCGAACCACCGGCGAGCACCAACAAGGACACTGTGCAAACCACAAGGACACAATGGTCACAGAGCGACCAAGTGTGTGCTGCTGTCATCCTCGCACTTTTTGCTATCTTTTCCATTCTGATTGCTGTTATCATTCAGTACTTTGTAATAAAGTGAAGAAAAGAGATTTATTTTAGAATGCTGCCCATTACATTTTACTTTCTCATAATCTAAAAGTAATTCTATTCTCTTGCTTTTACAAAAACAGGCATTTAGCACCGGCATTGGGACTGATGCAAACCTTTTCAGCCACTTCAAAATGCTTACTGGTAGGTGTAGGCTGACACGTTATTAGAACGCAAGCCACAGAAATACAATCTTTTCTTTAATATGCCTTCTTGCAGTACAAACTCTATATGGGGCAGGCAAGCGGTGTGTAATGGAAAGGGTTTGACCAGTAAACACGAGCGTAAAAATGGTTTCCTGGCCCACACTTGTAAGGGTTGCTACCATAACTGGGAAGAATGTGTAGATCGCATTTAAAACTTACACTAACAAACTTGTGCTGTATACAATATTAATCTGATGCTGTGAAAGCAATTTAGCGCTGTATTTCTACCTCCTCATTTGTCTTAATTATTTGGGAAGCAGGATTAAGCTGAAAAACAGAAGGGGCTTTTCTCAGGCAGCAAATAATAAACTGGACAGAAGAGTATGCATGAAGGAAGCTTCTTACCTGATAAATGTGGAGTTCTTCACTGCAAGTAGATGTTTTTGAAAGACTACAAGGGGATGGCACAAGTGGTTTATCTTACCCCCAGGATTTGAAGTTTACTTACAAAAATGCCTCTTTTACTTCTTAGGAATAGAGAAGGGAGAGCGTGAGAGAACTTCTTAGACTTATTGTTTAAATTGAAAAACACATTTCCGAAGTTGACCTTTGATTGGATGCAGTTTATACAGATGTCTGTGCCCTCTGATTTTGGCTAGTTAATAGATTTTTGAGATAAAATTCAGTATTGAATTTTTGCTGTTTCCCCAACATTCACTTGCCATATCCACCAGCATCAAGCACTGCCTTTTTTTTTCATTTTCTTTCTTTCTTTCTTCCTTCCTTTGGGGCACCAAATCAGAAGACGAAGTGTAGTAATTTGCACCAGAAAACTTAAAGCTGCTTTTTTCTTGAGATCCTAATGTTTAATGTAATGTCTCTTTGGATACTGTACCACATTGTTGATTGCATGTAGTTAATGTTGCATTAGAGCACTTTGCAATTGCATAACTCATCAATGTTTTGTGAGCTTGCATTTGTGAGTTCTTGGATGACCAGACTGAATTTTATCGAGTATCCCATTGAACATCTTGCTAGATGTCAATGATTGCCAGTGACACAAAGCTTGTAGTGAAACTATCTTTAAAAAACAACAAAAAAAATAATCCTTGTCTCATCACACTTATCTTATTTGTTATACACTTTGTAATTAGCTATTTTTAATTTATTTGAGTTACAAGATAGTGGATCATTAATGACTTCTAGTTGTGTTCAGTTTAGCATTTTTAATGGTATTAAACACTTCTGTCGGTCTTAATAATAATAAAAAAAGGAACCTCTGTCTTGTGCTTTGAAGATCTCTGAAGAATTTCTCTTATATTAGAACGGGCATGTATTGTAATTGTTTATACGTCCAATGATCTGTGCTGTAGAATAATGTTGCTGAGTTTCATTTAAAAAAAAAAAAAAAAAAAAGTGAAGAACTTGGCCTCCACATGGCGAGAACGATCTGTCTTTAAAATGTACTGTATGTTTACATTTTTATTTCGAATTTGTCGTTTGTACGTATAGGCTGATACCTTCCCGCAGGATACCGCGATAACTGATGTTTTCTAGAACCTTCTTAAAAGTGCCATGTTTGGCAGTGCAAATGAGGTTGCGTGTAACAGCCCAGAGATTTCTTATGGTTGAATGTCTAAAACGGTAAGATTTGTTACTACAGTTAATCTGCAGTGACTTAATGTTTTTCATAGTAAAATTCAAATGAGCTCCTATTTTTGATAGTCATTTAATAGTGTATTTGCCATTTGAGCCTCAGTGCGTATTACTGCATTGAAGACAGTTTTTAATGTAATCTTAATTTTACCTCATATACTGTACATTCCAAAAATAAATAATAAGAAGAAAAACTCTAAACTTTTTAAAACGTTATAGATACACTACCAAACATATCACTTTACAATTGTACAACGTCGGACTCCATGAAGATGAACCTGTATAGTCTGATAGAAAATACATAAACTATGTAGCAAAGTATCTTTCAAAATCTGTGGAAAATAAAAGTATCATTCTTTTTTGTTGTTGTCGGTCACTCCTGTTTGCATGTAACACTGCCGCTGAAGCGCTTTTTCCTTTCCCAATGCAGCTCTTGCCGTCAGGCGGGCGGGGGGATGGCGGGGCTGAGGCAGGAACAGCAGCAAGGGCGAGCTGTGGCTGTGGACGCCCCGCGACGAGCAGCGGTGCTCGGTGCTGCTGGTGCAGGCGTTCGTCCCAGTCAAGGCCGTCTGCCTGGGGCTCTGCGTGGTCAGCAGCGTCCTGACAGCGCTGGTCGTCCCTGGTGACATGAAGACCGCCACCATCTCCAACCTGCTCATCCTCCTGGGGCTGCCCTTCGACCTCTGGCGCTCCCAGCCCTGGATTTTCAGGCAGCTGCTGTGCCAGCTTCCACCCACACTACCTCAGTGAGGGCTGCACCTATTGCACTGTGGAGCGCTACCTCACCATGGACTCCGGCCACCATGGTCTGGGTCATCACCTCCTACTTCATCCTGCCCGTCATCTGCCTCAACATCCTCTATGGCTTCATCGGAAAGGAGCTGTGGTGGAGCAACGCCTGCCTGCAGGGCCCCAGAGCAGTCCTCCAGGAGAAGGGGCACTGCCAGACCTTCAAGATCTTGGGTGAGTCCCTCCTCTGTCCCCCTCAGGCTAGAACCGGGGCTGAAGCTCCCACGCAGGGTAGGGATAGCGCAGAGGGAACATCCCAGCCACGCTGGCGAGCCCTCCGGTGCTCCCGGGGACTGCCATGGCAGGGATTTTGCTCAATTGTGGCTGAGGTTTCACCTGGTGTAGCACTGCACATCCAGCAGCGTGACTGCCTTCTGTAGAAATATCCTTTTTCTGAATCTTACCAGGCAGAACCGAGTACAAGGGAGGCTGCAACTTCAGAAACACTGTGGTAACATCAGTCGTCTCTTCCAGTGGGCAGCAACACCTCTGGGTAGTAAATTTCTGCTTCTGAAAAATAGGTTTGATTTTCTTAGCAGTCTTTTGTAGCTCTCCTAGGAGTAAATCCACTGATTGCCCAAGCAGGCTGAAAAACAGCAGCTTAACCCTTACGAGCCATTTGCAGATGAATTGCATAATACCAAAGCGCTTCCTGCTGATGTAGGATGCTGTTAATTTTTAGTTCATTTTCTTAGTCACATGTTCATTACCCCAGCATCAGGCTCTGGAAAATTAGAGATCACAGTCTGCTCTGGGGCTTTAAAGTTTGTAAATAGTAACTGATCCAAAGGAGAAAAAAAAAAGGAAAGAAAAAAAGAAATCCAACTGTTGATTAATGAGCATAAAACAAAATGTCCTGGCTATTTTTTTTTTTTTTCCCTACCTTCAGTGAAGGTTTTACATGCTACATGGGAGACTTCTTTTACCAAGGATGTAATCAGCTGGATGGAAGCAGCATAGCACAAAGAAAAGAAACTAATAAGCCTGAGAGAGTACATCTTGCTAACTTACTTGGAGTAGGCACAAGGTTTTGCAACAGAAACACCCCTGTCCACAATCTCCTTGGGACCCACCGAACCAGACCAATTCCCCCTTACCTCAAAGAGCCAGCAGCACTACATGTGTGACGTATTCCAGGCATGAACTTGCTTTGGCTATATTCCTTTTTTTTTTTTAAGCTCTGAGAAACACAAAGGATGTTCCATAAATGATTACTTGTTTTACTCGGGTGCATTTATAAACAAAAATAATTAAAAATATGGATACAGTAATACGCTTATTTATTGTTCCTCATCTGCTCCTGCTATGTTGCCATTACAAGAGCATCTGTATTGTGCTAAAACACGACACAATACTACAAGAACAGCTGGAGTGACTCAGGCTAGAGATCCATCTAGTCAAATATCTGCCTCCAGCAGTAATTGTCTGGGGATACGTGTAAGAGCCTCAGTGGAAAAAAAGTCCACTGAATCCAAGACCAACTACACTGGAAGTCTTTAAGTTGGCAACCATCCTGTTACAACAGTGCGAATTCAGTGGGAGCCTGGGTGACCGAGGTGCAGCCCTTATACTAGGGTCTTTTTCAGTAACATAGACATGTTAAAGAACAGCTCTGTAGCACACAGAGCTGCTGCGTGCTTCCGCAAAAAAACACCTTGTTCTGACTTTTGATTTCATATCACATACATGGCATTACAGACATTGCCAAGGGGAATCTTTGTTGTACCTGATGTTATTATATGGATGTTACACCACTGTTAGTTGCTACATTTTTCTCAGCAAACTCATCTCATGGTTCAGCTGAAGATTTTACTGGTTACCTTTTAATCCAAGGCTAACACTCAGACTTGATGCTATTCCTGTTTTCATGGTTTTCCAACAATTTAATGCCATTATTTCTATATATCATTTGTGTTGGTTAGAAGAACCTGCAAAATCAGCCATATAAAATTTAGTTTACTTGATGGTTGAAAAGTTAACTCGCTTTTTAACTATCAATCACTCACATGTGCTATTTTGTCTTACAGCTGTGGTGGTTCTGGCCTTTGTAATTTGCTGGTTGCTTTTCCCCACTGGCAGGATCATATTTACAAACACGCAGGACACCAGGATGATGCCGTTCTCCCAGTAGTTTAATATATTGGCTCTGCAGCTTTTCTACCTAAGCGCATCCATCAACCCTATCCTCTACAACCTCATTTCAAGGAAGTACAGGGCAGCAGCCTACAAGCTGCTGTTGCCACACCGAGCTGCAGAAGGGGCTTTCACAGTAACAACAGATGCTGGTGGCTACAGGGAGACCAGTGCTAGCACAAGAAACGAGTTTGCCACCAGCTTCTGAGACTGAGCCCTGCGCTTCTCCAGGCATTGTCTGCAAAGGAGGGGAACTTCCTTTTCACAGGAGAGTTGCAAAAAGATGGACATTTGTCAGAACATGTGGTATTTTGTAACTGTATTTTGAAATACTTGTATTTTTGTTAACAGAGCAAGCAGCAACCATAAAGTAGTGAGAATGATGCGCAGCTCGTGAAAGATTACTCCAGCTTTTCCTATTGAGTTAACTCCATGTGAGTTGATGTTAAAAAAGATTAACCATTAAGAAGGACTGGGTCAATTTTTTTTTTTCCCCCCAAGATATAGGGGGAGGAAGCCCTTGCTTTACGTGCCTTCAGGTTTGGGGCATTAAACCTAACCTCAAACTCCCAGCAGCTGCAATAAATCTCAGTTCAGTCTGGATTAGCAGTTAAAGGTGGGAAAACACACCCTGGAAGAGCAGCCGTTGCACTAGCACAGGTCCCATCCCTCCCCACAGCCCCTCCTGGGCGTTGTCCCACAGCCCGCAGGACAGAGCACAGCTCAGGCAAAAAGATGGGGCAGGAGATTAAATTCAGTGTCTTCCCTTTTCCCATGACACTCCAAGGCAAACTCTGAGCCAGCATGCTAAGTCTCTTCTACTCACTTGGTCTCAGGCCAGGGTTTCCACTTCTGCTGCCACCAGAAGGTCTCAGCACGGAGCACTAAGGGGCACAGAAAGACTCAGGACTCCTGCTGGGAGCAGCTTTGCCTCCCTCCATCTAGCCCGTTGGGTTTAACTCTCAGTGTCACACATTTTGACTCATTGGACCCATTTTTCTTTCTGAAAAGATGATGGTAAATAAACAGCTGTCACTCTAGGAGCTCCCCAGTGGACAACCAGCGGCAGGTCTCCTCATCCCACCCCACAGCCACCCTTGAGCCCTAGCACATCCCCCGGGTGCAGCCAGGGATGTACCCACACGGTCCATGTTCAGCACAGGCTGCATCTTTGCATGCCGGCCGCCGGCTGCTGCATGGGGAGGTCTCACCTCGTGCTCTCATGCTGTGATGGACCAGCTGGAGGCTCCCGAGGTGCCCAAGGCTCACTCAGAGGCCCTTGCTCTCCTTCCCGGCTGGCACAGCTGAGCTCACCAGCCCCAGTGGCAGGCGAGGGGCTCATGGCTTCCCTCACTGCCTCAGAGAAGGTCTGTCTGGCCTCACGGGGAAAGTTGTCCCAACTATAGGACACCACGTAACTCTGGGTTACCGCTTCTTCAATGCTGTACATTGAGCTACATCGAGAAATAACAGGGCAGAACATAGTTTTAGAGAAGATATTGTAAGATTCCATAAACCCTCTGGGGAATCCTCAGAGAGTGATGAAACGTCCCCTAAGGACAGCAAAAATGAGAGGAGTTCTCAACCAATTTCTCAGACATGTATAAATGCAATAGGTCATTTATAAGACTGTAAGGGAATCAAAAAGTAAGATACACCTCCATTAAGTGGGAAAGAACTGAGCCTCCTAAAGTCCAGCAAAGAAGATTAAAACCAAGAAACCTGGTGACCCTGGCAGACACGGAGGCAGAAGTCACACTCAATCCACAGCAAAGTTGGTGAGGACTGAGGACTCCAAATACAAACACTAAGTAAAAGTAAACAAAAATGAAAAATAAGCAAAAGCACAAGACGCAACAAGCTCACACTCGTACAAGGCTCTTTCAGGCTATGTCTTGCTTCCTGAGGTGTCCTTTCTTCTGGATGCTTCTTGCATGAATGCAGCCCATCCAGAAAGTTTCTGTAAAGACCATTTTACCAGCATCTTCCTAAGATCATTTCACCTTCCTCTTTGCCTTCTTCCATTGAATTCCTCCTCCCAGGTGCAAACTTTTTTCATTTCCTCCTTACCAGTCATCTCTCTTTGCTATCCAGAGGCTGACACTGCTGCCAAGCATCCTGTGATGTCTCTCTCCGTATCCACATTTTCTGGGGCGTGGAAGGAGTTCCCACACAAGAGTGCTGGTGCCCCAGCCTGCTTGCACGGTTGGGAAGAGTTCTCCCCCTAAATGCCCTCAAAGCTAATCATCCTTCAAATCTCTCCTTAAGAACACACCTTTCTTGTGATGCTTATTGAACAGTCTCTAAACTAAAGCCAGAGCTGGGTACAAGTCAGATGTAATGTAACACAAGTGTCCTAAACCTGGGACTTCACCAAATACCACTGTTGTCACCAGCAAAGAGCCCAAATTCAGCACACTGAACCAGCCCGAGAGGCATCACCTGGAAATCACTGAAACCAGTATGGAGTGGCAGAAATGCAAGTCAGATGAGAGGGTGTTATTTACCTGGAATGGAAGGAGAACCACCACTGGTGTATAGATGCTACAGGAGGCACGCGGATCCCTCTGGAGGGTCATGCGGTCACTGTATCAGATGACAGCTACCCTGGCCAGAGAAGGAGAGAAAATGCAGCATGTAAGGATAAAAGTAACTTTTTTTTCCCCCCAGAACTTAAGATATCCTATGTGACAAGGAGCAGCATGGCAGAAGACAAAGGATGGTGGATCCTATGCGCCCTCGCACCCTACCCTCCCAGGCAGCAGCCACTAATGGGTCTTAGAGTGGCCACAGCAGAAGCAAGTCACCTCTACCTCAGTGCCCTCAAAAACTCAGCTATGATGTCAGACGACTACAAACATGTTCCTGCTCAGTGAGTGCCATGGAGCCCGTGACAGCTCCACAAGACTCAGTAGCTGCCTGCTGTTTTATCAGGGGTACCCATGCACTGCAGGACTCTGCAATGTTTCCACGCTCTGAAGCTCTGCAGAGGTCGCAAAGCAATTCCGGGAAGTCTTTGAGAGCAACAAAAGAAATGGCCTGGCTTCTGCTATAAATCAAGGATACCAGCGTGACCAGCCTGCAGCTAAACTGATTATGAAGGGAAGCTTAAGGCCCAACAAATGTCTATAGCTCCTGTGCAACAAATTTCGCCCATCTTAACACAGCAATCAGTTCCCTAACTTGAATTTAGGTCTGCTCTTTGTCTGTGCTGTGCAAATACACCCCAAAGGCAAGCTGTGTTTTGACCCTGTGAAAGCAGAGGCTGTCCACAACCGCAGAAGAGGAGGAATGGAGGGAGGGTGAGTTTCCCCCTCTCCTGCAGCAGCTGAGCACAGCATAGGGAACTTTTTCTTAATGCAGGGTTTCAATTCTGCTGGCACCAAGCCAGGCAGCATTTCCAGGCCTGGAAGTTATTTGAGGCTTCGTTTCACCAGGCTTCAGCAGAGCCTGCTGGACTGACCTGGGCAAGCTGTACCTGTGCAAGGGAATCACCTCATCCACTTACCCCCAGCATCCCGCTGCTCCAGAGCAAGCCTGCGTGCTGACCCTAGCGCGAGGGACTGACCCTGCCGGGTCAGGGCAGGAGGTCGGGCTGCGGCGTTCAGCCGCCGAGGAGGACAGAGGGACAACTGAGAGAGAACGGCAGGCAGCCTTCACACCTTGCCTTACCCAGGCGCTTTCTCTCAGCGAGACCTTCATGAAACACACACCTAGATGGAAACAAGAGGTGCCTGTTCAACAGCTATTGCACTATCACAGGTCTGCAGGATCCGTGCCCGCAGACCCAGTCCTCGCACACGAGAAGCTGGGGTAAGGGAGCTGAGGTAAAGCAAGCTGCTCCCACGCGGAACGGCAGCCCATTTTTCCTGCCTCCGGGAAGTTACCATAAACATGCAGAAGGGACAGACTCAGAACACAGTAATGTTTGCTCCTTTCCATGCCGCTTGTTGTGAAGGGAGACCCCTCCTGCAGAACCTGGGAACGTGAAGGAAGCAGGGGAGGATGGAGTTGCCTGAAAACAGCCCTGGCTGAGACAAGCCTGGGAAAAGCACAGGAAAACACAGAAGAACAGCAGGAGGTGGTCCCATAGAGCAGAACCCCCCTACCACACAGAAGAGACCCACCCAGCCCCATTTCTTCCTTGTGTGCTCTACTCCCTCCTTACATATTTTCTCTTCATTGACTGATTTGGTCCCCAGAGTCCATTTTGCGGCTGTTGGTGAGAAACAACAGCTCTTGTCAGGACCTTGTAAAAGCCAGAGTCTTCATTTTTATTTTGTTTCCTTCTTTTGAGACACTTCTTGCTTTGTAAAGCGTATGTGTGTGCAAGGAGCAATCTGTCTCCAGGACACCTTTCCATGTGGAAATGTCAAATGTATTTCATTTTTGTCTGGCCTCTAGGAATACTGCATTTATCTCTAAATAGGGAAGCAAAATTGAATTCTTGCCTCCTTGTCACCAAAACATGGGACAGAACTGTCAAAGGAAACACATAGCAGTAAGAAAAAATTGACAGGCAATCTCTGTTACAGAATGGGAGAAAAATCCAAGTCAGACTGTTTGACAGCACACATCACTGCATTACAACCGATGCCCAAAAAGACAACCTTAGAAGAAATTGTCTCTTTTGGCTTGCAGACTGCAAGAGCAGTCAGGGTGCCAGTTTTGTGCTGAGCAGCCTTTGGGATATTTGCACAACAGAATTACGAGCTTTATCACACAAATGGCAGGGAACAAAATCCCATGCCCGAGCTCAGGGGAGTGGACTGTGGATGAATTTGGGTCACAGACCCACAGGGCAGGCTGGCGTGGAGTGCCCAAGACCTTACACTCATGTTGAAGCCAGCAGAGCAAACTCAGACTGGTTGCTGAGCATAAGCAAAGGACCCTGCTCAGCACTCAGCACCATTAGGGAAGAAGCCTAACACAGGCAAGGGATGCTCACCACCTCGCAGAACGTTTCCACCATGCCTTAGTGGTTGTTGTTTACTATAAAATACAACCAGGCGAGCGTTGGACTCCAAGTATCTGTAGGTAACTGCAAAAGCAATTGCTTCTAGGCTGTCAGTATGAACCCGGCCCTGTTAGGAGGAAGAAAGAGGCATCACTAGCTGCTTTCGGCGACCACCACAGAAAGAGCTGTTCATAACCCAGTTAGTTACCAGTGGTGCCATGTGCCGCCAGCACAGCAGGACACTGAACTCTCCACTCACAAGGGAGGGACTAGAGCCTACAATTTCTACAGCAGGAGAGAGGTGGGGGGTTTGTGCAGCCATTTTTTCTGCCCCCATTTTGTGCAGTTGACAGATGCTGTCTTCATTGCCATCAAACTGACTTTTGCATGGTTCCTAATCTTGCTCTTTTTCAAAGCAATGAAAAAGGCAGTGAGTGCTAAAGACAGAGTCTGACATAGAGACTTAAAGCCCAAGCTTTTGGATGATGTCCCTGGTTCATCTCCCTCCTTTTTACCCTCCCTGCAGCTTGGCCAGCATGACAAGCAGCAAGACAAGTGCCTCACCTTCTCCTGGCGAACCGAGTATTTCAGAAGCTGAAATACTGTGGGCCAAAAAGCACACCCAGGAGCTGAGCCCGTGGGCCTGGGTCTCCCACCTCAGTGCTACCATCCTCGGTCTCCACTTGCAGCAGGGTGAAAGCATGGAAACCAGGCTGGGCAACTCGTGGTAGGAGAGCGGGCAGGAAATGCCCAAGCTCTGTGCCATGTTACAGACAGCCAAGCTCAGCACCAGACGCTATATTAAAAGCCTGTAGCAGGCACAGCCTGCACAGCACCGTGGATCTCAGGTGTCCAGCAACGGCCACCATGCCAGTACCCTCACCATGGCTACCTGCAAAGACCATATAGCAGCTATACAGATGGAAACTGAGGAAACAGTGAAGCACTCTTCTTACAGCCACCTAAAAGTTTGCTCTTATACTGCAATCTAGGCATAGCCAATGTGCCCTGGCTTGTGCCCTGTGAGATCAGCTGAAAACCCACCACCTTCCCACAGTAATGTCCCCAGGGCTGGGCTCTCGGAGGAGGTCCTGCTCGGGGCACCTTTCCCTGCACAGCATCTCCGCTGTCACAAATCACCCTCCAGCCACCACACCCTTTAAATATTTCCTTTTTCACTGCACATACTTCAGTACGCTGCTTTATAAAGCAAGTACTCTGCTGTCTGTTCCAAATTCACTTATACAGGTTTTGTTTGTGTGATATCCAGACTGTTATCTGTATCAGAGTTATACAGTTTCTTAAAAGAATTTAAACACATGGAAAATGTTTGCCATTTATCCCAGCTACTTCTGAAAGGTGTATTTTTATCTTTTCCCAAGCCATAGTTTGTAACATAAAATCCTCTCTTGACATTTTGATGTCTAGGAGACTACTGAGTGTTTGCTGGCAATTAAAAAGTTAATTTGTGTTAATTAACATCATAAATTCAAAGCACAGTAGCAATGTCTCAGTAAATTCTGGTGTTACTGTCATATCTGCAAAGATGTGTGTCGCACATGCAAGTATCTGAAGGAACCTTAGACAGCACTGCAGATTAAATTAATAACACAGGTATAAAATGCAGTTGGTTAATATGGCTCGGTAAAACAACGGTTCATTACTCAGCTGCTGAATATATAAATTCTGGACATCTACATCGGCAGCTGCTCCAGACAACCATTGCATGGGCATGCACACAGGTGATTAGCCTCTCACCCCCCGATCTTTCATAACCTTGGCATGACCCAAAACGGATTGCCTTTCTGATACCAGAGCAATACCGTGTCTTTACTGTGTCTAACTAAAGACACCCTCACTGCATAGCAATGTCTACCTTCTACTGCTTCCAACAGAGGTACAAAATAGGGACAGGGATGGCTTCACAGGGAAGTAAACACGTCTGAAGTTGTCTCTGAGGTTGTCACGGGGGGGAATTAGACCACTTAAAGAACCACTGCCAAAGGTATTGGCAAAAGTGGTCTTATTGAAGTAAGATGTTGTAGAAGTGAGACTTTAACAAAGTTCAACGGCAAGGTTCACTCTATTATACACTCTGCAGTAAGTAACAATGATTCAAAGTCACCAACAAAATCAAACTTAACCAATACAAAATCTAGTGCACTACAATACAAGGTTATGCGCG
>JANHGO010000033.1:40893455-40916821 GCA_024606505.1 Aquila spilogaster
CCGAGGCCTTTGCTTCCTTTGGAGACTGAACCACACTACCACGAGTTTGGTCGAGGGGTCGAGTGCATCTGTCACAGAGGTGACACACGGCAGCTGCAGAGGACAGAGCACCAGCAAACTCAACTCTAAGTCTGGATCGTCAGAGCTCCCAGGTTTAAGTCCCATCAGAGCACCGAGCTGTGGCTGAGCTGATGTGCAGCAGATGCCTCTGTCCATAGGTGAGAGCCTAGCCTCCAACTGGGGGACAGTACATGCAACCCCTTCTTAATAAAATGCGCTGGAAGGAAGCAATTGCCATCTTGCTTAAAAATGGATTTATTTTCCTCTCTTAATTGTTTTAATTAATGTAATTAATTTCTGGTTGTTTGCTTGCTTGATGTCATTTCAATTATTAGATTAACAGATATTTTTTCAAACTTAACAGACTGATGAGGCTGAAGAATGTATCTGGTTTTGCCTGACAGCAGCACAAAAGCTTTTTTCTAACAAGTTGTCAAAAAACGTATCACCAGCAGAAACTCCTTAAATGTGGCTTGTAGACATAAAAAGAGAAGCTTGTTGTATTTGCACGGTACAAGCAAATAGCAGGTATCTCCTATATGAACTGAAGGGCCTAGCTGTTACAGTGATATTTAATAGCTCACTGATAAAACTTTCTAAGAGGAGGGCGTTGGTTTTTTTTAAATCCAGAAGGCAAACCAAGGGTCAGAGTGGAACTACTAGAGATGAATAAAGATCCAAAACCCCAGGAATTAAGCACAGTAAACTCTTCTTACTAGTTTTGATACAGATGATCAGCTTCACTGTATATCATTATACTCCAGCTAAGACTTTGGAGTAGGTATAAAGATATCTGCATTAATGGTAGTGCAGGAAACCATGTTTCAGGATCTAAAACCCATAGTGCACAGATGCAGAAAGACACTGCAAAGCAGGTACTGCAATGCAGGAATAATTTTCTCAGCAAATCAACCCCAAAAGAGGTGGTGATGAGGAATGAGATTCTGAGTCCATGGATACCATCAAGATGAGGGTGTAAAAATGTACCAATGGTGATACAAGAAGCAGCAATAAAGCCCAGCAAAACAGCTCAGTAAATTTTGAGCAAACACTGCAAACACTGTTATATTGAATGGTTATTAAATTATTCAAGAGGATAAAGTCCTCGAGCTTGTCAGCCAAGACAATCACACAGCTTCGTATCACAGGATATCTTCACAAATGGAAACACGTCAGAGGTCTGAGAATGCAAGCGCCATGACAACTTCCAAAGGACATTTTGGCAGAGCGAGCTTTAGGAATGGGCTTTCTGTCATCTACCAGATCAAAACATAATACATCAGAGATGATAGCCTTCCAGGGCACTTCAAATGAGAAATCCTAGCAAATGGGTCTGCTAAGTAAAGAAAAAGGCAGGGGCAGAGGGGTGTTAAGCAATCAATCACTTGAATGAATTGGGTTTAAGACACAGATGCAGGACAAACTGCAGCTGAGAGAAGCAGCAGGTTTTTCCAGCAGGTACGATTCAAGCAGAAAACGCCTATCCAAAAATTCTCACCGACATGTAAAGTGACATACCCAAAATGGCAGCTCAGAGGCTAACATGCTGCTTAACTGGAAAGCAGTTGAATTTTATATAAAAGGGAGAGTGAGGCGAAGAACCCCTTTTCCTCATTATGTTTCTCTACCAGCCTCTTCTCTACTGTCACCTTGCCAGAAGCAGCACGCTTAGTCCCTGGGCAGGGATGCTTTCTGCATTAGGGTGCCATTCTCCTTTCAACAGATTTCCAGGAATGACACAGTCTCTCCTGGTCCTGAAGTATGTACACACACTCCTCACGCTCCACAGAGATGCTGCCATCAGCTGCCCTCTAGCTTTTAGCTGCAGCTTTTGGTGGGAAGCAAACAGGAGCAGCAAAACCTTTAGTCCCAGTACACTGAGAGCTTTCAAGTTCAAGATCAGAATTAGATAAAAAAAAACAGAGTAGGTTGGGACATATCTATAAATCGTGCTGCCTCTTCTCTTACGAAGAGGATTCCTGCACGATGAGGTAACTGCAACTTACAGGTGACTGTTGCTGTGAACTCGATTTCCACTTACTTTGGGCTTGCCAACGCCCTGAAAACCCCACCTCCCTGCCCAGATGTGAATGGAAACACCAGGGCATGCAAATCAAATACTGTGGTGAATTAACAAGCTACTGGTGGGAGAAGCCACTTCTTCAACACAGTGGGAAAAACACCACAAAATTTAACAGAGCAAGGAGAGTTCTTGCAAGCATTGGTTTGGTTTTGGGACACCAGGGTGTGATCATACTGAAAGGTGTTACCCTTTAGCTTGCTGTAGGTCTATTTTAACACAAAATGTCTCTCCTCTGCTTTCAGCAATGGTCCAGACACATTTGGGAGACTGGTAAGTGAAAATGCACATGTCATGTTGTAGTCTTTCATAAAGATGGGGTCTAGAAAGGAATTTTTTCCAAATGGGAAAGAAGTTCACCTTAGATAGTCACGCAGTAAGTGGTAACTTGCATAGCAAAGGAATCCATTTGGATTTATCTCCAAAAATTTAGCCGCAGAGAAGCTTTTACATACCCTGATATTTAGAAAAAGTGGCAGAGACATTAAACACTCTAGCACAGAGGCTCTGGTCAAAACGCCCATAGGTCATAGGTAGATGCCTTTGTTTATAGAGACCATGAAGCCCAGCCAAGCTTATTAATAAAGGCTGATCCCTCTCGACACCTATGGTGACAGCGGAACAAACTGCCAGAGCACAAAGCCCAAATCCCTCATAACACCAGAAAGTAAAGTATAGTAGCAGAGGGTCTGGTTCTTGCTCCACCTGCGCCATTTGCAGATGAGCCACCTGTTGCAGCAAACAACTTTCTGGGACCCCCTTCCAGTCTGGCTGATCTGTCCAGGCAGGTAGCTGCAATCTGCTGCAAAGGTAAACCACCACTGAACTCTGGAACTACATTCTTGGCCACTGCATGAGACAGCCAAAATTGTTTCCCAGTTAACCACAGTTGCTCAGAGAACCAACACAACCCAAACATCACAGTTTTACAGCAGTTCCTAGGAGTGGAGAGATGAGGCAGCAGACAAACAGTTAATTTTGCAGAGGCATTAATTGGTATGTCAGTCTTGGGCTTCTTCCTGCTTCTCTCACACTTCCATAGCAGCACACAAATATTGAATTCTCTTCAGAGGGTAAAATACCACATACAATTAAACCATACTGAGTTAAGTATGAAGAAATTAAAATATATTAAACATGGCACTTGCACAAACACCACAACCATAACTTTCAGGGGGAGATGACTTTCACAAGCATATTTTTTCTGCACTGTTTTCCTGGCAAAGCGTCCAAACTCTGGGGCCAGCACTTCTGAGACAGAGTGATACTGCCTCTGCATTGAGGCCCAGCTACTTCAGGACCACCATCAAATGCATCCTGATTTAACGCTCCTAGAAACATCACAAGGGCAACTTCAGCTGCATTTTCAGATCTTCCTCTGAACAGTCATTATTTTTAACAGAGCTCCCAGGGAGGAAAAAAACCACCTTCTGCCCTTGAATCACATATGCATCACTTCAGGATAATAGTCTCTTGTCAGAGAAAAAGAAAGGGAAACCCAAGCAGCAAACTAATTGGGGGGTGGTAACATCACCTCAGCTGTGCAGCAGATTTGCCTGCCAGCACCTTGTCTGTTCTTCATCTCTCCACAGCACTGTCAAGAGATGCTACCCACAAAAAAACAAGGCAAAAAGTTTGTGTCCTTCTGTGGGCACTGGGTTCCTTCTGAAAGCCTGCTCTTTGAGAATTACTTCCTGGAAAAGGATTTGGACATTTATTTTTTAATGACTGCAACATACAAGCGATTCTCATCCTCTTTTTCTTTACTCCAGATTCAGTCCACAGCCCTTTTGGGACCATAAGACTTCATATACTTTTAACTGATACCTCAATCACTTTCAGGGATGCATCACATTTCTTTCACAAACCCTTAACTGTTTCTTTATAAATGTAGACAGTTTGGGGATGAAGTAACTCCCTTGTATTAAGTTTCAAAATCTTGCAGCTATTGAATACTACAGCCCTGTTGTAATCAGTAAGAATTATTCAGTTAATTACAAGTCATTCTCTTCATAGAAGAAAAGATATTTAATATGAAGTCTGCGTATATTCTAACTTAACTTCCATTAACCTGTTAGCCCATGAACAGACCTCATCTTTCAGGAGCCCAATGCCTCGATATCCAAGAGGCACATATACCCTTAATTACTGACAAAGATTGTTTAAAGAAAAACCCAAAACAACAAAACCCACAGAAACAAACAAACAACAACCAGCAAAAAAACCCCAACCCTTTCCTGCTCTCTTCCAACCTTTCTCTCACCGTGGCCTCGGATAATCAAAGCAGCAATCCCACAGCCAGTCTTCGAGTCTGAACATCAATTCATAGACGATGAAGAGTTTTGGTCTAGTCACAGCAGCCACAACACATGTTAAAAGATTAAAAAAGATCCACTTTCATAGCTTGCTCTACACTGACAAGGCCTTGCTCATTTTCCTACACAGGTGTAATCACTATGTAATAAACCTACACTGGAAAGACACAGTTTCTACCAACAAAACACCACCTGGGGAAGCTCTGCTCTTGTTCCCCAGAGGAAGCAAGTGGCACGGCTAACGGATGGGTTTTGCCGGTGTAACATCTCTCTGGAAGAACGGTAGCGCTGCAGCAATGACAGAAAGGAACATGATTTTCCACACTTAACCAAGGTAGTTAAACCAGCAGAACACCTAGCAGGCGCAAGAGAGATGATCCCAACACACAAAAAAACCTCACGCCACCCGTTTGGCAAACTGGCTGCCGAAGCAACGTCTGTGCCGGGGACCTGACGCTGGCCCAGCCCCGGGGTCCCGGCCAGGGTGCCCCTCGGATCCCTTTCTTAGCCCGTGGGCTTGCATTTTGCCCGGGAGGCCACCGAGCGCCCGGCCCGGGGATGAGGGCCCGGCCCGGCCCGGGGCCGCGGTGCACGGAGCCGACGCTCCCCCTGAGGCTGCACCCCGGCGGGCAGGACTCAGCGCCGCAGCCACCTCCGAGACCCGCCGCGGGATGAAGCGAGGCGGCGGGCTGTATTCCGACATTAAAAATCCCCCCGACGGAGGACGGCGCCCACCTCTCACCGGGCTCCCCTCAGCCGGCCCGCCACGACAAACCCCACCCTCTCCTCCCGCTCGCGCTCCCTATTGGCCGGAACGCCCGCCCGTCAGCGGCGGTTACCATGCAGACGCCTCCGCCGCGGCGACGCCCTGAGGGAGGAGCGGGGCCGCTATGGGGGCGGGGAGGGGGAGGCGGCGGGCACCGACACCGGGACAGGCACCGGCACCGGCACCGACACCGACACCGACACCGACACCGATGCACGGCGCAGAGGAAGCGGTGGCGGCCGGGGGGCCGCGGGTGAGGGCGGCGAGCACGCAGACCGACAGCATGGCCGGTGAGGCGGGGGGGGACGGGGACACGACACGACACGGTGAACCGGGGCCTGCCCCGGTTGTGAGGGAGCCGCGAACCCCGCCGCGGTGGGGGAGCGGGAGGTGACGGCTGGCGGGGATCCGCCTTTCGCGGGTCTCTCCTCGACCACCGGCTGCTTCGAGGTGTGGAACGAAATGGCCGGAGCCGTCCGGTTTGTCCTCTCCTCAGGGGCTCTTCCCTCGCCGGGGCTGCTCGGAGAGCTCCCGCCTTCCCTCTCCTCAGCTGCTGCTTCATAGAGTGCTCCTGCCCGGTACAGGCAGGGCAATAAGGGGTATTTGTGCCCCCCGCACGCTTGCCTGCGCTCTTATACATAAGGCCTTTTGATAACATATGCTTGTATTTTGCATTCCCCCCCGCCAAGTGATTTCTTTTTCCAGTTCTATACCGTGTATAAACGTGCATAACAACGCTTGCCTTCTGAGGGGTGTCCTTACTAACCCCTATAGCAGGGCCCATGCACGAATTTAGTAGGGAGCAACTTTCCCGCAAGGCTGGGGATGCCCAGATGAAGCAGATTTTGATAGATTTCATGTCTCCCATCGCTGCAGTAGTGGTATGTACGTACAGACCGCCCGTGGCCTCTATATAGAGCTGTCAGACTGAGGACCACGACAGGGCTGCCAGGTCTCCTTGATGGGTAAATGGGTTTTGTTTCATCCTAGTTTTATGCAAATCCTGCTGCCAAGGGAGCAAAGAAAAGGAACTCTGAAAATGGTTTCTAGTTTCCTTTTCCCAGACGGGAGCGTAAGCGCACTGATTTCCTCCCCCTTGATGGTGTCAAAGCACAGCGTTAGTTTCGTACTTGTAAGATGACTTCTTCCGAGCCTTGCAGACTTTGAACTAAGGACTCCTGCGTCGCAGTTGTGGCATAATCCTGTATCTGAGCCATGTCTGGATGGGCAGTGCCCTGCTCCTTTTTTGCTTGCAGGTGCAGGAGCAGCAGGGTTTTCAACAGTGGCCTTCACAGCATGCTTTCCCTGGAGCGTGCCTTGCCTCACTGGAGCGAGATCCCTAACCTGGAGGAATAAAATCGTACCTTTGTGTAAAGTAGGGAAGGTGTGAGGACTCAATGCACCTGAAAAGAGCACTCCTTTCATATGCGGTTTTACTCTCAGCTGCAAAGAGCCCGATTCCTTTTCTTCCCCGGTCTTCTGTAGTTGCTTTAAATTCTGTAAGATGGCTCCTACCTTTTTTCCAGGCCACTTTAATCAGTATTCTCTTCACTCTGTTGAACTTAAGGGAACATTTAACTACCTAAGTGAATAAAGATGTGGATACATAGATATAACTGTGACCATAGGTCTTTCCTTTTTCATCATAATATTCTCCTGTTTCTCATTATAAATTCATGCCAATTCACAACAACATTGTGAACTGGTACAGTCTTCAGTTTGTTTCCCATGTGTTTGACAGGTCGCATTCAGATTAGGTCCAAGAAAACAAACGGTAATTCAAACTTGTTTCTGGTGTATTCTGTTTTAAATCTACTCTGTATGCCAAACTGTAATCCATTTTAGAAAACATGATGGTATACGTGTGAGTTGGTATAAATTACACTGTTTGTTTTTGCTTGCCGTTTGGGAACTGGACATGTGTGTGCTACAACAGGAGTGAACAGGGGCTGTAATGAGAATGAACTCAAATGCCCATTTAAGAAAACAAATTCTACTTGTTTAGCTGTGGCTTGTAGACTTACTTTTACCATTCGTTTTTAGCACAAGTGATAACAAATCTTCGTGTGTGCTGCTTGCCAGGTACATTTCTAGCCCACGTATCTGATTGTGCTAACCAGGTGCCCCTTGCAGTGCTTGTGCACAGCAGGATAGCATAGCTGGGCAGCCTAAGGAGTAGTGGACAGCATCAGATGGTGCTGCTGAGAGGTCTATAGTTGCTTTCCAAAATCACACTTCTGTGTGAAAAAAGCTGCTAAAATACTGTCTGAAAAAGGTATTCCAGTCACGGATTGCATATGTTTATCTGCTGTCCTAATTGTTTGGGTTCACAGACATGTCATTAAACTGACTCTCTCCCTCACTGAAGCAATCTTAGTATTTGATTATATCTCTTCCAAACTGCTGGAACTACTTAGAGAAATGTTCTTCTCTATTCTAGTCTTGCCTCTGCCTTTTCCTCCTTTGCAAAAACTTTAACGTTTGTAGGAAGGGATAAAAACAGAAATAATACTATTGTCAGACAGCACACGTGAGACCTGCAGAGGAATATGTGTTCATTACAGCTCTCTGTAAACACCCCTGAAATAGGGACTGGAGTTTTTTCGAAGACTTAATTAACTTCTTGCTAAGTGTGAGGCAAGACAGCTTTACATCTGGAATGGTGCAAGCATTAGTGAGCAATGCAGTGCTTCCTCCTTTTTTTATTTGTGAGACACTCAGTAACGCTGAGCACTGGCCCTCGCAGGACAATGTCCAGATCTTGACTAGAAGCACAACACAGCACAATGTGGTAGTCCGAGAAGGGATTCTTTGCTACCTCTTTGGTTATTTAGTCCAAAGTGACAGCCTGAGCAATAGGTTTAAATTTTTGTAAAAATCTAACCAAAATTTAAGCAGACTGTAAAAAGCCAGAAGTAGGTTTCTCCAGAACTGGTGTAACTGAAAGGTTTCACAATGGCTCATCCACTCTTGCTGAGGGTGTCAGTGTAAGATCATGATGCGTGCCTAGATATTTTTGTTGTCTTCTGTGGTGAGCCTGAAGCTGAATCACAAGCTGTCTCAAATTTCTGTAAGCATCTGTGAATCACTTGAGCACATTAAGTTATGTGGGATCTGATCTGTGATTTCTGCTCTTCACCTCTGAGTAGAATTAACTCACTGAATTTCAGTGAAAGTTTCACCATTTTCTCTTGTTGCACAAATCTGATCTCTGCATCCAGATGTGAGCATTCTGAGTTGACAACTACTGCCCTGAAGAGGACAGTGTGGATTTACCTGCTGTAATAGCAGAAGTGGTTGATGCCAGCTTCTGTAGCAGCTGTGGTGTAGAAGACTTGGAAAATATTGTTCAAAATTGTGGGGCTTCTTTATAAATATTCTTTAATAAATATTTCTTTTTTTCTTCTAATGACAGGTCAAATGCCAAGACTTTCTAAGGTCAATCTTTTTACTTTGTTCAGTCTCTGGATGGAGCTCTTTCCCTCGGCTGAGCAACAGAAAAAATCACAGGTAAAATGTCTACGTTTACCGTTAATTGGTCTTTCTGAACAGATGCTAATACCTCCTGCAGTGAATTTAACCTAACTGTTCTTTACATGACAGATAGTCCAGAGAGGAAGAAAAAAACAACAAGGCTGATAAACGTTTTTCAAATATTTCTTAGAAGTAGAAAAAAATCCACTGGTGGGAGAAAAAAAATAGCAAAATGGTTAAATAGCATGCTATTTCTGAAAAACTTTGAAAGGCAAAGTATAACCCCGTCAGGTGAAGCAAACAGTAAAAAATGCTGGTGGGTATTTTGAAGGGCATAACAAAGGAGGCATGGTGGATACCATGCACTTCTTAGCATATACTAATTATAACTTTAAAATCACTGTGGTTGATGGTATAGAGATATTCTTTTAAATCTCGATGTTCATGATTGCAGAAGAGTTCTTTTATACAGTGGATGTGCACAGAACTACGTGAAATGTTTGCTGATGAAGAACTTGTAGATAACTACCTTAGTGACAATGAAAAGAAACCATCCTTGAGAATGGGTCTTCCAAGTAGCTGCCAGTTACACCTCAAACCAGAGGGGCATTTTCAGAGTGTCCTAGAACAGGATGTTTCCTTTTGTGATGAGAGTTCTTATTGCGCTCTTTAAAATGATTACTACTTTGTGCAGAGCATGCCCATGTGCTAAGATCCATAGCACATGTATCAGCCAGGACAAGAAAAGACAGCAAAATAATTTGAGTGACAATTCGGCCTAATTTTCCGAGTTTGGTATGTCCCAGACTAGATCTGAAAGGGGGATAGATGAGCAACACCATACAGACTTCAAAAGCAGTTTCAAATTTAGTAATTCAGTTAAGAATGGCACGTGGATTATATGTAGGGCTTTAGTACAGCCTCATTTCTGTAACCACAAAGAAATTGAATATTTGACAGATCTAAGGCATCAGTGTTCTGTTAGCAGCTGGATTGCATAATGAGATCCGTTTCACCAGCTTCACCAAACTATCCTGTATCCGGTTTCCTCACAATACATGGGAATCCAGATGTAAAAACTCGTCTGTGGTATGCAGACTTTTTCCATGGAAGATTCTTTAGAATCAGGATTCATTTCTATAAATGAAGAGACAGAAATAAAGCTAGAGAAGCTACTGGCTCCCAGGATGGTCAAGCTTAAGACAGAAATTAAAATCATGAGCATTTCCAGATGCTGATGATTCAGAAGGGTTTTCAGCTATAATTGACAGAATTTTCTATGCTGCCTCTGGGTTTTGTTATGGGCAAAGCAATGACCAGAAAAATCAGGAATTTGCAACAAGTCCCTCTTTGAAGTTTGACAGGGGCACAGCACTCTGATATTGACAGGCATATGTAGAAACCACCACCAAAAAAAAAAAAATACTGCTTAGGGGAAGTGTAGCAGAGATTGCTTAATGATTCATACCACAATTTGTACTGAAGAGCTGTATGCTCTGATGCTGGCTGATTACTGTTACCCAAGGAAGAGCTGTAATATCTCTATGGATTTGATGTTGAAAAAAAGTAAAATAATAATAACAGTAATGCATTTTTCTGTAGGTAAAGAAGAGTGGTCTAGTTGTGGTGAAAAACATGAAGATTATCGGTCTTCATTGTTCCAGTACAGACTTGCATGCTGGCCAGATTGCACTCATTAAACACGGATCAAGGCTTAAAAACTGTGATCTTTATTTTTCCAGAAAACCATGTTCAACTTGTTTAAAAATGATTGTAAACGGTAAGCAATGACTGTAGTAGAGTAGAAGTAAATGTTATGCTTGTTGGTGGTGGTATCAGAAAGCCTGTTTTCTCTTTGGACTATCCCAGTTGTGAATGCCAATCCCTAACTTGCGCAGCCTGCACTGATATTTTCCACAAGGCTGAAAATAGTATTGAATGTGCATTTCCTGGCGCTGATGATCAAGAAACTAGGGTTTGCTACTGAGACCCTATTTCTCTGTGCAGCTATTAGTATTGGTGGTGCTTGTCTCTTGGTTGGGATGCACTGCTGAGATTCTGACATACCTGTTGTGCTTTGCCAGAGCAACCCTAAGCCTGATGATGAGGCCTAGATTGCTACATTTTTCCTTGCCTGCCCATTGCTTGTCAGTGGCACCAGAGGAAGGGTGGTTTTATGCAGAAATCACAGGGGAGTACTTTAGGGTTTTCTTTTCTCAAGTGAGATGAAGACAAGTCAGGTTATTCACTTCCTGAAATGGGATCTGCTGGTACAGCCCTTCTGCAAGTATTGGTTTTTAATGGCAGCAGCAACTTCTACTAGTGCTAACTTTTTTGTGTGGTGTTAATGTATCTGTTGTAGGTAAGGTGCAAAATTAGGCTGCCACAAAGATCTCAGAACTTAGGAAATTCCAATTTTTGTCTGTAGTCTGATTATCAAGTCTGATAAGCTCTTGATACTCGTCGTATATGCTAGCATTTTTGTTGTCCAGACGCCACTGAAACAGCACTCATGGCTTTAAAGGAGTAAAAACAGGGTTAGGCAATAGTGTGTTGAAAATGAGGTTTATGTTCCACTGTGCTTGCATGGTTCGTTTTGCTGAATTATCTTCTCTTCCAGCTGGGGTGAACAGGATTTCTTACTGGCCTGCGGATCCTGAAATCAGCTTGCAGAATGAGGTGTCCAGTCCCATGACTACTGATGATGCAAAGCTAGATGCCAAAGCAGTAGAAAGACTGAAGTCAAATAGTCGTGCTCGTGTGTGTGTATTGCTTCAACCCTTGGTGTGCTATATGATGCAATTTGTTGAAGAAACTTCCACGAAATTTGATTTTATTCAAAAAATAGCAAAATCTCAGCCTGACTCAAATACTGACTTTTATACTACATGTAGACAAGAGAGAATAAAAGAGTATGAAAGTTTATTCCTAATTTCAAATGAGGAAACACACAAGCAAATATTGATGACGATAGGACTGGAGAACCTCTGTGAAAATCCGTACTTCAGCAACCTTAGGCAAAATATGAAAGATCTTGTCTTGGTCTTAGCAACAGTGGCTGCCAGTGTCCCTGTCTTTGGATGCTTTGGATTTTACAACAGCGAATCATGGCAGACAAATGAAACAGACCATCAGGGTTTGTCCCAGGAAATTGCAAGGCACTGTATGATACAAGCCAGACTACTTGCATACCGGACAGGTGAGTTGTTACAGTAGTGGAGGAAGAATGGGTCTCATGAGCAGAGTGAGTTCCTGATTTCAGTCTTTCTTCTTCCAAAATGCTTCCTTGAGCAAGCTGCTGAATTCTATTCCTGCATCTGTGAAGCAGGAGCAGCAGTAGTAGTAAAAACTCCACGGGGGTACATAGTATAGTGTGTGAAAGCAATGAGCTTCCCAAGAGAAAATCAGGGCAGGTATTTCACATACAGTGCTAGCATAGCCTGCCCTGAGAACATGTCCAATACCTTTCTGAAATCAGAACACAATGGCATTTAAATTCTTCAAGCTGCTCTGAGGCTCTTTTTTATGGAGGTTTCACGAGATGTTTCTGTTACCAAGTAAGTGCCAATATTTTAAGAATATTATGTACACTTCTTCAGAAAAGAGCAGTGAAATAATATCCTTCCAGTAGGGCATTAAGTACAGTTATATTAAGTTTCCTAGTTCCAATCTTATTAGTGAAAGTGATTATATATCTGATTGATAGGGGTTTTCTTTGCAAAGATGCTGGAGCTTTGATGTACAGGCTTTCAGGGTGGAAGGGTAGTTACTGACTATCTTTTGATACAGATTACTTGTGTTAGCTACTTTATTCTCTCTGGGTAGCAATGCAGTAAACTGGTAAGTTCTTCCAGATAACAGAATATAAAGACTTAAAACTTGGTGGTACCCCTTAGCGATGTTTTTTTCATCTAGATAGGCTAGTTGCTTTTTTAAAACCCTTGTAAACAAATAAATACTACATATTTAAAGCTTAAAACAAAACTAATCCCCCAACACACACACAAAACCAACCTATCAAGTCAGGTGCTGAATGTGCCTTTTGACTTATTCAGCCTTTGTTATTTGTGAAGGTGAATCTTCGTATTTTAGAACCTCCCCGCTCCCCCGCTCCTTTTTGGTTTTTTTAGGGTACCCTCTGCAAATTTGGTCACCAAAAGTTGCAGAGGACATTGTGGTTTTGGAAGTAATTCAGAAGTTTCATGGAACCAGTTGTGAGGTTTTTGTACAACTACTGTTGTACAGAGCAAGATAGAATGACCAAGCTTTACTCATTTTTGGGGCAGCAAAATTCAGTTTTGTCTGTGCTGTTCAGCCTGGACTCAGTTCTGGTTTTTGAGCAAACTCTTATTTCACTTTAGTCCTGTAATGAAGTGAAAAAAAATAACAGCACACACACACATATTTAGATGCTTTACATTATTATATAGGTGGATATAAGGGGAGAAAGATCAGAGGATGTTTTCTATGCTGGCTTAATATACATCAGTGACTAATAAATATGCAGAATAAAAAGTCAGCCCTCATAAAACATATCTTTGGCAGGACAGACCCTCTTTGAGTGATTCTATATAGTAGTGATACTAAGGGTGATGGAAATGGTTAATTGAAACAGCATCTTCTACAGTATTAATCACTGGAAGCCTGAAACATTTTTTTCTCCTTGATATGCTCTTTTTTAACTGGTCAAGACCCTCATCAATAGCTACTGGGGAAGATTTCTGAGTTCCATAAAAATCTTCCAAGTCACATAATGAAAGTTCTGTTCCAGTTTCCCTGTGGTGGTGGTAGGAAACACCTGCCCAAAATCCAACTGTTAACTTTTTGACTCTGAATTAGGTATAAAGGAACTAATTTTGATAGGAATTCAGACCACAGAACTGTAAGCTTAAGGAATGGCAGAAATGAAGTAATTAAGTAGCAAACAGCGAGAAGTTTTTTATCAGTTTGCCATCTCACATCAGCGAACCTGTCCACATATATTCTTGGCACACATTTTTTTATCTGATATAAGTATTGGCTGCTTATTAGCATGTGTGAGCAAATGTACATAGCAAAGTCTTAGAATGGCTGACATTGCAGTTAAAGTATACCCAGCTTTTGCAGTAGACTCATATGACTTTGAAGCTCTTGATCTTTCTGCATTTCTTTTCTCCTGTCCAAGAAGCAACAATGAATGTTATTCCTTACTCTAGGATGTCATATGTTAATGTATAGGTAACTCAGAAGTGCTTTATTTGTTATTTACTGCTAAAATGTTACGTATTTCAGAGGATCATAAAACAGGAGTTGGAGCTATTATTTGGGCAGAAGAAAAATCAGTAAGTATTGAAAAAGTTACTTTTTCTTGCACTCACAATTCATACACTTGTATCTGCTTTGAGCTTGTTATTTTTTTAAGTTTATACACGTGCATTTTCATTCACACACACAGCACTATAGAAAGCTTGCACTGCTCATTCTTTAGTAACTAAGTTAATGACTGTTTCATTATTATGCTGTCAAGATGAAGGGGAAGTATAAATGAGTTTAGTAACTACCACAGTGTCCCTGCCTAGCTTTTCAGCGTGCTTGCTTCCCCAGTCATTGTCAGTTATTCCAGGTGTCCTGGTGACAATGTTTTGCCACAGCTGCTGATCAGGCAGCATGTGCCTCCTCTGCACGGTCCCTCTTTGCAGCTCTCTCTTGGAGAGGTCTCAGTGCAATCATAGCCTGACAATCTTTTGAGGATTTTTGTTACAGTTGAAATGCTGTACTGGCTTTAGCACATTCCTTTTTGGATCAAAGTGATATTTTTCTACAGATATTGTTACTGTGCTTTTTCCCATCCAAACATAAAGTTTTTATTTCTTTATGTCTCTATATGCATGTTACCAATCCCAGAAGGCCTCGTTCTTCATGCAGCTGCAGCATACTCTTCATTTGTTTTTAGCACTTCAGTCACCAACTGCTTGTTGCTGTTTTGTTTCTTGTTCTGGTTTCAATCGCCAGTTGCTACTTTGTCAGCCCACTGGTCTCTGGGTCTGTGGAGAGACAGGTGAAACACCGTCTCCGGCACATCAGGGACTAACTCCATCTGTCTTTAATTTTGTACATTGCAGGAAGGCTTAAGGACTAAATCCTTCAGACTTTTTGTTCCTGCCATCAGTATTACTTGCTAAAGGGAAAGCTTCTAAAGCCTGGTGCAGTGTGTTGTCTGCGGTGTTTCAGTTTGCCCGTGCAGCTCCTGTGGAGCTTAATGGAAAAGCTCTATACAGACATGGAGCAGTTAGCAAGAACTGTTATCTTTTAACGGCTGTAACTTGGCATGAACTGATAATGTGAAAGTATACATTGTACAACACTTTGACTTAGTACTTTAGTACTGGGTTTAAATGTCTCCAAATTTGATGCTTTGCTTACTGTTACAGAGAAGCTGTGATGGAACAGGACCAATGTATTTTGTAGGCTGTGGTTACAACGCCTTTCCTGTTGGATCTGAATATGCTGATTTTCCACACATGGATGATAAACAAAAGGATCGGGAAATCAGAAAGTTCAGATACATTATACATGCGGAGCAGAACGCCTTGACATTCAGGTAATGGGTTTATTTTTACCACAGAAAAGAATGAGACAGTTCAGAAACAGTTGCATGACAAATGCATAATGTCACTGTGATGAAGTGTGGATTGCAGTCACAGTCTTGTTTATGCCTATGATGCAAAACTTGGATGTGCATGGACACAGTCAGCTTCTGAGGTTTCTTCAGGCTTCTTGACTGAACTTGGT
This sequence comes from Aquila spilogaster, assembly GCA_024606505.1. Taxonomy (NCBI): domain Eukaryota; kingdom Metazoa; phylum Chordata; class Aves; order Accipitriformes; family Accipitridae; genus Aquila; species Aquila spilogaster. Next base: position 40,908,922 of record JANHGO010000033.1, read on the forward strand.
TTTTAATGGCAGCTATCCTTCAGATACAAGCCACTGCTTCTGCTTCCTGCTAGGACCGTGCTATAACCTGAAGTACGGAAGCGTGGCAATTGTTGAGGCTTCCGACAATGATATGTGTGGAGAGGTGGGATGGGTGTTTTGTTCACAGATAGTAAAACCAAACCAGATGTTGTTGTGTACTTGCACACTTGAGTAGGAATAAGTTGTTTCTGCAAGTAGATAATAAAACACTTCTTTGCTTGCTCTTGTGAGGTATAAAGTTCATCACTATTCAAAACTATTAAGATAGGAACTCTGATAGAAACTTCTGTTTTCTGACTGCTTGTAGGTGTCGAGAAATAAAGCCAGATGAGAGAAGCATGATATTTGTGACGAAATGTCCATGTGACGAGTGTGTCCCTTTAATCAAAGGGGCTGGTATCAAGCAGATCTATGCAGGAGATGTTGATGCTGGAAAAAAGAAAGCAGACATATCCTATATGAAGTTTGGGGAACTTGAAGGTGTAAGCAAATTTACAGTAAGTATCTAAATATACTATATTCTAAAAACTCTGGGCAGCACTGAGGGGACGGTGGAGCAAGCAGTCATCTGCAGCCAGCATAGAGGAGTGTTTTCTTGTGCTGCTTGGTCAAGTGAGTGAATTGAGAGGTTGCTTTGTCACGACACTGGGGAGAAGTTGTGCCATATGCCAGATGCTGAGGCCAAGTGTGTCTGTTTTCTCTAGTTTCCTTGCGGATTTCCCTCTAAGTCATTGATGTTGTTTGAGGTGATCTCTTCACACTCTGAAGTTCTCTCCAAGCCTCCTTGTCACAGCACGGCAGCTGATGGGGGAGAGCACTGTGTGATTCTGTAAGCCCTTCCGGCAGCTCCTGAAAGAGCTGTGGTGGGTTTTGAAGGTGGCCAAGTGCACCTGCGCTCAGGGTGCTCACCGTGACAAAATGTAGCACTGTCGGTTTGAGCAGGCTCATTTCCCCTTCTCAGGGGAGTAATTGGCCACACATCCCTTAATAGCTTTTTTATCCTCAAAGCCAGCGTGTGTTAGGGGGGGAGCCCTTCATTTCTCGCCTCACCCCTCGTCATGCCTTAGAGTGAAGGACTGTAGGGTACTTTTTCTTTCTCCCTTTGCTCTTTCTTCTGTCTTCTGGAATAAGTAAACTTTTTCTTCTTCTTTTACCAGTGGCAACTAAATCCATTGCACACTAATGCCCTTGATTTCCATGAGCCCACAGCCAGGGAAAGTAAGTATTTTTTCATTAATTCGTTTTATGACTGAAGTCAATAAGTGAGATCATGTTTTAAACAAACCTGAATCCCTCTAGGATTGATTAGTCTTAATTAATCTTGATTTCGATTAGTTAAATGTTGCTATGAATACTTCTCTGAGCTCTTTGAATAGATGAACTAATGGTAAGTCAAAAACACAAGCTTGTTTTAACAAATGCTTGTCATTGGCGTACGTTACAAAATCTAGTAATTCTACTATCAAGGTCAACAATATACTGTTTTGCACAGAGATCATTTCAGACTACGTTATCATGTTTTAAATTTTGTTCTACAAAGACCTTTTATGTTGTGCTCTATAGAAAGTGCCATTCTTTTTCAAGAGAAATTGGACTCCTCCAAGTCATTTAAATATGTTCTGCAGAACATTTCAGTGCTTCTTTTATGAAGTAGAATCTATGCCAATGCTCTTCAATCAATATTTATTTTTGTGCGCATTTATATACATATATAATATGAAGGCCACAAAATCCTTGGTGACCTGCACCCCTGTAGCAGGGGAGCTGTCATCTTCTGAAAACAGTTTAGATAAGTCTTACACTGAAGCCTTTTTCTGCTACTAAATGGACCCACCATTGGCGTCTACGGTCAGCTACCAGTCCTTAAAATGTTTCTCATCCAGAGGGCGAAATAATATGGAAAAAGAAGCTAAATAATTTTTGCGCCTCAAGCATGAAGATATGGAGCATAACGATAGGCAGTTGGCAGTTACTCAAAGCATTGAGCACCTTGCTAGGAGCATAAAAAAAGACTGAAGGTGGGTTTTGTAGCACATGAATAGCCGTGTACTACAAGCTAATTCCTAACATGTAGTGAGCTAGATTGGTGAAGTCTGTCTGTTAGCTATTTCCTTCTGAGTCGGGGGGAAAGTGGGGAGGGAAGGGCTCAGAGTAGTGTTTATGGCATTAATAATCACTGCAAAATGTTAGGGCTTCTTTGTCTGTCTCTCTGCTAATGGTTTTTAGACGCAGCTGGAGGAAGATTCATCCTGGGGTACTTTGACAACCTTTAACAGGGCTCATTTTTCTAACGATGTTTTCTTTGAGATGGTATGCTTGCATTTTCAACACTGAACTGTTTTAAGTTGCTATTTTTCCTTAGTATGTTTCTTTTACTATGGTTATTGCCTGTTCCTCTGTATGGAGAAGATGACAAGCTCCCCCGCCCCAACCCCCCACCCAGTGTTATTCCAGTGTGCCTGTATGTGTTGAGTATTTAGACTATGCTTACTACTGTATTAATGTTTCACACATTTTTTTTTTCTTTTCTTTAGATGGGGTCCAGAAAATGAAATCACTAGATGACCAGCAGCACCAAAACAAGAAACTGTGTCTTGGTCACTGTTGAATAATTAAGCACTTCTGCAGTCTTGCTCTGTACTTTTTATAATGCAGCCTGTTTGCACTTTCAAATAAGGAAGAGTTTTATTTATTGTTTGGAAAGTGATTTTTAGAATAAGTTTATTTATGGTGTCTTAAATGTTTTACAGTATTTACCTGAAGGTCTTTTTAATTTAGAAGTTCTTGCGGAAAAAATGCTGCTTGTATTTTCTGTGAAAGTAACAGGGTGGCTAATCATTGTTAACACATTAAAAAAAATACTGAAAGTTTATTGTTGGTAGATCAGAGTAATAATAAAATGGTATCTTTTTTGCTTGGTGTATGGATTGAGGGAATGGATTTCTAAGTTCTGGGCTAGCAGAATGCAGAAATAAGCCCTAGTTTTTCAAGTACAATCGTGAAGGGAATCTTCTAGGAAATGGTAGGTAAATAATCACTAGCAATTATTCCTGTTGCTGAAAGTGGCTTTTGCTTTGTATAAAGGAGACAAAGCCATTGGGGTAGGTGAGTGAGTGATCCGGAGATCAAGCTTGTCTCTCATACATAACCTCTTCCAACTACCCCAGCAGCAGAGCTGTTTTGTTTTGTGATACTTGCATTGCTGCTCTGTGTGCTTCCTCAAGTGCAGCCCGTCTGAATTAATGTAGACAAAGATTAGCTTTGCTTTTTCTCAGCTTCTGGATGCAGCCTAAAAGAATTTGGCTGTGTGCATCTCACTGGCCCCTACATACTATGTGAAGATTGCTAGTGTTTAGGTTTTGTTAATCTTCACTAACAGGCTTCTAGGACTACAGAAGCTAATAAAGTGCCAGATGTCCCGTTGTTTCTTAGATAGGACGATCTGTTGAATTTCAGGTGCCGATCTCTTGGATGACTGCACGTGGAGCAAGGGTGACATTAAAACAGCCTGTGAAACTGCAGTCTAATGTTGTTGCTAGTTTTGAGGGGGTGCTGGGTAGGTAACGGGTAATCAGAACAGAGAGTTGTACCCAGCATCTTTTCTCCTTACTCCCATCTGTTTGCTGCTTTGAATACAACCTCTAGCTGTTTGTTTTAGCAGACCTTCCAAGACTTTCTGTTCACTCCTCTTCTGAGTTCTCAAGTGCAAACACTTTAAACGTTTTTCTGCTGCTGCTGGTAGGATATATAAATGGCCTTTTCCCAGGTCTTTCATGCATCTTATCTTTGCTGCCCTCCTTAAAGTCCTGGAAGGGGAATCATGTCTTAAGATGCTGCTGTATGTTCTGTTTGTTTCTTTTAGGCTTTGGAAAAGGTTGGAACTAGATAGCAAAGCTGGGATTGGATAGTGTGCAAAGCATCCTTAACATGGCATTAATTATATGGAGTCTGTTCTCACCCAGTTTGGCTACTGGTCCTGTAACTTAAGGTACAGTTCTTGGTGCTTGGAGCTGCAGCAAGGAGCTGTGATTCCCCATGGCTCACAGTATAACTTCATTCTTGAGTACCTGGACTTTAGAACTGGGCAATGCTTACATCCTATAACCACCACGAGAATTCACTCTCACTGGAGCGGGAGAAGCTGCCGTTTCTCTGAGCCTAGTTAGACTGACAGCTACTCCAGGGCTGCTGGTTGAGTGTGGTGCCTGCAGTGTTAGCAGCAGAAATCTCATCAGGCAACTGTCTGACCTTCTGCACCATCGCTGTTTTGGTAAGCAGGGTGCGTACAGCTTCATTTCCCAGGACCAGGTGGTGAATGAAGGAGAAAAATCTGACACTGTCAGCTAAGGGAGAGACGGTGAAATCCATTTTTGCATCACACTACAAGAGTGCTTTTTCACAGTAGCTCATGAGGAAATTGCTGAACTGCCACTTCACCAGGTCTTGTAATCTAGTGTGGAAGAACCTGGCTCCTGAACTTAGGACCAGCAGATCCAGCTGCAAGAGCTCTGTGCCTCACCTGTCAGATTCAGACTCCAGGGCCGGGGGATTAAGTTACTGGTCTGGGTGCTGTACAAAACTCAGAAAGACAGTTTTTTCCTCTCATCAAGAATTATATAATTTCATTGTTTGTAACTTCCATATGAAGTTAAATACAAATGTTGATGCTTCTAAGCAAGATTATAATCTGTTTTTAAATCATAAATATTTTACTTTGGCATATCCCACACACACACACTTCTCATAGGCATCTTGTGTTAGAATAATTACTCTTGGCTTTTTCTACAGATCAGAACACTGTCCAGATTAGAGTAAAAAGTCTGCCCCATGCCACCCACTGAAACCTTCTTGTTTCCATAATCCATTGGGAATGCTCTCTTACTTGAGGTAGAAGCGGGGAAAAAAATCAGGGGAAGGTTTATGGCCCCTAAGTTTTATACTGATCAGTCAGCTGGTATCAAAATGGGTAAAAAAGTCTGTGTCTTTATAGGAACAGCTGAAATATTGAAAAGTCCCTGAAACATCATAGGTGGCCTGGGTACCTGGAGAAGTAAATCAAGATACAAGTCAAACATCACAGACATTAAATAACTACACTGCAGTGAATGCTGCTGATAATCTGTACTTCATGAGGAGTTAAGATTTTACCTTTACTTTTTATCATTTTTTAAAAAGAGGCTTTTTGTACAAAATTTTCCATGAAACTTGGAATTGCTTGTAAGGCTGAAGGCTTGGAAGTCTGGCTTTATTTCTGTCTCGCCATATTTCTACAGATTCCTCCAGAAGCTCACAAATTTCTGTAGGCTCTAATTACCAGTATAACCCTACTTCTTTAAATCTTACTGGGATTACAATGTAGGGTCTTTACCCTGGCCAACAGGAACAATGTGAATGGGGTTTCTCTCTCAACCCATGGACTCTGTAGGTGCTGCTGTGCGTGTCATCTGCTTTCCAGGGAGAGCCACGGAAGATTGGACATCTCCTGCAGTGCTTATTTTGCAAATGAACACTAGAATGTTTGTTTCTTACATAGAAACTACAATGTATTTAAAATTAAGAAATGTAAAAGTTATATATTTTATATATTGTATGAAATAATTGCCATATGCATTTTGGGTCTCTTCCATTCATTTCAGAGCAGTCATTTTAATTGCAGGTATGAGCTATCAGTAATAATTTGACCTCTTGACTGAGAATTACAGAAATTCTCTGTTAATTGTCTGCCTTACAGCAAAACATGTTTTCTGCTAATAAATTAATCTGACAGTACGTACTGAAGTGTATTTTTAAGTGCTTTGGGTTATTAGAAACACCAGAGAGTGCTTTGAAATGCTCACACCCTTTACGGGCCCAGCGCTGTCCTTGCTCCTGCAGTCCCAGCTCTTTGCTGAGCCGCATCGTCTCCCTCTGCTCTGCCTGAAGAATTTGTCTCAACATGAGACCATGCCTCCCACCAGCCCGGGGGAAGGGCTGGCATTCCCTCCCTCCGCCCTGCGAGCATTGATGAGCGTTAATTTCCTCTTCCTCGGGAGAGTAATAACCAGCTCGGGGAGCACTGAGCGAGCTGCCACCTCCACAGCCCATTTCTTGGCTGGAAACGCTGGAAGCGGGCGAAGCTTTCACCATCCAGCAGCAAAACTGGTCCCTGCTGCACCTCCTGCCCGCACGGGCACGCTCGTGCGCGGTGGGCGTCTGGAGTCGCGGTCGCCGCAGGGGGGGACGGCTGTGGCGATGGGGGCCAGCAACAGCTCTGGTGCTCAGCAGCGTGGCTGATGACGGGCAGCGAGTCTGTAGCACGAAGCAGGGGATGCTGAAGGCCTGACCCATCAGGGGTTTTACACCCACCTAGCTCTCGCCCAGGCGTGCGGACTGAAGGCCTGTTAGCCAGCGGAGCGCATTAGGGCTAGTCCTACAGGTCGTTTTCCTATTTAACTTCATCTGAAAGGAATCCACTCAAGGCAGTCCAAGGCTGGCTCGTGTCACGGAGCCACACGCAGTAAGCAGGGACAGATGGGAGATGTGTTTCAGAAGTGCTCTCGAACTGAAATGTCATTGTAGACACAGAGTGAGCAGTCAGTGGGATGTAGTCAGCCGGGCTGGCAATGGGACAGGCTTCCCAGAGCCGTGTTTAATGCGGGACTACTCTGCAAAGCTTTGCTGTCCTCTAAATAGATTTTTTTTTTTTTTTTTTTTTTTTTTTTTGTTCCAGCCATTCTGCCTGCAAACTTCAAGTATCTGGCTTTATTAGATCTAGTAAGTGACACTGCTTGGAGACTAGAAAAGCAAAGGAGGCAGCTGGTGCGTGCCCATTTCTAGTAGGCCTGGGTTACTGTATCATGAATGAAGACGGTCACAGTGCCACATACGCAGAGCCGAACTCCATTCTACCCAGAAAGGTAATTGCAGAGAACTGCTGTCAAACACTTCCTGATCTTCCTTGGGATCCTTCTGTTTTCCCAGACCTGCACAGCTATCTCCTAATATGCCAGTTTTGTATGCTGCATGCATTCATTCGCACAGGCAACATCCAGTCTTAAGCATTTATCAGGTAGAAAGTGCTGCTCAGTGGTTTGCAGTTCTGGTCCCTCTTTGAAGGGCAAAGGGGCTGCTGGCACAAGATACCTTCCACTGGAACCCACCTCCTTCTGATAACGTGGTGGATACCGGGGCCAAGAGAGGGGTCGGTACCTTTGTGCCATGCCAAAACGGTCTCTTGAAACTCAAAAGTACTGCCGTGCAGCACTGGTCAGACTCTGAGCCTAATCCCGCAGCCCCTGGGCTGCAAAGTCTTCGGTGCAGAGAGAGAAAAAAGCAAAGAGCTGCTATGCGGATTCTGGGGCTGGTTTAAGAAGCCCCAGGCAGAGCAGGCTCCCCAGTTCGGTCTCAACTGGGGTTATTTTGCCTTAGCTGAGGCCAAAAAAAAAAAAAAAAAAAAAAAAACCCAACAAAAACAAAACAGCGGGACCGAGAAGGCGTGGGGTGCAGGACTGCGGCGTGGCCGTGGGGGGGGGCTGTCCGCAGGGAAACGGCCGCCGGCCCCCGGGGCAGTGCAGGGGAGGGAAGTCTGTCCGTCTGCCACAGCGGGGCTGGCTCTTACCGTAATTATCGCAACAAGCATCCAGAGGCTCCCGCAGCTGCAGGCAGCAAAAGGCCAAGGTGTGCTGATGCTCGTTGGAAACGCCGGCACGCTCGAAACTGCTCAAAAGAGGCAAAAATGAGGTTGGCATGACTGTCACGTAGGTAAAGGGCATTACCTGACTCTGCGACAGCACAGGCTTCGCCCTGTTCGGGCGAGGAACAGACGTGCTGAGCGTGGCTTTTTCCCCTGGGGTATTTTGCAGTGTGACATTTATTTTCTGCGCTCCAAATATCATCTGTT
>JANHGO010000033.1:40916921-40933137 GCA_024606505.1 Aquila spilogaster
CGTGCTGAGCGTGGCTTTTTCCCCTGGGGTATTTTGCAGTGTGACATTTATTTTCTGCGCTCCAAATATCATCTGTTTGTACCTGCAATTTGCTTTTCTGAGGAGCTGGGCTCTGCCTCAGCACCGGCTGTCTTCCTGAAGCTACAGGAGCACCGTGCATTCCCACCACTGGTGAAGGGATGGGGTCTGGTCCGGCTTTGATACAGATAATTAGTATTTCTGCAGCGTGTTTGTCACTGGCACTAGAGAGGTGTATTAACAACAACGAAGCCTTTGCAGTCTGCCTGCCTTTTTTTTTTTTTTTCCTCCTCCTCCTTTGCCTTCATTGCTCAACTAGCTTTACTTCAGCTTTGGTGAGGTCACCTCACTGCTTTGCCAGTAAATTTTCCCCCAGGGCAGCTAAATTTCTAACTTGGAGGAAAAATGAGGGGTTGAAGCAGCCTGGGGAAACCATGAAGCATTTGAGCAATAACTTTAGCAAGAGCCAGGCCTTAGGCACATGTCACACAAATGCCGGCATAGACACATCCCCCCGCAAGGTCCTTTCAGAAATACCTGAAAGATATATGTAAGGTAGTACGAATGCCAGTACATTCACCTGCAGTTAGCCTTTCGTTCCCACGGTGGAGCAAGACAGATTTACCTAGAGAAAACAAAAATTAACCGTAGAAGCAGAGGAGCTTAGCGGCACGGCTAGAAGTGGTATTTATTAGCAGGAGAGCCTGGTCTTTTGTCAGAACGAACAGAACATACTACGTCTCTCCTCCCTCTGCCATGCCTGCCGTCCCCTGGGACGTCCTGCTTTCTTGCCTGCCTGTAGGCCTGTCCCCAGCGTCACTTTCCTTCGAGCCTTGGACAGGAAGCATGAGCCATTGCTGCCAGCCCACAGCGAGACCCCGCTCCGTCCCATGAGCTAATTGTGGCTCTGCCCTTGACACTCCTCAGGGCGCAAGGCGAGTCTGCCTGCAAATATCCTTTCCCCCCACACACACCCAACTTTAAAATGGGGAGGAGGTGCCTTTCTCCGCTCCCCCCAGGAGAGCTCCTGAGACTTGCTCCCTGCAGGCTCCTGCTTGTCCCACGCACACAGAGCCCCGTGGGCATCTGACCATCTGCCTGAGCAAATGACGGGTTTGTTTGCTCCCTGCTAGCCGCCGGGGCAGGGCTGTGCCGGGGTGTGCTGCCTGCTGAAAAGCTAACCCTGACGGCATGTTTGCACAAAGCTCCGAACAGATGCAACGGGCTCTGCTTTGACAAGGGTATTTTTAAATCCTCTCCAAACCCTCGTCAAGCCAGCTGTTCTACAAGCGAGTTGAAGGGCATTGCCAAAGCATTAGTAGAGGTAACGTACCCAGCAATTTGGAACTAAAGGGCCTCTATTCATAAGAGTTGAGCAAAGCACTTCACGGCCCCGAAGACGTGGTCCTGTCTTCGCCGTGCCCTCAGAATCAACAACTCCATTCATTAGCAGACTGGCAGCTATCCCCAGGAGAGCTGCACTGGGGAGTTGGGTGATTTTCGTTTCTTCAACTGCGAGGAGCTGGGCTACCGTGCTGTGACGTGCTGTGACGGGGCTGGTGCCTGTCGTGCAGCCAAAAGACTTTGTTCCTACCTCTCACCTTGGTGGTCGGGTGCTTGTTGTGTCCAACTACTTGTAAAACCTCAGCTGAGGCACAGGCTTTCCCCACGCTGCCGCTTGCTGCCACGCAGCCTGAGGTGGAAAAGATTATTTATTTTATTTTTACTGTGGCTTTGCAAAGGCGCTCACAACTGATGCCATAGGAAAGGGGTGGTTGGTTTGATTTGTTTTTTCCTCCTTTCACGTTCCTGGAAAGAGGGGGCCAGCTGGACTGTGAGTCAGGAGGGCTGGGCTCGCCGCCTGCCTCTCCCCGGGGCTCTTGGGGGAGCCGGGCCAAGTCACAGCCCTGGGAGACACTCGGCTTACAGCTGAACCACACAGCCAAAACTGCTAACCTGCTCCTGGGTTTTCCCTTAGCCTTGTCCCACGTTGCCTGCCCAGCACCAACCGTGCTCAGAGCCGCCTTGGGCTGCTGCTGCTGCCTTGCAGCCTCACGGGACCAGAGCCTTTGCCGGAGGCCAGGCTCCCCTTCAGCGTGGCCTGGGGGGGCAGGGACTTTAGCTCCTTCTTTTCCCCAGGCCACAGCAGCTCTCAGAAGCAGGATTGCCGCTCTCGCCACAGGGTGGGACCTCTGGGACGCCTCACACCCGGTCTTGTGCTGCTCCACGGGTATGGAATACATGTGCAGTGAGCCCGAGCAAGGAATTCCATAGCTCGCTGGGCTTGTCGCTCGGCGGGAAAGGAGCTCTGGATTTGCTCTGAACAGGTAGAAAGACTGGCTGAGCTCTCTGTTAAGGTGCTGGCTGGAAGGGGGAACACATCAATTCCCGAGACCTGCATTTATACCCAAAACTGATGTAACCGAGCAGCTCCAGGACTTGGGCTCCAGCAGCAAAGGCCCTTAGGAGCCTGCATTTATCACCAGGCATGGGTGAGTGCTGGGTGTCTCCTGCTCAGACCCCGGGAGCACTGCAGCCCGGCAGAATTTCTGCCGCCTATCTGCTCCGACAGGAAAGCAACTGGCCACATCAGGCCCATCAGCACAAGAGCTATGAAATGGGCTTTCATTGCTTGACAGTAAATGCAACAAATCCTTACGGTCTGCGTAATCCCTCGGTTGCTTGATGCTGTTCAGCTGCAGGCAGTGTGTACAGGTCCAGTGGGTGATGCTCAAGGCAAACACAGCATAAGCTCCACACAGGTAAAGTGGCAGGTGCCAAAATGCAAGTCCAAAACCGGCAGAAGGCCACAGAAACATATATTTTTATGCAAGAGCGCTTAGTCAAGAAGGGGGAGAGCTAGGTACAATTCCCTTTCATGTCACAGAGACCAAAACCCACATCCCCTCTGCTTCACAACGGCCCTCACCACCAGGCGTAAGACTTTCTGCAGGAAGGTGCTTCCAGCCAAGATGCTGAAGTGCTTCTACTTCAGACAGAAAAATGAAGCATTTGTTGGCCCAGAGAAAAAGCTTCTCTACTGCGCAAACATCACTGCACCCTTTGGAAAGAGGCCTGGGTTCTCTTAGCCCTGCTCTAATTTCACAGACAAGAGCAAAGCACGCACTGGAGAACAAATGGGATCCAGATCTCCCCTCCCTCATGCGAGTGCTTTTATCATTAGATTACAAGGTCCAAGTCATTCTCTCCTCCTCATCTGATCTTGTCCCTGGAGCATGCAGATTAAGAGGCTCAAGCGGTCTTAACGCCCATGTTTCTTGAAGGCCAGAGTCCTGCATCTCCCCCCGGTTCACACCTGCTGGCACACGTGCCATGACAGGCAGGGGAGGCTGTTGCTGCTTCTCATCAGATTTTTCTGATTTCAGCACAAGCTGCCCAAATCCCAGGACAGAAGCTGATGGTTCAAAGATTCCTGGCACTCTGCTGTATCAAATAAGGTTTTATGTGCAGGATCGTACGTCGCATGTTGGCAGAGATTCCTTTGTATGATCCAAACCCCCCTGAATGCTGGGTGGGGATTGGAATGGAGAGGCTGCAGCCCAAGCGTCCTCCAGGTTCTTTCTCTCTCCAGACTACAATCTTCTTCCCTGTCCTCACTCTGATGAAGTGTTCTGCGATCACACAGCTCCCCCAGATATTAATTTCAGAGAAATTGTGAGTTCCTGGTGGGAGCAGTCGCTTAGGCAGAAGAACCGTGGTGACTGAATACACCAAAGGAAATTGGGAGTGCTGTCATTATTTCAAAGTTGCTTTAGAAAATACCTCATTTTCATTTAATTGGGGATATGTCCCTGCCTGCTGTGAAGTATTATTATGGTGCTTAGTTTCACCTTCACCGTTTGCTTTTTCTTCTTTCAAAGAGCTAAGCAAGTTGAGCTTGGGGAAGACTCAATTACTTTGAGGTGTGTTGGTAACATCTACTTCAGGACCAGCTTCTTGTATGATAAGCTGTAAGTGGCCTGGCACATGTCATTTTACTGTACGACCACTCCTTTCCCCCCGCTGGCCCTTGCAGACACACACGACCCCTTTTCCACAAGCCCTCCTTACCACTGACTCGTCTGGTCTGATGACTGCTCACGCTGGAAAAGGCTGCCTTTGCAGGGATGGGGCCCATCGCTCTGTTCCCTGTCCAGCAGGCATTCCCCAGCAATACACCATTAGACGCTTTTTTCCAAGGGCGGGCTGGAAGCCCGATGTTCTCATGTGAATCCAGAGGCTGAGGCAATGGACACGTGTCTCTGTGTTAATCCAGACCAGCCCCACCCCGGGAGCCCAGAGCACAGCCAAGCGCCCTTTGGTTTCGGGCTCTGAATCTCACAGGATCAGACTTAAATGACTAGCTCAGAGGACTGCGATTCCAGAGACAGTCCTTTATCGACCCGCAAGCTACCACTGATAATGAGCACTACCTGGGGGTGAAGATCGTGGTCAGGAGAAGCTGGACTGTAGCCTCTGCTGCCAGGTCCCCTGCCAGCCAGGGCTGCAGATGTGATGCTTGCAGAGTGCGTTAGCTCTGAAGGCAGTGCTCATCTCCCTCTCTGTCTCTCTCCATCTGCTGAAACTGGCTGGCAAAGGAGAGAAAGAATTTAGCACTGCACAGAGTCTGGCTATCCAGAAAGGCAAGAGGAAAAAAAAAAACAACAAACCCAGAGATAGAAATAAAGGGTGATCAGTAATCATGCCTTTAATAGCTTGTAAATATATATATTTTTTTAATTCCAGGCAACTAAAATGTACATTTGTTGTCTATATCTGACATCTGAAAAATCCATGAGTCCACAATCTGTTCCGTTTCATCCCTTTTCTAAAGCACATAAATTAAAGTATCAGTCACCCCAATATACAACAGTTTAATGAAGGAAAAGGTTTTGTTCTGTTTTTACAATTCAGTGTCACCTATTTATCTGAAGCGTTAGATAGAGTTTTAGCTAGATAATTGTCTTACAACACAAATAGGAAAACTCAGAACTTAGGCTGTCCAGAAAAATCCAAGAAATTTCCACTCCCTGCTCTCAAACTCCACTTCCGAATAAAGCATCAGAGTAACATTTTCATTTCCCGCTAGAAAACGAAAGACCCCCAAAACTCTTCAAACACACCTGGGAAACACTGTTTGGACCACAAGGCTTATTAAACTTAAAACATTAACAGTGCAATGATTTCCCCTTCTACAACTTCAACGCAGAACCTGAATTCACGTCAGGATGAACAAGGATAGAAAATGCCAGACTACCAGTAGCCTTTTGTGCCTGGGGCTACTAAATGGCCTCCCACACTCGATTTAGGTAGCTTTGAGAGAGCCTGCAGACTTGGGGACCCCAGGCCACCCAACGGTTCAGGCTGAGGCCGTTTCAGCATCCCCTTGCTGAACACGGCTCAACCCCGCCTCGCACGGCCGGGATTTGAATCCGGGTGGGAAGATGCTGAGGACCCTCCTCTCACACTGGTGCTCAGCGCTTGGCACAATTCAGCCATGTAGCTGTGGCTGCTGCCCAGAATTATTCCCACTGAAACTGGGGACAGGCTTCTTGCTTATTTTAGTAGGTGCAGGATGACTTTATTAGCAATACAGCATGGGCCTTGACTGAGAAGGGGTTGCTCTTGCCTTTTTCCCATTGGGGAGTACATGGGCACCACGTACCTGGGGCTGCTCCTCATCAGTCTGCTTGGGAGCTGGTGGGAACAGCCTGTGCTCTAGCACAAGGTTGATTGCACACAGGAAAATGGGAGGCAGGTAGAAACAGTTCATCTGGCTGATGTTTTCACCCATTCCCTAGCACTGAATAGAAAACCTCTGATCTAGGAGAAAAGAAAACTTAAAGATGAAAGAACACAAAAATAAAGCAAACCCGAGACCTTTACTGCTTTTTCGTCTCCCACTGTTTTGACTAAAGAACCTGATCTAGAAGTGCAGCTAACTCCAGAGACAAATGTACTCTTTCACAGTCTTGTGTGTGTGCAGCACTAGAACAAAGTCACAATTACAGGTGCAAAGGAACAACGTTACAGTCCTCAGAAGACCTACTCTGTGCACTCACCAACAGCTTGAGTTTGCTGATAAAGTTAAGCAAAGAGGTTCATTCTTCTTGAGCACAACCAGCTTCTATCACAGAGAGATTCTAAACTGACATAAATAATTATAGTCTTGATTAAAAAGAATATATTATTCTAGATTTTTGTGGTTTTTAGTTTTCATGTAAAACCCCTATACTCTTGACATCTAGGAACAAAGACAAAAGAAAAAACCCAGGCACTTGCCGTGCCTTCTCAAGCACTGTTGTGGTGTTTAAGGGACACAGAGGAACTTAACAGATGAGACTAATGCCTACAGTGGAAAACGAGAGGAGTTCTTCATGCCGTTGGCTTTTTCAAGTCTCGGATTTGCTTAATCAAGTAGTTCTTCTCATCAGTGAATTGTTCGTCATCCGTCCTCTCTTTCTGGAAATTGCTCAGAAACTCAATTAGCTTGGGTTGGTTTTTCAACAGGATCTCCACAATAGGCTGTGTTTTGTTTGGACTGGCCACAAAAACCTAACATGCAAACAAACACAGGCACAGAGAGACACGGAGAGAGAGAAAGAGAGAGGGAGATGAATATCAGTCACAATATCACCCTAAGTTATTTTCTAACAAGTCAGCTGAAGCCTGGCAGGCAGATACTCTGCCACTACCCACCTTGTCCCAAGGCACAGAGAGGAGTTACAAACATGTTGGTTCAACAGCAAATGGAAGCAAAGCTATGCCTGTGCTTCCCTTTAATTTTGCTCTTTGTGGATAAAGCGTTTGATTGTAAGCCCAGCTGTTGAGAGTGGGCTATCAATTCTCAGCCTCTTCCACATGCAAGACTTAAATACACAGAAATTAATTATCAGGAGAACAGAAAAGCTTTGTGTCAGTATTGATATCATTTCCGTACTAAACCAGGCCTAAAATTAGACTTGCCAGCTCTGTTTTGGCTTAGAAAAAATGTCAAGAGGCTCCACCTCCCTCTGCCTAATCCATTCATGAGAGCGTGGAAATTTCCAGCAACGGGAGCAGGAGTGCCGTGGTGCGCCTGGCACGTTCGCTGCCCTCGCCGAGCAGAGCAGGAAGGCAATGCAGGGAGGTGATGCGATACTCACCTGGCACAGCCAGCCCGGCACTGTGGGCTTACCAGTCTTCTCAAATAGTCGTTTTTAAGGATAAACCTAGTCATGCTCTGATTTTTCCTCCTGCAAAGCCTAAAGCCGCAGAGTTTTTCAGCTCTGAACGCGACCCCCTCCTCCGCGACACCATTTCTTTAACATTTTCTCTGCCATACGCGCCAGCTGACGACAAAAAAACTTAAGGCCCGTTGTAAAGGCCAGCAGTGGCAAGCTCTTCCTAGGGACCTGAGGATGCCACAGAGATGCGGGCTCTGCGGACGTGAGGCGGGGGGGCCGGTGGTGGGAACACAGGCACAGCACAGCCCCGGCCAGCCCGGGAAGAGCTCCCACATCTGGCTCGCCTCGAGGTTACCATGGCTGGTCAACAAAACACTGCCCGAGTGCTTGTGTAACACCATAAATAACTTGAGTTATTCTCTACCCGACGAGAAGAAATTAAGGATGGACAGAACTGGAAAACGTCCAGCTTCCCTCCAACCCTGTCCAAACCAGAATGAAAACAAGTATCTGCTGACAGTACAGAATGGCATGTTGTCCGGCCAAGTGCAGGTGGCATCACCACTTGCCCGGCTCCGGGGCCACCGGCTCCAGACCTGGGGCTCTTCTGCAGGTTCATTTATCTCTGCTGAGATTGTGCGCACATGAAAACCCGGGCCACGTCCAGCTGCACAGGGAGCAGTCACGTTATGTGATGAGGAACACGCACACACCGTCCTGGGGGGCTGCGTTACAGCCCCTTGCCCCCAGAAACACCACCTTGTAAAGCCTGGGACAGGATTCAGACCAGACCCATCGTTAGGCTTCATATAACATCCCCTAATTGGGACGTACAAGTGGCGTGGAAAATGCCACGGGTAGGGAACATGTGGAAGGAATGGGGCTCGGCATACATTCAACAGTGCCACACTATGTACTTCTGCCCGGACAGGAAGGTAAGACTTTTTTTTTTTTATTCCATAAAGGTGAGGCAAAGCATCTACTCTTAAACCCTGGCATCCCGATGCCATAAGAGCCCTAATCCCTGCCTGTGCTTTTGTCTCCTCTGGATCCCTCCTCCTCAGGTCGCTTCTAGGAGTCCCTGCCTCAAGGTACTTTTCCCTCTGCTCTGGGGAAAAAGCTGCAACCTCTGCCATGCTGGCTGAATGCTTCCAGGCCCCAAGTCTTTTACAAAGTTCTCCTTGATCTAGCAGCCATGCCGTGGTCCCTGTGACAGTATAGTATCTATAGTTATTCACACCGTCTTTGCACAGGCCTCCACATTGCCTTTCTCTGATTACCCTGAGCTATAATCTCAGATAATGTCTTTTTACGCCTACTTGCCACCTAAAGCTTTTCAAGAGTAGCACCAACAGCCCCAACTCCCACAGATCTCTTCAGAGCAGCCACCCTAAAATAACAGCTTTCCTGCACGATGCTCCAAGCGCTCAAAGTGCAACATCTTACCAGGGACACATCTATCAGTGGGTCGGACAGCTGGTTCACAGCTCTTACTGCACTTAATGGACTGTCAATCCATTGTTGTTCTGTTGCACTGATTGTTCTGTTGCAATATCCCTTCTCTTGCAAATAACTTTGATGTGCTGCTATTGATGCGTTGGTTCCCCATATGAGAAATAAAGGGTTTGGGGATTTAAATCACTACTGAACGTACTTTACAGCTTCCAGTCTGTGCCTTATCTAGGGAATATGAATCTTGAAATCTCCTGGGTATGAATGTTTGGCTCTGGCTGAGACTGTGGCAGTTCACGCTCTCAGCTCAAGCAGCCGCACAACGCAGCTCCCCATGTGCTGACCTACAGCAGGTCACCATGCTGATGGAGGCTGGATACTTCCAGGATTTGCACCATGATTAAGCCCTAAGATGGTTGGACAAGCTTCCTTTCAGAAAAGCAGCACATAAGCTTATGGGCAGGGATGTGGAAAGTAACGGTTACAGATCTTCATTAAAAGCTCTGAATTTTGGAGTTCAGTTCCCCCTTTGTGACCAGGAGAGAAAACTATCAAGTGAACTGACAGGACCCATATTTTCAGAAATAATCTGATTACAGCCTGACCTTGAACATCTTCCTTCAATGAGTATTAGACCTCCTTATAAAGATAACTCTAGGCTGACTCTCAAAATGAAGAAATCTAAATCATTCTTCTTGTAAAAGCTATCTGGTCTGCAAACAGAACTGGAAGGTTTCAGTGGTAAACCTAGTAAATACCAGCATTTCATATTGGTCCTACAACTGGTATTACCGTAGCAAATAATTAAAGAACTTAGTTTAATAGAAGACATCACGTCCTGTTTATCTTCCTGTTCAATTATTTATAGATTATAATCTTCCCCTTGCAAAACCGTCAAACTGAACATTCAAACAAAGATCATCTTGACTGCCAGTCTTGCTCAGTGTCAACAGGGACTCGTAAAGAGAGGATGTTGAAGGACCAGAAAATTCCTGAAATGTTATTCAATACTTGCGCTAAGCAAACAGAATCAATTCTGCCAGTATCTACTAATCAGCTTCACAAAGCCCAGGATTAGGACCACCATGAGACTTTACTTTTAAAAGAGCCCCACCTTGTTCAGAACTCTGTGTTGTCAGAGAGGAGAAGATAAAACCCTGAAAACAGAAATCATTATTAACGCTATCTGGAACATTTCTACTAAAAATGAAGTTTAACTGAAGCTAAAACACTTCACAGAGAACTTTGTTTCACCTATGGTTTTATTATGAAAGGTTGCGTGTTCTAGAGAACTTGATTCAGATACATGAGAGAGACAGAGACCCAAAATAAAGAGAGTACTCATACTAAAATTCCAACTCTAAAAATAGCTGTTTCAACACAGTTCCGTTTTGTGAATATTTGCAAAAGGCCTGGAATGAAAATCAGCTCTGAAGCTTCAAAAGTGGTCCAAAGTGGAACTGTTGCTCTCTTCTCCATTAAAAGTCATACACTGTATTTCTTCAAACAAATACCAAAACCACTTCATCGGAGAATCTGACCTTGTTTCCTTACAATTAATAACCAGGCATCACCACCCCCTGGGACTACAGCAGAGCAAAAACAATTACAGAGGTTGGATACCCTGGACTGGGTATTGTAAGTCTTACTCTGGGGTCACACACAATCTTACTGTGTCAGGAAACTGCACACAGAAGTGCCTTACAGTTCATGTTGCTTATAGCACAATGCTTTGCATAACACTTCTTGCCCTTTAAACTCTCCAGCTAAGAAACAGGACACAGCCCCAAACACATGGTTTCAGCTTCATACCAAGAGGAAACTGTCAGTACGGTCAAATTATGTGAGACCATTTGCAGCGCAAGCTGCAGGAGGTAGCTCTGTAATGTGCACGAAACAGAATGGAAAAATGAAACTAGGGTCACAAAACACAGTGTACCCATTCTATTTTTAGATTTAAACCGTAAAATCCATCTTGCTAAATGTCTGCTTAAGAACAAGAAAGTTGCATAATCCCAATTCACCACTACAAGGTGTTTTCCTCAAAATAGTCTAATTGTTTACGTGAAAGCCAAGAGAGCTTGTTTTTAGCCTTTATTTGTAAACACGCAAGGTCAAAGGAATACCTGCACCACGTTCATGCACATCTGAAAGAATCGGTCTCCCCTACAGGCAAACTCAAAGCAGGCTCCAGTAATCCCTGTCACAAACCCATCACAGGAGCTGGAGAGCCCCTCCCAATATTTGGTCCTCAGAGTGTGCATGCTCAGGACTGAGACCTCTCCACTGAAATCCATGCAGAGAACCACCAGTGACTCTCAAAGGCTACAACTCTAGGCAACCCCACTGGATTATTTATGGAGGAGGAAGAAAGGGGGTGAGGTGTGTTAGCTTTTCCTGATGATTAAATACTGCCTAATCCTCATGCATACATCACCTAGGACATCCAGCTTTACAAAGCAGCTGCAGGCGTTTAAGATGGTGCCTCAAGACAGAAGCTCCATTGTGCTCAGGCAAAAGGAAGAGGAGGAGCTGGAGCGAGGAGGAGGGAAGAATGGAAGGAGGTATTGCAAGTGGGTGCGCTGTTTGTCTTCAATTTCCCACCCAAAGCATCCTGGAGGAGTGAAATTTTCTCAGAGCCTGAAGGGGTACTGGCATTTTCAGCCACAAAGTGTTCCTGCAAAATATTTTTGCACTAGAGGTCCTCATCATTTTCAGCTCTACCTTACTGTTTTGAATCTTCAATAATCAGAAATTGCCTCAGGGAGGTAAGAGCCATATGCCTTTTCTGGGGTCAGCTGGGGCATGGGAGTGTTGGAATCTGGATGCTTACAAAACAAGCACTTTTTCATTTCTACTGTGTCTAACTGGTGAAACATCTAAATGAGGTAACTTAAACCCAAATCTTTTGGCAGCTCAGACAGAGAAGCAAATATCCACTTCTCAGCAGACCTTTGATTTCAAATCACTGTGGTTAGTCTACTGTAATTTCAGCCAGGACTACACAGGTATTTTGCCAGCACAATTTAAAAATGTGGGCACAGTTTAAAATTTATAAGATTAAAAGCCAAGGACAAGATTCCTCTCCCAACTACAGGAGCATGGAATTATTACAGCTGACAAGAGAACCAGGCTGAGGGACACTAACCCAGAAACAGGAGGCAGAGACACTGCAGAACACGGCACAACCAGCCAGTAATGCTTTACCCCACTCTCTTAAATAGTTAAGGATTTCCTTTAGCAGTTCTCAAGATGTTAGAATTCAATTTAAGAAGTGAAATCAGAAGAAAACGATCTTTTCTGACCCGCTCTAGAAAGCTAATTGACAATACAATTTTCTATAACATACCCTATAACTACCACTGGGGAGAAGCAGAGTGCTTCTACATCCAACTAACCCAGTTCCTCAGTGAGGACCTCAAAGGCGAGCCCTGCTGCACCTCTAGAGTTACTCGTGTGCACTGGTGGTTATAAACGAGCAATTTCCAGCTGATCAGGTCCTACTCCGAGTCTGCAATTTCCTCACAACATGCACTATGCACATGAGATAGCATGAGGAATGCCATGGCACCACTTAAATGCTGGAAATGCTGGAAAAAACCAACCACATCCCATGGAGGTTAGTACCTGAGGTCAGAGTTTGGCCCTTTGAACTGAAGAGATACAACATTACCACCGCACACTGTTTGTTTTGCTGGACACCCCAGGGCCTCAGCATTACGTCCACATGGTAGCAATTGCAAGTGGTCAAGCAAGGCTGAGCCTGCAATATCTTCAATCTAACTGGAAATGAGATGCAACATACTGGAAAAGGAAAGGAAGGAAGGGAATGGGAAGGCAGAATGGGAGCAAGAGCAATGCATTACATGGTTGCACACTGGAATCCTTTCAAGTTATTCCAAATCCCTTCAAATGCCTCTTAAAATAAGCAAAATCAGCTGTTCCCAAGGCCTGGGCCATGCCTATCATTAATTCAGAAACAGCGACTCATGTGTTTAATACATAAAAATCTGGCATTTATTCACAGAGTGTCTAAGAGAGCCCAAGCCTCTGATCCCTTCCTTCCATAGGCATCTCAAAGGCTGCAAGCGTTTGGAGCTTGATGGCTCGCTTATCTTGGAGCCACATACCTCCTGATAAGGAGGAGGAGTAGAACTTACTCACAGTGGTTCAGCTGACTATGAAGGAAGTCAGCAAGGGAACAGCTTACCAAGCTGCTGATTTCAGGAAGGGAATTTTTTTTTTTAATCCTCCTTGAAGCTTTTTTTTTTATTTTGGAAACGAAAAGCTTTTTGGAGAAGCTGCACATCCTCTAAGCCTCCAGACTGAAGATCTGAAAGCTTTTTTCCAAATCAGAAATGGCAGAAGTACAAAACTCAACAAGTCCCCCTGAATTTGTGGAGGGTGATGTAACCTTTTTCCAATAGCATGCCTTTTGGTGTGACCTGGTATCTTTCTTAACCATCTTGGGGAAAGATATCCTTACAGGCTCAATATTCCTCTTCTGAAAATCATTAACAGCTCTATTTACATAGTTAGAAATTAATCTGTTCATTCCAAATTAAAGGCAGTTTTGCATAATAACAATCCAACTCACCCTCTGTCCCAAGGCAGAGAACTTTTTTGATAGAAAAATGGTAAACTTTTCACTTATTAACATTAATCATCATGAAAAAAGGGACACTGGTTGGGTCTGGTAATTGTTTAAGACTGCATTAATGATCACTGCAAAAGGACGGAAGGATTAAACTCATTTCAAGCTCAGATTTACCAAATCTTTTTAATACCTTTAAAAGCAAATTGTGTTTGCGCTGATGCACAGCACCATCTACTTTTAGTCTTAATGTAAGTTTTAGGACTTTTATTTTTATCTTTACTCAGAATCACATGGTAAAATGACCTAAGAGTTGGGGGAAGGTACCCTGGATACCACCTAGAAGCTGTGTATTTTGTTACCTGTAGCATTCACCTCATCGCTACTTGACTGACTACCCTCAGCCCAAACCAAAGTGATGCTGCTTTAGAACTCACCTGAAGGAATGCAAACAGAAATCAGAGGCTGAGTGATAGAAAGGTTACCAATTAAGACATTCTCAAATGTTGGAAGTGACTGCAAACCCCAAGCTTTGCCTTAATTTTCTGGGCTTTCTCCAGCCCACCTTGAAAGACACTTTTATGAGGAGAAGAAAAAGTCTGCCACCTCTACAGCTCATACTAGCTCACCTTGAACACGTGGAATGCTTCAAACTGAATGTTGGGGCTTTTATCTCGCAGCAAGTTCATCATCAGCTTCAGATTTTCTGGTTTGCTGATGTATTTTGTCATGATGGCAAAGTTGTGTCGGTCCAGAATCAATTCACCCAGCAGCTATAGACACAATTACGAAAAAATCCCATTTTTTTATCAGTTCACCACATTATTTTTGAACACAAAGAAAGCAGCAACATATTTTAATGCTTGCCTAAGAGGTTTCAATATCACTACCTTTTAAAAAAAAAAAAAGTAACTAGACTTGTTATCATGCAATGAGTTACTTAATGCCCAGTAATGCTCATCATCTACATACTACAGAGAGGAATCCCACATATGGGCTGGTGTAATAGGACCTGGCATAAGCCAGCTAGGACAGAAGCAAGTGTAGTGCAGCTGTCCCACAAAGACACCTTCACTTCATTCAGATATTACATTAACACGCCTATCTGGTCCTATCTGCAGGTCATGTCAGAGTTGGTGCTGTAACAGCAAGCAGCACCAGACAGAGACTATCACATTACTCTCAAGTTCATTTTAATCTACGTTCTGAACCAAAGTACAGATCTGAAGTCAGAGGAAAAATGATAGTGCTTGTTCCATAGAAACAGCCCAATACTTCACCAGAGGTCCAGGAAAGAAAAGACACAGCGAGCTCTTGTGCATTGTAAGAAGAGCATCCTAAGCACTTATGTCTTTTTTGTTAGAAAGTACATGGCTGCTCTGTTGCCATACATACATCTTGATATTCTGCCTAACATGGAGTTCAAATTTAGAAGGAAAGTGCTGAGAGACTTGACTTTACCTTCAGAGATTGTCTCTTTGTTACGTAATTCTCAGAATGAAGGAGTTTTTCATAATCCTCAAAGATCTAGAGTAACAAGAAAACACAAAGGCATCTGATTCATGTCCATCCTTCCTCCTCCTGGTCCTTCCCACCCCAGAGGAGCAGCAGAGGCTGCAGCAGTGCCACCCTCTAACACTTCACTGCAATGCCAGGGCCAGTCTCATGGCTTTTTTTCTTGGCTGCTTATCATGCAGTGAATTAATGCCCAGGAACACTCCTCTTCCAAATACTGCAGAGAGCAATACCACATATGGACTGGATGTAACAGGAGCTGGTGTGAGCCAACTAGGACAGAAGTAAGCCAGTGCCTGTACAGCCTTCTCTTACAGAGGGTGAATCTGCTGCCAGGACATGTAGGTCCAGCACATAACGTCTACTTACTCATATCATGGTCATGACTTGCTGTGTGATTTAAAACAATACCCCAAATTGGTGACGGTGCATCCCGTACTGGCGTATGCCAAAAGCTCCTTTTGTGAGGTGCCACCTCACCAGCCTTCAGCACCCTTGCTCATTAAAGCCATTTGCCCAACGAGGGTCACTGGGAGCCAAGCGTGTGCTGGCTTTTGCAGGATTGGGCCAAGGGAATCTTGTGGTCAAGAAGACCGATAGAGAAGGCTACGATGTGTTCAAACCATCTACCCAACAAGCAAAAAAACCCAACACTGCTGTCCAAGAATCATCTAAAAAAATGCTCACTTCCACAATTTATACTTAAAAATTTTAAATGTTAAATAAACGTAGAATGGGGACTGTTCCAGAGCAGTGCTTCATTATTAAGGGAAAAGATTAGCATAAACACTAATTTTGCTCCAGTTAAGCTGCATTTGTGACTCAGCAATAATACGCCTGATCTTTATTTAACCTTCTTGGTTACTCCAGAATGAAAGAAATAGTCTTCGGTCTTTTCACTTTGGCAATGAAATAAAGAATACCTCAGGTAACATGAGAACATAACCTGTGGTCTTAATTCCACGATCCATACCAGTCCAATTTTAGTTGATTCCAATGGAATTTTTCTGACCCACATTTGGTTCAAAACCAAGCCAAAAAATCAAAGTGAAAAATGGCAGCAAACCAAGGGACTAATTGCCTCAGGATGGTAAGAGGAATACTCACACCTCAGTCCCCCATTCAGGTACACATAATTTCCAGTAATGCTAAAACTTCTTCCAGTAACTCTTCTCCTCTGTCCCAAAGTATTATAAATAACACCGGTCTGGCCCTATCGGTGCTGGAATATCACAAAACTGTTTAAAAATGTGCACCTTTTTTTCCCCATGATCTATTTACATACAAAGTTTACAGTTCCATTCACATATGAGGAGACAGGATGCACGCAGAAGAATAAAACTTGCTTTTAAACCGAGTTCTCCTGAAACCTTGGTGTGTGTCCCCAGGTGTGTGCAGAGGGTGTACCTGTATTTCAAACACCACGCAAGGATTCTGCTTTAGTAAAAGCAATGCTTAGTTTTGCATATAG
>JANHGO010000033.1:40933237-41006877 GCA_024606505.1 Aquila spilogaster
TCTCCCCAGAGAGAGCTTCCCACCATCCTCTGCTCTGTTCTGAACAAATGAGGTAGGATTAAAAGAGAATAATTGCTCCTGGGCAGTCAGTTCATGGCCGGCCACGTGGTGATTCCACACACGTTGGACAGAAATTTTAATTTAATGCAGAGTTGCTAATCAACATCAAACACACGAACGTCGATGGCTGATAAAATTTAATTGAGCGTTTGTTTGAAAGTATTGCAGGAAGTATGTACTTGAAGCATCAAAGGTTGGGTTTCAGAACTTCAGACAATACTCCTGTTATGTTTCTGGGAACTGCCAGTCTTCCAGGCCCTTTCCATTCATTCCCATTTACCCTGAAACTGCCTTCTAACCCTTCTTTGCTAACAGCAGAAGTTGGAAGGCATGTGGTGGATGGGGCAGGCATTGGTAGAAGGGGAAAGCAATCTGGCAACTGAATGTGTGGTCCTAGAGAAAGGGAGTCCTTCCCAGCCTGAGCTATGGAGCTCTGGTGAGGTGTTGCAGGTGTTCTGCAGCTCCTGGTCGTTTCCATTACTGTGCCCATCTGTGATCTTGTTTGAAGCATTAAACCCTCACTATTTAAACAGAAATCAGCAGAATGTGCTCTGGATACATAACTTTGACCTCCCAAGAAAGCTACATCTTTCTGTGTGTCTCTTGCCTCTCTGTAAAATAAGGGCAATAGAACATTTTCAGGGGGGTTAAATAAGTTTGTTAATACCCTCCAAGGACTTGGATGCTGTAGTGCAGTGCGGATGAGGCCATGGGGAAAAGACAAATTCTGTCCTCACCATGGGGTTGGACAGTATGCCATGAAGAAGGCCAACAGTCTCATGCTGAGCTTTTACAAGAAGAAAACAACATATTAAATGACTGCTGATTAAGTAAGCACTTTTCATTCTTTGCATTGGAATAAGGTAGGAATGCCAGAGGAAAAGTCTTATGTGGTATCTTATTGAAGACTGTAATAACTCTTTCTGTGTAAGGGTTAAGGTGGGTGATTTGCCTCAGTTTTCTGTGAGGGATTGAAAGCTTCCAAATGCTACCCACAAGCATGTACATTAAACTAAGACAAAGAAACTATGCAAACAGCAACAGGAAATCAGCTCTGCAGATGTTATGTCTGTGTGATTGACCAGCTGGTGGATGACTCAGCCCAACATAGACAAGTTGACAGCAGTGATAGGCTGACCTTCTCTGGGTTGATAGATGCTAGGGGTGTAGGGCTCCTTTGTCAGGAGTTGGACAGAAGGTGACTTGTCCCATCCCTTTCCCTATGCTTGCCCTCATCATTTCTAGATACCTCCTGTGGCTATGGTCTCGGGCTGACTTCTGTCTATGGACAGTCCTGGTGTCTCCTTTCTTCCCTCCCATTACTACAGAATGTCTACTCTACTTATGACCCTTTGGCCTTGGACTTTGGGTGGGTTTTTGGGGTTGTTCTCCCCCCCCCCATGTTAAATCAATCTTTCTTTCAGTGAAGAAAGTAGCTAGCTGCAGAACAACAGGCAGCCTAGAGCAGCGGCTGCAAGAGGAGTCCCATAGCTTTCCTTTAATTCCTGGCAGAACTTGTCCTATAGGGATGTTGCACATGCAGTGCAGTCAGGTTTGGCCAAATACAGTGGATTTTCAGAAAATGCTAAACGTACATTTTTAGCAGAAGGGCTTTTCCACCGATGAGTAGGAAAACCTTACTTTACAGAGAGGAGGGTGCTGGGGGTGTTTGAAAAACAAACACGTTACATCATTTTACACAGAAAATGACAAAATGAACAACTTCTGTCACCCTCACCCTTCAGAAATGGCCCAAAACTTATGCTGCTGTGTGAAGGGTGTTCAGCAGCTGATATACTGCAGCTCTGCCTGCAGCGTCCTGCATTTGCGTCGCTACTGGCAGCAGTGGCCTGAAGCTGTTGGAAGATTTAAAATTGGTTATTGGAACAACTTGATAGAGCCAGGAAGAAAACCCAGCAAGCGTTAAGACCTGAAGGTGAACCTACATGTCCAAGAGCTCATTTATTTGGATATTGGCTGTGCCATAAGAGCTCCTATGTCTCTGTACAGATCTTTCTAGCCTTCAGCATGTTAAGCAGAGTGTGCTGGACATCATAGTGCTGTGGCCCCATGAATTAGAAGTGAGCTTGGAAGAGCATAAAGGAAATACACCCTGGTTAGTATGGGGCCTGGAGGCTGAGGTCTGCTCTGATACGGTAGAGCCATGAGGGTGCGTCATCTTCCCCTGCAGCTGCTATGTTTCACCTGCCTGTGGTCAACCAGGAGCTCCAGGTAGCCTCTGCTCCAAGGAAAGCCTCCTGCATTTAGAGGCTTAGGTGTTCTCCCACAGGCCCTAAGCAGTGAGGAATGCAGAAATGAGTTGTATCAAGCCATCTCCCTTCTTTCCTGCTGCCTCATGCATCTCTCGCTGCTCTCCATGCCCAGAGATGTGTCCCACCACTAGCTCCTCCCAAGAAGCTCCCCAGCAGTCTCTGTTGTGCTGATTCAGCTGATGAGCAAAAAACCTCTAGAAGAAAAAGACCACGCTGCCTTCTTCCTGGTGACATTCTCACCACAGAGGACTGACAGATTACAGATCACAGAGTAAGTGGCAATATCCTACCGAAGATCAGGTGAGACAAAATCTTAAAATGACAACAAAACTACAGAATAAGTAGTGGAGAATTAATGGGATTCAGGAATTTCTCTACTCCTCACAGTCACCAAGTGTACAATGCCAGGGATCATTTTCCATGTGATGCTGACTTTTGCATTTGTCACTTGATACCTTTTTCTTTGAATGTGGCAATCAGAAGTTTTTTTTAAAACTTACTTTTCCCCAGCCTTCTTTGTAAGCAATCCCAAATCATGTTCATGCTCACAGATTCCCCCAGTAATTCAGGAACAGATGTAGGACTTGTGTCCATTGTTTAAGAATTGCTATGTATAGTATAACTAACAGCTAGAAGAAGAGGCTATCAGCCTCTGCTATAGGCTAGCCCTGGTCTGGTTACTGAAATTCGGGAATGAAGTTGAATCTCTCAACTGTGTTCTTGTGATCAGTACATTCTATAGGGGAGAGCATGTCTTGTTTATTCCAGCATCCTGCTCTCTTCAAAAACATCTACATCCTTATTTTGCTTGACATAGAACATAGACCTGTTGGAGCATGTCCAGAGGAGGGCCACAAAAGCATTTCAAGGGATGGAACACCTCTCCTACAAGGACAGGCTGAGAGAGCTGGGGCTGTTCAGCCTGGAGAAGAGAAGGCTCCAGGAGACCTGAGAGCGGCTTTTCAGTGTCTGCAGGGGACTGTAAGAAGGAAGGGGACAGACTCTTTAGTGGGATCTGCTGTGGTTGGACAAGGGGACACGGTTTCAAACCAGAACAGGGGAGATTTAGGTCGGTTATAAGGAAGGAGTTTTTTACAATAAAGTGGTGAGGCACTGGCACAGGTTGCCCAGGGAGGTGGTGGTTGCCCCATCCCTGCAGACAGCCGCGGTCGGGCTGGACGGGGCTCTAAACTCCTAATCTGGCTGTAGGTGTCCCTGTTCACTGCAGGGTGTTGGACCACATGGCCTGTAGAGGTCCCTTCCCACTCCAGCTATCTATGACTCTACACGGTAAAGTTTCCACCCCCGGGTTCCCCCCAGCGCCCAGCCACCCCTCAGCCGCCCGCCCGTCCACATCCCCGCTTCCCATTGGCCGAACCGCCCGCCAATCAGCGGCGGTTGCCATGGGGACGCCCGCGCCGCTCCACCGCTCCGAGGGGCGGAGCGGCGGCGCCATGGGGGCGGGGCGAGCGGCGGGCACCGGCACCGATGCACGGTGCGGACGAGGAAGAGGAGGCGGCGGCGGTGGCGAGGGGGTCGCGGGTGAGCGCGGCGAGCACGCAGACCGACAGCATGGCCGGTGAGCGCCGCCACGTGTCCGCCGCGGGGCGCGCTGGGGCGGGGCGGGACGCCGTGAAGGGCGAGCGGCCGCTAACGGCTGGCCTCAGCGCGCGGCCTGCGGGCGGCTGGGTGCTGAGCGAGCGGGGAGCGACTTGTCGCCTGGACGGCTGCGAGGCGGGTACCTCCCTGCAGAGAGGGGCTGAGGCCCTGCGGCGTGTCCGGGGAGGGGCGGCTGAGCTGTGACGGGTCTGGGACAGAGGACTGATGGGGGGCGGCGAAGGGAGCTGGGGTTGTATGGCTGGACTGTACAGTGCCTAAAAAGTGGTGGGATGGGCGTAGCCAGGAGGCTGTTGTCAGTGGCGCCGTGTCCAGGAGGAGGCCATTGGTGAGTGGTGTCCCACACGGGTCCATGCTGAGCCCGGTGCTGTGTAACACCTTTATCAATGACATAGACAGTGGGATCGAGTGTACCCTCTGCAAGTTTGCTGGTGACACCAAGCTGGGCGGTGCGGTTGACACAACAGAAAGAAGGGATGCCATCCAAAGGGACCGGGGCAGACTTGAGAAGTGGGCCCACAGGAACGTAATTCAGCAAGGCCCCATGCAAGGTGTTGTGCTTGGATTGGGGCAGCCCCAGATACGAGTACAAACTGGGAAATAACTCACCAAGAGCAGCCCTGCAGAGAGCAACTTAGGGGACCTGATGGACAAAAAGATGGACATGAGCCAGCACTGTGCTCTTGCAGCCCAGAAGGCCAACTGTATCCTGCGCTGCACCAACAGAGGGGTGGCAGCAGGGAGACGGAGCGCATTGTCCCCCTCTGCTCTGCCCTCATGAGACCCCATCTGGAGTACTGCATCCAAGCCTGAGACCCCCAGTACAGGAGGGATGTGGAGTTGTTGGAGCAGGTCCAGAGGAGGGCCACGAAGATGCTCAGAGGGCTGGAGCACCTTTATGAAGAAAGGTTGAGGGAGTTGGGTTTGTTGAGCTTGGAGAAGAGAAAGCTCCTGGGAGACCTCATTGCCACCTTCCAGTACTTGAAGGGAGCATATAAGCAGAAGGGGGACTGACTGTTTAGACAGATTGATAAGATGAGGGGAAATGGCTTTAAAGTAAAAGAGGGGAGATTTAGATTAGATATCAGGAAAAAATTCTTTTCTCTGAGGGCAGTGAGGCCCTGGCACAGGCTGTCCAGAGAAGCTGTGGGTGCCCCATCCCTGGACGCATTCAAGGCCAGGTTGGATGGGGCCCTGGGCAGCCTGAGCTGCTGGGTGGCACTGCCCATGGCAGGGAGTTGGAGCTTAATGATCTTTAAGGTTCCTTCCAACTTAAGCCATTCTATGATTTTTTAGTCTGGAGAAGAGGAGGCTTAGGGGAGACCTTATCATTCTCTACAGTGACTTGAAAGGAGGTTATCGCAAGGTGGGGGTCAGCTTCTTTTCCCAGGTAACAGCTATAGGACAAGAGAGAATGGCCTTAAGCTGTGCCCGGGCAGGTTCAGAATGGGTATTAGGGACAATTTATTCTCAGAAGGAGCAAAGAGACATTGTCACAGGCTGCCCAGGGAAGTGGTGGAGTCATCATCCCTGGAAGTGTTGAAGAACCATGTAGTTGTGGCACTGAGTGATATGGTTAGTGGGCATGGTGGTAATGGGCTGACAGTTGGACTAGATGATTGTAGTGGTCTTTTCCAGCCTTAATGGTTCTATGATTCATGCACAGCTTTGGGCTGAGGGCTACTGGCTCTTCTGGCAGGCAGTGGGGGTTTTGTCCTACTGTCTCTGTGAGAATCCCACTCTCAAGTAAGAGAGTGTTGCACTCTGCAGATGTCTTCTGTTTTCCAAGTGTTATGAGGATATAAGGATGTCACTGATCTCTTCCTTAACGACATTCAAAGCAGTGTTAGTTTTTGTATGATATGTTCTTATGAGACATTCAGACTCTCAACTGGGGATTCACATACTGCAAATCAGGCATAGTTACGTCTCATGGACATGCCCCATAGCAAGACCTTCAGCATTGCCCTTCACAGCTTGCACTCCATGAACACACTGTGCCTCGCTGCAGTGAGGTCCTTGACCTGCAGGAGGAAAATCTTGTCTTGTGTTTGAGGATGGGCTATGTTAATAGGGAAATGGAGGCTTTGAAGAAGGGCATTGGAGAAGAGCATGCCTGGCTTTGCTCTCATTAGCAAAGAGTAAATAAATAAAGATGCAAATACATGGAAATACTAACTGACCTTCCTTCTTTCCTTTTTCATCATGATGTCCTCCTGCTTCTCATGATAAATCTGTATCTACTTACAACAGGAAGCCAAGTTTGTACATTCTTCAGTTTGTTTTTCATGTGTTCAACATGTTGCACCTAGATTAGGTCCAATAAACCAATAGTTTCTGGCATATTCTATTTGGAGTCTACTCTGTATGATAAATTGCAATCCATTTTAGAAATTATGATGGTAGATGTGAGATGAAATAAATTTTGATGTTTTTTTAGCTTGCCGTTTGCAAACTGTACATGTGAGTGAGTGATCAGGGGCTGTAACAAGAATGAACTTGAATGTCGTAGAATCATTTAAGTTGGAAAAGACCACTGAGATCATCCAGTCCAGCTGTCATCCCATCCCCACCGTGCCCACTAATCCATGTCCCTCAGTGCCACATCCACACGGTTCTTGAACACCTCCAGGGGCAGTGACTCCACCACCTCCCTGGGCAGCCTGCGCCAGTGCCTCACCACTCGTTCTGAGAAGAAATTTTTCCAAATATCCAGTCTGAACCTCCTCTGGTGCAACTTGAGGCTGTTACCTCTAGTTGTGTTACTTACTTGGGAGATGAGGCCAACCCCCACCTCACCACAGACTCCTTTCAGGCAGCTGTAGAAAGCAGTAAGGTCTCCTCTGAGCTTCCTCTTCTCCAGACTGAACAATCCCAGTTCCCTCAGCCTCTCGTCATTAAGACTTGTGCTCCAGACCCCTCACAGCTTTGTTGCCCTTCTCTGGACACGCTCCAGAGCCTCAATATCTTTCTTGTAGTGAGAGGCTCAAAACTGAACACAGTACTCGAGGTGCAGCCTCACCAGTGCCGAGTACAGAGGGACGGTCACCTCCCTGCTCCTGCTGGCTGCGCTATTGCTGATACAAGCCAGGGTGCCATTGGCCTTCTTGGCTGCTTGTGCACACTGCTGGCTCGTGTTCAACCAGCTGTCAACTAACACCTTCTGATACTTTTCCTCTGTGCAGCTTTCTAGCCTCT
Source organism: Aquila spilogaster (assembly GCA_024606505.1). Lineage (NCBI taxonomy): Eukaryota > Metazoa > Chordata > Aves > Accipitriformes > Accipitridae > Aquila > Aquila spilogaster. The sequence goes on from JANHGO010000033.1 coordinate 40,940,386, forward strand.
CTGCCCCAAGCCTGCAGCAGTGCACAGGATTGTTGTGACCAAAGAGTACTTGGTCTTATCAAAGCTCATACAGTTGGCCTCAGCCCATTGATCCAGCCTGTCCTGATTCTTTTGTAGAGCCTTCCTTCCCCCAGGCAGATCAACACTTCCTCTCATCTTGGTGTCATCTGCAGTTTACTGAGGGTGCAACGTCCATTTAAGAGAATAAAACCTGCTTATTTAAGTATGGCTGGCAGAATTACTTTTAGTGTTTGTTTTTAGTACAAGTGAAGACAAGTCTTCACATGTGCTCCTTGCAGTGCACATTGCTAGCAAGCATGTCTAATGGGCTCACCATGTCCCCCTCACAGTGTTAGTGTGTGGGTGAAGGGGTGGCCCTAGCTATGCAGCCCAAGGAGTGTGGGATCAGGTGGTACTGCTAAGAGGGCTATAGCTGCTTTCCAAAATGCCTAATTTTGTTCTTCCTTCTGTATGAAAAATGCTGCAAAAATTCAGTATGAAAATGGTATTCCACTCATGAGTTGCATATGTTTTACTGCTGTCCTAAATATTTGGGTTCACTACTCTATCATTAGACTAACCCTCTCCCTTGTCAGCACTTGTGTGAGGCACAACTTCTTTACATCTGGAATGGCATAAGCATTAGTGAGCAATGCAGTGCTTTCTCCTTCAGCTGTGAGACACTTGGTAATGCTTAGTGCTGGGCCTCATAGAACACTGTCCAAATTTGGAGTAGATGAGACTCAAAGGAGCACAGGATGGTTGGTGGTGATTCTTTGCCGCCCCTTTGGTTACTCAGTCACAGTGACAGGTTTAAACGTTTTTGTTAAAACCTAAGCAGAATTTAAGAAGACTGTACAAATCCAGAAACAGATTTCTCCATAACTGGTGTGACGGAAGACTGCCCAGTGGCACGTCCTCTCATGCAGAGGGTGTCAGCGTAAGACCATAACGCATGCTGGGATAGCTCTCCACGTGATGAGCCTGAAGCTGAGTCATGAAATATGTCTCACATTCCTGTAAGCATCTGTAAATCATTTGATAACATGAGCTTAAGTTATGTGGGATATGCTCTGTGGTTCTTGCTGTCCACCTTTGAGTAGAATTAACTCGCTGCAAACATTCTGGGTTGACCTGCTTTCCAGTAGAGGACTGTGGATTTGGCTGCTATCATAGCAGAAGGGTTGATAATATACTTTCTGCAGCAGCCAAAGTGGAAAATATTCTTCAAAACTTTTATTTCTTTTATTTGTGTCTACGGAAAGCCTTTCTTCTACCTACCAGCTCAGTTAGAAAACTCTGGTGGTTGGGACTGGTGCTGGGAGAAGTATATATTAAGGCATTAAAGTTGATGATAAACTCTCATCATAAACAAAGTCTTGCTGCATTATAACACTTCTCTATCATTTCACAGAACGGAAACTTACACGTTTAGCTAATGAAAAGTGAGGAAATTTGTAAAACATAGAACTTGTGCCAGTTTTGTTTTCCTTTCTGGAAGCCTGGATGTTTCTGAAAGAAAAAGGATCTGGAAATGTAAAGGTAAAGAGAGGCAAGGTACTGCTCAGCCAGTTAGCCCATCTTGGCAATCTGATCTAGTACTTGGGCTAGTGGCTGGCAACCCTGCCTCTGGCAGGAGAGTTGGAACTTGGTGATGTCCCTTCCAACCCAAGCCATTCTGTGATTCTGTGACCTTGCCTCTAGCTCTGGTTGTGTTCTTCCTGGCAAAGTTATCCCCTAACCTAGGAAAAAAACATGGAATCTGGTGTGCCACCTTGGAAGGGTTGTTGACATCTACTCTACAGCATCCCCATGACTAAGATATACATCTCAGTTATTAAAACAATGTCATTTTTCTTTGTAAATGCTCTTCTAGTAACGATGTCTATCTTCTTCTAATGGCAGGTCAAATACCAAGGCTTTCTAAGGTCAATCTTTTTACTTTGTTCAGTCTCTGGATGGAGCTCTTTCCTTCTGCTGAACAACAGAAGAAATCACAGGTAAAATGTCAGAGCTTACTGTTAATTGGTCTTTCTGAACAGATGCTAACAGCTATGTAACCTAACTGCTTTGTACAGGATAGATAGTCTGGAGAAAAAAAGAAAAAACACGGACAGGTTTTTTTTTAGTATTACTTAGAGATAGAAGAAAATGTAGTGGTGAGAGAAAAGCAGCAGAACGGTTAAACAAGCTGCTACTTCTCAGAAAAACTTGAAAGGCAAGATATAACCCCAGCAGATGAAGCAAACAGGAAAAAACGCTGGTGGATATTTTGAAAAGCATAACAACGGAGACATGGTATGTACTGTGCATTTCTTAGTATCCACTGGTTATATCATTAAGATCAGCTTGACTGATGATGTAGAGAAAATCCGTAAAATGACAATGTTAATGATTGTAGAGAAGTTTTCTTATGCAGTGAATGTGCACAGAACTACTCGAAACATTTGTTGATCGAGAACTTGTAGTGACAATGAAAAGAAAGCATCCTCGAGGATGAGTCTTCTGTATAGCTGCCAGTTACACGTCAAAGTATGGGGGTATTTGCAGAGTGTCCTGGAACAGGGAGCCTCCATTTGTAATCAGAGTTCTTATTATCCTCTTTAAAATGACCACTTTGTGCACAGCAGACCCATGTGGTAAGATGCATCGCACGTATATCAACCAGGACAAGAAAAGATAGGATAATAATTTGAGTGACAAGTAGTTTGTTCAGAGTGTAGTACTGTATGTCCCAGACTGATTGCTGTGTTTGTGAAAGAGAGGTAGATGAACGCTATAGAGACTTTGAATATAGCTTGAAATTTAGTGATTCAGTTGGGAAATGTGCATGGGTTATATGTGGGACTTTGGTACATCCCTATTTCTGTAACAACAAGGAAATTGAATAATTTACAGACAAGTGTTTGGGTTACAGTTGGATTGCATAATGAGATCTGTTTAGCCAGCTTCATCAAACTAGCCAGTATTCAGTTTCCTCACAACACGTGGGAATCCAGATGTAAGAGGTTATGACTTGCAGGCTTTTTCCTATGCAGCTTATTTAGAACCACAATTCATTTCTATAAATGAGGAAACAGAAATAAAACTTGAGAACCAATTGGATCCCAGAATGATCAAGATTAAGACAGAAATTGAATTGATCAGCACTTCACAGTTTCTGAATGATTGAGAGAGGCTTTAAGTTGTAGTTGACAGAATTTTCTGTGCATCTCCTTAGTATTGTAGTGGGTAAAACTATGGTCAGAAAAAAACAGGAATTGGTGACAAGTCTTGGTTTGAAGTTTGATGGCGCAGTACTCAGGTATTAAGATCCACATGTCCACCACTGCTTAGTGGAAATACAACAGAGGTTATTTAATGATCCATATCAAAATTTGTACTGAGGAGGAATGTACTCCATTCCTGGTCGATCAGTGTTACCCAAGGAAAGGCTGTAATATCTCTGTGGATGTAATGCTAATAATCATGCATTATTTTCTGTAGGTAAAGAAGAGCGGTCTGGTTGTGGTGAAAAACATGACGATTATTGGTCTTCATTGCTCCAGTACAGACCTGCATGCTGGTCAGATTGCCCTCATTAAACATGGGTCGAGACTTAAAAACTGTGATCTTTACTTTTCCAGAAAACCATGTTCAACTTGCTTAAAAATGATTGTAAATGGTAAGCACTGACTGTAGTGTGGCAGGAATAAATGTTACACTTGCCACTGGTGGTATCAGAACACCTGATTTCTCTTTGATTAGCTCAGTTGTGAGTGCTGTTTGGCAGCTTATGGAAGCCTTCACTGTTATACTGAATGTGCATTCCCTGAATCTGATGATCAAGATGCTAGGGTTTGCTGATAAGACTGTATTTCTCTGTGCAGCAACTATGATTTATGGTGCTTGTCTCTCATGTGGGATGCAGCACTGAGATTCTGCCATACCCATTGCACTCTCTCAGAACAACCCTAAGCCTGATGACGGTCTAGGTTACTACATTTTTAACTTTCCTCTCATTACGTATTAGTGGCACAGAGAAAAGGTTGTGCAGAAATCACAAGGGAGTACTTTAGGGCTTCCTTTTTCCAAGTGAGATGAAGGCAAGACAGATTATTCGCTTCCTGCTGCAGGATCTGCTGGTACAGCCCTGCTGTAAGTTTTAGATTTGAATCTCTGCTGAGATTCAATTAGCAGTTTCTGTTAGCGTTGACTTTTCTGTGCCTTGGCAGCGTATTTGTTAGGTAAGATGCAAAATTATGCTGCCACAAAGATGTTAGAACTTAAGAAATTTCCATTTTTGCTTACGATCTGGTTATCAAATCAGGTAAGCTCTTGATACTGGCATCTGCTAGCATTGTTATTGCCCAGACATAGCTCAAGCAGCACTCGGGGCCTTAAAAGAGTAAAAACAGGATTAGGCGATAATGTATTGACTTTGAGGTTTGTGTTTGTACTTAAGTGGCTCCTTTTTCTGCATTATCTTCTCTTCCAGCTGGGGTGAACAGGATTTCTTACTGGCCAGCAGATCCTGAAATCAGCTTGCAGAATGAGGCATCCAATCCTGTGACGACTGGTGATGCAAAGCTCGATGCCAAAGCAGTAGAAAGGCTGAAGTCAAACAGTCGTGCTCGGGTGTGTGTGTTGCTTCAGCCCTTGGTGTGCTATATGGTGCAGTTTATTGAAGAAACCTCCACCAAGCTTGATTTTATTCAAAAAATAGCAAAATCTCAGCCTGACTTTAATACTGACTTTTATACCGCGTGTAGGCAAGAAAGAATAAAAGAGTATGAAAGTTTATTCCTGATTTCAAATGAGGAAACACACAAGCAAATATTGATGACAATAGGACTGGAGAACCTCTGTGAAAATCCGTACTTCAGCAATCTTAGGCAAAATATGAAGGATCTGGTCTTGGTCTTGGCCACGGTGGCTGCCAGCGTCCCTGTCTTCGGTTGCTTTGGATTTTACAGCAGTGAACCACAGCCAACAAATGAAACGTACCATCAGGGTTTGCCCCAAGAGATTGCGAGGCACTGTATGGTGCAAGCCAGGCTGCTCGCCTACCGGACAGGTGAGTCGTTGCAGCAGCGGGATAGGAATGGATCTCGTGTGATTAAGTAATAAATGTGAGGTCTTACTGGTTTGCCACCTCAGATCATCGTGCTGGTTTGCATGTATTCTTGGCACATGTGTTCTTATATACATATTGGTTCTCAGCATCTGTCAAAAAATGTACATGGCAAAGTCTTAGAATGGCTGGCCTTGGTGTTGGAGCACCCCCAGCATTTGCAGTAGACTCTCATGACTCTGAAGCTCTTGGTCTTCCTGTCTTTTCTCCTGTCCACAGAACAACCTTACTTACTCTAGGATGTAATTTATTGGTGCACATAACTTAGAAGTACCTTCTTTGTTATTTACTGCTGAAATTTATGTGTTTTAGAGGATCATAAAACAGGAGTCGGAGCTATTATTTGGGCAGAAGAAAAATCAGTAAGTATTGAAAAAGTCGCCTTCTCTTACCCTCACAATTCAGACACTTGTATCTGCTTTGGGCTTGTGTTTCTTTTACTTTGAATAATGGATAAACATTCACTTTGAACCCGTGTGTAAAGTTGTACATGTGTACAGTGCTGTAGAAAGCCCTGTACTTCTCACTGTTTTGTACCTAAGTTAAAGCCTTTTCACTGCTTATGCTCTCAAGATGAAGGAGAGGTATAAATTAGTTCAGTAAATGCCACGGTGTATCTGCCTAACTTTTCAGCATGCTTGCTTCCCTAGTTGCCAGTATTCCAGGTGTCCCAGCTAAGAAGTTTTTCACAGCTGCATACTCTCTGTGGTTCCTCTTTGCAGCTTTATTTTTGCAGCGGTCTCAGGGCAGTTGTAGCCTGACAGCCTCCCGGGGATATGTGTTGCAAGGATCAAAGTGATATTTTTCTGTAAATATTGTTCCTGTGCTTTTTCTCATCTAAAAATACAGATTTGATTTCTTTGTGTCTCCAGTTATGTGTGCTACCAGTCAAGGCAGCCTTACTCTGCATGCAGCTGCAGCCTGCTGTTCTTTTGGTTGTTAGAACAGCTCTGTGCAGACCTGCAGCAGTTGGCAGGAGCTGAGTTCTCTTGTAACTGCTATCACTTGATGTGAACTTACAACGCTTGCATACTAAACTAAATGTGAAAGCATACTGCACAACGCTTTGACTTAGTACTCAGTTTAAGCATCTCCGAATTTCATAATTTGCTTACTATTGCAGAGAAGCTGTGATGGAACAGGAGCGATGTATTTTGTAGGCTGTGGTTACAATGCCTTTCCTGTTGGATCTGAATATGCTGATTTTCCACACATGGATGATAAACAAAAAGATCGGGAAATCAGGAAGTTCAGATACATAATACATGCTGAGCAGAACGCCTTGACATTCAGGTAATGAGTTTATTTTCACCACCAAAGAAGAAAGAGATTTGAGACAGTTGAGGAACAACTTCATGACAGAAGCATGATGTCACTGCAAAGAAACGTGGATTGTGGTGTAGGCTGCAGTCACAGTCTTGTTTATACTTATGGGGCAGAACATGGATGTGCACAGACACAGTCAGCTGTGGGGTTTCTTCAGACTGAATCTAAGTGAGCTTGGTTTTGAAAGGATATTCACTCCAGCGTGTGGCAACCATCTTTCAGCTATAAGCCACTGCCTCCGGTTCCTGCGTGGACCGTGCTATAATCTGAAATATGGAAGCGTGGGAAGTGTTGAGGCTGTTGACACTATATGTGATGTGTGTGGAAAGGTAGGAGGGACTTTTCATTCCCAGGTAGTAAAACCAAATCAGATGGTGCTGTATGCTCCTGCATTTGAGCAGAAGCTGATTTTGAGAGCAGGTGCTAGACAGCACACTCGTTGCTTGTTCCTCTTGTCACCGTTCAGAACTGTCAAGATGTAAATTCTGAAGTTCTGTTTTCTTGTAGGTGTCGAGAAATAAAGCCGGACGAGAGAAGCATGATATTTGTGACAAAATGTCCTTGTGATGAATGTGTCCCTTTAATCAAAGGGGCTGGTATCAAGCAAATCTATGCAGGAGATGTTGATGCTGGAAAAAAGAAAGCAGACATATCATACATGAAGTTTGGTGAACTGGAGGGTGTAAGCAAATTCACCGTAAGTGTCTAAAATATGTGCTGCATACAAAAACCTGTGGGCAGCATTAGTGGGAGGGTGGAGCAAGCAGTCACAGAGCTGGCGTACAGGAGTGTTCTTCTGTGCTGTTTAATCAAGTGTGAGTGGCACTGAGCGACTGCTCTGGAGCCACTGGGGAGGAGTGCTATGCCATATGCTAGCTGGTGAGGCTGATTGTGCCTGGTTTCTGGGATGTCATTTCCTTGCAGATTGCCCTCTGACTTGTGGCTGCCTGCTGACATGGCGGTTCACCACAATGAAGTTCTCTTCAGACCTCCGTGCTACAGCATGGCAGCTGGTGTGGGAGATGGCTGCGTGCTTTCATAGGCCCTTCCGGTAGCTCCCCAAAGAGCTGTGATGGGTTTTGAAGGTGGCCAAGTGCACCTGTGCTCAGGGTGCTCACCATCCCATACTGCAGTACTGTTAGTCTGGGTGGGCTTGTTTCCCCTTCCAAGGGGAATAAATGGCCACACAAGCCCTAAGAGCTTTTTATCCTCAAAGGAAGTGTGTGTTTGAGCGGGAGCCCTTCTTTTCCCAGCTCGCAGTGAACAACTGAAGGGTGCTTCTTTCTTCCCTTGCACTTTCTGCTGTCTTCTGGAATGAATAAACTTTGTTTTCTTCTTTTACCAGTGGCAACTAAATCCGTGCCACCCTAATGCCAGTCAACTCCATGATCCCATGACGAGGGAAAGTAAGTGGTTTTTTCATTAATGTGTTTTATGATTGAAATCTGTAAGTAAGATCAGGCTTTAAACAAACCTGAATTCCTCTGGGGATTGACTTCAATTAGTTACATTTATTCTGTGACCTCTTCTCTAAACTTTTTGAATAGATGAGCTGACGGTAAGTCAAAAATACAAGCTTGTGTTAACAAATGCTTGGCACTTGCACGCATTGCAAAATCTGGTAATGCTATTGTTAAGATTGACAAATGCTGTTTTGCACTTAAATCATTTCAGACTACGTTACCATGTTTTATGTTGTGTTGTGTGAAGATTTTAAGGGACTTGGAGTGCCATTCTTCTCAGAAGAAATTGGACTTGGAGTCATTGAAATGAAGGAGAACCTACAGCAATGTTTTTGAGTGAACATTTATACATACATTGTTTTTTTCCCTTCATTTTTGTTATCTCTAATGGTAACTGGGGCACAGGTCCCCATATCCTTGTCTACCTGCACCGGTTTTCTGAGTTGCAGGAAATCCAGAGGGATCAGCCCTTTCCTATTCCAAGAGACAGTGTACATCACTTTACCCGCTGAGGGCTGCGTCTCCAACATTCAGCAAGTGTCAGTGAATGCCAGCGGGTGCCAGATTTTTCTGCAAGGAGGAATTCAGTGACACATCTTTGCTTCATCTTCCATGTGAGATGCATTTTGTCAGAAAGCCCCTCTGCTGTCATACCACCAACACCTACCTCTGACATCATGGGCTGACAAAGTAAGATAGGAGGCATTACTTTTGGGGCAGCTGTGGTACTGTCAGCCACGAGTCCTTAAAATGTTTCTCAGCCTGAGGTGAAAACCATGTGGAAAAATAAGTTAATAATTTCTGTGCTTCGAGCAGAAAAGGCGGAGAGCTGGCAGTTGCTCCAAGCTCTGAGTACCTTGCTAGGAGCATAAACAAGACTGTAGGTGTTTTTGTAGCACATGAATAGCTACAGACCACAAGCTAATTCCTAACGGGTAGAGAGCTGTGGAGAAATCTCTTCATAGCAATTTCCTTAGGGATCGTGGGAAAAAAGGAAGAGGGAGGGCTTCAGGGCAGCGTTTAGTAATCACTGCATAATGTCAGGGTGTGTTTGTCCCTCTGTGTCCTAATGGGTTTCAGCTGGAGAAAGATTCGCCCTGTGGTACTTTCGTTTGACATCTTTTTAACGGCGTTCACTTCTCTAACTGCTTTCTTTAGGATGGGATGCTTCCGTTTTCAACACTAAACTGTTTTAATTTGCTCTCTTTCTGCAACGTGTTCCTCTTGCAGTGACTATTGCGTGATCCCTTCATGGGAAAGAACACAACCTCTCCCATCCCCACCCAGTGGTATTCCTGTATGCGTTGAGTATTTGGACTGTGCTTCCTCTCGTATTAACACTTCACGTTTTGTTTTTTCTCTAGATGGAGTTCAGAAGACGAAATCAATAGATGACCAGCAGCACCAGAACAAGAAACTGTGTCTTGGTCACTACTGAATAACTAATTAAGCACCTCTGCAGTCTTGCTCTGTACTTTTTATAACGCAGCCTGTTTGCACTTTCAAATAACAAAGGATTTTATTTATTGTTTGGAAAGTGATTTTTAGAATAAGTTTATTTATGATGCCATGAATGTTTTACGGAATTACTTGAAGGTCTTTTTAATTTAGAAGATCCTGGGGAAAAAATGCTGCTTGTATTTTCTATGAAAGTAATTGGGTGGCAAATCATTGTTAATGCATAAAAACAAATACTGAAATTTGTTGCTGGTAGGTCAGAGGAATAATAAGATGTTATCTCATTGCTGCGTGGAGGAACTGAGGGAATGAATTTCTACATTCTGGGATAGCAGAATGCAGAAATAAGCTGTGGTTTGAGTAGAGCACTCAGAGGAATTCCCAAGAAAATGGTAGATAAGTCATCACTTGTAACTAGCCCAGTTCCTGAAAGTGGTCTTTGCTTCTCAGTCTGCATGTATAATGGAGACACTGCCGTTGGGACAGAAATGGTTGCTAGATAAGTGATTTGGAGATTAAGTTTGTATCTCATATATAACTTCTTCCACCTACCATAGCAGCACAGCTGTTTCCTTCTGTGGTACTTGCATTGCTGCGGTGTGTTCTTTGTTGCTTCCTCAAACGCATCCCACCTGAATTAATCTAGACCTTTGTCGCCCTCCTTAAAACCCTGGAGAGAGAGCCATGTCCTAGGATTCTGCTGTAGTTTCTCTTCATTCCTTGTAGGGTTTGGATAGCAAAGCTGTGATGGGACAGCACGCAAAGCGGCGTTAACATAGCATGAATTGCAGGGAATCTGTTCTCACCCAGTCTGGTCCTACAGTTTAAGGTAGGTTCTTGATGCTCGGAACTGCAGCAAGGAGTTGAGATTCCTTGCAGCCTATCAAATAACTTCATATCAGAACTGAGGAATGCTTGTATTCTCTTACCACCATGAGAATTTGCTCTGTCAGTCCAGTGAAACTGAAGTGAACTAGTGAACAGTCTAGTGAACTGAAGACAGCCGTGGGCTGCTGGGTGAGAGGTGTGTGCAGAGTCAGCAGCAGAAATCTCACCAGGCAAATGGCTTATCTCTGCCACCACTGCTGTCCTGCTAAGCAGGGTGCACATGGCTTCTTTTCCCAAGACCAGGATGAAAATATGACTCTGTTTGTCAACCTAGGGAAGGATGGTGAAATCCACTTCTTGCATCACACCTCAAAAAAGTGCATTTGCACAGTAGCTCATGAGGAAGTATCTGAACTACCACTTCTCTAACTGAACTGCCACCAGGTCTTGTGGTCCAGAGCACAGAGGCTGAGATCCTGGACCAGCAGGTCCAGCTTCAGGAGGTCTGTGTCTCATCTGTCAGCCTGAGAGTCTAGCTTGGGCCTGGGGAGGACATTACTGTTCTGGATGTCATGCACGCCTCACAGACTGATATTCTTCCTCTTGTCAAGTTTCATGGCTTGTAACTTCCATTTGAGGTTTAAGTCGGATATTGGTGCTTCATAAGCAAGACTGTCTTTATTATAATCTGTTTTAAATCAAATATTTTACTTTGTCATATATTTTCCTTCCACTTCTTGTAAGCATCCTGTGTTAGAGTGATTACTCTTGGCTTTTTCTACGGATGAGAAGAACACTGTGTAGATTAAAGCACCCCTGCACCCCCAAAACCTTTGTGTTTCCATCATCCATTGGCAGTGCTCTCCTGCTTGAGGTAGAAGTAGGGACAAAGGTGCAGCTTTAAGGCCTCTTGAGGTTTTATCCTTATCAGTCAGCTGTTAACAGGGAAAGAAGTCTCTTTACAGCAGTGGCTGAGACTGAAAAGTCCCTGAACGGTGGTAGGTGACCTGGGTACACGGAGAGGCGAATCACGATGTACACATCAAATATCACACGTTAAATAACTGCACCGCAGTGGATGCTGCTGGTAACCTTCATGAGGAGTTAAGATTTTACCTTCGGTTTTTATTGTTTTTTTAAAAAGGGGATTTTTGTACAAAACTTTCTGTGACACTTGGAATTGCTTTTCAGGCTGAAGGCTTGCAAGCCTGACTTGCTGCCGCGCTGTCTTTTGACAGATTCAGTGTCTATAGGCTCTGGTGATCAGTGTAACTCTGCTTTGTTTCTTGCTGGGATTGCAGAGTAGGAAGGACGTGACCGTGGGTTTCTCTCGACCCACAGTGCATATCATCTGCTCGCCCAGGGGAGACGCGCGAGGTCCTCTCCTGCAGTGTTTCTGCAAATGAACTCCAGGGTGTTTGGTTTCTTACATCAAAAGAAAAATGTATTTGAAATGAAGAAATGTCAAAGCTATATATTTTATATATACATATGAAATTTGTGTACGCATTTTGGGTCTCTTCATTCATTTCAGAGCAGTCCTTTCAAATGCAGGTGTGAGCTACTGCTAACAGTTTGGCCTCTGACTGAGAACTACAGACATTCTCTGCTAATTGTTTGCCTTACAGCAAAAGATGTTTTCTGCTAATAAATGATTCCGGCAGTAAGTACTGAAGTGTATTGCTGAGCTTTAAGGAGAACGTTTGGCTTTAATTGCCTACATCTGGTGAGCGACATCGCTTGGAGACTGGAAGGCAAAGCAGGCAGATGGTGTTTGCTGATTTCTAACAGATCCGAGTGGTCGTGTCACTGATGAAGGTGGTCACCGTGCCACTTACAGGGAGCTGACTCTGTTCTGCACTGCAAAGGAACTTCAGAGAGATGTTGTGTCAAACACTGCACTGATCGTCCTTGGGCTCCTTCTGTTTCCCAGGCTGTGCAGTGCCAGTTCTGCAGGCCATATACATGGGCATGGTCGGCCACCTGGACACGGGCATTTTCAGATACTGGGCAGAATGTGCCGCTCTGCGTTCTGCAGTTCTGTTCTCTTACAGAAGGTGGTAGCACACAGCAGCTTCCCCTGCAACTCCAGGCGCACCAAAACGATTCTCTTGAAATGCAGAACACCGCTGTGCGTTGCAGCACGCCTCCATCAACTGCCGCTCTGCTGGCGGCTCCCAGCCGCTCTCCTACTGCAGCATTCACACAGCTGACAGCTCGAAGTCGGAGAGGTTCCCACTTGATTCCTGGCAATGCTGCACCAAACAGAGCTCTGTGCGCAGTGCCGTACTCTGCCTTGGTGGAGCCTCATAAAGCCCAAACCCCGGCTGCAGGGTGGGGACTGGAGTGGAGAGGCAGCAGCCCACAGCTGGGGCTCTTCTTCCTCTTCTTCCTCTGACCAACAACCACCTTTCCACCCTCAGGCACTGAGCTCAGTCCCACAGCCATAACTCCCCCAGGTGTTGATCTCGGGGAAATGCTGAGCTCCTGGGGGAGAGCCGCTTAGACCCTGAATGAATGAACCCAAAGAAACAGCAAATTCCACCTTTAGCTCAAAGACCCCATCTTTATTTAACTAGGGATGTGCCCCCACCCGCTGTGAAACAGCAACACGGCGCTTAATGTCTCCTTCACCATTTCTTTGCTTTTTCTCCTTTCAAAGAGCTACGCAAGTTGGGTGTGGAGATGACCCAGCTAAGTGGTGTGCTGGCAATATCCTGCTTCAGGAGAAGTTCCTTGTATGATAAACTGAGGATCCCAAGAAGTCCTTTCGATGCAAGACCACCCCTTTTCCCTCTCTCTTTCCCACACATATGGACTTTCCTCTTTCCTCCAGCCCTGACTCCTGTGGTTGGATGGCTGCCATCGCAGCGGGCAGAGGACGGCAGCCAGGCACTTTCTGCTCACACAAACACCGGCAGTGGATATCACTTCTCCTCATGGTGCAGCCAGACCGCAGCCGGGGTGCCAGGAAAGGGACAGGAAGAATTTGGCACCACGCAGCCTGGCTCAAAGGGCAAGAGGGGAAAAAAAACCAACAGTCATAGAGATACGGCTTAATCGGTAATCATGCCTTTAATAGCTTGCAAGTATTTTCTTTTTCAGTTCCAGGCAACTAAGATGTACATTTTTCTGTGTATATCTGACATCTGAAAAAAAAAAAACAACAGTACAAACCCATGGCTCCACAATCTGTTCGGTTCCATCCCTTTTCTAAAGCACATAAATAAAAGTGTCGGTCACCCCAATATACAACAGTTTCATGAAGGAGAAAGCCTTGCTCCATTTTCACAATTCAGTTTCGCCTTCCTGTCTGAAGCATCAGCTCCAGCTTTGGCTGCACAACGGCCTTGCAACAAACAGGACAACTCAGGACTTCGGCTGGCAAGAAAAACTCACCGAATTTCCACTCCTTGCTCTCATACTCCATGTCCCGATGAAGCCCCAGAGAACACCTTCATTCCCACTGAAAAACAGAAGACCCCTGCACTGCCCCAACACGCCCAGGAAACACTGTTTGGATCACAGAGCTTATTCAACTTCAAATGTAAGCAGTGCAATGATTGCTGCTGCAGAACCTGAATCCACACGTGAATGGCCAGGGATAGAAAACACCAGGCAAGAAGCAGCCTTCAGCTGCTCCACGGCTCCTCAGCTTGATGTGAGCACCCAACCAACGCTCTCAGCTTTGAGAGAAGCTCCCTATGGCCCCAGGGCCATGCAGCAGCTCATGGCGAGGCTATGTCTCACCAAGAGAGGTGCTCTCTCCTTCCTCCCGCCGGGCACCCACAGTGCATGATTCTGCCTGGCCGGGTGTCTTTGCCCATCTCCCCAGCACAGACTGAACAGAAAACCTCTGATCTAGGGTTAAAGAAAGCTTAAAGACGAGACACAAAAAGGGAAAACGTGACCGTTGCTGCTTCTTAATCTCCCACTGTTTTGGCTAAAAAACAGAATCTGTAACTGCGGCTAACTCCAGAGACAAACGTACTCTTTCACAGTCGTGTGTGTGCAGCACTAGAACAAAGTCACAGCTACAGGTGCAGAGGGAAAGCATGGGCCCAGAGGAGCTCTTTGTGCGCTCCCCAACACGCGAGCCTGCCAACAGAGATAAGCAAAGAGCTCTGTCCTCCTTGAGCACAAATGGAAGTCTGCCAGACCGGCTTCTAGTACAGAGGGATTCTAAACTGACATAAATAATTATAGTCTTGATTAAAAATAATATATTATTCTAGGTTGTTTTTTTCTTTTAGTTTTCATGTAAAACCCCTATACTCTAGACATCTAGGAACAAGGACAAAATAAAAAACCCAGGCACTTGCTGTGCCTTCTCATCACTATTGCAGTGTTTAAGGGACACAAGTAACGAATGAGATTAATGCCTACAGTGGAAAATGAGCGGAGTTCTTCATGCCGTCGGCTTCTTCAAGTCTCGGATTTGCTTGATCAGGTAGTTCTTCTCGTCGGTGAACTGCTCGTCATCCGTCCTCTCTTTCTGGAAATTGCTCAGAAACTCGATGAGCTTGGGCTGGTTTTTCAACAGGATCTCCACGATGGGCTGTGTTTTGTTTGGACTGGCCACAAAAACCTGCATGCACACAAAGCAGGCACAGTGGGGAGAGAAGAGAGAGAGGAGCCGTCAGTCACAGCGCTGCCCCCGGGCTGCTGCTCCCCAGCCATGCGGGCTGGCAGAGCAGCACTGCACACACTTTGTCCCAAGGCACAGGGCGCGGAGCTACGGCCATGTTGGTTCAATGCAACCTGTGCAACCTGGTCTAGGGAGCCTGCTTTGGCAGGGGGGTTGGACTAGAGGATCTCTGGAGGTCCCTTCCAACCCCTACAATTCTGTGATTCTGTGATTCTGTGGAGCAAAGCTGTGCCTGCATGAGCAGTCATTTCCCCTCCGTTTTACTCTTGGTTGATAAAGCCCTTGATTGCAAACCCAGCTGCTGAGAGTGGGCTATCCATTCTCAGCCTCCCCCACATGCCAGACTTAGGACATTTGTTAATTATCAGGAGAACGGAAAAGCTCCGTGTCAGCTTTGATATCCTTTCCATACTAACCCAGGCCTAAAATTAGCCTTGCCAGCTTTGTTTTGGTTTGGAAGACACGTCAGAGGCTCTGCTTCCCCTGACTTAATCCGATCCCAGCAGCATGGAAATTTACAGCAGGCGGAGCAGCGCTGTGGGTGCACCCAGCTCTGGTCTGCCCTCAGCGGGGCTGAGCAGGGAGGTGGGCAATCCTCAGGGGGAATTTCTTTACTCAGAGGGTAGTGAGGCCATGGCACAGCTGCCCAAGAGAAGCTGTGGGTGCCCCATCCCTGGAGGCGTTCAAGGCCAGGTTGGATGGGGCCCTGGGCAGCCTGAGCTGCTGGGTGGCACTGCCCACAGCAGGGGGTTGGAACCGGGTGGGCTTTAAGGTTTCTTTCAACCCAAGCTACTCTATGGCTCTGTGATGGGACACCCAGACACTCACCAGCACTGTGGGCGAACTGTTCTTGTCAAATAACAACTTATTAAGGCTAAGCTGAGCTGCTCTCTCATTTTCCCTCTTGTCAAACCCTCAGCTCTGAACACCAGACCTGTGCTGATGCTTTCACATTTTCTCCAGCATACTGACAATAGGAACTCAGGGCTGGCGGTGGCAGGCTACTCCCAGGGACCCGAGGAGATGGGGGCTCAGCCAGTGCACCCCGTGCCCCGGAGGAGCTCCCATGTGGGCTGGTGCTGAGGTTGCCATGGCTGGTCAACAAAACAGTGCAGAGCACTTGTGCAATGACACAAATAACTTGAGCTATTCGCTACCCAACGAGAAGAAATTAAGGATGGACAGAACTGGAAAACAGCCAGTTTTCCTCCGAGCCTGTTCAAACCAGAATAAAAACAAACATCTGCTGACAGCACGGAATGGCATTTTGTCCGGCCCAGTGCAGGCAGCACCATCGCTCAGCCCAGCCCCACAGCTCCTGCAGGTTTCCCCTCCTGCCTTCTTGCCCACATGCAGACCTGGGCTATGTCCTGCCATGTGGGAGTTGGCTGCACACAGCTGTGTTACACGAGATGCAATGAACACAGTGACCTGTGCATGGCCAGGCTGCAGTCCGTCTGCAATGAATGGGGACATCTACAGCTTTATGCCACCCTGCAGCTTCCCAACAGCAGCACCCACAACCTAGACTCCCAGGGATCCCTTCAGGGCAGCCACCCCCCAGTAACAGCTGTCCTGCACGGTACTTCAGCCCTTCACAAAGCAACATCTGGCCAGGGACACAGCTGCCAGCGCTTGGGCATTTGCTTCACAGCCCCTCCACACCTAACAGACTGTCAATAGCACACTGCTGCCTGCAACATCTGGGGAGGTTCCGGTTGGGTATTAGGAAACATTTCTTCTCAGAAAGAGCAGTGATGCACTGGCACAGGCTGCCCAGGAAGGTGGGGGAGTCCCAGTCCCTGGAGGTGTTCAAGACCTGTGCAGATGTCGCACTGAGGGACGTGGTTAGTGGGCATGGTGGGGATGGGCTGATGGCTGGATGAGATGGCCTTAGAGATCCTTTCCAACCTGAATGATTCTGTGATTCTATGAACACAATATCCCTTCCTTTGCAAATAATGTTGATATTCTGCTACTGATCTGTTGTATTCCCACAGTTTGAGAAATAAAGAGTCTGGAGATGTAAATCTGAATGCACTTGGCTGTTTCTCACCCTGTGCCTGAGGTCTCGTGGTATGAATGCTCAGCTCTGGCTCAGTGACAGCAGCCCTGCACCCAACCCACACTGATGGAGGCCAGAAACGAAACTTCCAGCACCTGGACTGGCATAAGCCCCACAGCACCTGGACAGCTTCCTTTGAGGAAAGCAATGCATAGGCCTGAGGCAAGGGTGAGGAAAACAACCCAAGAGGATGATGCTGCAAGTTTCTCATTCTGGAGTTCAATTTCCACTCCATGACCAGCAGACAGAACTTAGAGGTTTCAGTAGTAAACCAGCATTTCAAACTCGTTCTACAACAAGTATTACCAAAGTCAATACAAACTTAGTTTAATAGAGGATGCCACATCCTGTTTCTCCCTCTGCTCAATTACTTATGGATTACTGTCTTCCCTTTGCAAAGCTGCCAGACTGAACTTTCACACACACCACCCTGACAGACTCTCCTGCTCAGTGTTGGCGGGGACTCACAAAGAGAGAACATTAAAGCACCACAGCCAAAATCGATTCTGCAAGTATCGACCCAGCAGCTTCACACAGCCCAGGATTGGGAGCCCTGTAAGGTTCTGCTTGTAAATGGGCCCCCCATTCAGAGCTCTGCATTGTCATAAGGATGGAGATCAATCTCTGTAAACAGCAATCACTATGAACGCCTGCTGGGACATTTTCACTGCCATGAGGTTTCACTGAAGCTAGAACACTTCAGGGAAAGTCTCCTTCACCTATGGCTTTGTTATAGGGGACTTAATTCTGATACATGAGAGACCTAAAACAGAGAGTATTCATATAAAAATTCCAACCCTAAAAATAGCCCTTTCAGCACCGTTCCATTTAGTGAATATTTTTAAAAGGACTGGAATGAAAAATCAACTGAGAAAAAGCCGCCCCAAGTGGAACTCTGACTCTCTTCTGCAGGAGAAGTCATACACCAAAATCACTTGGTTAGAGAATCCACCCTCACTTCATTACGATTAACCAGCAGCCATCGCCATCCTCAGGGAGTCCAGCAGAGGTGAGCACGGTGCTGGGATACCCCGCATAGAGTCTTTAAGACTTCAACTCGGAGTCACACACCATTGCAGCGTCAGGAAACTGCACACAGAAGTGCCCTGCAGCTCATGCTGCTCACAGCAGAACGCTTTGCCCTACAAACTCTCCAGCCGCAAGACAGAGGACGCACGGCTGCACAGCTGGCTTCAGGGTCAGATCCAGGGGACAGAGTCGGGACGGCCCCATTATGTGACCGTGCACAGAGCAGGCTGCAGCAGGCAGCGCCGCATGTGCATGAAAGGGAATGGAGAAATGAAACTGAGGTCACAAAACACAGTGTACTCACTCTATTTTTAGATGTACACAGTAAAATATATCTTGCTATATGTCTACTTGAGAACAAGGATTACATAATTGCAAGCCGAAGGGTTGTGGTCAACGTCTCTATGTCCAGGGGTCCGTTCTGGGACCAGTACTCTGTAACATCTTTATCACTGACACACATGATGGGATTGAGTGCACCCTCAGCAAGTTTGCAGACAGCACCAAGCTGAGTAGTGCAGTTGATATGAGAGAAGGAGGGGATGCCATCCAGAGGGACATGGACAGGCTTGAAAAGTGGACCCATGTGAACCTAATGACGTTCAACAAAGCCAAGTGCAAGGTGTGGTACCTGGGTAAGGGAAATCCCAGATACATGCAGACTGGAAGAACTCACTGAGAGCAGCCCTGCCAAGGACTTGGGGGGTCCTGGTGGATGAAAAGTTGAACACGAGCCAGCGGTGTGCATTTGCAGCCCAGAAGGCCAACTGTATCCTGCGCTGCATCAGCAGAGGGGTGGCAGCAGGGAGGGGAAGGGGATTGTGCCCCTCTGCTCTTGTCCCCATCTGCAGTACTGCATCCTGGCCTGGGGCCCCCAGCACAAGAAAGACAAGGAGCTGTTGGAGTGGGTCCAGAGGAGGACCACAAAAATGCTCAGAGGGCTGGAGCATCTGTCCTATGAAGAAAGGTTGAAGGAGTTGGGCTTGTTCAGGCAAGAGAAGAGAAGGCTCTGGGAAGACCTCACTGCAGTCTTCCAGTACCTGAAGGGAGCTTATAAACAGGAGGAAAATCAACTTTTCACACAGGCAGACAGTGACAGGACAAGGGGGAATGGTTTTAAAATAAAAGAGGAGAAATTTAGATTAGATGTCAAGGGGAAGTTCTTCACTGAGAGAGCAGTGAGGCTCTGGCACAGCTGCCCAAAGAAGCTATGGGTGCCCCATCCCTGGAGGCGTTCAAGGCCAGGTTGGATGGGGCCCTGGGCAGCCTGAGCTGCTGGGTGGCCCTGCCCATGGCAGGGGGGTGGAATTGGATGCGCTTCGGGATCTCTTCCAATCGAAGCCATTCTATGAAATACTGGCTAATCCTCCCCCCTGCACACACTGTGGGACATCCAGCTCTATATAACCAACAGCCTTCAGGGTGAGGCTGCAAGGCAGAAGCTCCATCTTGCTACAGCAACAGGAGGGGGAGGAAGAAGCTGGGAGGAAGATCAAGCATCTCCTGAGAGGAAAATGGAAGGAAGCACTGCAAGAAGACACTGTCTATCCTTGATTTCCCATCCAAAGCATCCAAGCTGAGTAGAATGCTCTCAGAGCAAAAGGGATTTTCAGCACCAAACAAACTGCCAAGTATTTCTGCACTTGAGGTGCTCATCATTCCAGTCTCTCTTACAATTCTGAATCCTCAATCATCAGAAATTGCCTTATAAACTCACATCTTTTGTTTTTTTTTTGGTTGGCTGCAGCATAGGAGAGTCAGAACCCAAATGCTCACAAAACAAGCACTTTTTCATTTCAAAGGTGTCTAACTGGTGAAACATCTACATCGAGTAATTCAAACCTAAATCTTTTGGCAGCTCAGACAGAGCAGCAATACCCACTTCTCAGCAGACCTTTGATTTCAAATCACTGTGGGCAGCGTGCTGTAATTTCAACCAGGCTGTAGAGGTATTTTGCAAGCACAATCTAAAAATGCAGGCACAGTTTAAAATTTATGAGATTAAAAGCTAAGGACCAGAGTTCTCTCCCAGTTACACCAGCACAGAATTATTACAGCTGATAAGAGAACTGTGCTCAGGGATACTAACCCAGAAACAGTGAGCAGCGACACTGCAGAATAGGGCACAAGAAAGGAGCAGCGTTTCCCTGTTCTCCTGAATATTTAAGGATTTCCTTTACTAGTTCTCCAGCAGTTCCAGTTCAATTTGAAAAGCAAAGTCAGAGGAAAATGCTCTTCTCTGACCTTCTCTACAAAGCTAATCCACAACCGGATTTTCTATAACATATTCCATACCTCCCCTGTCCACCTGGGAGAAGCTGAATGCTTTTAAATACAGATAAGCCAGCGTCTCAGTAAGGACCTATAATGGAGCTTTGCTTCACCTCCGGAGTTACTGTGCTGTGCTGCTGCTGTGATAAACAAGCAATTTCCAGCTGATTGGGTTCTGCTCTGAGTCTGCAATTCCCACACAACGAACACTGTGCATACAAGACAGCATAAGGCATTGCTTCAGTGCTACTGATGGGTAGTGCTGGAAAAAAACAGCACCATCCCATGGAGGATAGTATCTGAGGAACAGAGTTTGGTGCTTTGAACTGAAAAGATGTAACATCACCATCATGCACTATTTATTTTGCTCAATTTGATGTCCATGTGGTAGCAACTGCAAGTGGTTGAGCAAAGCTGAGTCTACAATCCCTGCACTGTAATTGGAAATGAGACATGAGGTGTGGGTAACGGAGAAGAAGGAAGGAATGGGAAGGCAGAATGGGAGCAACAGCAACGAGTGACACAGTTGCACGCTGGAATCATTCTGAATTATTCAAACTCCTTTCAAATGTTTCTTACAATAGTAAACTCAGCTCCTCCCAAGGCCTAGGCCGCACCTATCATTAATTCAGGACCAGCAATTCATGTGTTTCATACACACAAATATGGCATTTATTCACAGAATGGCAAACAGAGGGCAATCCTCTGAACCCTTCCCTCCACAGACATCCCAAAGCTGCAAGTGTTTTGAGCCTGACTGCTCTCATATCTTGAAGCCACAAACCTCCTGAAAAGGAGGACAAGTTACGGTGGTTCCGCTGACTGTGGAGGAAGTCAGCAAGGAAACAGCTTACCAAGCCTATTTCAAGGAGGGATTTTTTTCTTTTTTAATATTGCTCAAATCTTTTTTTGGGGAGGGGGAAATGAAAAGCTTTCTGGAGAAACTGTACATCCTCTGAGGATACACAATGAAAATCTGAAGCTTTTTTCCAAATCAGAAATGGCAGAACTACAAAACTCCATCTGTCACCATGAATGTGTGGAGGGTGATGCAACCTTTTCACAATAGCATGACTTCTGTCGTGATCTGGTATCTTTCCGAACCATTCTGGGGGAGGATATCCTCACAGTTGCCCTTTTTAAAAACTCATTAGCAACTCTATTTGCATAGTTTGAAATTATTGTTGCAATTCCAAAGGCAGCCTTGCATAGGAACAATTCAACTCACTCTCTGATCTAGTGCAGAGAACTTTTTTGAGAGGCAAACAGTAATCTCACCATATAGTATGAATCATTTCTGGAGGAGACTCAGGGGAGACCTTATTGCTCTCTACAACCGCTTGAGAGGAGGATTGGCCCCTTCTCCTGCATAATCAGCAGCAGAACTAGAGGGAATGGCCTGAAGTTGTGCCAGGGGAGATTCAGTGAGGTGCTGGAATGGGCTGCCCAGGGAGGTGGTGGAGTCACCGTCCCTGGAGAGATTCAAGAAACATATAGATGTTGTACTGAGGGACGTGGTTTAATGTGGAAGCATTGTTAGTAGGTGAACGGTTGGACTGGACAATCTTGGAGGTCTTTTCCACCCTTGGTGATTCTGTGATTCTATGATCATAATGAAAAGAAGGACATTATTTAGGTCTGGTAATTATTTAAGACTCTATTAATGATGAGTGCAAAAGGATGGAAAGATTGAAATAATTTCAAACTAGATTTATCAAATCTTTCTAATACCTTTACAAGCAAATAGTGTTCACACTGATAGACGGTATTAGTACCATCTACTTTTGGTCTTAACTAAAAAATTTTAAGACATTGTGGGGTTTTGTTGTTGTTTTAAGTATATTTACCCAGAATCACATGGTAAAATGACATAACAGCTGGGGAGAAGACCCAGAATAGTATCTAGAAGCTGCGCATTTTGGCACCGGTACCATCCACCTCATCACTGTGTGAGCGACCACCCTCAGCCCAGTTTGAAATGATGCTGCATAAAACCTGACCTAGTGGGGGGCAACCCTGCCCACGGCAGGGTGTTGAAACTAGATCTTTACGGTACTTCCCAACCCAAGCCATTCTATGATTCTATGAAAACAGAGGTTGCATGGTAAAGAGGTCTTCAAAGATGTTCTCAGACACTTGACATGACTGTAAACCCCAACGTTTAGCCATATTCTTCCAGGCTTTCTCTTGGTCACCTTGAAAGACACTTTTATGAGCAGAAAAGAAAGTCTGCCACCTTTACAGCTCATGATAGCTCACCTTGAACACATGGAATGCTTCAAATTGAATGTTGGGGCTCTTGTCGCGCAGCAAGTTCATCATCAGCTTTAGATTCTCCGGTTTGCTGATATATTTTGTCATGATGGCAAAGTTGTGTCTGTCTAGAATCAATTCACCCAGGAGCTATAGAAACAATTACAAAATAAAACAGCATTTTCAGTTTATCAAGTGATTTTTGAGTGGAAAAAAAGCAGCATACTTCAGTGTTTGCCTAAATTAACTAGGCCTGTTATCATGTAGTGAGTAACTTAATGCCCAACTTCCAAACTTTATAGTAGGGGTTACCACACATGAACTGAATGGAATAGGAGTTGGTATGAGCCAGCTAGAACAGAAGCAAGTATTAGTGCAACTGTCCCACAGAGGCACCCTTCATTTCAATGAGATGTTACAGGAACACACCTGTGTTCCCACCTGCATTCCAGTGCTGCAGCAGCAATAGACAAACATGGACTATGATGTTACTCCCAAGTTCATTTTAACTTATGAGCTGAATTGAAATACGAACTTGAGGTCAAAGGAAAAACAAAGGTGCTTATTCCATAGAAACAGTCCAATACTTCACCACACATTCAGGAAATGAAATTCACAGCAAACTCTTGTGCACTGTATGAAGATCATCCTCAAGCATTCCTTTTTGTTGTTGTTGTTAGAAAGTACACGCCTTCTTCATTGCCATACATGCATTTTGATATTTTGCATAACTTGCAAAACAAATTTAGAAGGAAAGTGCTAGGAAATTATACCTTACCTTCAAAGATTGTCTCTTTGTTACGTAATTCTCAGAATGAAGGAGTTTTTCATAATCCTCAAAGATCTAGACGAACAAGAAAACACAAATGCATTCACAGTTCATGTCCATCCTTCCTTCTCCCCATTCCTTTCTCCCGGTTCTTCCCACAGCAGAGGAGCAGCAGAAGTAGCAGGAGTGCCATCCTCTAACACTTCACTGCAGTGCCAGGCCTGGCTCTTGCAGCCTTTTTTCTTTGTTTGCTATCACGTAGTGAATTAATGTCCAGCAATACTCATCTGCCAAATACCACAGAAAGTGATACCACAGATGAACTGGATGTAAGAGGAGGTGGTATGAGCCAGCTAGGACAGAATTCAGCCACTGCCTGCACAGCTTTCTTTTATGGAGTGAATATGTCGCTAGGACACACAGGTCCAGCACATTACACCGACTCACGCATATCGTGGTTGTGACTTGCTCTGTGAATTAACAGGACATCCCAAATTGGTGACAGTGCATCCCAAACTGGCATGTGCCAAAAGCACTTTTGTGAGGTGTCACCTGCCTTCAACACCCCAACTCCTTAAAGCAATTTGCAGAATGAGGTTCACAAGGAATAGGGTGCACACTGGCTTTTGCAGGATTGGGTCAAAGGAGTCTTGAGGTCAAGAAGAGTGGCAGTGGTACTGTACATGCAAACCATCAACCAAACAAACCAACCCACTCCTGCCTGAGAAAAATCCTAATGACCAGGATTTATACTTCCAATTTTAAATTTTCAATAAAGACAGAATGGAAACTATTCCACCATAGTCCTTCATTACTAATAGAGAAAAGATTAGCAGAGACCTAATTTTGTTCCAGTTGAATTGCATTTATGACTGCAATAATCAGCCTGATCTTTATTTAACCTTCTTGGTAACTGTAGAATGAAAGAAATAGTCTTCGGTCCTTTTCCTTTGGCAATGAAATAAAGAATACCTAAGGTAACATGAGAACATAACCTGCAGTCTCAATCCTTTATCTGTATCAGACCAATTTTAGTTGATTCCAGTGGAATTTTTCTGACCAACATTTGGTTAAAAACATAGACAAAAAGTCAAAGAGAAGAATGGCAACAAATTAAGGGACTAAATTACTTTGGATGGTAAGACAAATAATGACATCTTAGTCCCACTGTTAGGTGCATATTACTTTCAATCATGCAAAAACTTCTTCCAGTAACTCTTTTCTCCTTTGTCCCCAGATGACACTGGTACGATCTTATCAATTCTGGAATATCAAAAAACTGCTTAAAAATGTGATCCATTTGTTTTTCCCTATGCTCTATCTACTTACTAACTTTGCAGTTCTGTTTACGCATGAGGAGATACAATGCAGAGATGAATAAATCTTTTTTTAAGCTATGAGCTCCCTTGAGAACTTGTCAGCTGTCCCCTTTGTGTGTGAGCAACTTGGGTACCTGTATTTTAAATGCCACATTTCGTAAAAGCAATGTTTATTTTGCAATCCTGTTCATCTATTTTATGTGGAGCATGAAATCCTGCACTAGTGAAAACACGCTTCTTCCAGCTAAGCACGAAGAGATTTTAGAAAGTTCTCCTATCATTTGTACTCACCGTATCATAATTTTGCTCCATAAAATCTGCTACCAACAACTTGTGCCTTGTTAACAAGTCCTGGAAAAGAACAAAGAAAGGCTACCTTGGAGAGTGTGCTTACTTCACAGTCTCCTTATTCTCAAATGTACTTTAATAGTTTGAACATACCATCCTTTACAAGCTATCTCCAACGTGATTCCTATAAACAAAGATCATTTTAAAACAATACTGCATGAAATTCAGTTGTTCTGTTTCTGCTAGGACTGTAAGGAAAATTCAGTCAACGCTAACAGAGTCAACATAAAGCTATTCTGAAGCTCTTTATATTCCTTCTTCCTCTCATCCTTTAGACTTATTTTCTGTGGTCAGTACTTTTGTGTACAGTAACATAACAATAAGCTGGGGTCAGGGAAAGGAGAAAAGCAAAATAACTCTTTATAGGGGGATCAGCTTTGGTCCCATAACCAACAGTGATCTCCATTCTGCCCCACAACTGGAAGAGTAAGGTAAGTTTGATTAACTAGTATTGCTCATTTCCAAAAATGCAACAGAGCAGCCTCTAATTTGGCCAGTGGATATATACATGATTTACTTAAAACCTAAAAGTTAAGCCCAGACCCCCGCTAGCAATCCAGGTTCCCTCCACAGCTATTCATTTCATTCCCAGAAAGGGCTCTCAGGTGGGTATGATGAGTTCCTCCTGCAGCTGTTCTTCTGCCCAAGACAGGCTTGGCAGCAGCAGGGGCCTTCAGACAGCTGAAGCTGAATCATCCCATTCCGAAAGGTGGATAACTAATTCAAATTTAAATTAAAGCAACCTCTTCCCAAGAACGGGAATGCTGGTGCTCAGTAGCAGAGGCAAATATTCAGCTCCAGAAGAAACCAAGTCTCTTTACTGGATGAATAGCTATAAGTAAAGTGGTGTTTGACGCATTTAATTTTTATCTTATTTTGTCTTTTAAAACATAGCACTGATCACAATAAATGCCTGATGAAGTCCATTCAAGTAGATGTTTATTTCAGTGAACGAGTTTCTGCTATCTTTTTCATCAACTTTTCCTTGGTTTCCTTATCCACAGAGACTGAAGCTGATGTAGATGTTATTTTTACCATCAATTATAAAAGAAAAACAGAGTGCTATAAAATCCAGTACATGATGTTTTTAAAACATTCCTTTCTTTAGCAGGATTGCAATTATACCAGCTTAAAAGGCTGAGCACAAGAAATGTGATTCACAAGCTTTGATGCACGGCACTTTTGAAGCAAGTACAACGTTTTTCAATAGGGGGCACAAATGGAATATAATCCAAAATGAGTTTCTCCTAGGAAATCACAAGGCAGTGCGGAGCAGCAGTATTCAGCCAGCACTATTTTCACTCTCCCCTAGAACACTCCAAAGCTGACTGTCTCTAAATATAATCTACTTTCCTTTGCATTTTGAGCAGCTCTGCTTCCTCTCTGCTGTGCACCTGGCTGAATTTCATTCAGAAGTACATCTTGACAGCCTTAAAAATTGTAATACTTTCCTACTACAAATACCCCCAAACTTTAACTCACGTTTAACTAAATCCTCCTCTGGTGCACAGAATACCGAAGTCTTTCAGCTCTCAACCAGACACGCTGGTGGCAACACTACAAACCTAACGTGTGGGAAACAGAACTGATAGCACTGAGCTCAGTAATCCACCCCATAAGTAATCGTAGCACTTATTTTTATGCTATTAGAAATGAGGTAGTTCCACGTATCATGATTCAACTGCTTCCACATTGCTTCTTGCTGTTCCAGTTACTTAGAGTAATGGTCAAATAGGAGGTGAGATGAACAGCTGGTTTATTTCCAGAACTGGGTATCTATCAGGTGCTAAAAGGTAATTTAAAACAAAATGCAGTTTACTGACTTGCCACAAGCATTTTAAGAGGTGATTTCTGACCTAACAACTGCCCTTGTACTTCTCTCCTTCTAATACACATGAAGATGTAGAATCCTATTTTTAAATCCTGCTAAAAATATGTTCAGATCATAAGGGACAGAAATGAGCTCCACAGCTGCAGATCCATGAAGGATGACCAATCCCTCTTGCCTTGGGGGAGTTGCAGCAGACTCTAGCCTCTGTCACAGCTTAACCGACCCATGTCCACATCCCACCTCCAACGTGGGGGGAAGACTGTGCCCATCACTTGGCCACACAACCCGCTGTTGTGCTCGGGGCAGAACCCAGGCAAAGGATGCATATTTCTTCTGTCCAGCTGGGAACAGAGTCCAAGAACACTTTCATGAGCGTGTGGTAAAACTCCAGAGAGGGAGGATTTAAATTGTTCCATTACAGTGTGGTATTTTTCTACAGTCCTACACACACGTATTTTAACTTCAGGTTCTGTGCTTCTTTCACTTTCATAATGCCTAACTAATGGACACAGTGACAGCACAACTTATTCAATAGCAGTATCTTCCAATTGTTTTAAGGGGTGGTTTGAACTGGTCATCCTGCTCAGCTGATTACTTATGAACACAACATTATTTCCACTGTTCAGATCTTCAACCAATTCCATCAGTTGGTGAAACTGAGGCCAGGTCTCAGTATGCGGTAAATTGCTGAGCTGACATTCCTGACAGATACTCCTAAGGTCCATCTAATCACATTTCTGATTAGCTCTGAGAAGAAAGAATGAACAACTTGTTTCTATGACAGCAAAGAACCCAATGATAATGGGGGGAGGGGGGGAAGTTTTGTATATATTTAGACAATTCTTTACCTGAAAAGAATTTTCTCCAGCTTAAGTTATTTTTCAGAAATAAACCAATCTTCCCTGTATATTTTGACCACAGGCACCACATTGTGCTTAAAAACTACATTAGCCCCATGCAGGAAAGATGATGGTCATAAACAAATTCCATAAAATTCAGCAAGCTTCTCCCAGCTTTTTCAATATAAACATACACTTGAAAAAGAGCGTAGGCCACACGGTCCCAGCATTCAGTGCTGAAGTGAAAGGCAAACCCTGCCTCCTGCTTTTGGTCCACTCCTGCTGCACTGAGGGGACCCACAGATTGTCCCCAGGAGCTTCACATCTGTTGGGAAACCCCAGTGGGAAATGGCAGCTGGCCTTTATAGCATTCCCTCACACTCTCTGGTACAATTAAGCCCTTTGTCTCTCGCACATAAGAAGGTGGCAGTGTTTTAGTTGTGACTGGAAAAGCTCCATGAAGCCTCTCCTTTTGTCCTACCTTTCCATACTTTCAGAGCTACCAGTGTCAAATCAAAAGACAAGTCCCCACACCACCACACAAACTAGGGCTACCGTAACACCAAGGCCTTCCTCCAGCGTACACTGCCATGGTACTTTTACATACTTGGCTCTTCACAGTACAGTCCTTGCACTAAACCACGTGTATGTAATCATACAAACAAAAAATGTAATCATTCAAACATGTAAAAACAATAGTCAGAGGCACAGCATTAGGCTAAACTTGGCTCTCAAGCTCACAAGGGTCAGCAAAAATTAGAGGTTTTCATAAGTGAATTTTATGTGATTCCTTCTATTGGCTGTTTGTGGTCATGGCAGGTAGTGGTTTTAACTCAGGGAAAGCTAGGGAAGGAAGAAAGGTTATGCATTCCACAAAAACTGTACATAATGCATCATTAATTTGAGTTTTAAATAGTTGCACTAAGGGCCTTTGGGCATCAAGATGAAGAACGTTAGTGAAACGTAAATCTGTGCAGAACTGAAGATTCTTTGCAGACTTAATCACGGTTGTGAATCCTGTTACAAACTCACCAAGGATTCATTATGCCCCTGACCAAACAATGAAAAATCCACTCAGTTTAAGCGCAATACAATATTCAATGATCACTACTGATGGAATGCCATTTTTGACACGACACTAAGATACAGGTATCAAATAAATTACCTTGAATGTAGCAAAGGCATCAGATGCTATATCAAATGTTGACATTTCCACATACTTGAAAAAGTCTCTGAACTGTTCCGAAAAAAGTATGATTTTGGCCAATGGTTCATGCCGGATGCACTCTCTCAGCATAATTCCACAGCGTAAGGCAATATTTGGGGACTCATAGCTGGAGAATGAAAGGAAATAAAAAAGATCAAACACAGAAGAACAAAAATAAGCAGGCAATTTTATAGCAATAGGGAAATTTGTAGCATAGGAAATATATGTGCCAGAGTGGATACAGCACACGTTCAGCCTTTCCCAACGAGACTACTGTATCCAGCTTCAGGAGTGCAGCCCACAGTGCAGAAGTATACACACAAATAAAGCTGCCAGCACTCCTTGTTACAGACTTCTGTCTTCACAAGCCAATGCACATTTCAGCATGAATGTGCATTACACCTCCTCTCTGTGAAGAGAATGTAAAATGCATAAGGTTTTATCAGAATTCCTTTACCCTCTTGGATTTACAAAAAAGCAAAGCCCATTCAATAGAACAGTTTCCTTTTTCAGACGTAATTCTGAACTGCTCAGTTTATCCAAGAAAAACACAACACCTCATGACCATCCATCAACTCCCACTCTTCTAGAGAGCATCACTCTTCAATACTAATGTCTAATGAGGAAGGTAGGAAGAGTTTCCAGAGACAGTATGATTAAGCTTTTGCAGCCCTGAAGACCCTTCCTGAAGTTTAGGAGAAATTCTGCTCAATCCCTCCTCTGCAGAGGCTAAGGGTTTATTCAGGAGACAACGGTTTGTTCCACAAGTTACAATCCCACTATGGCAGACACATCATCATAGAGAGGAGCCAGCACACTTCTCAGTCTTGGAAAGGGAGGTGAGGGGTGTGGGGGTGGAAATTCAGATAATCTTTCTATATAAAGTCATGATGTCTTTAAATTAATCCAAAACAAAACTGCGAGAAACAATTTAGAAGAAGAAAAAAAAAAGAATGCAATCAGTCAGGAAAGACTTAAAACGAACTTCTTCCAGCAATATTCAGTCATGTGAAAGTGATGAAGTCCAAGGGGACAGAAAACACACTCTGTTTCAATAAGCTGGTTATGCTATATCAGAACTGTGTATTATCACACAGAGCTTATCAGCATCATTTTTCCTTTGCACAATTAATTCCTAGCACTAAGCCAAAAGGAAAAAAAAAAAAGACAAAATGCCATCTGTGCTGTGAGTGAGTGGGCCCTCAAATTTACCACCAGCATTCAATTTAAAAGAATTGTAGTGTTCTGAGAGCATACCAGAGCTGCATATTTCAACCTGATGTCAACAATAGTTGGCTTAATGAAAAATGAACTGCTATTCCAAAAAGGCAAATGAAACTTCCCACCCTCAAGTAGATGCAACCATCAAGCCCCTGCTTGTTTCCTTTTGGGGAGCATTTGCAACCCTGAACTTAAAACTCTCCAGACAACAGACACTGGTTACTGTTTTCTGTTAAGGCACACCTCTCCTCTTACCCATTAACAGGAATACTAATTTTCAAACAGAAAGAAGCAGAGTTGCTCCTAGGAGTGCAGCCAGGAAAATATTTAATACTTGGCTAAGAAATATTTTGGTTGGAATAAAAGCAAATTACATTGTTTCCAGCACAATAACTTTTTAAAACACGACCATCAACAAAGTCATTCTTAGTCAAATGCTCCATTATCTAGAGCTGGGTTATGGACCTTTGACTGCTCACATAAGCAAGGGAAGTTGGGCTTGGCTCCTGGAATATGCCTGGAAGAAGTTTACAGGCTGCCTGGTCATAACTAGCACATTATCTGCACCCACATTTCCATGCAAGTAATCAGTTAGGAATGATAAAGATGTTCTTCTAATGAGCAATTATTACTCTATGCAGTTCTCTTTTGTTCAGCTGAACTCATAACCTGAAGAAATCCCCACGTACTGGCTACAGAGGGCAACCAGAAAAAGACATAATGGACTCGCGATTTTTCAGAACATTTATTGTGGAGGCTGAAAAAAGCAAGTCTGAGAGCAGAGTTGTATCTTGGTGCAAAGGGAATTCTACTAGAGCAGAAGATGGTACAAGGTACGGATGCACAATGAAGGAGATTACAAAGACATCAAGCCTGGAAGATGGAAGGTCAGGGCAGACAGCTCTATTCTCATCTCTTTACTAACTACCGTAGATTGAGCTTGTCCTTAGAAAAACTCAAGGGGTATTCTGCAACACCAGCCAATATACCAATATAACTTAAATTTTAACTTCACTGTGATATGAAGAGATCATCACAAGTCAGGGCAGTGACTGAGTACTTTAGAGACTGCATGTGGCATGAGAGATATTCACAAATGGTCTTATACATTTGTAACTCGTGAGAAACAACAAAAAAAGAGTCATGAACTTTAAGTCTGCTATAATCACTGTACTAAAAAGGGAAAATATTTTAACTTATAAAGGACCAAATTATTTCTGAGCTAGTGCGATACCCTGACACCAGAGGAAGACTTGAATCAAATTAGGTCCAAATATATCAGATACTCCATACACCAAACATTGCATTCACATAGAATCCTACTGATACATGAAGTCTGCTCGTACAGAAGATGCTATTAGAGCAAGTCCTCATGCAGCAGAGTCAATTAACCTACCAAAAAAAAAAAAAAGAAAGTAGTGAACTATGCACTACATGCCTTTCTGAAGCTGAGAATCGGGGAGGGAGTAGACAAGAAAATAAAGTGAGGCCTAAAAAAAAGGTAGGAACAATTATCTCAAAATGGTAGTGCCACTGGAGTATTAGGCAGGAAGTACTGGGAGGGAGCCTTGATTCAGGATCCTTCCCACTCAACAGAGCTCACATTATGCAGTGAAAAAGCAACCTTTTGTTGATACTCTTGTGAATTGACTGTCATGAGGCAGAGGAAATTTTGCATCCAATACAAGTAAAACAATGACTAGCCTTCACAACAGTTCCAGGCTGCTTCTTCTACAGCCATGGTTGAAATAGTTTTTTTTTTTTTTCTCTACAAATAATGCCATATAACAAACATTAAATGGTACCAGCAAGCCAAATCTACTTTCCTTTCCTTTAAGCAGATTTAGTGTATTCCACTTAGCATTAAATAAACATGAAAACATGCCCTTAAATAACACTGTCAAATGGCAATGCTTCCCATTAAGTATGTTTTTCCCAGTCTCACCATTACCTGCATGCAGCAAGGCACACAAGGGGCTCTGCCCTTGCTTTAGGCACATATTTGAAGTGCCATTTTCAGGCAGCCCTGGCAGTGGACCTGTGTATGGTTAGGTAAGACAATAGGGTGTTGGACATCACTATACAGCTACTTTTCAGATATCATCAGTGCTCAACAGGACTAAATTGCGGAAGAATTCAACAGCACTTTCTAATGAAAAACCTGACAAATGGCACTTCTGATACAGTGCAGTGCTGCAGAGAGATAGTCAAGATGTTAAGAAGGAACCAGAGACCCAAACTAACATGACATACTGCTGTACACATCTCTAAAGACCACATAAATGCACCCACTGGCTCAGGTCACCTACAGTGACAGTCTGTCAGCAGCACATATGCATAAAATGATAGTAAAAAAATTGTTAATATTCTTGGTTGCTACAGATGCCAAAGAATATCTGGGACATGATCCAAAAATATTTTCTAACTTGAATAAAGCTGAGACATATGGTAGAGATGCACACATAATGTCCAAGAAGAAAA
The DNA here is from genome assembly GCA_024606505.1 of Aquila spilogaster. Taxonomy (NCBI): domain Eukaryota; kingdom Metazoa; phylum Chordata; class Aves; order Accipitriformes; family Accipitridae; genus Aquila; species Aquila spilogaster. Next base: position 40,972,855 of record JANHGO010000033.1, read on the forward strand.
TAAGTGAAAAAGAGAGGAGGAAATAAAAAAGACAAAGAGGGAAGAAAATGATTGCATCTATATATGAAATTGAAAACAATTCTACAACATAACAATGACTGAGAGAACGATCATCACTGTCGCGAAATAAACAGTTTGAGGTTTAAATAAATGTTGAATTTTAATGAGCAAATGAAACCAAACTCCATGACTAGTTTCCTTTTCAAAGATGCTGGTGCTCAGTAACACAAAACAAGTCAGAGTTCCAAAATTAAAGTGAAATCATGATTAATCACGATACTTGTATGTGCAAGACCTAGTTCGGAAGTGACCTGCCCTGCTTGCCCCCACCCTGCTGGTGGGTAAAGCAGCAGGTCACACCAGGACCTCTTGCTATCTCATCAAGCAAGACTTCTGATACCGCCTTCATTGACAGGTTCAGCCTTCCTTAAATCCCTGGTAGAAATTAGTTCACTCGATTACTTTTATTTTCCTGCTCAGCTGCATTGAGCCATTGCCAGTTTTGAAGCAAACAGCCAGTTTAGAGGGCTTATGCTGCAGACATGCCTCTGTTTCCCCTGACTCCAGGAGAGGCCAGGCTCACTCGTTCAGGTCTGCCCTTGGCAGAGGGGAAGGCCAGCTGGACGGGATTTTACCCTTGGGGCTGCATTCTTGTTACGCTCAAATCTTAGATATGGCTCAAGTATTTTCTTGATACTGATTGTGGAGCAAACAGTAAAAACGCCAATCTGAAGCCTCAAGAGCAAGAAAGATATTTTTGAAAAAAAATCATTCTTCTAAGTACCATTAGCTTAAAAGGCCAGAAGGCCTGTAACACAGTTTTTGTATGGCTATTACTAGTGCACCAAGGTAACTGCTATGAGAGCCTACATTGTTTCACAGTGATCAGCTACTAAATGCACTTATTTCTATATCAGTTTTTCAATCCACATCACATACATTCTCCTTCCCTCAGAGGAAAGTAAACAAAATTGCAAAGCCAAAAGAAAACCACAGAAAGCAGTAGACTGTAAGGGTTGGAAAAGCAAAGATTCTTGCTAAATGGGAGGCATTGTTGGTCATGCAGAGGGGACAAAAACCTCAAGAGTTTTAGGCCAACATTTGTGCGTTCCTGAATACAACTACAGCTGATGTCTTCTTCATGCTGCAGCCTACTCTCTCTCCTTGGACGACTTACCTTGGGAACCACCAGCTTATTACAGCTCAGCACTTATGACCACAGAGGTTACAAGGAAAAAAAAGATTTAATGCTGAAAGACATGAAGTTAATTACCGAATTAATTTAAAGTTGACATTCGCATGCGGCTGCAAGCATTTGAGAAGCCTGCCCCACAGACATAACTATTCTTTTTATGCATTTTTGCTTCTTTGTGTTCTACCACATGGTGGTCCAGCATTTGACTCCAGTTATTCAGACACCAGTATAACTCCCTCCTGTAGGGTAAGACGGTCTAAATGAAATTCAGCAGTTGTCAACAATGCGAGTTTAGGGCAAGAACTGAAGTGCATGTCCACATGCTAAGCAATCAAAAACAAGCAGCACATAATTGTTCCAACATGAAGTTTGATGAAGAAATAATGACCAAATAAAATAATCCAGTCATTAAAAAGTATACATTTATGTAGAAAGAAAGTCAATATGAAAGAAACAAAACAAGAAGTCTGGAACAAAATCTGAAAACCCTTGTTAAAAGAAGTAAGAAAGTGAGAGAGTAGATCAGCTGCAATGCCAGTATGTTCCAGGCAATGCTCTTTAATGGAAATTAGAGACAAATTAAAGCTCTCACCCTTTCAGAAGCATGAATAGGATATGTGGATGGGCACTAATGTATTCCACAGTAGGGCTGCGTGTGCCAATTTGTCTTCTCAGGATGTTGTTAAATATCTGGGAAACATCCTTTTTACCCTGTTAAAGGAGAAAAACAATTCTTCAACTGTAGAAACATGAGCAAATGACCATTCACTATAATCTTTAAATAAAGTAGAAATGAAATTTAAAACAAAAACAAGCCTGTCTCCTTCTGGGGCTCTCCACAACCCCAACACATCACACTTGCTCATTCTTCAATGACACAAGATTTCCTCCCTTGAGTGGCTCTGAAGATTATCAACCCCACACACACACACTTATACCCTTTTTTTCCCTAAATGAAGATGTGTACCCTCCTTATTCTGTTGAGCAACATCTTGGCTTTCTTATATAGCAACATTAAATACTAAAAAAGCAAACAACTCCCTGAGCCAAACGTGCTTTTGTCATGTGTACTATTGCTCCCCAGCTTCTAAATGAAAGTTGTCAAGCTAGTACACTAAGTACAACAAAACACAGTCTAGATTCATAAAGCTAAAGCTTTTCATTATTTGAATGTCATCTTCACAAATGTGCATGCAGTTCTGAAAAGCAGGTTTAAATTTAAAACTGTACCAATTATATACCTATTATTTCACCATGAGGAATGAAATAACTGCACCAATAAAAAGGCTGTGTCATACACATCTCAGCTTCAGTCACAACTAATATGGGAAGCATCCTTAATTTTGTCCTATCTTTCTCCTGTATCTAGGCCTACACACATCTTACTGTCATCTTTTGTCTTTTAATACTTCTTGCACGTAACTTTTCAGAAGACCCTTCCAAACTGTGTTCCTACAGAGTTTGCCAATATATTTTAAGTCCTCTTCCTCCCCCACTGCTTTCTCCCATGGCCGCAAGAGACAAATAGATGGGAGAAACTAATAGAAGGGAGAGACTGCTGCACTAACGATCAGTAACCAAGGCACTGAGTAAACAGTGGGTCACTATGCACAGGGCAAGCCCAAGCAAAAGGTTACTTATAATCTCTACATGTTCATTGATCTGTCTTGAGAGGACAAACATCCTTTGGCGAATAAATTATTGAACGTTTTAAGCCAAGGCGCAGACAGTTTCACACAGAGGGAAATTCCCTGGTTTCACCTCTACAAATAAATCATTGCTGAGTAACACAAAATATTCTTTCCTACTAGTTCCAACCCAGCTGGCTTGGAGACTCAGGGACTCAGGGAATTAAACAAGAGGATCAAATCAGACCAGGCCAGTCCATCTGCCTTTGTCTGCGGCACTTTCGACCCTTGGACACTCTTTTTGTTAAGCTAACTCTTTATAAAAACACCGCATCCTCCCCTCTCTTTACAACACCCATATAACGTATGTCTGGAATCCCGTGATCCCCAAGGGCATTAGCAGTTAATCCAAAATGAAAACAATTCAGAAAGAGAAGAGCTGTTGAAAGAGAAGAGAGAAAAATGGCCAAAAATTAAGTGATTCTCTCTGCTACAACAAATTTTATGTAAGTTACTTAATATTAGGTGTACTATTGCATTACATTCAATAGCAGTATATTCTCCAGAGACCAGCGATCGTGAGAGAAGTTGGTCGCTCTGGATTCTTTTCAGGAAAATGGAGGCAGATAGGAGGAAACCAAGGCAGACTTCTCTCATCATCAGACAACCATAAAAATTGTAGGAGTACTTCTGCAGTGCTTTTCACTTGGATCTGCAATTTGAGTTTGCCTTTTAATGAAATACATATGACAACTGGAACACATGATAAGGCAGCAAAGAGAGAAAGCACAATGGCTGAGGTCAGAACAAAAAAAAATGCTCAAAAGATGCCATCATGTAAGTAACAAACTGCATATATATACACATATACAAACACACACACCGTAATTTAGTTCCTATCTCAAGATAAAGTAAGGGAAAATTTCCAATGTCACTAGTCTCTTTTACGGGCTTTACAGCCTGTGAACCTTTAGGCTTACATACAGTTAGTAACATCATTTCTAAAAAGCTGACTCTTCTGGAATGCACATTTGCCTCATTTCTTCAAAGTTCAACAACAAAGTTCATGTTTCAAATTTTCAAAGATACAGTCTGATCCTGATTCCAGGCTCAACTTCAGTGATTCAGAGAAGTATTATTAGTAATACTGCATATTGTTTCTTGAGTGACAGAAGCAATTAACCTCTATTTTCAATAGATGTGTTTTGGAGATATGCAAGGACACGACAACGTCCCCTAAGCACGTGTAGGCACCCCATACTTACTGCACTTACTGGCAGATGAAACGCAAATTAAACCAGACTTGAGCAAAAGGCAGAAACACAAACTAAGTGGGAGTATTAACTCTGGTCTCTCTCCTCTGGATAGCCAAACAGTTTCATGAAGTCTTCGAAGATTTCAAAGGTAAGTACAAGTACATCAAAATTAAGTTCAAACTCACCAGTAGGTTCAACAGTTTTGGGGACAGTGTCGGGTAGTAGGGAGGAGAAAGGGAATCAAGAAAAAATGAAGTCATTTACATAAAGATTATCTCCTTCAGAAATCAGATTTTCAAGTAACTTATTACTTTGGTTTCTACCTTAACATACAGAGCAGAAAACTAATTTGCCTGTTCATAAGTGATGAAATTGATGGCTTAACTAAGAAACCTAAATGACAACTATGGACAAAAATATAAGAAAATGTAAGCAGAAAAGTTGATAAACTAACAAAGTCTATGGGAATATGAAGACAAAGCAGTATATTGCCTTATTACCTTCTTTTTCAAAGTCATTTCATTTCTACTGATTTCTGAAGAATATTATAATAGTTCTACTAAATGATTGAAAAGGCTTTATCATTTGCAATAAACATTATTAGAATTGTTTGCAATAACATCATCTCAGCAACACATTTGATATTTCATTCATTGCCTGCATTTAAAGTTTGTGGGGTCAGTATCACAGAATCAATCACAGGTTGGGTTGGAAGGGACCTTAAAGCCCATGCACTTCCAACCCACTGCCATGGACAGTGCCACCCAGCAGCTCAGGCTGCCCAGGGCCCCATCCAACCTGGCCTTGAACACCTCCAGGGATGGAGCACCACAGCTTCTCTGGGCAGCTGTGCCAGTGCCCCACCACGCTCTGAGTAAAGAATTTCTGCCTAACACTGAACCTAAATCCCCCCTCTTTTAGTTTAATGCCATTCCCCCTTATCTTATCAGTATCCGCCTGTGTAAAAAGTCAGTCTCCCTCCTGTTAATAAGTTCCCTTTTAAGTACTGGAAGGAAACATGGTGATATAGAATTCTTTTTGTCCTGACAAAAGCAATACAGACTGTCAAGAAACTGAAAAAATCCAGCAGTTTCCCTTCTGCAGTGTACTTGCTGACAGTATTTTCTCCTCTACCTTCTTAAAAAAAGCATATAAATAAAAAATACATGTGATTTTAGGGTAATGGTTTTATTTGATTTTTTTTTTTTGTACTTAAGATATTTAATAGTTACCAGGAGGAGATGACAACTGAAAAGATCTGAAGAAATTCTAGTGTTAAAGTCTCCTGAACTCAGGATGAGAAGAATGAGAGAACTCCAGTAACAAGAACATTTTCAAAAACTAATAGAAAATCTATCAGTTTCATGAGTACTGGCTTTACTGGGGTAAGGAAGAAGAGGAGGCAAAAGCAAACACAAATACCATTGTCCTTCTTTTTCATTCACTTTCAAAATGGAAAGAGAAGTAAAGTAACAACATATGGCTTCAATAATGGGAGAAATCTTCCACGAGAAAGGAAGCCCCACAGAAAGTGACTCTGAGAGCATCAGGCAATCTCTCCAGAGAGCTGATGTTTAAATTCAGCAGCCACCCTGCCCTACACATTGGGTACTGGCTTCAGACCTCAGTAGAAGACGTTTGATTCCTAGGAATCAGAGCTATCAATTCTGGGAAATACTCAGACAATTCTGACAATTCTTCAGTGCCAGAAAACCACACAAGCTGCAAGACTAGTAACAGAACCCCTGGAGGACTGCATCCCAGCTGGCCTTAGACCACAGAAGTACTGTAATGCCCTATCAGTTAAGAAGTTTCTTCCCAGTCCCCACCAGCTAAAAGTCAATTTAAAAGGGCTTATATTTATTCTGAATTGCAGTCATCTGTTTTACCAAAACTCTTTTTCTCCTTTACTATATGGAAGTTCAGTTAATTTAATTCTACTAAGTACTTGACTTCAAAAACAAAACTGCCATGAGTTCCATGAGCTATAAAATCACATAATACTTTTTTTGAATTATTAGTTATATTAACTTTTTTCTGCTGGGAAGAGAACTATATTCCTTTCTTCTTTAATCCAAAAAATTAAGTGGGAGCAACCCCATTTACTTTGCCACCTGCTGTCAGTTTTTAACACCTTTTTTAACACCTTTCCTCTCAACTAAACCATTTTGAAGCTTTTTTCATAAGAGATTGTCCCAAGCTTAAAATTATTTTCATTCCACATCACTGAATCCCTTCTAAATCAGATACACTCTTCAGAGACAGTGGTTGGCTCTGGTTGCAGTGTCCCAAAGAGGTTAAGCATTGTGGCTTGCAAGGTCATAAACAGTATTGTCAGTATCATTTCCTATCTTGTTTGGATGCACATGACAATGTTTCTTGCGTTTAAGAAAATAAAAAAAAATCAGATATATTGCACTTACTTCCAGTATATGAACACATCTGCCAGTATACTGACCAATCTACAACAGCTGCCTTCTTCAGCATGTGAAAAATGAGTCAAGTGCAATAACATTATTTAGACTTCAGACATATACAGTTGTTATAACAGACAACACTGAGACCAGGGAGATGAAAAGGTCTGTGCACACTGACCTACCTCAAAATCTATGAGCTGTAGGTTGGCAATAAGTGTCACTAGAAGGCCACTGTTGTACAATTCTTGTGCCAGCTGAGCCACAACTTCTGTTGGTGGTTCCTTGTCTGTGGTCCCACACAGAATTTCCTTCATTGCTTGCAGAGATTTTGACACTTCCTCTGATGCCTGTTAACCAACAAATAAGGTTAAAATGAAATGTGAGTTATAATGTCCATGGGTCAAAGGCAAACACCCTTCGTTCACAGTGAGGTAGCTCTGTCCTCACACCCTCCTCCTTTCCATCCCGGATACATGAAGACTCTTTGCAGTAAAGGCCTAATTTGTGTGTGTGTGTTTGCTTCAAATCCTCCCTGCTCCAGCCATTGGGCTGTGCAGGCAGCTGCTCTTTCTGGGTCAGGGTATATTTAATATGCTCACAACCAGCAGTTAGTGCACATATAAGGCTGGTTGGATTTTTTTGGCAGGGCACAAGAAGCAAGTAGAGGTTTGAAAGCAGAGACAGTGAAGGTTTCTGAAACTAGGACAGTATTTAACATCTGCGTTGCAAAACACTTATTTGAAATGAGTGTTTCATTAGCTTAATAGCAAAAAAAAAAAATACTTAAAGACGCACACAAAAAAAACTCACAGTCATTTGTAAAAGCTAACTGGACATTAATGGATGTTCGAATCCAGATCGATAATTTCAGTATGTCTCTCACGCAAACTGAAAGGAAAAACGTCATGCTTCCAAATGTCACCACATCAATCTGCATAACCTAACCCCACAATGCTCAGGAGACACATCTCTCCAGTGCTGCTGATCTCCCAACACTTCAGTACTGATTTTATTCACGTTAGTACAAACCAAGAAAAAGCCACCTTCACATCACATCAACCTGGATCACTCAAGCATCCATTTTGTACAGCATAAAGGTATGTTCTCTCCCAATCCATTTGTACCTATTCACAGTTTTCTGCTAGTTTAGACAGGCCAGCGTGAGTGGCATGTAAATTAGTATGACTGTGATAACTTTAACCACAGCACAATTCTTTCTGTTCCTTATTGCAGCACAGTAAAAGAGCCTATTTTTATCTCAAATGTTAGTGGTATGTCACTAGAGATATCCCACAGAGTACAGATGGGATTAACAACAGGGGTGCTATCTTGTAAACTAAGGCTCTAAATCTTTATGAGAGCTGTGCAAATATTTTCATATCAAAGGAAAACTCATACGTTTTTGGCTTTTCACCAGCTCTGCTTGGTAGGGTGTGAATATCTCTGGCATTCTAGGGTTAGAAAAATTAATACCTTTCTTTTAAAATATGAGTCTTTCCTAACCTATAGAAAACTGCCTGCAAGACTCAGCTTTACATCTAGTTCTCAAAAAAGAGGGCAAAAAGTAAAGTGTTGAAGGAGAAAGTAAAGACAGAACATTGTAGTGGTGATGGGCACAATGAGTCCCACAGCTGTATTCCTCTAATGTATCAGCTTTCCCACCCTCTCATTTTCTTTGCTTTTGTACATACAATTTACATTATGTGTTTGACTTCTTCCCTCTATATCCTCCAGATACTCAGTGGTTTGACATTAAACCCTCTAAAAAAAGTTATTCCTGGTCAAATATAAGGGCCACTCTTCTACTTCTAACCCTCATAATCTATCTGTAGGAAAAACATAATCCCAAATAGATTTGTAAATTAACAGTCACTTCTAGCCTTCTCTTTGATGTTTCTACTTAATCTTACGGTGCTTTTAGAATAATACCCTGTGTCTGTGATGGAAACCTGCTTGAGATTCAGCAGAAAAAGTCATTCCAAGACCTAAAGATCCAAGATTTGTCCAAAACAAACAATAAAGCCAAACACATTCACTCAATACATGGAAAATAAAAGATAAGAGAAACATAGCTACAGAGCTTTTCCTAAGAAGCCAGACTGACCTGAAATACACCAGTCTTTGGATTAGTCTTACTGGACTATCTATTGCACAATAGCCTTAGAGATGGAGAACTGACAGAACAGATAAGATTGTGTCACTTCCCTGACTTAAATTATAAATGTGTTCAACCTCCCTTATTTATAAAGCTGTGATTTTGTCAGCACTAATCAAGAGCTTCAACAGTGAAAGCTAGAAACTTGATGGATTGAAGATTCCTGCTCTCAAGCTTGCTTTCCTGGTAGAACAAAATCTTGTCATTGTAAATAGGATCATAACACAAAGTAAGAAGACTATGAAGAAATTATTTGCTGAAATTCTGTGTGAAAAAATCCTTCCTCTTCTTCTTCCCCCAAGTCCACAAGACTTTCTTTCCTACCTCCAGCTTAATATAAACTTGAAGACCAGCTGACTCTGTTGCAGAGATTCACTCCTCATTTCACTATGGGTAATGCTACTATGCTTGTACTGAAATATTTGAGTACTTTAGCATTATGGAACATCTTGATCTTCCCGCCCCACAGAGCAAATACTAGATTCTTCCACCTACCTCACTTTGCCAGGACTAAATGACAATGTCTTTGTTTTATTGAGTCTTTTGGATTGATCTCTACAGCAGGGCCAAAGCGCATACCAATGTTCTTAGGATAGCAATTAAGCAGGCTTAAAACAGCTGGGAATGGTGCCTAAACAGTTACATTTTTTCTCTATATTCCAGAGTTATAAAAGACAGCACAATAAGGAGTGTCTTGTTTTTTTTTCATTAAGGGATTACAAAGAAATCCTAAAGGTCTTAAATTTTTTCTGTTCTTGTAAAATCTTCCAAACATGGAAGGTTACAACAAAGGTCTTACCTGTTGTTCATGCAGAAAACTGAACTTTTATTTCCGTAACTACATTATTCTGGATTTTCCATATTCTAACAGTAAGCTGTCTTGTTTGCAACATTACCTGTGCATGATATAGCAAAACAAAGCAAATCTTCTGCTTCAGAAATAAAAAATCCACAAAGGCAGTTTTTGAAAAATCCCATTGCACTTCACAGTGGTATTTTAATAACAGTCAGTAACTTCAATCACTTTAAGACCTCACAGACCTCCAATAGGCTTAATAACAATTATCTCTACTTACAAATCTTTCCTTCTTCTTAGCTACTTACATGAAATATATATTTATCTTAAAAAGGTCATTTGTAACCCAGACCTCTTACACTCATCTAGGAGGCAGACAGACGAATCTCCTGTTAAACAATATAGATTCATTGCATCTTTTTACTCTCCTTCAAGGAAGATTACAAAAACTGTAAGGGAAAAATAGTACTGGGCTTTGAATTAATCAACAGTCTGAGCTGCTCCACCTTTCAAGGCTTCCAATGGCTTCTCTTGTCTCTGCTCTACAGACAGATTGGAGATTTCATACATAAGTTACAAGTCATAACGGCTTATTCTTACTTTCATTCATCCAGAGATTCAGTGTAACATTCATGACCAACTATAATGGTAAGAATAAAAAAGATCCAATGAACTTTTTCTACCTTTCCAAACCCAGATACTAAATATACATAAGAAAAATACAGGATGCCTGTATTTTTATAAAACTATGACAATAGTGATTAGGAAATTCCCAACTGTCCACAAGAACACAGCAAATAGGATCTTAGAGCTTCTATTTGCCTACCTAGTGTATTTCCAGGGCAAAATCTGCCTTTCTAACCTGTTGCAGTCTTACAAAGCAGCACACAGGAACACCAAAAGACACCTGCCAATGCGATACAAGATACTCCCATCTCCCATCAGTAAGCTTCCAGTATTCCATGACATAAATCAGAATCAAAAGCATAAGGTTCCTTCATTTACTTCTGTCTCCTTTACCTTACAGTTATGTTTAAAAATATTCTCACTGTGGGAATCAAAATAGTTTTTCCTTAATAGTTCCAACTCAACTCTCTCTAAATGCAACTCCTGAGAAAAGCTATTAGTAGAATTTGAGTCCAACACCTTAAGGAACATCCCAACTGACTTATTCTTGGGGCAATTTCATGCTAAAAGGATATACAGGAACAAATTGTGGACCTGAGCAGAATGTTTTGGATTGGGAAGCATAAATCTTAACATTTAGCCAAATATTATGGCTTATTACCCAAGGAGGCTGGCAAGGACAACCTAGCAAAGCAGGCACAATAATGAAACTTCTAAAAGGCAGTACGATTACCTGGAAGAGATAGAGCTGCCCCACCTGGACATAAATTCCTTTCCCACTATTAATCCTGCACTTAAGACAGAAACAAAGATTGCAAGACGCTTAAAAATGGAAAAGCAACCAGAAGTGACAACTTCAAACACTTGGCACCAGCACCTGATAATATCTGGAGTTTCTCCCACCTCTGGAGCAATAACAGGCCTCAGCAGAACTGGGAGGCTGAAACAGGAAACTTTCCACAAAATCCCTAGGCATGTGAGTTTTGTGCAGAGTTAGAAGGAAGGGGTGCCAAACCCTTCTTATTTTATTCACTTGGTTTCAGTGTACAGCAATGAAGTCAAAGTTAATTTTGCAACTGACTTTGGCAGCTGCAGAATTGAGTCCACAGGTTATTAGCATTCACAATAGTCACACAAGCATTCTTCCATGAAAATACACATCCTGTCCTCCGCCTGTACTTCATCTCGCACACAGGACCCTAGTTGCTCTATCAGCGCAGGAGCAAGATGAGCAGAGTCTGAAAAAGACTTCATTGGTGCTAAGCAAGAAAGCAAGACTTACTGTTAAAAAAAAACCATTACAGAAGTCCTAAAGACTTTTAATTGTAGCTTTATTAAAATGCTGCTCTCCTGACCCTTCTGAACAGTACCAAATGTGTTACAGCAGACGGACATGAACAAGCAGCTTTGCTGGATATATTTAAGAGAAAGGGGAAGAAGTTAGGTGCTTCGAGTTGTTTTACAGCTAGCTTCACTATATTTTGAACACCAATTGACGATGTTGCAGCCTGTGGTTCTGTCTGTCAGAAAAAGACTCCACATGAAGCCTGGACCAGCTCTATCATGGTTTCAGGTTCTATGACAAACCTAAGGTCTGGACCAGGCTCTTCCAAACCTGCAAATCTTTCAGCCCAGCTTAGGCCAAGTTCCACCCAACTTAACCTCCATTTGCTATTGTGAATTAAAAGCATGGGATACTCTGAAAGCTTTTCTTGCACCCTGTGTTCAGAAATGTTACCAAACCCGCAGGCTCCACAGATGGCACTGAGTCATGGGTGCCACACCCCAGCATGTTTGGTTAGTGGAGGGAGGGTGATGTTCTCAAGGATGTGCCTCAGAGACACATTGTATGCATCCTGAACTGCTTAGTGCTGACCAGACTCCATGGCTGAACAACAGGCTACAAGGAGACAGGATGTCACCTCCTTTCTTTGTGAGATGGGTCAGGCATCCGTTCCACTAACGTTATTTTACAATATCCATCCTCAAAATACACAATGGTATCACTAGTCATAAATGAACCAGTATGACAAGCATGTCATATGCTGTCTTTCCTCAGGTTCAACAAATCTCCTGCCCACTGTGCTGCTCTTGGGGTTTCTCTTCCATTCTCCCCATTTATGCATATCCTCTGAGAGGTACAGAAGCCTGCACCAGCAAGCAGGAAGAGGTTCTCTGAAGGCTTCCTTTCCTATGTTGTTAAAAAAATTTCTTTTTCTAGTTAATTCCAGAATTAGTATTACTCATTAAATGCAAGCGTATTTTGGTTCTACATGACCGAGATTAACTTTTATAGAATTCTGTAATAAAACATAATTAATTGTTCCTCACTACAGAGCCCAAATGTGAAGTGAGCAACTATACACGTCAAAAGAACCCTCTTATTTATTGTTGATGTTGGAAAGGAGGAGGATGCTTCATAAGGAAGGCTTTAGTCCATTTTCCAGCTGTCTTACTCTACTTAATCCTGTAATTCTTAGATCTGTTTTTCCAGTGCTGAAGCACCTTCTTTTAAGTAGACATTATTTTAAAAAATGAGGCAGAAAAATAAGGTGTTAGAGCACTTCAGAAGAAGAGGAACCATGTGTGGTAGCACTTCTTAACCTGTGCTCTATCAGCCTTCAGAACATAGCTTAGAAAATAGCAAGGCTTTAAACTCAAATGCAAGCAAACAAAAATAAAGCACCCATAAAATAAAAATTGAGGAATTAGCATTCAAACTTAGTCTATTTTTCAGTTGGAAGTGTTTAAAAAGCACTGCACACATTAATGGTTTTATATATACATATATATGTAGAGGAACTGGGTCAAATTCAATCCTTATCTAAGAAGACAGATGCTAGTGCAGTCAATATTTTAGTCAAAGCCTGAATGGGCCCTATTCTATGGCTAACAAAAAGTATTAAAAAAGAGTGAAAACTTCTGCATATTGTGTATATAAGGAATTGTGTCTCAGAGAAGATGTATACTTGCCTTTATACTTGCAAATGACTTCCCCTCATCCTATCTATCAAGCTGTATCTTCCCCCTTCCTGTCATTATTCCAACTAGTCTTCATTGATTTGTTGTTAAAGTCCTACTACTTGAGTGCTGCTTAGCTTGAGAGGAATGATCATTTTGTCATGATTTAAAAGTAGTCCCTCTGAAGCCCAGATGGCTCCTGCTAAAAGTTAGACAAGGCTGCATCCAAACTGTCAACCTTGCACTGCCCCAGCTGCCCATTTTCATCTAGTACCTAAGATTCTCAGCTCAGGAAAGGAAATGAGGAGGATCTCCCTCAGGTTTGCAGTTATTTAGGCTTTGCCACTCTTCTCTGCCAATTCTGAGCATATTAGCAGCTTTTAGCTGTCTCAGCCCACACGCCGCATTTGCTGTACTACAATGACTGCTAAACTGTCACAAGATAAACTTTGTTTAAGCATCTGAGGCAAGTTCTAGTTAGAAAGGATTTCGCAAGCATGCAAAATCAGAGATACTGTCAGTGGTACTCCTACAAGTCCCAGGAACCTCAATTTTACAGCAAGGTACAACAGCTCTCCAGTTCATACGGCTAATAACAAGGAGACAGAAACCTGAAAGAAATGGAAGAGTCCTGATCCACAAACATCCACAGGCCCACAGGGTCCAAAACTTTTGGGCAGTTCTGGGAAATCAACGATCTGTGGCTCTTGCAGGGGACAGTAATCTGGGCCCTTTCATGAAAGTGTAAGACATTTCTATATCTTGCAGGTCTGTAGAACACAGAGTGCAATACTGTACTTTATCTTCCCTCGCTTTTTTCATTAAATTTCTATAATCACACTCATGAAAAAAACAACATATTATTCATTAGTATAGTCTGAGTAAATTTCAAAAAATTATGTATCATTGAAGGTGCTACCATTACCTTCTCTCCTCCAATTCAAAACACAACTAACATTCAGACACAAGTCTCCTGAGCCCACAAACCCTGTACATTTAATAAGCGTCACTATGGTGACTACTTTAGCAAGCATTATTCTCCTTTACCCATTTCAAATTTATCATTGTCACAGGTACTGAAGATACTTCCTTACGATTTACCTTCCTGAACTCAGGACCATTAACCAGTCTTCTTTTTCTAGCAGGCAGGATGGACGGGGTCCTGGGCAACCTGGTCTAGTACCAGATCTGGAAATTGGTGGCCCTGTCTGTGGCAGGGGGGTTGGATCCTTGGGGTCCCTTCCAACCCAAGCCATTCTATGATTCTATGATTCTACTTCAGAGCAGCTCAGTGCAACACTTGAGATGAATGGTAGCACTACTGAGCTTCCCCTCCAAAGGGAGAAAGGCCCTTTGTGCTTCCTCTGCATCTGAGTGCAAGGTCCTGATTCAACAAGCCATGTAAGCACACGTGTAAATGCTGTCCAATACAGTACTGCTTTCTTGACTTTCTGCCTTGATGCTGAAGAGACTCCTTTGTCCTCCTTCTGTCTCCTCCTCCAGTAACTCATTCACTCCATTTACAACAGCAACAGCCTCCATACAATAATGATAAACAATATCAGAGAGTACTACAATGTAGCCTTCTTCCCTGATAACCTAGAGAAAAATGATGTGTGCAGGGCATGGGGGGGAAACATGGACAGCCCCCCATCCTGGCCATGTACAGTCCCACGTAAAGGCACAACCAGGTGGTAAGGCATGCAGGCTGAAAACAGCACGGACTTGGGAATTAAGCTGGCTACCAAAGTGTTGATAACATAGGGTAGTCTACATTAATATAATTCACAGAATTCACAGTTGAGGAGATTCAGCCAGATTAGGGTTTTCAGACTTCTAAAATGGCCTATCCATATTCCATTCAATCAAATGTAAAATAAGCACTTTTAGTAAACTCACAAGCTGTTTCCATCCTAATCAGCTGGGGAAAATCTCCCATATCTTTTGCTCTGTGAGGAAAACACACACCAGCTGTTAGGACTTCAATGAAAAACTTAAATTGAGTTCTCCATTTTCTAAGAAGCCTGAATTTCTGCTACTTTGTCATTGACATCCAAATAAACAGAGCAGCTCAAAACCACAACTTGGAGGAATCATGCTGCAAAGCAAACAAACAAATAAAAACCCCAAGTCTAGAGGTTCTGCTTTGAATGTCTGCTTTAATCAGGTTCTGAAGAATGAAGTCAGCTGGGAAGCACAGGCGCTGTTGACTGACTTATTTATTTTAGTTCAGAGCCAAATTCTCTTAGTGCTTTACAGTTAACAGAAGGTATTTCAGCTTGAGACATCAAAAACCAGAGGCCTCGCTGAAATTCACGTGACTGATGTTACACTATTAGCATACTGAGATACTTGCCTTGAATGTAAAAGTTTCCAGAGAATTTTGCTTGGACACAATGGCAACTGTGCTTACCTTTTGGTTTTAGCTGATTCTAACATAAACAATTGCTCAAAGTGGAAGAAGCACGATGTGCAAATATAAACATTAGCTGCATAAGAACTGTGTTAATGCAACTTAACAGCTACTTCTGTTTCACTGTCACTCAGTTCAAACCTGAAATTAGGTTGTTGTTAATTAAAATCATTTTCTGTGTTGTTGTGAGACTTCTTAACTGGTCACAGGAAGGGCAGCAAAAGTAACTCAGGTCAGTGTCACGGAGTTAAAGGAGAGCAAAAATATTAGCAAAAATCTAGCACTACAATTAGAATATGAAGTAGCGGAGCGCATTTAGGAAACACACACCAAAGTTAAAAGAATGATACAGTAAGACCACATATATATGTAAATACATACAAGTTTGATGCTTTATATGAACATTTATCAGAAGTAAGTTTTGCCCTCTGGGTAGCTATGTGTTATTTGGCAGTCTCAGTTGTTACTCTGCTAGACCAATTAACAGTAGAATAGCTTTTAAATAGTCTTTTATGCTGTTTTGTTAGATACATTCCTATTCAAAGTAGTAGATCAACCCTCATTTTGGATGAGACTCCTGGACTTCAACATTTTCTTTCTGACCTCTAGATGAGGAGGAAATTCTTTACTGTGAGGGTGGTGAGACACTGGAACAGGTTAGGTTGCCCAGTGAGGCTGTGGACACCCCCTCCCTGGAGGCATTCAAGGCCAGGCTGGATGGGGCTTTGAGCAACCTGGTCTAGAGGGAGGTGTCCCTACCTATAGTGGGGGTTGGAACTAGATGATCTCAAGGGTCCCTTCCAACCCAAACCATTATATCATTCTATGATTCTATCTGCTGTCCTTCACTTACCAAAAGCTCACTGATTTTAGTAGAACTGTTCAAACAAAGCTATTTATGCGTGCAAGCGCGTGTGGAATCAGGGCAGTGAGTGAACACAATTTCACTCCCTTTATTCTGCTGTTTCCCCATCATAAAAACCTTATCAGTCTTCTACAACATTACCTCATACCTTGTCTGTTTTTTTTTCTTGTTTTTCCAATATGGTCATGTTTTCCTTCAGAATTTTCACAATCTCAGCAGGATTTTTGTGCGATTTACTAAACAAAGGCATGATTTTTTTCTTCACCTTGACTTCTTCTTTCAGTGTAGAAGAGGAATGCCTAAATCAAATGAAAAAAAAAAATAGTTTCTAAGGTCTATACAAAAATGCAATAAAAATACAAAAAGACATTATGAACAAGAGAGGGTTACACCTCAGGAACTGTATTCTGCTTCGTCTAAGCACTAGAAATTCTCACATACACTTACTTCAAGTTCATCAGGAATTGAATAGCCACCGTTAGCATGTGGAAAGCAACAACTCAGCACCTGCATGGAAGCTGGATGCTTCCTAAAGCCTCAAACATACACTTCAGTGCTTCAGTTGCATCTGTATGCATATGTCAGACATTTAATCAACAATTTGTACATTGCAGGTTCCACTAAATTTCTGATACTGGTTTCTTAAAAATGTTACCAGTTCCACTGTGATGCAGAGTAACTAACTTCAGACTCCTGCATGCCAAAAGCATCCTTTGTTTAAAACATTGCACAATAAGGACCCAGCTTATCAGCCATTACTCATTCTTCTTCTGCTGTTTTTACTTTTTCAGTCTGGAGGGTCTTGATATGACTTAGGCTAACTCCTTAAGCCTGACAGACTTCAAAAATCCATCAATACTTGTGAGTCAGATCTCACTTATGTAAAAACACTGTGTGAATTAAATCAGAAACAGAGCATTAGGCCCAAATGTGGACAAAAATGTTTTCATGACATTTAAATGGAAGATCAAGCATTTCAGTGAAAATATGTTTGCTTGTTTAATTTAAGACATTCCTTCTCTGTACGGCTGGAAAGGCAAATACCAAATCACTGTATTTATACATGAAAGAAACCAAGTAGCTTAGTTTATGATCCTATAAACCATTAGGTTGCAAACTCCCATGGGTTTTACTGAGAGTCTGATACAAAGACCTACTGAAGTCAACAGAAAGAGTAAGGATGAGAACGTGCTCTGGTTAAGCCAAGTAACACTTCCTAAGGACAGTATAGCACCATTCTGCATCCCAGCTTGTACAACACAGAGAGAAAAAAAAAAAAAGCAAAAATATTAAGTATTTTTCATCACTTTCCACAACAAAAGACAAACATCATCACCAACCCTCCTCACACATATTTCACAGATTAGCACAGCACAAATATATAAACAAATCACTTCTACTTCCTTGTTCCTTTTCAATTCATACAATTTTTTTTTAAAGCTTTACACAGGATGTTTTAAAGGAGAGAATTAAATCAGGGCGATATATGATATAAAAATCGTAATAGCATTGCGTCATGCTTTTACCCCCATAGTCCCAACCAACACCTCTCATGTTTTGTTGTTACTGCTGAAAAACTTCAGAGTCCATCAGGAAGTACAGTCCCACTTGTGCCATGCATCTATGCATGAATAACTCCAAAACATCCCATGGAACTAATGCCCAGATAACATATATATCGTATTTCAAATATAAATAGCAATCACATAAATAGTCAAGCACAAAATTCAAATGAGAAGAATATTTAAAAACAAAATAAAACAAAAAAGCAGCTATTCAGATTCTTTCATAACATCTTATTAAAAACATTTCAAAATGTTTGCAGATTATCTTTACAAGAACAGTCCCTATGACACAAAGGAAATATTTTCAAATATCACATTTAAACCAGAAGTTCCTTAATAATGTCAAGAGTAGATGAATTTGTAGATAGCTTCTCATTTGTTGCTAGGTCAGTTTTACAGAAATATTCTCATGTTCAAGTTCTGAAAGCTCTCCTTCAGATTTCCATTTACAGGCTCCTCATGACTTGTTTCAAACTAATTTTCATTTTTGCAGTTTTGGCTATGTAACCTTCAATACTTGGCTGAGCTCTCAATGAAGGAGTCAAAATGAGCACTCAGTGCTGCTCCCATGGAGCTCAAAACTGTGATTTTTGGCAGCACCCTCTGACTAGCAACAGAGCAGAGTCACACCTCAACTTGCCAACGTGCAAGACTGAATACTGGGTATACTCATGACTAACTCATTTGGGAATGTTCAGCTATACACAAGCACTGAAAAAGGCTGGGCCTCTCATCACTTAGCTTACTTCATCTTGCAGGCAAAGGCAGTATTATACAACACACTTGTTTAAAAGCTGCTAGCAAGCATCAAGCACCCTGCAACCTCACACATTCTGCAATTAGCTTAGTGTGGTAGGGTTGTTCAGACTGCTACAGACATCCTTTCATCTTCCCCTTTTAGAGGTCACTACACAAGGAAAAGCAAAGGGGGAGACAATTTGATTTTTAAATTGAAGCAGTCACAAGTTAAAAATCATGAGATTAAAAAAAAAAAAATCTACTTTTCTAAGTGACATATTGACTATGAGATACAAGTATGCTTCCCCCCAAAGAAGTAACTTACATAGCTGTCTAGAGTATAGTGTATGTAAATAAATCACTAATTTTGCTACAGTCCAGTAGCCCAGCTAACGCTTTTCCTCTGTTATAGTTCATCTTACCACTGAGACACCACAGTACTGCTGAGACACAAGTGAGCATTTCTCTTCACTTCATACACTACCACTGTTCTGATCACAATGGCAAAAATTGCTGATAATGTGGCAGGAAGGTACTCAAGAGTCTGTTTAGTTCATCCCCATGCTGAGCAGAGACAAGTCTCTGTTTCACTTCATTAATCAGTCTTACACACAAAGCAAAGCATCCACTGTATGTGAAGGGAAATACAGAAAAAAAGGGGAACAACGGCCATTAAAAGAGTCCCAGATGTACATCAAAGAGCTCACTTAGCTTTAGGACATGTTTTTTAACCCATCAGCATCTGGAAACAGATGATCCATCACTTAGATAATACCGGCAACTGTAAGTTACAGTCACGTGCACGACCCTTTTGCTTTTCCCTGTGGGAATGTCCTAGGCGGCATACGTTATTCACAAATACAGACAGAAGCAAGAGGTGGTAAAATCACTTTGCCAAGATTTGGAAGTTGTACCACTTAGTCTTAGGGCCAGCTATTCCATGGGGCACACTGCAAAACAAGGACTCCCTTCCTTCAGATTTGTTTCTCATGAGTGGATTCTCTAGCACCTATGAGAGCATGAGCTCGGGCTAAGGTTGCATCGGCAGCTGCAACATTTCTGCTCTGTCCTCCTTCTACCAGTTCTCTGCTCTATAATTTTTAATTTGAAGCTTTTTTTCTTCAGTAGAAGCACTAATCTGGTTTAAATTCCCTATTCACTTCATGACTTATATTCACTTTGTTCTTCGGAACTTGGTATTTTAAAGATATCTAGCCCTCTGTCAAAGTTGCTTGAAACTGATGAGTAAGCTCAAAAGTTGCTTTGGGAAGCAGGATGAGAGATGGACGCTGTGACCGTGAAAAGCCTTGTTTCTTAAAGAAATCAGTCTGAAAATAATTGAAATACAAAGATGAATGAGAACCGAAAAGAATGCAATAAAGGCTTATCAGAAGTAGCTCATTCTACAATCTGTTATTAATGATGTACAAGGAAAAGAAAATACAGTAGATCCCACACATCGGACATGAAAGGATATTAAACTGAATATAAAAAAATAAACTATCCGAAGGAAAATTACTATGTAAGCGGAGACTGATCCTCTGAGAAGACAAAAGCAATTCTGCAATAGGACCTTATTTGCAGAGGCACAGAACTTGAGGCCCTACCAAAAAACTGCGATGACTCAAAATAGGAAGACACCATCAATACCAAAGAGGACTGAAATACCATTGCCTGAGAAATCAGGAAGCCGGGAAATCAGACAGGATTGGAAAAATAAAAACGGAATAAGAAGTCAAAGTAGAAAGTAACACACAACATACAGTAGAAGGACAGATGAATATCTGCTTCAAGATGTCCATCCTGAGAAATAACAAAGACAGATACCTGGTCACTACACTCGTATTTTACAGACAAGATAAAGACAAATACAAATCTGTGATGAATTAAGAAAGTGATCTCCAGTAGAAATACAAAGGCATTCATGTTTATGTACTAAGTTTTGATGAAATCTCTTGTGGAATACTGTACACAAGTGAACATCCAAGCCAAATAAAATCAAAGTAAGCTTAGAAAAAAAATACAAGGAAGCCCAAGAAGTTATTTCAGCCAAAATAATAATAATAATGTACTACTTGTACACAAGCAAATGGCTGTAAACTGCCAATGAATAACCTAAAGCTAAAAATGTACATGTTTCTAACCAGTGGAGCTTTGAGATTTTGAAAGAACTTACTTTAACAGGCACTCTACAGAGCATCTGTTCATAAATTTTTGACACTGTTGTCTGGCAGCAAGGGACAGAGCTGAATGAGCCCCTTTCTTTCCTACTTTCTAGGAAAACATTTTCCATCTAACGGTTATTCAGCAGCATATGTTTTTATAACATCAAAAATGCATTGTAGTCATTTCTGAATTCCTAATAGGGGAAAGCCAACTTAGAAAACATCAGTCGGGATGATGTTTCATCAGTACTCTTGTGAGAAGCTTACAAGGTGAACAAAAGAAACAGCTGTGTCTCACCGACCTGACTCTCACAGCCTCCAAGAGCGTCTCTCTCATTCACAGAGGAAATGCCCTGGCAGCACCACATAAGGAATTATGGTTTTCAAAGTCTGCTGTTGCCATCAGTATAAACAGAACATTTCAGTCTTCAGTGCTGGGGAGTCCAACACTTTTTATGAGCCTTACCTTTACATAAATACTTTCAAGGAATGCTTGTTTGTGGGGAAAAAAAAAATGCATTGATTTTATTTTAGATAAGTGACAGAAGCACCAAAAGACAATTTTAAAGCAACATTTTCTACATGTCTAGCTGTATCTGTTCAAGTCTAAAAAAAAAAAAAAAGAGTATTTCACATAGTCCAAAGCAGTAAATTGAATCCAGAGGCACATGAGGTTTACAAGAAGTTAGCAATAAGGATATCCGGTAGCCTGACAAAGATAACATCCCTTTATACTCAGAACATGCCTTCCTTCAGAGGCCTCCAACTCTGCAAGTACTTAACTAAGATGGAAAACACTCTTCCTAAAATGCTGTGTGAATACTGTTACTCCCCTTCCTCTGCAAAGGGAGAAGCTGAAGCACAGAACGATGAGAACGCCTACCCAAGCCTACATTAAAAAAAATAAAATAAAAAATCAGTGGCTGTGCCAGGAATGAAACCTAGATCATTTGACACAAAAGCCTATGCTTTATCAGTCTTCAGAATCTCTCTTCTGCCAGTTTATCAGCTCACAAAGGGAACGCACTGGAAAATAAAATCAGTGCAATTTGAGCTCTTCAAAACAGCTATGAAGCACACTATGAGACCTAGTTCTGTTTACAAGTACTCTCCCCAAGTTCTTTGCTCTTTATTATATACTTTCTTAAAAGATTACAGCACAGTTGATCTTGTAAGAAAATGAAGGAAAAATGCAGACAGCAACACCACTCTGCTCATCAGCCAATCCCACTATAATGTGGCTCAGTTAAGTAGTTCAAAAACAAACACCTCCTTCCCACAAAGGCAAGAATGAGAGCATGTGATCCCATCAGTGCATTCTTCTCAGATATCCAACAATGAATGACTGAATAATTTCCCTCCCCTCTAGTATCTGCCATTACCCTTTTCTTAGTTCCTAACCTTCATCTACTTATTTATCAGAATAAAAGCATTTCAGTAACTCTGTATGAGTGAGAGCTTCTTCTCTTGAAATAAAGGCTTCCATTTTCCATTCACATCACTGTGCCTAAAAGTCATATATTTTAGGCCTGAATTAGCATACTTGCTTGGTAATTTTGCCCAATCAGTCTCTATATAATGAAAGAGATACCTTATTCTCCCTTCATGTCTCCCTCCCACAATATTTGAGAAGGTTGTTGCAATTAGAGTCAGGAACTCAAACCAGGAAATAGACGACTTCTGATCACCTGGACAAGTCTGTGCAGTCCTTTCATGTGATCCATGTTACATTTGGCAGGCATAAGGAAACAGAGCTACCCAAGTACCTTCTCTTGAGAATCCTCAACAAGTTACAGATTTTGCAAGGCACACTGCACATCAGACAACAGATTAAAAGAAGAGAGGACAGTTTTGAGGATAGGCTGAATGAATGCTGCCTTCTTCCAACAAAAAAACTCCGACATTTATGAATAAGCCATCTTCTTTTGGCTACTTGACGCATTTCCAATCTTGAAAGTTCCTGCCTAGTACAAAGGTGGCTGAAACTTCACCTGAAATATACAAAACCTTCTAGTAATGCTTGCTACTTTTGCCACAAACACCTTTTTTACCAAGTGGTAAGCATTGTAAAGATCATAGAGGATAGCTAAACAGGTCTATCCTTAATTTGCCTACCCCTATAGAATAATCATAAAATAATATTAATAATATCACACAGTTGTTTAATAGTATGGTACTGAAGATGCTCTTGGCGATGCTCCACTGTAAGGCTGTGATGTAGCTCTACTGAAGCAAACAGAAAAAGCAATAATTTCATTTTCAGTTGAGTATTTGAATGCCCATTCAATGAAGAACAAAAAAACAATATAGTCTTTCAAACCCTGGGTGGCTGTCAGGTCGCTGAGGCTGCAGTTTGATAAGCCCTTTGTTTTGTGACAGTGCCATCCTACTCCATGTCTACTCACAGCCCTACACCACCACCTCTGCTGGACTGGTGTAGCTGTTTGCTGGACCACATTGTGAGCCACGTCAGGGAGCCAAAAAACAGCCCAGTGGGAAAAAAAAGGTCACAATAGATTTCCAGGCCCTTTCTCCACAGTCTTACAAAGACCTGTGCCTGCACAAGAGGAGAAAGGGGGTGGAAGGGATACAGAGGGACAGGGCTGCCTAAGCAGTCACTGCAGCTCACATGTTCATCAGCCAAACTTTTTGAGCTTTTGACTTTACTGACTAATCTCTGTTTATTGCAACAAATTCTGTGCTAAGACATCTATTATTATAAAATATTTATTATAAAATAATGTTTGCACACACCAATGCCAGGTAACATTCAGCTTCTAAAACCACGCAAAAACTGCATCCTGGATTACCACACTCATACCTTCCTCAACTACTCTTGTCATCACACAGACTCTCCCACTCATGCTAACAGACTAACTAGAAGTATCAATTTATTATTTTATCTTGAATAAACTATAAAGATTAGAAACCAGTGGATTTTACAGCCACTAAAATCTGCAGGATTGATTAGGTAAGAATATTTGGATCCCTTTTTTCCATTTGTCATCATGAAGTCTTTCAAACATAAAAAATTAAGAATTCAAGCCTATGTCTAAATATAGTCTACAGCAGAAGTCCCACAAGCTCAGTTGTACAGGAAGGGATCACTTAACCAATGTCTCTGAGGTACATACAGTTCTAATATAACAGCCCCTAACAGCTTTTCATTTACTTAAAGTAAAAGGGAAACCAGGTTAAATTTCCATTTCTAGTAATAATAACTGTAGGAATAATGGAAACTGGTAACATAATTTAAATAACATAGGCAGCAGCCAAGAGGGAACAGGACTTCCTCTAAATCCATCAGTGAGGAACATAAATACAACTTTTCTTTTTCTTCAGTATTACTGAGTTACCTCTTTATACAGCATTAATTTGATCATATCTTCAGCAAGCCTGATATGCTACTTTAGTAGCTTCAGATAATGTGAAAATAATTCACTGGAGCAATAACTTTACATTATTGCTATAATTATTGCAAGAAAGAGTATTTGTTCAGAAAAACTTCCATTAAGCTCAGTGAAAGTTCTGCCTCACTAAAAACCTCCCCACAAATAGTCCATTTCATGAAATTAGAATTTCAGGTTGACAAGACCTATTGGCTATAAATAGCGAGATGGCTGATTAACATATGCTGTTTCTTGTGACAATTCACACACATGCTCATCTTACATTCATTCCTAGCAGCTCCTGAGTTTCTTATGCAAGTGGCTGTGCTCTCATTCCTCTGCACCTCAGGAGCGAGCTCACAGCTGCAGGCAGTCAGCAGAGAGGAGCAAGAGCAGTGATATATTGCAGATATTTTATTTTTGGAAACCACACTGTAAATACACCCATTTCCAGAGATATTCCATGGACACAGAGGGTTTGGTCACCGAGCCAGTCCCTTATGTAACAGAAGGCGTATTGTTTAGGATTGCCTTCTTTTAAAAGCCACTCCTGGTAACACAGTTTACAAAGCTATAAAAAGCTAACGGCGTAACTATAGAGAATAAATAAATGAGCAGTTTATTAGGGGAACACTATTGCTAACTAGAAAAAGAAAGTTCTGTCCAATTACTTAACTTTATGTAATTCGAAGGAGATGATCTCGGCCGGTACTTACTGCGTGCACAAGGATCCAGGCGTGCCTAGGCAGCACAGCGCAGCACCATGGCGAGGTGCTGAAGACAGCTCTTTGCCAGCATGGCCAGTCAGGGGGGCTTTCAGTTATCTCCCATGTAATGTCTGCTTTTCCTTCTTGACACGTGGTGGAGAAAGCAGATTCCAGAATTCAGCCTCTCGCTCTTCTTCCCCGGAGTAACTGTTACCCTCTGGAAAACCGTGAGCAGCAATGAGCGCCTAAGCATGAACACACACACGCGCGCGCACTCAGAGCAGCTGTAAATTTCCACTCCCCTTTCCCTGCAGCCAGACTCTCGTGTGCCAGGGGCAGTTCTGCCGCGGGTCTGACTAGCCCCGTGGCTGGCTGTGCAATTTTCCCACCGCCCTCCCCACTTCCCACTTCCTCGCTCTCGCCTTTCTCATGGGCTCGCTCCCCCCTTTGCCTCCCTCCACGTCAGAGGATCGCGTGTAAAGAGAAGGAGCACGGATGGAGCTCCGCTGATAGATCTTCCTCAGGTTAAAGGAAGAGATGCAACAAATTTAACATCGCTCCTGTAAGTTTCCATTCCCCTCCCAAGTCTCCCGGTGCACAGGAGGCAGTTCTGACGGTCCTCGCCCCAGTCACGTGGCAGCAGCTTCTGCAATTAAATTATTCACCTTGCTTTCCTGCTGAGAATGCAAATAAGGGCGCCCAACAACAGTTTGTTTTGACAAGATAAAGATAAAACCAACACACTAACGCATGACATCTTTCAGTAGAAGGAGTCCTGCCCAGAGGAACCAAACTTACCACTCTTTCCTGCCGGGCTCTGTTTCTAACATGAAGATCAGAATCGTTTTTCACAAAGCACTGTGGAAAAAAAATAATAAATCTGCAGTATACTCTAAACAAAACTTCAATCTCATGAAGAAACACATCAGCTTAAAGCATCTGTACCAGGGCTAAAGTGACAGGAAAAAAAACCCATGCAATTAAAATACTCTGGAATAGTCACTACCAGCTATTATTGAGTGCACAAATACAGCAGAATGCAATTAAGGGAATTTTTAATGCTGTGTTTTTCTTTCTCAGCAGCTTCTCCCCAGCATACATCAGGGCAGCTTGAACTAGTGGGTTGGCAACCCCGCACACAGCACAGGGTTGGAACTGGGTGGGCTTTAAGATAGCTTCCAATCCAAGCCATTCTATGGTTCTGCATCCAGAGCGAGGTGTGAGCAGCTCTCCGAAGCTACATCAAGAGCAGAGGAAGGAAAAGTCTTTACCAGGCACTACTAGCACTGTAGGATACCAAAATCCATCCTCACACAAAGCTTGGCCAAGCCCTGGTACGGATGCAAACTGAGTGTGTATTTATGCCAAGACCACCAGCCTGGGGGGAGATTTCACCTCCTGGGGACCTCCTGTCCTCTGCTCCTCAGAACTAAGGCCAACTACAGTTCCACATTATTCAAAATAATTCTATATGTTACAACATTTGCTTGAGGAAGCTAATTACAGCCCTGCTGCACACCAGGTAGCTATTCACAGCTCTACGCTACAGACAACAACAAAACAAGCATGAAAAACACCTTGGAGAGGTGTTTCAGAGGAGTACAGCTGAAACATTCACCTTTTAAAGGGCAAACATCTTTTGCTCACCATCCTAGTTCCTAACCAAGGCAAAGAGTAGTGAAAATCCCCCCTTTGAAGAGGAAAGGATCAGCAGCATGCTTGGCTTCAATCATTCTGCTATTTTAAGCACAGAGGGGCAGCAGTCCCTGCTCCCTGAACCTCACAGCATACTTCTGCATTTGCACAGGAGGCACTGAGCCATCTTCAGAGCAGCAAATTTGTGCTCTTATCTGTAAAGTGTGTTGTGATTTGTGCCTGTGCTTTACAAAACACATCATCAGAATATGTCATTCCTATGGTTTTGGATTGCCCTCAGCAGTACTGGAAAGGAATTAGTGCTGCTCTTCCTGCACCCAAAAGTACTGCAACAGGTGACAGCAAGTGGCAATTTTTGCTCTAAACCAGTACTGTGAAGTACTGGTGAAATATTATGTTTAAGTGGTATTGACTGTTTGGGTTTTTCTAATCAGTATACCGCAACATTTGAGTAAATGTCACAGCTAGATTCCAATAGTAAGAACTCTGCCCTTGGGCTACTACTGAAGGTATTGGCTTTTCCTAAGAATGCACAAAAATATGAGCATGTCATATCATTAGTTTCCACTATGTACTTCTATTTTTAAGAGAATCCTTTTTTTTTTTTTTTTTTTTTTTTGCCTTTATCTGAACTCTCCCTGGGGAAATTATATCAAATCTATACTACATTCACCATTTCAACAGATAAAATGATACTCCTCTGTAACCCCTTGGGGCTCAGTGTTAGTGGGTACTAACCTGAAACTGCATGAATAATCACAAAAAATGTTTTAGTTGCATATTAAGAGGCCCCACTGGATAAACTGTGTATCACCATGTTAACAAAAGTATTCACAGTACATTCTGATTGAGAAGTGCTCTATAAGCATAAAAACGTCTATAAAAGTACTACCTGTTTCAGACTATGTACGTCAGTCTTCATGATTCCAAGGAGTAAGTTGAATATGCACTCAATTTACAGTTCAGCTCTGATCGGCTCCTACCTGAGGAAATACTTTTTGACTTTCCTAGGAGCTCACTATGCACAGGGAGAGGAAGAAACGTGCCATGCCCCCATCCCTGTGTTGCAGTCAAGAGACTGTTCAAAGGAGAGCAGCTAGAAAGGCAGGGAGCAACCTTCTCTGCTTTTCCAATCTTTGTTTCACCATCAGTGCAGTTAATTCTCAGACGACGGGAAAAGGCCCTGCACCATCCTCAATGAATTAAGACATAATTACATAATGCTCTTACCTGTCTCTTTTTTTTTTTTTTTTGCCAAGAGGTTATTAAATATTTCAAAAGAAGTGTTTTCTTTAGCTCATAATTTGTAGCCATCTCAAGTATAATGATGATGTAACTATGAATAGTCAGCAACTCTTCATAGTCTAAAGGTACACTGAAAAAAATGTCTGTGCATTGCTAAAGGATTCCAGTCCCCACATATTCCATTATATTTGTTTCCTTTAAAGTGATGAGAGACCTCAGGCTAATACATGGTTAGAGTACTTTTGAGAAATGTTTGTCCTTGTTTTCTTAAATTGTGCCATCTAATAAAGACCGAAGAGGGAAGAAAACAAAAGGCATTCCATTATTCCTACCCTTTATTTTCTAAAATGGGAAAGAGAAATTAAGGAACTTGAACAATGAGTGTGGTAGCAATAAATTACAGAGGCAGATGATAAACACATAGTACATGTATATTAATTCTGCTCATTTAATCACCCGCTTACAGTCTGTCTACCCCCTCAAAGATTACTTCCAGCATTCCAAAGCCCTAAGCAGCCTCAGATAACAACTAAAAAATGTCCCTCCTTCCCCCGTTCCCCCAAAACTTCTCAGTTCCAAGGGCCTGGGCAATCAAAATTCAGTTCTACACAGCAACAAGTTATGTAATGCTAGATATCAAGAAGAAAAACCTTAAAATACTAAAAAAAAAGAAAAAAAAAAAAAAAAAAGATTACCCCTCTTCAAAACCCCAAAACTAAAGGAACCCACTCAACAGGATTTCTTCCTACTCTTACAGAGCCCAGGATATTGAAATTATGGCAGTTTATCAGGTATGGAGCGAGGGGACTAAAACAAATTACTTACATTGTTTATCTGCCCTGTCACACTTCAACTCAAAGCACTTAGCTTTACAACAAAACAATGCAAAAAATGTGTTGAGACTTCTAAAATCCCATAAAATAAGAGGAGAGATTTTACAGTAACTTTGTGCTTTTTGTATTATTCTACACGCTTGTAAGCTTCATCACCTACGGTTTATCTCCAGCACACACATACCTGCACTGAAAAACAAGTTTACATGTGCCTACTCACTCAAACACAAAAGAAGGTAAAAAGGGGTACGATATGTGGAGAGGTAGGTGTTTTTTTCCTACATCCACCTAAAAGGCAGCCAAGCTTCTGGCCTCTCTCAGAACTAGAAAACTGAGATCTCTGAACTGAACGTGTGGGAACAGAGAGCACTGACCTGCAGCTGTGTTGTAGCTGAAGTAAGCAGTAAGGATTAGATAGATGCTTCTGTGCAATCTATTCCTAAAAACATGTCTTCAGTGGCTCCCACTCTTCTTCCTCCTGGCTCCCTCTAGTGATCTTAAGCACATACTGCCTTTTCTTCTTCAATGCAAAGAGAAGCAATTAACTAAAGCAGGTATTTTTCTGTCCTGCTTTGTTTTTTAAAAACCTGCACTAACTCTTATAAACTTCTTATAAGTTTCTCCTGTATTATTTCCAAGTTCTCCACTCCAGCACCACACATCAACAGTGACCTTTCTACCAGAAATCAGAAACACTTATGTATCAAATACTTCAGGTATGAGCCAGCATATTTAAAATGTACTGATTTCAAAGCCATCTATCAGCTCTATCCTTTCAAGTAGATTAAAACAGCTACAGTGAAACCTTTTCCATACACATTCACCTCCCACCCCAAACAAGAATGTCTCTAAAGAGGTTATACAATCAACAGCTGAAAAATGAAATACAGATAAATGTTTATGCCTGCCCTAAAAAGTCACTTATAAAATGTGAATCACATTCCTTATCTACTCTGTCCCAACGTAAAACATGATTAAGAATCATAATGGCACTCCCATTTTTATGAGTAGAGAACCTTACCTTGAGAAACAGTGAACACTCTGACAAGAAAATGTCAGAATTTTTACCTGTGGACTTAAATAAAATGCAGTCCTCCAAAAACAAGTAACTTCCTGAAGGACTGAGCAGGTGCTTTTAATGTAATTACAGCCTTCACCTCTTCAAAGTGCTTCTATCCCAACTTTGTATATTCAATCAATTTCACAGCTTTTTTTTTTTCTTTTATAATGGAAATAAATGCTTATTCTATTCATAGAAATGAAAATGTGAAAAGGAAAGTCCATTTCAGAAGGAACGAAATAAAGATATTTGCTGAAGATCTAAAATTTAGCTTCTCTTCACAGGAGTACCATGGGACACCCAATTTTGTAGTTCATATCACAGCACGCACACAAAATCATCTACAGTAACAACAACCAAACTTCCTAATAATGCTCTAAGCTGAAGAGCATATTAGTGCATATTCATCTTACTCTAATGCTGATTTGCCATGTAAGTATTAAGACAGACCGACTGATCTCTGATGACAATAATTACATGTAACACATGGCTGTATTTCTGAGAAGACAGAAGATGAGTTGGGAAAATAAAAAACAATGGATCGAGACTCTACTGACCACTTCTACAGAAGTCTAAAACATTTTTCATCTCATGCTCTAAAGATGATTTGCAAACAAACAAAATTAAGTTTAATTTAAACCAAAAGTTAAATGCTCCCATGGGTAATACCATTTTAGTATGAGGAAATCAAGCTGTCACTGAGCAAACACACAGAGATGTGCATTGTAAAATGTACTGTTGAAGAACGTTAGTAGATAGAAACCAGAACCATCATTCTGGATGACCTTCTGGGAGTTGATGGAGACAAAGCTCCAAGAACAGCTGACACCAAATACAAAGTAAAAAAAAAAGAAATATATACCAGAAGGATCACTTTCATCTTCCAGCTTCTGGCAATTAGCATCTTAGAGACTTCCTAAAGTGTCATCCAAAATCACCATGCTAAATAGCTACAAATGGCTCCACAACCATTCACTTTAAAGATACAAAACCAGAAACTCTTTCTCCTGGGAGAGTTTGAAATCATACCTGCAATACTTAGACACAACAGATTGCCTCTTACTCTTAAGACTGACCAGCCAAGAGAGCTGAGGCTCTCTTCGATAAGAGACTGAATAAGACATCAACAACATCAACAATTTAGTACAATCCACTCAGTTATTTAGGGTACCAAAGCCAAAACTTACCCACAGAACTGCTGTATTTTTCAAGTGACTGCCTCAAATGAGAGAATAAATACTACCAGAAAGTCCTATACAGAGATGGGATGTTGTGCTACTGAAGAAATGAGTTCAGACCAAAGAAACCAAAAGTCAGTTCCTATTTGTGTCACACATTTCTCTGAGAACTTGGAAAAGCCACTTAGCCTCCTCACGGGAAAACAAATGCATCAAAGAACATAAGGTGCTTTGACATTAGTGATAGAAACTAAATAAACTTACTAGGCAGTACACAGCTTGCTGTCCCCTTTTCTTTTCTGCTGCTTTTAGATGAAGAATCACAGGTTTTTCCAGTGTCAGATAATGAAACCTAAGCATTACAATATCTCACGAAGAAAAGCTGCTATTTTTAAGCAAACATTGATCTAAACTGGCTTGTTCAAAGCCACACAAAAAAACATCTGACAGTCAACAGTTTTCCCTGGACACAGAGAACCTAGGTCTTCTCACATTTTTCCTCATTACTAAATTCTATCCTTCAGTAATGGTAGTTTAAAAAACTGGATCAGGATAGGGAACCTCAAGAACAAGTCATCAAGTCCAAGCTGCACAGAGTTGTTATCTCCAAAAGTACCCCAAAGTCCTTCCTCTTTACAAACTATTAAGTACATTCATCACTTGGCAGACTGTGTATATACTTGCTTTCACATAACAGATACACAGTCAGTCATGGAACACTGGATGCTTGCATTTTCTATCCCACAGTAATGATCACAATGTGACTAAAACAGCATCTTACCCCTTGTAATGTGACAAATGGTTCCCGTTAGCACAAATCTCCCATCATTCATTTTAGCCACATATTCCTCTGGTCTCAGGATAGAGTACTCCAATGCCTCTCCAGAAAGAGATGTTGTCCATCCTGGAAAAAAGTTTACTATACAGAGCCAATTAACCTGTATGGAATTCTATGAAATTCAATGCTGTTATGCCTCACTGAGGAAATATGACACATGCATATTTCCACCCTACTACAACCCATCTACTGTTCTCCCCATCTGCGCTGCCCAAAAACTGACATCACAAATTAATTATTATGCCAAACACATACAACCACAAAGCGTCCAATTAAGGGTTGAGTTCTTTTATTTTTAATTAACAAAGTAGGGTCATTCCTAGAACTCCTGAAGTGGAAGCAGGCCCAAGACCCACAGCAGTTTTAGTGCAGGAATCCTGTCCTGAATAGGAAACAACATGCAATAGTGTTCTTGTCTTCAGAATAATCTCTGTATTGAAGGGAGAGTAGCTGAGGCACCCGTGCCTGCTTTGATTCTGCTCCTAGGTAGCCTTAACAGTGAGGACCCCTGACAGGTTCTGGCTTTGGACAGCAGGAAAAAAATAACTCACCACATGACATAAATGGTAGTATCTAAATATACAGGTTGTATCAGGTCAAATATAGTGATGGAAGTCTTGGCAAACATCACTTGTCTGCACATCTTTCAATGCAATCTGACAGCTCCTTCATTACTCACCATACAGATCTATTGTTACACCACCCGCTGGAAATAGTTCAAGAAATGTCAGCTTGCTTGTGATAATGGTGGTTTACATACCTGCTCTCTTTCTGCAGAAAGAACTTACTTCTTATCCTTTGTGTGTTTTTTGGTTTGTTTGGGTTTTGTCTTCTTTCAGAATGCAATCCCATAATAACATTATCTGCCATCAAATCAACACTTTTGAAGGGTAAAAGACTGCTACTGTTCAATACAAACAAAACTAGTCATGATTAGCACTGAAAGGAATGAGATGCACATTTTCTAATATCAAAGGATATTCAGGGCCTCAGTTCTCTCCCTCATATGACATTTCTCAGTGTCGTCTCCAAGCTTAACGCTGCAAGGAGACAAAATCACCTATAAACTAAACGGATCAGAGAGTCCCAGACCCAAGGAGTTGGAACTGTAGGCCTGGTAGTGGAAGTATGACAGAAAAGTCCTAAAACCACTTCCTTAAAAGCAGCAATGCTCATAAGAACATCAAATTTTGTTTTACATTATTGTCAAATTGGAGTGTCCATCTAAGCACCAGTGGAAAAAAAAAGGCTTATTTTATGAGTGCAGAATCCTGTGAGAAGGTCATGCAGCGAGAGTCATACCACTCTAACTTTCCATGACCACAGCAAGACAGTCTCTGCTAGCTGTCAGCACGGGATGAAATTACTTTTACAAGCACGAGAACTTCCACTGAAATATTTCAGCACACAAAGACCTGTATCCAAACAGCTGCATATTAGCCAAGTAACTAAAGACATAAGCTACTTAATATCTTACTGTTTAACTCAGGAACCACACTACCTACTTCTACATTTTTCTGTTTAAAAAGGAATACAGATTACATGGTTAGAGAATTTCAAATTAACATGTAATGATAATCTGTGACACTTCACACAGAACTGGCTTTCCGTTCAAAACTGCAAACAGCCTCAGTGCTTCATACAGACTTACAAAATAGGACATTATTTGGAGAAAAAAAAAGTTTGAAACAGATTTTTTTTTTCTCCTTCTCTTCCCAAAACAAGAAATAAATATACTTACTGGGATAAAAAAAAAAGAAGAAACAACACAAAAAAACTACCAACCAGCAAAAAAATGTTCTGATTTTCAAGAAGCATTAGTTATAGTCTGGAACAGCTTAACAGTTTCTTGAACAGGAGCAGGTTTTTAAAAGATCTCAGATCTTGACACTAATTTCAAATGTTGGAGAACATCTGTCCATCAGGAAGCTAGTACAACAGTTAACTACCTACCACTTCAAATACCTTTTCCTTTATGCATGTTCATGTTATCTTTTATATTCTGCATCTTGTTATGTGACTCCTGTATTTGCAAGAGTATGCTGCTAGAAGGCTTTCCCCTCTGTTTATGCATAGGTACTAACCATGATCAAATGACTTCAACTCAGAATCTTCTTTGTCGCTATCTACATTAAGTGTACAGATACGCTTTTCCAACACTGTCAATCAGTACCTACTTCACTTCAAAAACATGTCTGGAAGTGCATCTGTCAAATCTGATTATATTCCAAAAGTAAGGTCAATAATATTGAAAAGGAAATCACAGAATCACAGAATTGTAGGGGTTGGAAGGGACCTCTAGAGATCATCTAGTCCAACCCCCTGCCAAAGCAGGC
>JANHGO010000033.1:41006977-41025500 GCA_024606505.1 Aquila spilogaster
AACACAGGAAAAGGCATTATTTAAATGGAGAATTTATGCTGAATGTGTTAAACAAAACCAGTGACTCAGCTTTCTGGAGAAAATGTCTTTACACAAATGGTTGATATTATACTCTAAGCAGAATTTAAATCCCACTGAAAAAAAACATTAGCCAAAATTATTTTTTCAAAGGCTAATGCGATGGGGGGGGAAAATCATACAATTGAAGTATTCTAAAACAAGTACTACCAGCTATTATCAAGCACACACAGACAGCAAAATACAATTAAAGGAATTTTTAATGCTTCACTTTTCTCTCTCAACAGCTATTGCTTAGCAAGCACCACATATTCCCAAAGGGAATGGCGAGTGCCTTCCCCACCTGACCCCCCCAGCTGTCTAAGAGGCTTTGAGAGCAGGGAAAGGAGAATGCTTTACCAGCCACCATGGGCACTGCAGGATGGGATTTAAATCCCATCCTCACCCGGATCTCAGATGAGCCCCAGCAGGGACAAGAGCCCAGCATGTATTTCTCCTGAGCTCACCAGCTTGGGGGGAAGATTTCACCTCCTGTCCCCTCTTCCTCAGGGCAAAGCCCAGCTAAAGTCCTACATTATTAAAAATAATTCTGTATGCTACATTTGCTCTGGGAGCTAATCTCAGCCCCTGCCGCACACCAGCACTACAGTCGCATCAGATCTTGATTTAGGGCTCACCTGCAGTAGCTATTCCCAGCCCTACGTTAAAGGCAACCAAAAAAGTATGAGAAACCTCATTTCTGATGAATACAGATGAAACAGCCACCTTTTAAAGGGCTAACATCCTTTGCTAGCCATCCCAGCTCCTAACCGAGGCAAACAGGAGTATCCCAAATCCTCACGTTGAAGAGCCAAGAATCAGGAACTTGCCCGTCCCTCCAGGGCTCAGAGAGGCAGAAGTCGTCCCTGCTCCCTTAACCTCCCTGCATGTGCTCCTGCGTTTGCACGGGAGGTGCCAAGCTGACCTCAGATCAGCAGATTTGTGCTCTCAACTTATCTGTAAAGCACATCATCGTTCATGCTTATGCTTTACCTAACAGCTCACCAAGATACCTCAGCCCCACATTTGTGGGCTGCCCTGACTAGTACTGGGAACAGGCACGAGGGCTGCTCCCGCTGCACCCAAAAATGCTGCAACAAGTGACACCAAGTGGCAATTTCTGCTCAAAACCCATAGTGAAATATTCCTCCAGCACAGAATTAAAGGCTTCCCGTTAGACACCCCCAACCAGGTTTCCTCTCTAGGCCACCTCCCGAGAGAGCTCAGCGAGCGAACGCTGTGGACGCCCAGCTCGGAGCGGGATGAGCCACCCTCCAAAGCGGCATCTTTCTCCACGAAGCTTAGCAGGCACATGGACAACCAGCACAGGCTGACGTTTTGCGACATGAAGGATTTGGTGGGTGGGGGAAACTGGTGCTGGCACCGTTTCGTGGGTGCCTTGCTCTGCCCCAGCTCGGTGGGGAGAAGGAAGGGGCACTGCACCCTGCGGCACCTTACACCCATGTTGGGGTTGGCCCTTTCTTTTTTATCGGATACCGCGGCCTTTGGGTAAACATCATAGCAAAAGTCAAACGATAAAAACTCTGCCCTTGGGCTACTGCTGAAGGTACCGGCTTTTCCTAAGGCGACACAAAAGAAAAACAAACAAACAAACAAACAAAAAAACCTAAGTACACCATGTCATTAATTTCCAGCATGTGCTTTTAAGAGAATAACTTCTTTTCCTCTTACTCTCCCAAGGGAAATTATATCCTTCCCGTAGTGCATCCACCACCACTTCAACAGGTAAAAAGACACCCCTCTGTTGCCCCGTGGAGTTCAACATTGGCGGGTGCTACCCTGCAGTTGAATAGTCACAAAAAAGATTGAATAATCAGAAAAAAGCTGTTTTAGTTGCACATTACGGGGCCCCACTGGATAATCTGCGTATCACTGAGTTCCCTGAAGTATTCATAGACCGTTCTGAGTAAGCAGACCTTTGGAAGCATAAGAAATTTATCTAGAAAATTACTACCCTCTCTTTTGGACTAAATATGCCTGTATTCCTGGTTCTGAGGAATAAATTAAATATGCACTCCATTTACAGTTCAACTCTGCCAGTCTTCTACCTGAGGAAATACTTTGGGGCTTTAATAGGAGCCCTCCACACACCAGGAGAGCAAGAAACACAGCTGCCCCCATCACTGCATTGTAGCAGGAGAACCAGTGCAAAGCAGAGTAGCTAAAGGGACGGGGAGGGGGGGGGATTCTCTGCTATTCCAATACTCTGTTTCATCTTCAGTGCAGTTAATTCTCAGATGACAGGAAAAGGCCCTGAACCATCCAACAGGAATTAAGCTGTAATTACTTAGTGCTCTTACCTCTTTGGGGTTTTTTGTTGCCGAGAGGTTATTAAATATTTCAAAAGAAATGTTTTCTTCAATTCTTAATTTGTAGCCATCTCAAATCTGGAATGATGTAATTATTAATAGCCAACAATTCTTTATAGTCTCAAAGTACACTGGGAAACAAACAAACAAAAAATCTCTGTGCACTGCTAAAGGACTCCAGCCTCCACATATTTAAATTCCATTATATTTGTTTCCTTTAAAGTGAGCAGAGTCCTCAGGCTAAAACGTGGTTAGAGGACTTTTGAGAAATGTTTGTCCTTGCTTTTGTAACTTAAAATCATTTCATCTAATAAAGACCAAAGGAAGAAAACCCCAGTCCATTATTCCTGCCCTTTCTATTTATTTTCTAAAGCAGAAAAGAGAAATTAGGGAACTTGAACAATAAGTATGGTAGCAATAAATTACAGCAGCAGATGATAAACATGCAGTACATATATATTAATTCTGCTCATTTAATCACCCACTTCCAGTCTACCTCCTCTGAGGTGAATTCCAGGATTCCAAAGCCCTAAGCAGCCTCAGATAATAATAATAATGATAAATAAATAATAATCATCCTTCCTTCCTTCCCCCCAAATTGCTCTATGTCAAGGCCCCAGGCCATCAAAATTCAGTTCTCAACAGCGACAAGTATAGTTGTGTAATACTGGATATCAAGAGGAGAAACTTTAGAATACTAAAGAGATTCCCCCACACCTCAAAACCTGAAAACTAAAGAATATCCCCCACCCCACCCCCAGGATTTCATTCTATTCTTGCAGATCCCAACATATCAACATTATGGCAATTTATCAGGGTGGAGGGGAACTAAAAACAAATTACTTACACTATCTACATTGTAAAGCTGTTACACTTTAACTCAAGGCATTAGCTTTACAACAGAGCAATATAAGAAGTGAGCCCAACAACACTTCTAAAACCTCATAAAATGAGAGACTTCAGAGTAACTTCGTGTTTCTGTTATTCTACAAGCTCGCAGATACTAATTTTCCTCAGATCCCCTGCAAGAGCAATATGGCCGCTCCAAATTAATGTCATTAGAAGTCATCTTCATCTAATCGATCCCAAATACAGACACACATCAACACCCCCACTTTCTCTCTTTCTCTCCCATATAATCTTGGAGGCAGACAAGCTCAGAACTGAGTTTATACACCAATCCCCCCAAAACACCCACCAGCACCACAAGGCAAATAAACAGTTGGCTGCTCATCCAAATACAAACCAAAGCAAAAACAGGGGTGCAGTCTACAGAGGGGCAGGTGGTTTTCCCTATAGCCATTTAAAAAGCAGCAAAGCTTCTGGCGTCTCTCAGGACTGGAAAACTGAAATTTCTTCAGGCAAGTGTAGGGGAACAGAGAGCAGCCAGAGGCAGCAGCCGACCTGTAGCTGCATTTTAGCTGAACTAAACAGGAGGATTTAAATGGATGCTCTGTACAAGCTATTCCTAAAAATGCAAGCATGTCTTCCGTGGTTTTCCCCTCTTCTTCCTCCTGGCTCCCTCTAGTGCTTTTAAGCACATACTACCTTTTCCTTCCTGTTTTATTTAATGCAAACACAAACAGCTGCTAAACTGGTTGGGGTTTTTTTGTTTTGGTTTTTTTTTTTAAAAAGCTGCATTAACTCTTATAAACTGCTCAGGAGTTTTTACATATTTTTACATAATATTACATATTATTCAGATATACACCACTCCAGCAATCACGCACCAACACTGGCCTTTCTACCAGAAACCTTTATGTATTAAATACTTTAAGTACAGGCCAGCGTATTTAAAATTTTACTCATTTTAAAGGCATCCATCAGCTACATCCTTAGAGAAAGTCATAAAATTAATCTCTTTTCTTGCACATTCCCTCCCCCAAACAGAAATTACATCTAAACCGGAGGTTACTAAAGTGCAACAACCAAAAAATAAAACAGATCAAAATTTTATGCCTGCTCTAAATGTCACTTAAAAAAATGTTAATCGCATCCCTTATCTACTGTGTCCTAACATAAAACACAATCGAGAACCATACCTGCACTCCCGCTTTTATGAGTGGAGGAACAGTGAACTCATGATGACATCACGCTTTTTACCTGGGGATGTATGCAAACAGAAACTAGTCCTCCAAAATCAGTAACTCCCTGAAGAGCTAAGCAGGTATTTTTAATATAATTAAAGCCTTCACTTCTCCAGACTGCTTCTATCCCAGCCCTGTACAGTCAACCACTTCAGTGGCCACGTTTGTTTGTCTAAGGTCCATTCACAGAATTAAAAATGTGAAAAGGAAAGCTCATTTCAGAAGGAACAACAAGAGCAGCTTTGCTGAAGATCTAAAATCTAACCCTTCATCACACATGTACCGTGAGAGGCCCAATCTTACAGTTTGTATCACAGCACACTAAAAAAAAAAAAAAAAAGTGCCCAAATAAGCCCTTGCTGTCTTGGCTGGAATATGCTGGAAGATATGCTGGAAGATAGTCCTTGCATCACTGCTAGCACTTTTCTTCATTAGATTGCAAAATTTTTTCATGTGTATAAGAGCACTTATCTCCCATTTCTGAAATATTCAAACAATATTAATACTGTTTAGTCTTCTTGCAAATACTGAATTTAGCTGCTGGTTTCCACGTAACTTTAGCAAGCAATTTTCTTAATATTAGGCACGAGTTAGTAAGACAGCATGGGGTACTGCATGTTAAGACATCTCCCCCTTTCAACATGCTTGCATATGCAAAAAAAAAAAAAATCTATATATATCCCCTACAGCTTCCCTGGTGGTGAAAGACAACTTTAAACTTCCTAACAGTGCTTGAAGCTGAAAGCTGTATTACTGCATATTCATGTCACTAATGGTGATGTGCAATGAAAATACTAGGCAGACCAACTGCCTTTTGACAACAATAATTTCTTCATACATAACATGTGGCTCTGTTTCTGACAAGGTGGAAGGCAGTTTGGGATTAAAACTTTTCCTCTATTGACCACTACTATAGCAGTCTAAAGTGTTTTTCACCAGATCCTCTCAAGATGACTTGCAAACAAACAAAATTAAGCTTAATTTGAAACACAAGTTAAATGCTCCTGTGAAGCACTCACCATAACAGCCATTTTAGTATAAGGAAACTGAGGTGGCACCAAGCAAACACCCAAAGGTGTGCACTCAAAAATATACTGTTAAAGAATGTCAGTAGATAGGAACTGTCA
Organism: Aquila spilogaster; assembly: GCA_024606505.1. NCBI lineage: Eukaryota > Metazoa > Chordata > Aves > Accipitriformes > Accipitridae > Aquila > Aquila spilogaster. Next base: position 41,012,579 of record JANHGO010000033.1, read on the forward strand.
TTCCGGATCAGAAAAAGCTCCATCAAATTCCATCTGCAAGAGCAGCTGACACCAAGTGCAAAGTAGAAAAAGAAACAGATACCAGAAGAAGGACTACTCTACTCTTTTTGAGCTTCTGGCAACTAGCACCTTTTGGGTTTCCTGAAGTGTCATCCAAAATCACCATGGTAAACAGCTACAAATGGCTCCACACCCGTTCACTCTAAAGATCCTAAAAGAGCAACTATTCCTCTTCTTGAGGGACTTTGAAATCATACCTGCAATACTTAAGATACAACAGATTGCTCCAGATTGCTTCTGCCTCTCAGGACTGAGCAGCCAAGAACGCGCAGAGACTGCTATTTTCCTCTACATGAGGGATCAAACAAGAAATCAGCACCATCAATAATTTACTGCCTTCCAGTTAGTTACTTCTTCAGGGCAGCAAAGGCCAGGATTTACCCACAGAACCATGGTATTTTTCAAGTGATTGCCCCAGACAAGAGAACAACTACTACCAGAAAGTCCCATACAGAGGTAGAGTGTTGCACCAATGAAGAAATGTGTTCAGACCAAAGAAATCAAGAGTCAGTTCCTGTCTGTGTCATACGTTTCTATGTGATCTTGGAAAAGCCACTTAGTCTCCCCATGGGAAAATGAATGCATTCAAGACCATACGGTGCTTTGACACTACAGTGATGGAACCCAAACAAACATACTAGGCAGTACCCAGCTTGCTGTGTCCTTTTCTTGTAGGCTGGGATAATGAGCTTGCAGTTTGTGTGATGTACGGCTCCAGAACCCATACTCACAGGCAGAACAAACTTCTGAGTCTCTTGTCATGCAAGTTAAAAATCCTACTAAAGCAGAACGGTTGAACCAAAACCAGTATAAAACTAAGCTAAAAGAGTCTAAACCACTGCTTTCAGACAAAGAATTACAGTTTTTTCCAGTGTCAAATAATGAAACCTAAGCATTATTACAGTTCATGAAAAATGGCTGTTATTTTTAAGCAAGTGTTGCTCTAAACTGACTCACCCAAAATCACACTGGAAAATCACTGGCAGTCAACACTGCTCCCCTGGATAAACGGGAACCCAGGTCTTCTCACATTTTGCTCTTTACCAGTTTTTGTCCTGCAACAATGTTAGTTTAACATACTGCATCACGATAGGCAACCTTGAGAATTCATCAAGCTCAAGTTGCACACAGAAACATTGTCTTCACAAGTACCCCAAAGTCATTCCTCCTGACAAACAATTAAGTATATCCATCACTTCTCAAATTGCAATATATTTGCCTTCATGTGGCAGATACATGGTTGGTCAATGCAACACCGGATGCTTGCACTTTCTGTCCCACGATAAGGATCGCAACATGATTTTAATGTGATCATCCTACCTGTTAGGTGATGAATGGTCCCTTGTTGTCACAAATCCTCTATCACAGATTTTAGTCACATATTCTTCTGGGCCCAGGATGGAGCCTCCAGTGTTCCCCTGAAGAGCTACGTAGTAGTCCATCCTGGCCAAAAGTTGACTATATTGAGCCAATTAACCTGTATGGTATTCTATGAAGTCCAACACTGTTACTCCCCAACGGGGAAAACCTAACCATACTTCCCACCCTACCAAAAAGCCATCCGCTGTTCTCCCCATCTACATTGCCCAACAACTGACATTGCAAATTAATTATTACATCAGACACATACAACCACAAAGTGTCCAATTAAGGGCTGAGTTCCTTTTGCTTTAATTAATAAACCAGGGTCATTCCTTGAATTCCTTAAATGGCAGCAGGCACACTGCAGGCTGGCATGTTTTAGCGCAGGAATTCTGTCCTGAACAAGGACCAACATGCAACAGTGTGCTTTCTTCAGGACAATCTCTGTTTTGAACGGAGAGCAGCTGAGGCACCTGGGTGTGCTTTGATTCAACTCTGCTCCTGGGTAGCCTCAACAGTGAAGATCCCTGACAGGTTCTGGATACCTGGAAGAAAATAACCTGCCACATGACATAAATGGCAAGCTCTAGATACATAGGTTGTATCAGGACAAATATACTAATGGAAATCTTCTTGGCAAACACCACTCCTCTGCACATCTCTCAATGAAATCTGACAGGTCCTTTATTACACAGCATACAGATCTATACTTACAAATACTGTCACACCCTCTGGAAATAGTTCAAGAAATTACGGTTTTCTCGTGCTAACAATAGTTTACATATCTGCTCTCTTCCTACACAAACTACTGATAATTTTTCTCCTGTCTGTGTGTCTTTGCAGTATGCATTCACAAAATAACTTCATCTGCCATCAAAATCTACACTTCTGAAGGATAGAAGACTGCTACATCCAACACAAAAAAAAGTCATGATTGGCACTGAACGTAAGGTGTACTCCCTCACAAACTCAGTCTCAGGCTATATCAGCCCAGACATGAAAAGTTTTCTACCATCTTTGCAAAAAAATAACACTTATATTGTAGTCAGAAGCTAGCTGAGACTGAACACCTGCAGAACACATTTTCTAATATCATATCTGCATTCAGAACCTCAATTCTCTCTCTCATATGACATTCTTCAATATCATGTCCAAGCCTAACATCATGAGGAGACAAAATTTCATATCTATTAAATCAAGCAGAGATTCCCAAACCCAAGGAGTCAGAGCTGTAGGCCCAATAGCGGAACTGAGAGAGAAAAGTCCCAAAACCATTTCTTTCAAAACAGCAGTGCTCATAAGGACATAAAATTATGTCTGGCATTATTGCCAATTTTGGAGTTTCCACCCAAGTACCAGTGAAAAGAAATGGCATGTTTCCTGAGAGCAGGCAGAATCCTGTGAGAAGGTCACCTAGTGAGAGTCATACCAGTTAAACTTTCCATGACCGCAACAAGACAGTCTCTACTAGCTGTCATCATGGGATGAAATTACTTTCACAAGCGTAAGAACTTCCATTGAAAGATTTCAGCACACAAAGACCTGTATCCAAACAGCTGCATATCAGCCAAGTAACTAAAGACGTAAACCTAAGCTATTTAATACCTCGCCATTTAATCCATCAACCACACTACCTATTTTTACATTCTTCCATTTTAAAAAAATATAGATGACATGGTTAGGAAGTTTAAAAGTAACAAGAATCTGTGACAATTTACACAGAACTGGCTTTTCTTTCAAAATTGAAGACAGGTTCTATATGCTTCCTATAGAGTTATGAAATAAGACCTTATTTGGTAAAAAAAGTTTGAAACTGATTTTTTTCCTCTTCTCAAAACAAGAAATGAATGTTGTTACTCCCAACAAAGGAATTTAAAGATTGCAAAGATGTACTCTGGTTCTCACAAAGCATGGATTATTGTCTGGCATAGCTCAAGAGCTTCTTGAACAAGAGCAGCTTTTTAAAAGATCTTGGATCTTGATGTTAATTTCAAGTGTTGGAGAATCTATGAAGTCCATCAATAAGCTAGTGCAATAGTTAACTAGGTACCACTTCAAATATTTTTTCCTTTTATGCAAATTCATATTTTTTTACTTTCTGCTTCCTGCTGCTGTGAGTCCTGTATTTGCAAATGTATGCTCTTTGAAGGCTCTCCATTATGTTCATGCATAGGTACATGATCAAATCACTTCAGCAAACTCAGGATTTACTTCTTCATCGCCATCTACATTAAGTGTGTAGATATGTTTTTGCAACACCTACAACCAGTACTGACTTCAATTTAAAAATGTCTTGAAGTGAATCCATCAAATCCGATTATATTCCAGAAGTGAGGTCAATAATATTGGAAAGGAAATCTCCCATTCTGTGTTCAATACATTCAACTACTATCAGCTCTTGGCTGCTGCTTATCTACGCGGAGTGTCTTGTATGCTGCCTGCTGCCCGTGAGTCTCAATATCTTGCAGTACTGGTTTTTTGGACACTGCTCCTCATCCTTAAGGTGCATCCAGTCTTTTTTCCTGGTGATTAACTTCCCAAAGTTTTGAGTCCATCTTTCAAAAGAGTCAACTAATGTGCTCTTTAATTCAATCAAATACATGAGGCTATGCCATCATTTGTCATTTTTCTACTTTACATGGCCTCGATAAAACTGTCAGGAAGGATTTTACATTTTCTTCCAACTGTGTGTTCATTTGGGGTTGGGTTTTTTTGCAAACAAACATCCAACGACTGAACATCACAAAATTATATCTTAATTCAATGATTCTTCATTGAGTGTAACATTTACAGGAGTCAGTTTTAGACAGACTAGATCAAATCCTTGATCTAACTGATATACTAGACATTTTATAATACCTGTTTTCTATTAATCATCTTGAATAGCATTTGCTACGTGACAATCCTTAAAATTTTGGACAGTTTTACATTAGCCATTTAAAAAAAAATTCCTTGGACTCCATAAATTTGTAGCACAAATTTTCAGAAGTGTTCTTTCAGTCTTTATTTACTGCTGTAATAAGATGGATTTGTTCATAGCTATATGATCATTTGTAATATTCAGCTTCATTCTCACTACAGATGTACATAACAGTTCTGTCTTTTCAGCACTGTTGTTGACAACTTTAGCGCAGCCATCAGACATATGTCACCGTTCTTTTTGTTCCTGGTATTTTTAGAACTTCTCCTCATTAGCCCCAGATCATAAAGAAAATCTGGAGAGTTTTCTTTAATCATCTTTGTAAAAAATTACTTATACTTATTCCGATGTATTGGCTGCTGCCCTTGAATCACTTCTAAATCAAGATGGGAGTCTTCCTTTGCTTAAACTATCTTTTCATATTCGACACTGCACATTCGAGATAGCCATGTGTTCTTGCATTCCGCCCCGCCGCCCCGCCCCCCCCCCCCCAAATTCGAGACACTCTTGTAAGCAATGTTAGAAGTATATTAGTGATGTAACAGCACATCACATCATGCAGAACAGAAGATTTGCTTAGTTCCTCATGGTTTTTACCCTCAAAGATGGGAATGTCACATAGTTTTGCAGCCATCTTCTCCCATGACCTTATGAACTGCAATGAGACCTTATGAACCGTAATGCAGAGATACTCAGTTTACAGGGTGGAGAGAGTTCAGTGAGAGAGGAAAAACAATGGGTAACATCTCTGTGCATGTTTTCTTAGCATTTAACTGCTGCCCAAGAAACTAGAATAGCACAAGGATATCTCAGGAAATCCTCTGGCAACACCTTCCTTTCCCTGATAAAAGGGTGGAACACAGATGAACTGTAAGAGCATGTATCTCTTTACATTAATGTTGGTTTTTTGAAGGAAAAAACCTTTTCCAAACAACCTAAAGACTACCAAGCCAATTTGACCTCAGAGTTCATTCAAACCTGTCTTCATTCAAACTGCCTTTGACCAAAAGCACTTTGTCTTGTTACTTTTGTATTTTGCCCAAGGCTGCATGCAATGCTTGGAATGGAGCAGTACAGACATCGTAGGCAGTTACAGACCTAACCACAGATTGTAATGTAAAAGACAAGACCTATTACTGGACTACAGATGAGGAGTAGGACCAAAGGTCAACACAATTTCTATGCAATAAGCTTGCATTTAGAAGGTTCAGCCTTACTTAGCTCATTTGCTTAAACCAATTTGTTAAAAAAAACCCAACCAACCAACCAACACCAAACCAAACAAAAATGATCACACACCCCCACCCCCCAAAACCACAGACTTTTCCCAGTGATTATGTGATATATACAATATTTGCCTTAACAGAGGACTACAACCACCGTGCAATCCTATCCTCACTCTGTAAAGTTCAATTTAGTGCCTTATTTCTAACAACAAATAAATCACATATTGCAGACAGCTCCTCCTGTATTCAAAAGCAACAGGTAGTGAATGACCACCATGAACTCATGAGCTGGTAGTCTTTTGCTTATTTGCAGAAGTGAGACAGCTGCCTGACTGCCGATGAACTGCAGAGAGCACACAATTAAGGTACACTTGAGGAGGGAAAAGTCAATACAGCCATGCCTCCCTGCCGACATATGAAAAAAGGTGTAACAGACCTGAATGTTACGTGTTGCTCAGAACACTACAGGTGCTGGAAGTGAACTCTCTTTCCACATAATTTTAGTCTCTTCATATTCAGTAAGCTCCAGTGCCCTTACTTTAAAAGCCCCACATAACTTCCTTCCCACACTTAAGAGCAAGTGAACTGTATTTTTTGCTACAATAAATTTGTACATATAAATTTGTACAAGTGCCTTTGTGCTACATTGACATCGGGTCTTTAACAAAGATCCAATAGTTGTCACTCAACTGTCCCCACATTTCAAAGTCTAGTTATGCAGCAGTACTTTCTTCCATCTTAATTATTGTCTCTTGCAACAGGAAACTCAAGGCACAAATGTTAAAAAAAACCTTCTGATATCTCAGTAAACGCATGCTGTAAAATAATTTAAAGATGTTGTTTCACAATTGATTAAGTTGTTCTAAGATTACATTGCTTCCAAAAAGGGAAGACTAGCCCTTACTGTCATTACCCCCCTTGCATCAGTTCTAGGAATAGCACGACTGCAGAGACAGATCAGCCTGTCAGGCACCCTGGAAATTTAACAGCTGGAAAAAACAAACCTCTCTTACTTCCCCTAAAAATGCAGCTTTTGGAGAAGTGAGAAGAACTGTGGAGGGACTTAATAAATGTAACTTGTGTGAAATTTTTGGAACTACCTTTATCAGTCATTTCTAAAATGGACAATCCGGGCTACAATACTAAAAGAACAAAAGAAAGGAAAAAAAATCCATCCACCCATGAACCCTTTTTTTGGAGGATAGGAGATGCAATTTTAAAATATTTCTACAATACGTAGTGGCAAAAGCAGTTAAAAAACAACAACAAAAAAACCCACAAAAAACAAACCCAAAGATTCTGTCCCTTCTTACTCATTCCTATACCCTGGCTGCAACCACACATCTTGATCTGCTAATGCAAGGGTCGTAGCACCTTGCTATGAATTCATTAACAGACTCAATCTTAAAAATAATTCTTCACTTAAAACATGCTACCAAACCACAACTCACATAACTGGTTCATCACAAACTTGACAGAAACCATATCTGCACACTAAACTAAGCTAACCAGCAGTATTTGGTGGACTTTTTTTTTTTTTTGGTAGATACACATGAAATCTATTTCTAGCAGCACTCAATCTTAGTAAAGCTTTTTTTTTTTTTAAATGCCAGTCTGCATGCAATCTAAATTGCTTTGGTATTACTTTGTAACAAATAGCATACATATCCACTTAGGTGAAAGGAGGGCCAAATTCATACATTAGAGTCACTTGAGTAACAGTTCTTATGAAAAAGGGTTGCAAAGGTTTGGGCCCACAGTTCACACTGCTGATTCCATGCTGCTGAAAGGACGCCTCACACATTTTCAACACAGCTTCTTTGGTTCCAGTCATTCAAGAATTTTACAAAAAAAATAACAATGAACTTAAATTCAGTCACCCCCAAAAGAAACCCATTCATCTCCACTGTCTGTAGAAAGTGGGAGGGCTTCTTGGTCTAGCGCAACTGAGAATGCAGAGAGATCCAGGCTTAGGACAGCTCTGCTGTGCGATAAATACCATCCACAATAACCTGGATACGCTAAGTGTCCTGCCCATACCAGTACTTTGCCCGTACTAAGAAAGAAGTTGCACAAACACTTTAAACTGGGATAAATGACACCGACAATAAAATCAGAAAGCAACCCATCTATCTCCAGATGCTCATTTTGCCCCTAGGCCACCCCCAGTTCCCTGAGAGAAGCAGAAATACCAAGTGGCTGCACAGCAAATTAGATGGGGAAAGTTATTCTGATAAAATTAGCTGAGCCAAGTAAGTAACTTTTTTTTTTAAATCCAACCAGTTCCCTGAGCGATGACACAAATGAACAGGGGAGGGCTGAGAAGCACAGGGAGAACAGAACTGTTTCTTTCTTTGCCAGTGCCAATTTAGTGTTCAGGGGACTGTGGCTTCCCTGACCCTTCATAAGGCTTATCAACAAAACCAATCGCAATGAATATTAATAGGACAATACTGCTTCCCATCCTTGCTCCTCATATTCTCTACACCTTACTGCCAGTTTCCACACCTCTACAAAGTTAGGCAAAACCAGCTGATTCAGCACAGTGAACTGCATCAGGAAAAACAATCAACAAAAAAAAAAAAAGTTTTTTCTTCAGCTAAATTAGTTTTCCCATGGGTGGCTGTGACTAAGGACTATTTAGTCCAGAATATTCTTTTATGAGCCCTACTTGTTGAGCCTCTACACCACAACATACATTTACTCTGTTTTCTATGGTTGTAGTCAAATTCCTTTTGGTATATTTGAAACCTTACAAGTTTCAGTTTTATTTGAAAGCAGATATTCCATCTACACACAATAATGACTTCAAGTTTTTGCCACATGCCTCCTTTTCATGGTTTTTATTCAGTCAGGTCCAGTTCTATGCCAGGCACTCACTCCCTTGCCTCTGTGCAGCTGCTGCCAAGACCAGCACTAACCGATCAACCTTATATCAGCTGGCATCACAAGGACAGCTTCCTCGACACTTTGATTTATAAAATAAAAGGCAAATCAAAAAGAAGCTGTGGAGCACCCTACAGAACATCTCTTAAGAGTAGGAACACCACAAATTCACTAAATCTTGAAGACTGCTTTGAAATTTTTGTCTGCTACATCCTCATTTAATGAAAATACTTTGTGCACATACTTCAATCTGTATGCAAACCCACAAATAAAGCCCATCAAAAGGGTCAGAATACTTTACAACCACTAGCTTTACTTCAGAAAATACCAGTGAAAATTTATTTCAGATAAATACATAGTTATGTTCACATGCAGATATGAAGATAAAAAGGTTTTTAGGCATCCATTTATTTTGGGTTCCTTTCATCATATACATCTACTGCCTGAGATCTCAGGCCCTTTCAAATGCAGCTGTAATTACAGGCTTTCAGATCTTGTTAATTCGTCCAAGTCACCCAAAATTAGAGGGCACAGTTTTAGGTCTTGATCAGTGTATTGTGGTGGGGCTGTGGCACAGCAAAGATGACGCATGCTGCTCAACTTGGTCCAACATTATCTAACATTTAAACCAGTCCTTGCTTTCTGTGTTCATGTAACCATCTGGAATCTATGTTGGCAATGAGTACTGAGACTGTAAGACAGAAATACAGCTAAAACTGAAAACATTTCTACTACATAAACAGTCTATAAAGAAGAAATCCATTACATTACCAGTCTCCAAACGCAGACCTTGAAGAATATGCCAGCTAGTGGATGGTTAAGAATTTCAGCATATTGGGCCAGACTCCAAAACCCTCAAGCCAGTTGGTAATTAACAGACATCTAGGTCCTCCACATGAAAGAGGGCTATTGTTTAAACAGTGACACAAATTTTTCCTTTCCTTTTCATAGCCAGTCTCTGCCTGTGTTTTAAGATTCCCCTAGGACCATAACAGTATATGATTCTAGAAGCTCATCTTCTCAAATTGACAATTTGTTTGACTTCTAGTTGCCAAACGTGCTTACATCACAGGTAGAACAAAATCATTTTACAGGCTTCTCAGAGATCCCAAATCTCCCCTTTCTTTAATAGCTGGAAAAAAATAATATCCAAATAACCTAATTAAAACCTAACATACCTACAATAGCAACAGAATTACAAAACAGAGTAACAAAACATACTGAGGGCCTGTAAATAGTCTGTGATAAATCCAATTAGTAAGAAACGTACCTACCGGGAGTATTAATCTGTGTCTTCATAAATAACGATGTGTTACAGCAAAACTTCTAAGATAAACCAAAGGATGCTTCATTGAACACATTTTTTAAAGAAGCAATGATCTATGACCTGTATAAAATTGCCTGTTCTCTGATCTGTTACGTTACTCAGACTACATATAAACCATACTTAACCTAATCAATGTAGTAAAAGAGAACATTATGAGGTGTGGACACTTATCTATAAGGGAGCAAGTTAAATCACCAAGAAGGATAACAGGGAGGATGTGACAGAGAAGGAGCTGGTAAAAGTACTCAATTGATATGAAGATAACTTTAAGAAGAAGAGTCAATAAAACCAAGAGCCAATCCTGTCAGAAAAGGACAAAAAGCTAAATGAGCATTATAAAGCATTTTCCGAATGCCCATGACTTTCCAAAGTCTATGGCTTTGACTGCTTTGTTATTTTCTGGAGCCTGACTGGTGTCTCCATACCCCACCCAAGCCTATCTGGCCATATGAGGAAACACCCAAATCCCCACGGCATTCAAGATGATAAAAACCTCCCTGGAGAAAAGAACTGGATGAGATAGTTCCTTTTGGACCAGCTTCATCTCCTCCCACTCAAAGGAGCCATTTGCAGCCTGCCTGTCTATGCAATCCTTCATCTGAAGTCTCTAAATCTGACCAGAATTATGTAGCACAAAAGCATAATTCAGCAACTCAGTCAACAGCACCATTAACCAGGACAGTCAGCCCTTTCACTGTCACCCTAACAAAGGTGCTAGCAAATGCGTAAGCATGTGGAACAGGCTGTCCTCACCTCTAGGTGCAGTTAGTCAGTCCAGGTCTAGACTGCAGAGTCCCAAGAAGCTTATATCACTGCTAGAGGAGTGCTGCAGGCAGGTTACCAGCATGTCAGATCAGCATCGCTTGTGAGCTTCTGCCACCTAACAAGTTTGGGAAGAACTGAGCTTACTGGCTCACTGGCAGAATTTGCCACTGTGTTGCAGAAAGCCTATCTTACAGCTCTAGATAAAAGCAAAACCAAGGAAACTTAGGTATGTTTCAAAACTGCCTCCTCATTGTAATTAATTTTGTTTTAGGAAAGACATATTTCCCATTCCTTTTGCTTCAAATAACAAGCAAAATATATTACTAATTTCTCTTTTGTCTGAGAGGCATAGTCATGTGCTTCCAGCTTCTTCAATCACTCCCAGTTGCTAATAAAAGCTTTTGAGTGCTAACATTTTACAGGGAATAACACAGATTATGCCAGTGTTACCTCTTCACTACATGTCCTCTGCATTCACTTGCTAAAATACAGAAAACTGCATTTCCAATCACACTGACATAGAGCACATTTTTATATGCGTGAGTGCAAAAGTCTGATTTCAATCCGTCCTAAATTTTTAGTAGATTGTTTGCATTAGCCTCCAAAGACAGCCTCAGAACTTCCCCACTCTCTTTTCTGGAGCTAGGCCACACCGTGAGTGACCACCACGGACCACAGCGGTGCATGTTCACTGACAAGCACCAGGCAAAAGACCCTGCTATGGCAGATGGAATAACCTCTAGCAGCTTGCTCAGAGCAAAGGGGCCGCTTTCCTCAGTTGCTGCAGGATAACGCCATCGACTGCTTCCAAGTAAAACCGACACTGTGGTCAGATTCCTAATACTTACATTTCAATGAATCATTGCTGGGAAAAGGCTCGAGCTCATTTGCTGCTCATGACCATGAAGCATATGGCAACTTTATCATCACAAAACCCCAAACCATCACCCTAATCATATCAGGCAAGCAGACATATACAGCCCTGTTATCCAGCCATAAATATAATCATTTAACAACACTCATTGTTTATGAGATTGCTCTATCATCTCCATATTGCTGATTAATGCTTACCACATAGTTTCAAAGCATGCAGGCAAACACAGAAGGCCATTTAGCAGGCATTTAAGGAAGAAAAACTTTATGAGGAAATCACCTTTTAAAATAACTTCCAATTAATACAATCATAATGATGCTGGGCTCCATCTTCTCTGTATTTGGTATAGTCCTCATATACAATTTGTAATGCCACAAGTGTTTCATAACACTCAGTATTCACTTGCATGTGCACATATATCAAAAATCCAGTAAAATGAAGTTACTTAATCTGCAGCCATCACCTCATAATGCAGTGTATTCCAAAAGCAAGAAACACTTGTACTTAATTTTAAAATAAACAATTACAGGAGAGAAATCTCTCTTTATAAAGCATAAACTACTATTTTTATTGGGAGATTTGTCAGCACATTAGTAATGCTGAGCCACCCTGTTCCCAACGATATTATTGTTAGTTGTCTCATTTCTCTCTGTAGAGTTAGGCAGTACTCATGGGCTAATCAACAAACTTCAAACACAGGCACAGATGTAGGCATGCCTGTGCAAACATTTAAAAGGTTTTCTAAAAGTACAAAAGAGATGACATCAAAATCTTCTGGAGGATCCTGGGTCCAACCAGAGCCCCAAGTCACGTCAACATACCATTCCCCCGCAGACAAATTAAATTTCTACACCTCCCCCCCCAAAAAAAAACCCTAAAGAAATACTTTTAATAATACCCACAAGATTGGAAATGCTTTGACAATTATTTGAGCATGTTGTGTTTACCTCTACAGTTTAAAGTGGTGGCAAAAAAAAGAAGTGACAAAAAAGTGCTGACAAACCACTTTACCCACCTTTTAAGAGCAGGTTAATTTTTGCCTCTCTGAAAAATCCCTTCACATAGCCACAACACAAACACTCGTAAAGTAATGCCGTTGAAAATTTTAAGGACAATGTAAACTTCTTTTCACACTTTGAATCAAAAAGGCAGTATTAACTTAGTACTTCATAGGGTACAGCTGCAACCAGCAATGGTAAATGGCAGGAGCCAGCAGTGAAGTTAAACAACTCATTCACTTACCAAGTATTTTAATTTGGTGGACTGGAATCAAAGGCCCAAACCCCCCTCAGTTAACTTGCTTTTATTCTCCCCTACTCCCCACCCATGTGCCTGCAGCCCCACCGAGCTCAGCCAACAGCCAGGACCCCTTTGGCCAAGACAACTTCCCACAGGGGCCTAGAGACTGCCCGGACTCCATGACACCATTGCTTTGACATAGAGTGTGTTTTCTCATCGAGGGAGGGTGTTTTATCATCGGGGGAGAATGTTTTGTCATAAAG
>JANHGO010000033.1:41033171-41046209 GCA_024606505.1 Aquila spilogaster
CCTGTCGGCTCTACCACCCCCCCCCCGCTCCCTCCCTGCGGCCACCCGGCCCACTCCTCCCTCTCCCGCGCGTTCCCATTGGCCAGCGCCGCGCGCACCGAGACCCCAGCAGCAACCAATAGCAACAAAGACACTCACGCCACCTGCCGTGAGCGGCCCGCCTCCTCCGCGCAGCTATTCGCTCGGGCGGCCCGGCCCCGCCTTGCGCATGCGCATGGAGGAGAAGGCGGAACTCAAGGGAACGAAGTGCGCTCGGCGCATGCGCACAGCTGTTGGCCGCTGGTGGTTGGCGCCCCCCGGCGGGCGGTGGTGGGGCAGCGCCTGGCTGTGGTAGTGCTGTCTGCGGGGCTCCGTTTTAGTCCTCTCCGTTCCTCAGTCCTCAGCGGAGCAGCGGCCGGGAGGAGGGCGAGCGGGCTCGCCCCCACGTGTGATCTTCGCTCCATGTCGGCCCCGGGCGGGTGCGGGCGCTGGTGGGGCGCTCAGGGCCTGGCCTTGATGCCCCTGCCCAGCCGGGGCCGGACGGCATCACCTGTGCGCTGCTCCCCGGCCTGAGCAGGGCCCCGCGACATGGAGGGGAAGCGAAGTAAGCTGTGGTGGTATGAATGCGTGTTTTGAGCGGTCGCTGGGCAGATCCTGTGAGAAACTTTACCGCAGAACTCGTAAGATTTCGTGAGAAGCTTCCCTTTTGCTCCTTTTTCGGTCAAATGAATTAAATTTCTGTGCCAGAGTCACGGAGCACGTGGGAATGTTGATTGGACACCGCGTGCCACGGGCTGAGGAATTGGTTTACAGCTGGGCGTATTTTATGCTGTGTCATTAGCGGTCATGGTCAGAAATCTGATATCCTCCGAGCAGTTGAGAAATGCTTTCCTTTAGTGCCTTATCGAGCATCTGCTGTGAAACAGATCCAGTAAATTTCTGACCTAAAAAAAAGCCTTTCATCTTTTTCCTGTGTTTAGCTTAATTGCAGTACAGCTGCACTGACAGCATAAAATGTTTCAGCCGTGGTAATTTATGTGTGCTTAGAAAAAAAAAAAAAAGCCTCCCCAACTTCTTTCACTTGTGTGTTCTGCTCTATCTTGTGTTTCTTTGTAGCTTTGAAGGCAGGAGGACCGTTTCACCATAACGCTTTCTCATGCAGTGTTCTCTCTGATACCTTCTGTCGATAACTACTGACATATCTTTTGGTGACAAGCATTTTTATTTCTCATTTGAACTCTTACTTGTCCATTCTGTGCCCCTTGTAGTGCTGCGTGACTGTCCTGAAGAGAAGAACCATACCACTTCCAGGAAAGAGACAGCTGAAGGTAGTGTAATTCAGACTTATGGAGCGAACGGGGAATGTGGTGTTTGTCTGACACTGCTTAGAGTACGAAAACGGTAACTGGATGGCAATAGTTCCAATTTATATGATGTATAAATAGAGTGTGTGTCAGCACTATGGGTTTTTCATAGGAAATGCCCAAGTGTTTTTCTGGGGAACTCTGGCTTGGCCTGCTTTTTTCTTGGTATAGTTTCATTCTCTTGTACAATGCTGAAAGAGAAAGATACATGGTCACAGAGATAGAGGGAAAAGAAAATCTCCCCCAAGGCAATAGTCTCAGTCAGCTTTAGAGGTACTGCCACCAGATGCCAGTCTATACTCTGTGTCATCAGCTGTTTTGAAAGCTGAGAAAATAGATGCATCCTGTGTCTGTTCAATCTGCGTCCTCCTGGCTGGGGTTGACAACAGCAGCATTAACACTGAAGAGATGAATGATGTGAACATCTGCTTCTTTGAAATTAAAATTGTACTATGAATTTCACAATTTTAGCTGCTGGAGTTTCAGAGCACTCTAGCATGAGAAGCAAGAAAGCCTTGTAAGCTGAGAGACTTGAGCAAGACAGGCAGTAGTGATGTGGTCTGTTTGCTTTTGGACTATGCAAGATTAGAACTGACCCAGAGATGAAAGACTGTTCCATTACCCATTTTCTGAAATGGATGTGGAATGGACTGCTATCCATATATTGTAAATACATCTAAGTGTCTGAAAACATATGTATTTAAATAGAGATATTATATATGCTTGTTTCTCAGTATTTTAAATTTGTGATAGTGTTAGGCACAGCAAGAGGGTAGGAATGGCCCAGAGCACAAGTGTGCTCTGTTCCAAGAGGCTTTTATATATATACCTACTATTCTTGTGAATACAAAAGCTTGTTAAACGTTGGGAGTTAGTGCCAGATCAGTAATATGACAAGAAGTACTTTCAGTATTGCCTGTGTATGTTTAATATTAAGTTTTTAACTGCTTATGACATAAGCAACTGGTGGTGTGGTGACAAAGGATTGTTACTTTAATTATCCTTTTGACAGTAACTGTGGCTCTGTTCTGACATAGCGTTGCTTGGCTTCTGTTGTACTGAGCAATAAAGTCAGTGGACCGTAGCTCTTGAAATGGACTGGGGAAAAAAGATTTACTAATTCATCTGTGCTTAATAATTGGAGATGGGAACTGTTAACCAAAACAGAGAATGTGTTCCCTTTTCTAGCATGGTCTGGTGACACAGTGAGCTGTATTTTCTTTTCAGAGTCTTTGCCAAAGATGTACTGCTAAAATTTTAACTGTTTTCATTATCAGGCTTAGTACCTCAAATACATATTCCTGGAAGAGAACAGATGTTTGATGAACCAGGTTCTGATCAGTGGTTTAAAAAAATAATCAAAAAAATCTTTAAACAAAATGCTCTTTTAAATATTTATAATGGAGAAAGGAGGTACGATAAGGGGCATATTAGCTGTTGCAATTAATTGATCTGGTAAGCAAAATTTATCAAACTGCTTTTATCTGAAAATATGTTCAACATCTTATCCCTAGAAAGTTTGCCAAAAATACTGATGGGGCAGGATGGTCAGCTAAGGAAGGTTTTGGCTATAAACTATTTACAAATGTCTTTTCTGTAGTAATATGTTCAGTTTGTTCTGTTGAAAACATTCTCCTTTGTCATTTCTGAGTTTTAGTGATGATTAGTTATAGTAGGACTTAACTAATATTTAGAGAAAAGCTTCCAGAACACCCTTTGTTAATGTACTTGAAAAATTATGTGAAGCATCATAAAGTGACTTGGGTTGGAAGGAACCCTTAAGATCATCCAGTTCCAACACCCTGCTATAGGCAGGGACACCTCCTTCTAGACAAGGTTGCTCAGAGCCCCATCCAGCCTGGCCTTGAATGCCTCCAGGGAGGGGGCATCCACAACCTCACTGGGCAACCCATTCCAGCGTCTCACCACCCTCACAGTAAAGAATTTCTTCCTGATATCTAGTCTGAATCTACCCTCTTCCAGTTTAAAGCCATTTCCCCTCGTCCTGTTGCTACATGCCCTTACAAAAAGTCCCTCTCCAGCTTTCCTGTAGGCTCCCTTCAGGTACTGGATGGCTACTCCAAGGTCCCCCTGGAGCCTTCTCCAATTCTGTCAGCCTATCCGTGTAGGGGAGGTGCTCCAGCCCTCTCTGATTGTCTTTGTGGCTTTCCTTTGGACCCTCTCCAACAGCTCAGTGTCAAAGAGGCTTCATGGGCCATCAGAAGTCACCCCAGTTCATCATTAGACTGTTTCACTTTCATGTTTTGGTTTAGAAGATAGATTTCTGAAAGTTTAAGTCTATGATAAGAAAGTCAGGTGTCTTGCCCAATCTTTCAGAAGTATTAGGCCCCTGCTTTCCACTGGTCTGAGTTGGAGCCTTTGAAAAGTCCACTAAGAGCTACTCATGATTTTAGACTTCTTGGAAGCTATGCAGACTTGTAAATGGCAATTTGTATTTCAGGTGATTTGAAGGCGTTTTGGACACAGTTGGAAAGTAGAAGAGTAGATATCATATTTGAGAAGGTGCAAGAAGTACTGCTGCTGCTAAAGGAAAAGATTAAGAATGGAAGTGCCACAAATGAAGGTTTGAAATCCTTGTAATGATTCAGCAGAACTGCAATTGGGCTATGGTCTTATTTCATATTGAAGAAACCATTATAACTTGAAACATTAGCAGAAAAATTTAACAGCAATGTGTTATAAGAATGTTCTGGTTTTCATGGAACTAAATGTTCTTAATCTACATCAAAATCGGAAGATAAAGCTAGAGCACTACACAGGTTTGGTTTTTATTTTTACTAGTTTTTTAATTTATAAAAATATTATTATTATTATTAAATCATCCATGTAAATCTAATCTATATGTCTCAGTGCTTCTGTGCAAGAAAATGTATAATGGATTAAGATGCTTTTAAACTGATACAACTACACATTCTGCATTACAGTACTTGTTCTGAATTGGTACTGCATTTTTTTTGTGTGAACTTGAGCCTCTTAATCTTGATTTTTAAGACAAAGTGTTACAGAATTGAAGAGCTAAGAGTTGAGTTTGAATCTCCAGATACTGGTATGAATCTGTGCCATACTTAAATTTGTATTTTCCTGTGTTGTTCTGCTTCAAACTAAAATACTAATGTGAATTTTACTGACATTTATCTATCAACTTGTGATATTCGTTGCATAAGGCAACAGGTTGAGACAGAACTAGCCACCTCTCTGTGTTCTTACTATCTGAAGACCATGTCCAGTAATTTAGGAGTACCATTAATTTGCCCTGACAAGATCCAGTTCTTAGCCAGAGGGTGGTTAGTATGGTGACAGAAGCAAAGAGAGAAATTTGCACTGATTCATGTTTGCACAAATTGCTGCCTGTGAGGACTACTGGGCTTGGTGTGTTTAAAAGCAATCTAGCAGCTTTCTAAAGGCCAGAGGTTGTTCAGTCCTGGTTCGGTTACTGATGTGAGCTGTGACTGTGTTGCTGCTCCTAGGTGTGTCTGCTAAAGACTACAGCAAAAAGTTAATTATGATATCAGTGTTGCAGTGCTCTGTATTAGCACAGTGAGGAAGCAAATGTATCTGGAGAATAGCTTTCTTTTTCCTTCTAGCAGTCACTACTATCACTTACCCTATTATTATAACTTATATTGCTCTTCGTATCTGTTTTTGTTTTGTTTTTACATAGAATGCTGGCAGGCTTGGGCACTGGTGAACAAAGCTGATCTGGGTGATCTTTTAACATTGACAAATGGTATGTGCATCTTGATGGCATTTTATTTCTAGTAGGGTGCCTGTTAGCATGCTTTGTTAACTGTAGTTCATTGCAATGCATTGCCTTTATTGTGTTTTGGCAATTATCTCTTTAGTAACTAAATTCACTTACAAATTATTCAAATAAGGACCACTGAAGTTTTGCTTGTATTCCAAATTTTTCAGTAAATGATGTTATTGATGGAGAGGGTACACAAGAAACCAAACCTAAATCGCAGCATCTTGTTACAGATGACAACACTGGAAACTCTGTAGAAGGTTTGCACAGGTCAGTGTATTTATTTAATACTTCCAGTCTGGCAAAGCTCATTATTGTACATATCTTTACTGAATTTGAGAGAGTTTTTAATCTCTGTATTATTTATATGTTCATTGATTTAAAATCAATTTTGAGTGCTGACAATTTTCAAAGTGAATGTATTTTTTTTTTAAATTGACCCAAGTGGAAAACCTGAGGTTTTGAGTAGCCTTATCTAATATACCATGTGAAAGCCTTGCAGAACAGAACATCTGTTTTGTTCTGAATGAAGATCCGTGATTATTAGCAAAATTACCAGTGCTGGAACTTGAAAGTTTTGAGTTCAGTTCTCAAGCTTTCACGGACTGTGAAGATTGTTATTAGGCACATGACTTCGTTTTTGTAATTAGCCTTGGGGAACTGGTTTGGAAGGTGGAGGCAAAGGTATCGTTCCTCTTTTGTTACTGTCACTTTTTTGGAATGGCGTTGTATGTGTATTCGTATGGTGTTGAGATGTTAAATAATACAAACAATAATTCACTGAAATCCTTGGCTGCCTTGAAACTTTCCTACACTAATAATGCTGAACCACTAGAAGACTGATGGGTTTACTGATCATCTGAGATGCTGCTCTTTTCTTTCTCTTTTTTTCTTCCCTCATTCCTATTAGCGAAAAGGAGAAGACTGAAAAATCAGATTCAGAGAGTGAGGAAGCATCAAGTGAAATTCAACATGTACCCTTAAATCCCCGGTATCGGGACCACAAGTGCTCTAGTGCATGTCTCTCCAACAGAGCAATGAGCTCCTACAAGGGTGAAAATCCTCTTAAGATACCAATACTGTTTCGCTTTCAAAGACGCCATGCGAAAGCAGACTGCCTTTCAAAATCACTGGATGTGAATTATAAAGCTCCTTGTGGCAGAAGTCTGAGAAGTTTTGAAGAAGTTCAGAACTATTTGTTTGAGACAAAATGTGATTTCTTATTTATTGATCACTTCTCTTTCAACACATACGTCCTGTTGGGCAGGAACACTGTAAATCCTGAACCCCTTGTGTTTGATGTTGATATTAGCAATGGAGCTGAGTCTGTGCCTGTTTCCTTCTGTAATGATATTGACCGTGCAAAATTACCTTATTTTAAATACCGGAGGACATCGTGGCCTCGTGGATATTATCTCAACAATTTATCCAGCATGTTTCTTGATTCATGTGACTGCACAGATGGCTGCATTGATAGGTAAGCAGAAGAATATAATACCAGGCAAAGAATGCATAATGTGTCAGTATCAGGGTGGCATTGGAAGTGTGAAGGTGCACAGTACCAAGCAGTGCCAGATGACAAAGGGACAACTCTACAGGGATATCTGCAGTAGTTGTCTTGTGCCATGATCTGTATTTACTGAAACCACTGTGTCTTTGTCTTCTCCAGAACTTGGGTGGTCCTACCTACCCAGCCTCTCTTACAGGGAAGGAAGCAATCAAGAGGTGGATTTTGATGTTACTTTGCCTTTATTCTCAAATATGCAAAGCTTCTCCTTCAAGTGGAGCAGGAAAGCAGATCTCTTGGCTTTAGGAAAGGAGTGGGGAAGGGAGAGAGTTGTACTAGCAGAAGGTGGCTCATTTTTCTGGCAGGCAGGGAGGGTTTCTGTGTGATAACTTCCGCTGCAGATCCCTCTGTGGGATGGTATCCTTCAGGGGTGAGATTTGACAGCCTGCAGAGGTCAGGTCATCTGGGTTGTAGGTTAATTAGGGCAGAGGAAGAAACCTCCTTTTACAGTCTGTACATTCCATCCTTCCCTTTCCTTGACAAATGCTATGAAACACTGAGGTCACATGACACATTTGCATTTGGGACTGTTCAAACGGTGTTGCTCATTGATGTTGTCTTCTAGAGCTGTGTTTGACTCTGTGAGGAAACTGCCACAGTTTAAGTATGTGAGTTCAGTGGTAGTTCTGTCTGCTCTCCTGAGGGGTATTTGTCTTTTACCTGGTCTTTGCCTACAGGCATTAACCTTGGATTGAATTGACAGCTAGAGGATACGTTCATAGTGCTGTGCAGTATAATTGCCCATGACCCTGCGTATAGCTTGAAATAGAATAAGATTGAATAACTCAAATTATTTAGTTTCAGCTGGGCAGTGGGGAACAGCTAGCACATAGCATGTTCCTTCTGTGTGCTGAACCTCCCCAAGAGCTGAGATGCTTTTACACTGAGATGTGTAGTTTTAGGGGTTGAGATTTGGCTAATTGCTGTGAGTCTTTGGAGTTGTCATGACATAATATGGTGAGGATCAACATTATTGCTGTAGTTCTTCAATTGGTAGTGTGGAATTATTCAATTCCTAGGGCCTAGAGTGGGAGGAAGGCAATGAAGTAGTGGCTAACAGACTGGGATGCTGTGCCAGAACAGGTAATTTTCTTTCCTTCCTTCAGTCCATTTGACACTGTCCTGTTGGTAGTGATTTCTGTCACACATCAACTTTTTGTGTGTGCTTTTGCAGAGGCTGGCAGCAGAATAGAGAATAGGGGGAGGCTTGATTTTTGTAAGCACGCATAACCAGGCAAGAGACAAAGAGGAGGATGGGGTACCTGAAATGACCTTTTGAAGCAAAGATGGAAAAAATATAAAATAATGCATTTGTGTTTGTATATAGTCAAGTACATTTTAAATTATCTAGATTTAAGTTTGATTTACTCTGTTCCAAATACATTCTGATTTCTATACGATGCTTTATGTTTATTTTCTAGGTCAAAGTGTGCATGTCTACAGCTAACTGCAAGAGGCTGCCGTAAAGTTTCTGTGTCTCCTAATACTAAAACTTCTCGTGGATACAGTTATAAAAGACTGGAAGGGCCTGTTCCTAGTGGGTAATAAAGGCAGAACTATTTTGTGTACTCTTATTTTACAACTGTATTGTCTCTGAATTACTAAAACCTTAAATATTTGTCAGTTTTCCTAGTTGATAAGGATCATTTTGGCAGAAATAATTAATGTGTGTTGAATAATGGAGATGAAAAAACACTGTTGTGCTGCGGATACTACAGTTTTCACAGCTTAGTTCAAGGCCCAAGAAGAGTAGTAGCACAGTATTACCTGGCTTAGAAGTTCAAGACTTATCTGGCCCTTGTACTTGTTTGTTCACACAATCCATGGAAGGAAACCTGCCACAGGGAAAGGAGATCTATTGCAAGATCATCACAGCCAGTATCAGTTTAAGAAGTCGGAGGAGATGTACACCCCTTGGTTTTGCACAGTAACTTGTCCAGACACTTGCTCTGTAGGATCAGACTCTTAATGAAGTAATAAGCTAGTTGCTGTTGCCAGATTTGGAATGGAGCCATGCAAGGAATGAGGTAGTACCATGTTTCCAGTTTCTACCAAGATAGCAGTCCCCGCTGTAGTGCATTGCAGTCCCTTTGGCAGGCCAGGTAGCTGGGGAGGGTGTGCACAGGTGATGGAAGAAACAAATTATTGCTCCCAGTATGGAAGACAATAAGCCGTCTCACAAAAGTCTCCAAAGCTGCCAGTGCTTCAAGTGTTTGCTCTTCCTCTTAAAGTCTAAGGAGGAGCTCTGAAATTGTCATTGGACTCCCAGCAGCATAAAGTTAGCTACATGGCCTGTGGGAAGGTGCCAGTAACCTCAGGAGTTTAGGAGAGAGGAGTTTTGCAAGGTGACTTTTCTGCAATAGCCAAAGGATGAACTCATAGGTTTAAGGAACCCTTTTCAGTCCTTGTTACTATACAATGTTGACTTACAGTTGGCATACAGGGTTAAAGCTGCAAGTGAAGGCAGAAACAAATGTAAAAAGCACAGTTCTGAATTCTTTTAGTGGCATTTGGTTAAATCTTAACCTCCTGATAGCTGCAGTGAGGTCTTGACAGGCAGGTTGTCTTTGCTAAATTCTGTTTCAATAGAATTAACTGCTTCATTAAGATTTCTGCATCTGTGTGACTTTCTCCGGTAAATTAAAAAGGTAACATTTATTTTTTGTCTTCTTATACAAAAATCTGGCTGACGAACTCTTAAAATTGATGAGTCAACAATCAGGAATGTCATGAGTTTTGGAGTACTGCTGCGCAATCGGTTTTAGCCAGGCTTTTTATCTTTTCAGTCTTTTATCTTTTCAGCCTTATTCATGTTCAGGAGTGAAATTAATAATAGCAACTTTCTTGTGTTTTATTTTGTTTCATCTTGACAGAATTTATGAGTGTAGTGTGTCATGCAGATGTGACAAGATGATGTGTCAAAACAGAGTTGTGCAGCATGGCATTCAAGTTCGGTTGCAAGTGTTCAACACAGAGAAGAAGGGTTGGGGTGTCCGCTGCCTGGATGATATCGACAAGGGGACGTTTGTTTGTACTTATTCAGGTAACAGAAGATGACCTGTGGAAGATTTATAGCATAATTTTTTACCTCCTCTGTGTCCTATGCCATGAAATTTCTTTGAGAATCAAGCAAGGAAACTTGACGTTGAAAAAGAAGTGAGCCTGTATGATCTTAACTTGCAGGTGATCACGCAGACTGAAAAACCTTGAAGGGTTCTTCAATGTGATGTGATGGAGCAAAGCCTGTCACATATACCTTTCCCTCACAAGTCTCTGCATCCTGTGCAAAGGGCACCTTTCCTTCATTTTAAGTGCATTCGTCTTTTGTTTTCCCAAATAATTCTCTCGCCTTTAATATAAGTTTGAGCTGGGATAGTGAGTATGACCCAACTTAGTAAAGAAAGTATTATTTTTTTTTTAATTTTTTTTTTTTAATTTTTCTTCCAGGCAGATTAATGAGCAGAGCTGAAGTTCAGGAGTTGGGAGCTGCTGATCAGGACTTGGAGGAGAGTTCTGTGAATGACAGAAGGCATAGGTTTTTTTCCAAAAAAAGAAAACTTGATACAAGTTGTTCAGACTCTGAGATTGAACTAGTGCAGACTGGCAAAGATGACGTTCTTGAGAAGCAGGAATCTTCTTCTGAAGCAGTGGATGGTGAAAATGAATCAACTCCGTAAGTTTGCCTAACAGAAAATGTAATCTGATATTCTAGAATGTCCTCTGTAAAACATAGAGTAGAATTGAATGTTGCTAGCTGAGAGGCGTTTCTTTTTCAGCTTTTTAATTCCTGATTATTTGTTCTAGTGGAACAGAGTTGTTCCTGTATACTGATTTTCCTCATGACGTGTATCACTTGGCGTCTTCTAGAAATGCCATTTGTCTCCTGAGTGTACTTGACCTCTTCAGGGAATTATGTTAACTCGAAAAGAGAGAAGCAGTTAAAAACATACTTGATGACACTGGAGGATTTGATGATAAATTAGCCACTAACTGTCCTGTTCTTTGCTTCTGATCTATAAACGTTTTTTTCTTTATCCCTTAACCTACCCTGCTAGGAGTTTTAACATTGCCTGTTAGGAGTCTGACAACATCTTGCTTTTGCAGGTGTTGTTACAATACACAGAAATTGTAATCTTGTTTTCATTTCATGGTCTCATAGCCTATCAGTATTCCTAAAATAAAACTACTGCAAAATAATGTGTGTGGCTTCATCAGTAGCATACTGTAGTCTTTTTCAGAAGGACACAAGGAGCCTGTTTTCTTAAGCTTTCTGCCTTGCTTTGCCACACTGCTTTGTTAAAATTTTTTTTGTAATACCTGTAAGTAATTGCGAGGACTCGTTTTGTGGGAAAAGGCTATTGTAGATCTTTGAGAGGCACGATGACATCACAGTCAGAAATATTAAATGATACCTGCCAGTATATTTTCACATTTTGGTATCTTGGAAAGCTAACAGATTAATAACTTTGTAAATTACATAATTATCAGCTGTTCACTAGATGTTATTTCTAATATGTTCTTCTGTTATAAATCGTAGGGAAGAATATTTTATGTTTGTGATTTCTGCACAGCTTCCTTAAAACTCATTGATTTCTGGGAATAAAGAAATATCATCATGTTTTTTTCATGGAAAGAAAAGCATATAAATGTTTTAGCTTGAAATTTTTATTGATAAAGAGCTATTACTTATTGCTAGATGTTATACAGATACTCAAATTAGGTTGAAGCTGGTATTTTCTACTGCACTCTAAACATAAATGTGACTTCTGATGTTTTAGGTATACATACCAAATACTGCTTCTCATCCTTCTTCACGCTTTCACGTCAGGAGAAGGTTAAGGTTCTTCTTTGTGAGAGCATTTTCTATATATGCTGTATACTGACTGTCTCTCCCTCTGTTCTTTCTCCCCATGACCTTTGTTTTGCTTGCCTGTTTTGACACTATAGCTTATAACTATTGAAAAGCAATAACAGGAAAAAGGCAAAACTCTCTGTGTAGGTGCTCTATGTTAAGGTGATGTAATAATCCAACAACAGAGAATTTGGTTCTCAGAAGCAATGAAGAAGGATGTAAAAGCAACTGCTGATCTCTCAAAAAAATGATAAAGTGTTTTTACAAATGCTGTTGAGAACTTAACCTAATTCTTCCATTCTTAAAGGCAATTTGGGGTGAAAGTACCAGGCTCTGGTATGATCTGTTCTTCATGAGCTAGAGAAACGTGTGTTGTGAGAGATATTTATGTGTCTGTCTTTTGCAATTTCCCTTTGAACTTCCTGTACAGAGTTCATCCAAGGAATTTGAGTACTGCAGCCGTGAGAAGGCTTGGAACTAGAATAGCTGTTGTGGATAATCACCAGCTAAAAATGGTAATATTAATAAGTGGCTTTAAAAGATTACTATTCACTGTGCTGAATATATATATGTTAATTCTGACCTTTTCATCTCACATACACTTCAAAAATTCTAACAACCTTTCTTCATGAGATTATGAGGAGAAATGGTTTTAAACTGGAAGAGGGTAGATTTAGACTAGATATTAGGAAGAAATTCTTTACTGTGAGGGTGGTGAGACACTGGAACAGGTTGCCCAGTGAGGCTGTGGATACCCTCTCCCTGGAAGCATTCAAGGCCAGGCTGGATGGGGCTTTAAGCAGCCTGGTCAAGTAGGAGGTGTCCCTGCCTACAGCAGGAGGGTTGAAACTAAATGATTTTAAAGGTCCCTTTCAACCCAAACCATTCTATGACTCTATGATTATGCAATATTAGGAAAAAAAAAATTCCTTCCATTTGAGTGTGAATTCTAAATTCTTAATTTTAAACTCTGGTTGCAGGCTTACTGGTTCCAGCAGTAGATGAGACTGTACAGAATGAAGATTTTCCAGGATCAGGGTCTCACTGCTTCTAACTTCTAACTGTTGTAGTGTCCCCTTATCCTGAGACTTTTTAAACTGCTCTGATTTATTCTGTTTCAACCAGCCACATTGGCAATCAGTGCATCAAGAAAGCAGAAGTGTATACAGACCTTTCCACTGGGGCATTCTATGGGATACTGCCAACTTTTTAGACGATGAGAGTAAGAGAGATGGAGAGAGGAAGAGAGAACGGAAAGAATGAAAAAGAAAAAATAACCTCGGTGGTTTGACAATCACCTTTACAATACAGAAAAAAGTGACCAAAGTGTCCTCCAAGATCATCATGGCAGGTGTTGCAGACTGTTTTAAAAGCCTGTGCTGTACAATGAAGAGCATCCAAGACCAGTGGTGGAAAGGAAAATCCACCATATTTAAACCATATTTACAGCGTGTGCAGAGTATTCCAGAGCCCCACAGAGGAAATGAGGAATGACAAAGAAAACTTTTGA
>JANHGO010000033.1:41046309-41061683 GCA_024606505.1 Aquila spilogaster
GGCTGGGCATGAGAAACTGAAAAATCCTTGACTTAGTCTAAACACTACTTAGCAACAACTGAAAACATCAGTGTGTTGTCAACATTCTTCTCATACTGAACCCAAAACACAGCACTATACTAGCTACTAGAAAAAATTAACTCTATCCCAGCCAAAACCAGGACACCTGGCATCCTTTTACCTCAAATAATGAAGAGAAATCTATATATGTGTTTCATATGTGTGTTGTCTCCATGCTCTTTGAAAGCTACATGGAAGATTTAAATGTGCAGATCACCTGGGGGTCTGTGAAAAAGAGTAAATCTTCATGATGCATTTCTGCCTCAAGTTTGTCAATGCACACCTAAGTTTTCCTGTTTGGGGAGAGGGAAGGAGACAGAGGGAGGGAGAGGAGGAGCAGGA
This sequence comes from Aquila spilogaster, assembly GCA_024606505.1. Lineage (NCBI taxonomy): Eukaryota > Metazoa > Chordata > Aves > Accipitriformes > Accipitridae > Aquila > Aquila spilogaster. The sequence goes on from JANHGO010000033.1 coordinate 41,046,712, forward strand.
GAGAAAGTGTGAGAGTGTGTGTCATGTGTCAGCGAGTCACTCGCTTGCACACCTATATGCAAACACATTACTTTTGTATAAGTTATAAAAAGCAGTTTCCTTTTTTAGTAGTGCACTTGCTAGCATGCTCTTTGTTAGCCGTAGTTCATAGCAATGCATTGTTTTTAATGTATTTTGGCAATTATCTCTTTAGTAACTAAAGTAAGTTCGATTATAAATTGAAATGTGGATTGCTGAAGTTTTTGCTTGCATTCAAATTTTTTCAGTAAGCGATATGTTTGACGGAGATGGCATACAGGAAACCAAACCCAAATTTCAGCGTCTTCTTACAGATGACAACACTGCAGACTCTGTACAAGGTTCTCACAGGTCAGTGTATTTAATAGTTTATTCCATTTCCTTATTTGAAATATTCTTTAGTGCATATGAGAGAGATTAAAATCTCTTGTAATTCTAAAGTCAGTGTTTTAAATCCAGTTTTGAAACCTGCCAGTTTTCAAGGTGAAAATATTTTTAACTTGACCTACATGGAAAACCTGAGGTTTTGAGTAGACTTCTCTAATTTACCACGTAAGAACTTTGCAGAATAAAACAGGGCATTAGATTGTGAACACAGATCCATGAGTACTACCAGGATTATCAGGGTTAGGACTTAACAATTTTTTAGTTCAGTTCTCAGGTTTTCACAGGCTGTGCAGATTGTCAGGTACATGACTTAGTCTCTCTGTATGTAGGCTCAGGTACTGATTTGGAAGATGGAGGTAAAGACATCGTTTCCTTCTTTTTTTTTTAAGGTACTTTCTGTGTTTTAGTATGTAAGTTCTTTCTGGGAAGAAGCTGTTGCCTTTTTTTTAATGCCACTGAATATGTCTTCATATGATGTTAGGACAGTAACACAATGCGAACAGTGATTCAGTGAAACCCTTGCCTTTCTAGCAAGGCTGTTTCTTTCCTGCGCTAATAATATCGAACTACTAAAAAAACGAGCATTTTATTGGTTGTCTAAGATGCTGCTCTTTTTTCTTTTTTTTTTTTCTTTTTTTTTTTTCTTTTTTATTCCAAATAGCAAAAAGGAGGAGATGGAAAAAACAGGTTCAGGGAGTAAAGCAGCATCTAGTAAAATTCAAGATTTACCTTTAAACCTGCAGTACCAGAACCACAAGTGCTCTAGTGCATGTCTTGCCAACAGAGCAGCGGGTTCCTACAAGGGTGAAAATCCTCTTAAGATGCCAATCCTGTTTGACTTTCAAAGACGCCATGCAAAAGCAGACTGCCTTTCAAAATCACTGGATGTGAATTATAAAGCTCCTTGCGGTCGAAGTCTGAGAAGCTTTCAAGATGTGCAAAATTATTTGTTTGAAACAGAATGCAATTTCTTATTTGTTGATCACTTCTCCTTCAACACATACGTACTGTTGGGCCGGAACACCGTAAATCCCGAACCCCTCGTGTTTGATTTTGATATTAGCAATGGAGCCGAGTCTGTGCCTGTTTCCTTCTGTAATGATCTTGACCGCGCAAGATTACCTTATTTCAAATATCGGAGGGCATCGTGGCCACGTGGATATTATCTCAACAATTTCTCCACCATGTTTGTTGATTCATGTGACTGCACAGACGGCTGTATTGATAGGTAGGTAGAAAAATCTAATCCCAGACAAGTGACACATGATGCCTCAATAGTAGGGTGGTGGTGTAAGTCTGAAGGCACGCAGTACCAAACAGTGCCAAATAACGAAGGACCAACGCTGCTGGAATATCTGTGGTAGTTGTCTTGTGCCGTGCTCTGTGTTGACTGACACCACTGTGTCTTTGTCTTCTCCAGAACTTGGGTGCTCCTACCCGTCCAGCCTCTGTTGTAGGGAAGGAAGCGATCAACAGGTGGATTATTGTGTTCCTTTCCCTTTCTTCCCAAATTGGCAGTGCTTCTCCTCCAGGTGGAGCTGGCAAGCAGATCTCTCGGCTTTGGGAATGGAGTGGGGAAGGGAGAGTCTTGTGCCAGCAGAGGAAGGCTCGTTTTCCTGGCAGGCAGGGAAGGATCCTGCATGACAACTTCTGCTGCAGCTCCTGCTGTGGGATGGTATCCTAGAGATGGGATGGGACAGCCTGGAGAGATCAGATCATTTGGGACTTAGGAGGTTACTGAGGGCAGAGGAAGAAACATCCCCGTTCACAATCTCTATATCCCATCCTTCCCCTTGTCTAAACAGAAACTGAGAAACCCTGTGGTCACAGAACGCATTTATGTTCTGAGCAGTTCAAATGGTATCACTCATTGGTGTCTCTTTCTAAAGCCCACTAACTCTGGGTTACATATTACTCTGTGGGAACCTGCCACAGTTAACATGCGAGTTTGGTGATAATTTTGTCCGCTTTCTTGAAGGGTGTTTGTCTTTGACCGGATCTTTGCCTGTAGGTTTTATTTGGTGTTGAATTTATTTTGTGTTATTGATAACTAGGGCAGTTGTATGTGCTGGTGTGCAGTATAATTGCGCATGACCCAACAAAAGCTTGAAATCACAGCCTAGTATAATGAAGCTTCAGTAATTAAAGTTATTTAGTTTCAGCTGAACAGTGGGGATCAGCAAGCACATAACATGCTGCTTCTTTGCACTGAACTCCCCCAAGAGTTGAGATGCTTTTGACGTGCAGTGTTGGAGTTCAGGATTTGATCCATTGCTGTTTGCACAAATGCTGTGGGTCTTTGGAGTTGTCATGACATAAGATGGTGAAGACCGGCATTATTGCTTGAGTTCTCCACTCTGTAGTGTGAAATTCTTCACTTCTGGGGGCTAGGGTGAGAGGAAGGTAACAAAGTAGTGCCTAACAGGCTGGGGTGCTGTGACAGAACAGGTGATTTTCATTCATTCATTCATTCAATCCATTTGACAGTGTCCTGTTTATAATAAATTTCTGTTGTACTTCAGCTGTTTGCATGTGCCTTTTAAGCAGCTTGGCAGAAGAATGTGGTTGGGGCAGAGAGAACATAGTTATTGTAAAGCACATTTAACCAGGCAAGAGACAAAGAGAAGGGCAGGGTGCCTGAAATAGCCTTGTGGAGTAAAAGGAGCGGGGGGGGGGCGCGAAATATAGGTATACATAAAAGTGTGTGTGTGTATAGTCAAGTACATTTTAAATTATCTAGATTTATGTTTGATTTATGCTGCCCCAAATACATTCTGAGATGTTTTGCTGTTATTTTTTTAGGTCAAAATGTGCATGCCTACAGCTAACTGCAAGAGGCTGTAGTAAAACTTCTCTATCTCCGAGTAGTAAAACATCCTGTGGATACAGTTACAAAAGACTGGAGGGACCTGTTCCTAGTGGGTAAGAAAGACTGAACTGTTAGCTGTTATTTTATTTGTATGCTCTTATTCTACTCCTGTAGTGTAAGTGCTGCAGGACTAAAATAACTGCAGTTTCTGGATTACTGAAACCTTCCATTTTTTGTCACAATTTTACTGACAGATCAGGGTGATAAAAAATAATCGATGTGACTTGAGTAATAGGAGGAAAAAAACACTTTTGTTCTGCAGATACTACAATTTTCACAGCTTAGTTCAAGGTCCAAGAAGAGTGTGAAGAGTAAAATAGTATTAGCTGGTCCAGGAGCTCAGACCATATCTGGCCCATGTGTTGGTTCATTCGGGCATGGCAAGGAGAGAAGAGAGAGAGGAAGGAAACCTGCCACAAGAGGAGGAGGTCTATCACAAGACCATCACAGCATGTATCAGCCAAAGAAATGGGAAGCAGTAGCCACCCTTGGTTTTTGCCCTGTATCTTGTCTACCCATTTGCTCTGTAGGACCAGAGTCCTAGAGAAATATCAGCCAGCTGCTGTTGCCAGTCTTGGTTATGTGTGACTCTTCCAAGAGTCTCCAAGGCCATTCCAGTGCTGCAAGTGTCCGCCCTTTGTCTTATTCAGCTCCTGTGGATTAATATGTGGCCCGGAGGAGGTGCCAGTAACCTCAGTTGTTCGGGAGAGGAATTGTGCAAGGTAGCTTTCTCCAATAGCCAAGGGCTCAACCCACAGGCTTAAGGAGCCCCTTTCAGTCCTTTATTGCTGTGTGACGTTAGTTTATGGTTGACATGCAGATTTAAAGCTGCCAGTGAACCCAGAAACAAATGCAAAAAAAAGCACAATTGTGAATTCTTTTAGAAATATTTTGTTAAATCCTGAAACTCATGACAGCTACAGTGAGGTCCAGGCAGACAGGTTCTTTGCTAAAATCTGTTCCAGCATAGAATGAGGTGCTTCATAGGGATTTCTGCTTCTGTGTGATTTACTGCTATAACATAAAAAGGTAACATCTGTTTTTTCTTGTCTACTTATATCAAAATCTGGCTGACAGACTCTTAAAATTGATGAATCAGCAATCAAGAAAGTAACGAGCTTCAGAGCACTGTTGCATAATCAGTTTTAGCCAGAGTCTTTATCTTTTCAGTTAACTGCCTTATTAATGGTCAGGAGGGAAATTTATAATAGCATCTTTGTTTTGGTAGTGCATTCTTTTATATTGTGTTTTGTTTTGCTTCCTCTTGACAGAATTTATGAGTGTAGTGTGTTGTGCAGGTGTGACAAGATGATGTGTCAGAACAGAGTTGTACAGCATGGCATTCAAGTCAGGTTGCAAGTGTTCAACACAGAGAAGAAAGGCTGGGGCGTCCGCTGCCTAGATGATATTGACAAAGGGACGTTTGTTTGCACTTACTCAGGTAACAGAAGATGACCTGTGGAAATGTGTAGCATAATCCTCCCTGTCCTGTGGCCTGTGCCCTGTAATTTTTTTGAGAACCAAACAGGGAAATACGGGGTTGGCAGAGAAGTGAGTCAATATAATCTTAACTTGCAAGATGATCAAATGGACAGAAGAACCTTGAAGAACTCTGCAATGCGATGGTGCCAGACAAACAATCAAAACATTATGGAGCAAAGCCTATCTCAGACTGTTGATTTTTCCCTCACAGGCCTGTGCATCCTGTGCCAGGGTTAGTTTTCCTTCAGTATAAATGCATTCATATTTTGCTTTCGCAAATAATTTTATTGTATTTTTTTAATGTAAGTTTGAGCTGCTATAGTGAGTGCAACCCATCTTAGCAAACAAACAATTTAAAAAAAAAAAAATCTTTTCTTTTTCTTCCAGGCAGATTAATGAGCAGAGCTGAAGTTCAAGTACTGGGAGATGCTGGTCAAGAGCTGAAAGAGAAGAGTGCTGTGAATGACAGAGGCCACGGCTTTTTTTCCAAAAAAAGAAAACTTGACAGTGATTGTTCAGACTCTGTGATTGAACTAGTGCAGACTGGCAAAAATGACATTCTTGAGAAGCAGGAATCTTTGTCTCAGACTGTGGACAATGAAAATAAATCAACCCTGTAAGTTTACCAAAGCAAACTTAAGCATAACAAAACTAATATTCTGCTATTTTAGGAAGTCCTTCGTTAAACTTAGAGTACAACTGAATGTCCTCAGCTGAGGGCGTCTTTTTTCCTTCCTCAACTTTTTTGTTAATTCCTGGTTATTTCTTCTAGTGGGACAGAGTTTTTCCTCTATATTAGTTTTACTTACTGTGTGTACCACTTGGCATTTTCTAGAAATCCAGTTCATCTCCTGGGTGTACTTGATCGGTTCAGGGCATTAATCATTATGCTAATTTGAAAGAATTAATAAAAGATACTTGAGATAAATGATTTAAAGATACTTGATGACACCGAAGGGTTTGATAACAAATTAGCCACTAACTGTCCTGTCCTTTGCTCCCAGTCTCTAAACCTCTTGTTCTTTGTAACATAACCTTTCCTGCTAGGAATCTTAACCTTTTCCATTAGGAGTCTGACACCACCTCACTTTTGCAGTGAATTATGCAAAAGTTCTGGTCCTGTTTTCATTTTACAGTCAGGGTCTCATGGCCTATCAGGAGTCCTAAAATAAAATCGCTGCAAAGTAACCATGTGGCTTTGTCAATAGCATGCTGTAGTCTTTTCAGAAGGAAGTTGGAAGCTTGTTTTCTTAAACTTTATTCCTCGCTCTGCCAGACTACTTTGTAAACACTTTCTTTGTACTACTGGTAAATTATTGCAAATTCTTGCTCATTTCATAGTAGAAGGTGATTGTGGATCTTTGAGAAGCACCATGAAATTGCAAATGGAAACTTTTTAAAATACCTTCCAGTATATTCTCACTTGCATTTCAGTATCTTGGAAACCTAATGAACTCATAATTTTGTAAATTACATAATTATCAGCAATCAGCTAGATTTTACTTCTACTAGGTGCTGTTACCAAAAATTGCAGGGAAGCACAGTTTTAAAGTTGTGTTTACTGCACTGCTCCCTTAAATCTCATAAATTTCCTTTCCTGAGAATAAAAATGTTTCGCATGTGGGCTGTGTAAAAAATATGACAGACAAAAAGACTTTGTTATTCTGCCTCTTAAGAAATGACAGTCCAGCTGAACTGAGAAACCTTTGAAAGGACATCAGTGTGCTAAGCTTGACATGCCATTCACCCAAACAGATTTCCTTTAAAAGGACAAACAATGTAATCATGTAATAATGTCACAAATTCTTGTGGCTACTGCACCTTTTGCATTTACAAAGGGGTTTAAATCTTCAGAAAGCCTTAAAGAGTAGCATTTGTTGCCATTATCTCTAGACCAAAGAAGCACTGTGGTGGCTTTTTGTGCCAGGAAAACATATATAAATGTTTTATTTTGAAAGTTTTCTTGAATAAGAGCTGTTACTTATTGCTAGACATTGTACAGATATTAAGATTAGTTTTGAAACTGGTGTTTTCTACTGCACTCTGAGCGTAATCCAAATGAATGTGATTTTAGATGTTTTAACTGTATATGACAGATACTGCTTCTCAACCTTCCTCAACCTTCTCCTGATGTGAAGGAGTGAGGTTCTTTTGTGGGAGAGTATTTTCTATATCTGCCATATATTGCCTGTCTCCCTCTCTATCCCTTGTCCCCACAGCATCTTTGCTTTCCTGTTTGAAAGCTGTACTGTCAAAACTGTTAAAAGTCGTAGCAGGAAAAAGGCAAAACTCTGTCTGTAGGTGCTCTGTTTTGAGATGATCTGATATAATAATAGTAAAACAACGGAGAATCTGGTTCCTGGCAGGAGAACTGGGAAAGGATGCAAAAGCAGCTGCTGATCTTTCCAAAAAGTATGAACAACTGGTTTTTTACAAATGCTATTGAGAACCTAACCTAGGTCCTCAATTCTTAAAGGCAAAATAGTCATAGAACTTGGGGTGAGGCCAGACTGCAGGCTCTGGTGTAGTCTGTTCTTTATGAACTAGAGACTGTTAGAGAAATGTGTGTTCTGAGAGTTACTTATGGGTCTTTTTGTCTTTTATAATTTCCTTTTGACCTTTCTGTACAGGGTTCATCCAAGGAATTTAAGTATTGCAACTTCAAGAAGGCCTGGAACTAAAACAGTTGTTTTCCATAATCACCATCTAAAAATGGTAATAATAATAAGTGGCTTTAATAGATTCATTTTTCACTGTGCTGAATAGGTATGTTAATTTTGACCTTTTCATCTTATACATTTAAATAGTTCTAATGATCTTTCTTCATGAGATTGTGTCACACTGTGAGCTAAGCTGGTGTGCTGGAAGCTGTGCCCCATCCCCTCTCCATTATCAGTCCTTCAACATGTTCCCTGAGACCAGCACTAACTACTCTCACAGCCTTCCCTTCTCCACCCTTTGCTTACACTCCAGCCTTGAGAGTCTTAAGAAATCATTCTCCCCCTCCGCCCCCTGTTGTAACTAACTGCCGGGTTAGGGGGTAGAGTGATAATATTTTTGTGGTGTCTCCCCAAAGAATGACATAGCAGGGAGAGAAGAAAATCTCAGGAGTTGGATGCAGTTTTCTCATGCAGTGGCACAGTTGGGACAATTTGATCTGACCTGGGTGTGAAGTGTTGCCTGCAAATACGTGCAAAGGAGGGAAACTGGAGTAAACTTACTCTGTAGGTTTCATTGGTTTCACTGCACTTAAGAATGCACATGGGATTTTCATGCTAACATTTGGCAGTGCTGTCCATTCTGGAGCTCCCATAACTAATTGCCTTTTTGTGGTGGGAGAGGAGAAATCCTGCCACATCTGTTCATTTTATTGAAACTGTGTAAAAAGCGTGTTTGGGCTTTGATTCAGCAACTTACACAAACATGCTTAAATTCTGGTGAAACTGTTGGGACTTAAGCACTTATTTAAATGTTTTATTGAGTGGGGAGCTCCTTCCAGGTTATTCTGAAGGATAATTTGAACTTAAGATAAATATTGCATTGCAGTATATGTGTGAACCTTTGAAACTCAGCCATAGCCATGCATTATAGTAGGTTTGAAACTTAAACCCTAGAGTCCTAAAAGCCACTTGCTATCCTGTGTTGACCCAGAGTTGCATACAGCAACAATACATCACAGCCTTTTCATTATCTTTTATTCTGTTTAAAGGAAATTGATACACTGGTGCACAGTGCCAGCTCAGATGAAGATAATAGTTCTCAGATTCATCAGTCAAGCAAAACAAAACTAACCAGTGGAACAAAGAAAGGAAAAGAAAGTAGGTTTGCAGAGCTATAAATACTGCACTCTTAGTACACTTGTGCCCCATCAGGTGATAGACTTAAAGTGTATAAAGCGATCTTTGGATGTGGGCAGGCCTGTTCTCAGAGTGGCATGATGTTGTCTGCATAATGCTTAGGCTATCTTAAGAGAGCTCAGTGGTACAGAAATGATTGCTGCCTTGCATATTACAGTGCATTAACTGGTACAGGGCAATCTTTTGCCTGCAAAGTTGATCTTGGGACATGTTGAACAGTCCTAACAGCAGCTTGTCAAATACAGCGCAACTGTGGGAAAGTCAGTCTTGTGAATCTTATTGTGTCACACCCAATACATGTTCCAGTCAACAAAAATTGAACAGGATATAATGCAGGAGTGGGGGGACCTCAAGCTGGAAGAGCCAGTGTGAAACTGATGCTATTTGCACATGCATTTTGTTTCTATCTTAATCACAGTTTATGATTCTCTCAGGAATTAAGGTGGAGAATTATGATAAAATGCTATGTGGAAGAAGTCAGTCTGGAGTGGGATTTGAGAAGAACAAGAGACTAGATCACTCACAGGAGACTTGCTCAAGTGCTTTAGGCACCACAGCAGGAAACAGTCGTTTGCGGGAGGATTGATGAGGGGTGTGGAAAAGGGCAGTTGTGTTATAGACTTGTAAATAGCAAGGAAGCTGTGTACATTTTGGAGAACGAAGGGTGGGTGGATAAGAGTTCAGGGCCAAACAAGGGAAAGGCCTTAAACTGGCATTGAAGAATAACTTACGTGTCCATTGACAGAATCCACTCAGCAGCGGAAGGAAGAACATCTGATGGAGGTTGGACAGACTGAGTCTGCTGACATGGACAGTGCAGAATGCAAAAGAAAGGGTCTGTCTCTGCAGGGTGTTGATTGTGGCAAGTCAGGTGTGCTGGATGACACGTGTGTTGTGAGGCCATCCAAAGATGTACCACTAAAAGCTGACTGCAAAGAGGAAAATCACAGGCAGTCAAAACAAGATGCATTTTGTGAGGAGGCTGACGGTGATAGGACGCTTCTGAAGAATGCTAATGAAGAAAATATTTATGTACTGGATGCTACAAAAGAAGGAAATGTGGGTCGTTTTCTTAATGTAAGTAAAAAGTTTGCATGTGTTTTCTTAGTTGTCTTAGCTTAAATAAATAAATGGTGTATTTCCATAAATCAGAAGGCCTTTATGCGTAAACCGTATATGTGGAAGGTGCATGACAAGGCAGGCTATGTGGTCCTCCCTGGACTCTAAAGTGACAGAACAGCAGGTTGGGTCACAATGGCTGTTAGTGCCTCTGTAAGATGATGCATGCTATGTACTAGCTGTAGTTTTTGGCACCACCAGGTTCCCAAGTGAAATATTCCCCAGTAATGAGTGACATGTTTCCCCTGAATTTTTGAACAGCCTTTTTTGGGGGTCCAGAGAGCAAATGGCACATTTTGTTGAACCACAAGCCTTATGCCAGCCTCGTTTTTTGTTCTCCAACCATTGTAAATTTGAGCTTCTGCTAATTTAGGATAAGTGGTACGATATTGTAGGAAATTTCTCTATCGTTCAATCATAGGTTCAGAAAGTGTTCTTCATACTGTGTACGTATCTGCTAAATAAGTCTCTCAGTTTTGACTTGCCAAGAAATAGTAGTGAATTACCAAGTACCTCCAACTAAGACAAATGTTTCATAGACATGTCTGCATGTACTCTGCAAGTAACTTAGTTCTCTTCACTTATACATGAATATGTGTCTTACAGCACATGTTTAAGCTGTTCTTCATTGCAGAGGTAATATGGTGTTAAGATTAGTAGTGCATCTTGCTGAAACCTTTCTTCTGCATCCATGACCATAGACATGTTCCTATGTGCACCTGCATGACCTTTCACATCTCGTATCTCTTTGCCAATATGCGCAATTATTTAATCTATTACTTGCTCCCTAGCACTGCTCTCCTGGCTGTCAGCGAAATATATCTTTCACATACTGATTATTTGCGGTGCATTCTGAATCAAAGATGAACTCTCACCATAAATTTCTGGAGGACAGCTTGGTAAAAGAACTTGGTTTTCCTAGGCAAAAGTACTTTCATAATATGATGGAAATAATACTTCAAAGAGATGTAGTTACTGCCAAAATAAGTGGCAATGGCACTGAGTAGTAGAGATTCTGTGTGGGCTGGAGAAGGGAGGGAAGAAACTACCTTTACTAGTGACAGATACCTGACAACAAAATAGGTTCTTCAGCCAATGACAAGGTGTTTCACTTTTTCTAATTCAAATATTCTGTTTTACAGCACAGCTGCTGCCCAAATCTCTTTGCACAGAGTGTGTTTGTAGAGACTCACAACAGAAGTTTCCCATGGGTGGCGTTCTTCACAAACAGGTGAATTTTTGGAAGTTTAATGGTGTTCATTCAAGGCACTAGTGGAAAAAGCAGTGCTCAGTTATTAGGAAAAAATAATGCTAAGGGGGGGCAGATGCTTAGATCATGAAACCATAAAACTACTTTCTTACCTTCTACCATAAAACTGACTTCTGACTGTGCACTAAAGACTGGAGGAATACAGCTGTTGATTATCACTAATCGGTTTTGCACTGAAATGTAAACTGAGGAAGCTTAATTTGATGTGTCCACTTCAGCAATAATCTTCTTCAGTGGAAGAATGGGTTTAACTCAGCATGGTCATTTTGAAAGCCAAGATTCACTGATCGCAGTGTTGTGTCTCAAGGAATGACCAGCTGATCTGGGTCCCATAGGGCAGGATTAGACCCTACAGGGTCTTAAGGCTGAGACACTTTGTGGGCCAAACAACAAAGGCTCCAGGCCGCCTCCTCGCAGCTACCAAGAGAAGCAGGACTTTGTGTAGCCCAACATGTCCTGGGGGGGTGGCACTAGGATATTCAGAGGTGAAAAATTCCTCTGAAAGCAAAAGATGTGGGTCTTCCCTTAGCGGATGACAGAAGGGGAGGTGCAGAGAGCTAGTGCCAGTGAGACACAAGAAGGTGGCAGCTAAACCCAGGAGGGGAAAGATTAATTGTATGAATGAAGCTAGCTGACACACATGATAGCAGGAGTACTAGGTGTGAACTTACAATGGAGAGGATAGGATTCGTTCCAGACAAACCGACCCCGGGGGACACTGATCCTTTGCAGAGCCTTGCAACCCTGTTCCATACTGACACAGATGCTGTGGATTGCATTGTGAGAAGGGCTTCCAAGAACTGTGAAGACAATGTTTTGAAATATGTCAGAAAAAAGATTTTGTTTTAGCTAGAGTCTTTCTTGCTCAGGTACTCGGTAAAGAAGTGTGTAGTGGGGACTGAGGCCAGTGGAAAGAGGTGATAGTGGTCAGGAGAAGACACTTAGGGAAGAAGATTGTTGAAGGAAAGGTTCCCCTGGCTGGCCTTCCTGCTTTCTGGCAATCACCCTTTTACAACTGTTCTACCTTAAGGACTGCGTCTGGATCATCGAGCTTAACTGTGTATCTTCCGTGAACTTGCCAGTCACCTTTTTATTTGTTGTACATTTCTGGCCTCCAGAACATCCTAAAGCAGCAAGTCCCAGGTTGTGATTATGTGCTGTTTGAAAAGTCCTCATTGTTTGTTCTCAGCCTGCTGCCTGGTAGTTCACTGGATGTCCCTTATATCGTATCCAGTGAGAAATATGAGAGAATTACTCTCTTTGTAATACTCATATTTTATTGTACTGTCCCTCAACATCTGTTGTGGTTTAACCCCAGCCAGCAAGTAAGCGCCACGGAGACGCTCACTCACTTCCCCCGCACCCAGTGGGATGGGAGAGAGAATTGGCGGAAAAAAAAAACGTAAAACTCTTGGGTTGAGATAAGAACAGTTTAACAGGACAGAAAGGAAGAAAATAATAATGATAATAATAACAATAATAAAATGGCAATAATAATAACAAAAGAATTTGAATATACAAAACAAGTGATGCACAATGCAGTTGATCACCACTCGCCAACCGATGCCCAGTTAGCTTCCGAGCAGCGATCCCCCCTGCAGGCCAACTCCCCCCAGTTTACATACTGGGCATGATGTCACATGGTCTGGAATACCCCTTTGGCCAGTTTGGGTCAACTGTCCTGGCTGTGTCCCCTCCCAACTCCTTGTGCCCCTCCAGCCTTCTTGCTGGCTGGGCATGAGAAACTGAAAAATCCTTGACTTAGTCTAAACACTACTTAGCAACAACTGAAAACATCAGTGTGTTATCAACATTCTTCTCATACTGAACCCAAAACGTAACACTATACCAGCTGCTAGAAAGAAAATTAACTCTATCCCAGCCGAAACTGGGACAGCATCTTAGTCTCAGGTATTTAATTGGGCATACATCTTGGGCAATGAATTTCCTACCTTAGAAATTTCTTCTCTTTCCTGTACTGTCAGAGCGGCTGGTTCATGAGGAGCATGTGTTTAATTATGAGTCTTAGGCTTTGTGCATATACATAGTGCAATTGCATTAAAACATAGCTTGTCATAACAAAGATGATAGCCTTCATCACCAGTGTATCTAGAGATCCATTCAAACCTCAGTGTTGCACTGTACAAAGTAGAAAGAACAAAACTCTGTTCCCATTTAGATGTATTCACTTATGTGTTTTTTCCTTTTTTTTTTTGTTTGATTTTTGTTTCCCAGAATTAGCCTCAAAGTTAGAGCAGGTTGTTTAGACTCTGACCCTATCACACTGCTTGATAAATTATTTTCTCGTATGTGTAGGTATTTGCACTCTTCATAGCTCTGGTAGGCAAAGCAGCATGCGTGTGCCAGAGACTGCTTATATCTCTTGGTTCTCTCCCAACAAGCTGTATGTGTGATGCTCCCTGCCCCCTATGATTTGGGGGTTTGCATGTGAGTTGTTGGTGACAAACTGTAAGCACAGTACTGTTTCACTTAGTTCAAACAAATTGACTGAGTGTTTTATTTCTTAGGCATGTGAAAGCTGGAACCGAGCTCACGTGGGATTATGGTTATGAAGCTGGTAGCATGCCAGAGACAGAGATTTCCTGTCAGTGTGGAGTTCAGAAGTGCAGGAAAAAAACCTTATAGGCAAAGCTTTCCTGCTGTCAACACATCATGTACGTGGAAATATATATGCTGAAAGGGACTACTACATGGTGAACAGTACACTTAAGTCTGTGGTGCTAATTACATTCCACTAAAATGCCTTTCACCTGATCGTTTTTTAAATTTACATTTAAATGTCACTTTTTTAGTTTACAGAATTAGAACTGTTTGTCATAAGAACATGCATCAAAATTTTCCTAGATAATTTCTGTGCTCCTAGTCTTTTTTCCCTCCCTCTTTTCATTCACAAGGAAAGTTCACAGTGCGCTGGAAGAACTCATGCTTCTGTGCCATCTGCAGCAGAGACATGACTTTGATATTTTCTGTGCCCTTCCACAATACCAAGTTAGCAAAACTCAGTTTTCTGAAACTCAATATGAATGCAAGTCTGCCTGTTTGGGGGACTAAGAATTATTAAAATATACCCAAGCCTAATGGATCCAGTGGGACAGATAGTCTTGAACAGAGATGAAATTAATTAGAACAGTTTTGCAGAGCTGTGTTCGTGCTACAAAATGAGCTGGGCAAGTCCTGCTGCTGCAGGAGAGAAATTACTGGTTTTTGTTGGGTTGCATCCCTGTCTTTATTTGTGACACACAGAGAAATCCTTGAGAAATCCAGTGTGCCTCATTTCAGTGCCATATTGTATAGTGTGGGACAGGTGGGCCACAGAAGTCCTTGCCATGTGGTTTGTTGGTAAGAGAGAAACAAGCTACATTAGGTGACACTAAGTGCAGTTGCAGGAGGCGGCTCTGAAATGGAGCAAGGGATGGGTGTGCAGGTGTGTGGCTTTTGAATGTGTTGGAGCCTAGTGCAAAGAACGTGGTGTCACAGATGGACGATTTAGACCACTTGAAGAACCACCACCAAAGGTATCAGCAAAAGTGGTTTTATTGAAGTAAGATGTTGTAGAAGTGAGACTTAACAAAGTTTGATGGCAAGGTTCGCTCTGTTACTGCGGAGTGTATAATAACGATTCAGAGTTACCAACACAAAATCAAACTTACCAATACAAAATCTAGTGCACTACAATACAAGGTTATGCGCGATACCAGTCACTTACCAAAGATCTGCAGTTGGTAAGGGGTCTCTCAGCCTCGAGGAGTAACCTTGAGAGGCGTCCCAGCTCAAGGGGCGATCCCCGCTGTGCAGCCAGCTGCTTAGCAGGGAGAGCTCAAAGGTGGCTCACTGAGGCTGTCATATTTATGGAACAAAGTGGTTGGCTCATGGTCAAATTACACACAGTGGAAAAGGTATGCATGAGACTCCTTGTGCCCACAACTTTCTTTGTTCCTTGATAAATGAG
>JANHGO010000033.1:41061783-41144050 GCA_024606505.1 Aquila spilogaster
AGTGAATTTCTCGAGGTTCATTCTTGGAACTGACTTTGCCTTCAAAAGTTTTTTTTTTTTAATCTCTCACGATACTCAGAAACACACAAACCCTTTAATAGCAATCTGTATTGCTACTGCATACCCAGCTGAAGAATTCTCCTTTACTTTTGGTACCTACACCCAATGAGACCGGGGGGCTATGAAAAATCTTCCCAAGCCCGTGCTTTCTGGACAGTCTGATTTGCCAGCCAACTTTCAACTAAAATTGTTCTGTGACTCTCTCCCCACTTCACTGCCTGTTTTTCAAAGAACATAAGGAAGGTCACTGTCACCTTGAAATAAAATACAAAAGCATGCATTAACTTGACATGCTTCCTGTCTTTCAGATGTTACAGAAATATGGTTGATGTTTCCCACTCTTCACAGAAACCTATTTTTCAACACTAAGAAACAAAACTATTTCAGTGAATAACTGGTGATTAATCACAATCAACTGTCACAGCTAATTTAACTCTGATTCTATGAAAAGGCTTTCTAGACAATCCAAGGTGAGAATTTACATTTTAATGCGCAGATGAAGAAAGTTCAACAGCATAACCAGCTTCCACAGCAGCTTTCCACTGAGAAAACAATCTTACAGGATTAAAGCTATTAAACAATTGCTGCTTTTTATGAAGTAACTTACCAAACTATGCGAAATACAAACATATTCAGCAGTATTTTTCAGTTATCTTCACTTATTTCCTTGTTGTTGTTGTTGCTGTTTTTTTTTAATAAATCCTAGCAATTTCCAGTGCTATATTTAGTGTCCTAATTAAGAGGATGCATTGTTGGGAAGAATTTATCAGATGTATTTCCACTCTATATGTAACAGATCAGATGTATAAACAAAGCTGAGGTTACCTCAAAAGAAGAGAAAAAAAAAGACAATGTGGTGGCTTTGAAAAAGGAGCTTGCGGCACATTCTGAATGTATATAGAAATAAAACAACAAAGACTGGACAAACTGACAGAGGCAATCCTAGCACCACAACAAAGTGAGAAGTAATAAAGGAAAGAGAATTTGGCAATAGTCTATTAAATTGATATAGCTACACATGCATCCTTTTAGAAATGGTGAAACTACTAACAGGCTGTAAGTTAACGCAGTGTGTCCTTCCTATTAACCTAATTTGCACTTATGTTCCTCTTTCAAATCTGTCCTTAAAAAGATTATTGCAGCAATATGGTTCTTGTATTCACTCTTCTTTCAACCTGTGGCTAACGCATCCAACACAATTACCAAAGCTGGCACAGGGTAGGAATCATGCACTACTGAGCAGAGAATTAGGAGGCAGAAAATAAACAAAATATGCAGTTTGAAGTTCTGGAGTGACACAAGGATAACTGTGTATTCCCTAGGAAAGTAAAGATATTCCCAACTACTTGATTGCACTAATATCACAATTTGACCAAAAGCACTGAAAATCCACACTAGAGCTTAATGATACATTTAAGAATATATTTTTGGCTTTATCCTCCTGTGAAAAGATATGATTAGAAATGTTCTTCTCCTGAATGATATACGTTAAATTGGAACTTTGAAATTTATATGTGAAAAATGAACTATACCATGAGTGCAAGGAAACTACATTATTTCATACCATGTCACATGTGGACATGGAACACCTATTCCCAACTGCAAACTTTAGCACCTAAAACAACAAATGCACCTTCCACAAATAACCTATCAGGTGAAAAGTAACTACTTAAGGGAAGTCAAAACTAAATTCAATGGCAAATAAAGTCCTGAAGTGAAATTGCAGCACCCCAGTGCAAATCACTAAGTATGGTAACATTTCCTCCTTTCTCTTAACAAGGTTCCAAGAAAAAAAAATACAAGGAAGATAAGCATAAAATGATTTTTGCAATGTACTGCCCTATGGTTGTATCCATATATCTGTCTGTAATGTCAGTAGAGACGAGAAGAGACGAGACCGGAAAGCAGATCAGAATCTATGGGAACTGATGAGAATGAAGTGGATGTGGCCTGACCACAGCTGCTCATGCTTTCCTTGTATTTTGTCCAATATGCAAAGATTCACAGTACGCATATCCAGATAGGACCTGCTCAAGGTTATCTTGAGGAGAAAATGTCCACAGAGAAGAAATGAGCTATCATCTTTACTTCTTTAATATATAACTGTATTTGTCTTAAGGAACAGATATCAACCAGCTTTATACTACAAAAATAGTTATCTGTTAAGTTGAGATCGTCTGCACAGCAACCTAGAAGAAAAATGCTGGCATCTGCACACACACACACACACAAAAAAAGAGACATTTCCTATTTAAAATTAATTACTACAACAACATTACTTTAGGATTTGGGGGAATCGGTTACAAGATGCATTTTACTCTGAAGAGGTTCCCTTGAGTAACAAAGAAGCATGTAATACTAAAAAAAAATCTTAAAAAAAATTAACAGAGAAGATGTCAGATACAGAAAGAAGAAACAGAATCACCAAGTGCTAAAACGTCAAAAAAACCCAAGAGCTCTTTGTCAAACAACTGAGTAACAAAGTGTGCAGCAGTAAGCAATGTTCAGTAGTCCTGATGGGACGTGGTCATAAAAGTACTCCAAGTAGATGAGAAGATTCTTGTCCATCCTCATACAGATCACTGCCACAGTTCTCCTAACTGTTCCCCTCTCAAAACAAAGTGTTACAATTTGCTATTATGAGGAAAATGACAAATAAATATTCACGAATACAAAAGAAAGCCCACCACGATTCTCTCACTATTCTCTGTCCTTACCCTTACTCTGTTTTCATTTTTCCCATAGATAAGAACAACGTGAAGAACACGTTAGAGGATGTAACACTGAGTAAAACTTATTTTTGTCAAGGGATCCGTAAGATCACACCTGGAGAGAAAATACATTCAACTCAGAAGAACATGAGGAGTATGGCTGTGGATTCATCCCAAAAAATAAAGTTACCAATTTTCTGTAATGGAAGAGTTTCTGTCAAAAGGGTATGACATGAGCCAAAAAAAACCATCACGAGAGAAAGATGAACTCCATGTAATAACTCTAGTGCATAAAGTGATGAGCATCAGTTCTCAATGGTATCCCAAATTATTGCCTTGTAAAAACATTATCAATCTGAAATACGTCTACCTGGAAGTGTACGAAGATGTTCCAAATAAAAATAGATGAAAAAATATAACCGCTGAAGTTTGAAGACTGACAGTTTAAGAGTTCAGTCAGAAAGGTACTTCATTTGTGTAGAGTAAAAAAATACATTTGTATAAATTTTTATATATATATATGTACATATAAATATTTTACAGCAGCCAGGCAGCAGAGGTAGAAATGGCATGGATTCTGTTTCACAGTGTCTTTCACTCCTGAAAATAACATACTACAGCTGTACTAAAATGATCATTTGAGAAGTGGTTGAAACAAGCCATCATTTGCTAGAACATAAACTCAAAAATTAAATTTTCATGGAATCAGAAAATCCTGAGTTGGAAGGGACCCACAGGGATCACTGAGCCCAACTCCAGCTCCACGCAGCACCACCCAGCATCAAACCCTCCATCTGAGAGCGTTGTCCAAATGCTCCTTGAGCTTCAGCACTCGGGGCTGTGCCCACTGCCCTGGGCAGCCGGTTCCATGCCACCGCCCTCTGGTGCAGACCCTTTTCCTGATCCTCCTTTGGGTGCTCTCTAACAGTTATTTGTCCTTCTCATATGGTAATGCCTAAATGTGCACGCAATGCTCAAAGTGAGGCTGCACAGCATGGAGCAGAGTGGGACAACCGCTCTCTTTGCCCAGTTGGAAGCGCTGGGCCTGGGGTAGGGTACAATTGGCCCTTTTGGCTGCAGGGCACGCTGCTGACTCCAACTTACCGTCAACCAGTAGCGCTGCTCTCCAGCCATTTGTCCCTCAGTCTGCACTTAAATCCAGATTCTGCATCAGTGATGGAGAAAGCCCTCTAGGCTATCAAGATTTCTTTCCAAGGCCTCTCTACCCTCAAAGGAGTCAACAGGTCCTAGTTTACTATCATCTGCAAACTTAGTATACATTCAAGTCCTGCGTTCAGATCATTTATAAAAACATCGAAGAGAACTGATGCTAAAATGGGAAACTCCACTACTGACTGGCCACCAGGCTGGTGAAACTGCATTTACTATAAGCCTTTGAGGCTGATCCATCAGCCAGTTGTTCACCCATCACATTATGAACTTGTGTAGCTGTATGTTGGACAGTTTGTCCAAAAGGATACTGTGAGAAACAGTACCGAAAGCTTTGCTCAGTCCAAAAAAGAATTGAAGTCAACATCCATTTAGCAGATAACATTTTAACTGTTTCTAAAACAGTCAAGTAATACAACTTTCCAATCAAAAACTGCAGAATTCCACACAAAGAAGGTCTTACAAAAGGGGCTTAAAAAAAACCCAAAAGAACAAAGGCTGAAGGTCATACCTCATGCTATGGTACTGCTTATACTTACTTTTTAAGACTTACTTATTTGACAGATATCTGTCGCATCAGTAAAAAAAATGGTTGAAAGCATTATAAAACATTGTTATAAATAAACTTGCTGACCCATGATCAATGTAACCATGTCTTAACAACTTGTTAAAATATACACTAATTTATTAAACCTTAATAAATTACAGCCAGATATAGCAGTGACCTTTCATAATGTGACATGTTAGAGAATAGAGAGGCATTAAAAGACAAAGGACAGCAGATCACTTAAAGAATTAAGACTACTGAATACTCTGTAAAACCCAGTGCATTTCTCCAGCTAAAGCTGCATGATGAATTACCATGTCTACTTTATACTGTCACCTGCAGCATTACAGCTGGAAATGACCTAGGTATCATCCAGAGAAAAAGTGAGTCAATTACCACCCTACCAAAAATCTAAGCTATTATTTTTGACCCATACTGAGTGCAATAGGTTCAACAGAAGCAGCTGAAATGTTCTCCCACCTTTAACCATCAGGCAGCTGCTCACTCCCCAGTCTATCTCCATTGCAGATAATGATACTGCTCTCCAGCCAAACCATTACCAAGGGTCAGATCCATTTCAAATGGGAACCAGGGGGCTCTAAATCCTTTCTGAATCTCATTCAGGCCCTCTGTCCTCTGGAAAGGCTGCTGATCTCTCAGTCAGGTCAGCTTACACCACCAAATCCAGATCATGACCACCATTGCAGGATCCTCAAGGAACTGCTTCAGACAAATTTTGTCCATGATTTTACCCACAGTTTAAACTTTGTTTGAGAAAGTACACAGAATGCTTTCAAAATCAAGCTCTGAGCCAGTAAGATCAGAAACAGAGAAAGATTTGAATGCACTCATTGGCACAGAAACTGTGAGGGATGCAGCTGAAAAGGAGGCCAAGAACAAAACCTCAATGCAGTTCAGAATTCATGGAGGTGGCATTAGATGAGCAAATGCTCCAGTAATATGCCGAATCCATTAGTAACTCCAAATCAGACAGACACTCCCTGTGGATTCGAGTCACAAAACCTACATTTACAGGAAGAGTATTCCCCTTTGCAGGAGAGGCTTACCAAGAATAAAAATCCTTGTAATGAAAACCAGCAGAGAGAATAAATTACCATAAATTCTTTGTATTTCAGCTGAACAGATAATAACATGGGCAGGAGCTTCACACTCTGCACAAAAATATTCTTGAATATCCCGATGACATCCTCATCATAAAAGAGGACAAAGAAGCTTTAATCTGACCATGCTTTCACTTGTGCTCACACAAGCTATGTTACTTATTCTTCCTATTTAAGACAAAGTTGATTTTGAGATAGTAGATTTGATTTTGTTCATCTTAACACCTGAGTAAGAAGAAAAAGCGTTACCTATCACTGTCCAAGTCTTTAAGACGTTTATGGAGTGAATGCAACTTTCTTCATCTTCTGCTATGTACTACGTAAACTAGTTTA
The DNA here is from genome assembly GCA_024606505.1 of Aquila spilogaster. NCBI lineage: Eukaryota > Metazoa > Chordata > Aves > Accipitriformes > Accipitridae > Aquila > Aquila spilogaster. The sequence goes on from JANHGO010000033.1 coordinate 41,067,726, forward strand.
CCTATTTCATATTTATTATCTAAACTGGAACAATGCTGTTCTTTTCTTTATTCTCCAAACTTCAGACCTCACATAAAAGTCAGAAATTTGAGACTGATGATTTATTTGAGTGTCCTGATACACTCTTCCTGATAATGCGATATTTCTTTTTAAACTATGCATCCATCAATAATGTATTAAAAATTCATCCTTCTTCATTTATTCAGGTATGCAACACTGCAAACGTGATTGGTTGCAGAGTACACTGTGAGAACACTACAGTTCTAGACTGTAGATTTACCTCACTCTCTTAAGGAAATTAAAATTTAGAATTATTCCTGCCTGTATTGTGCAAATCTCTTTTAAAAAAAAAAAAGTTATTACTTGGGATTTGAACTACTGTACTTCTTTTAATGTTTGATTTCAGTAGTGCAAGTTTAATAGCTTTTGCATGCATGTATCTACATATGTCTGTGTTTATAAGGACACACACATATATATACATACACAAACACATACTTCCTCAGGTGTTTTTTTTTTAATAATTTATGGATGCTTTACTGTTTTCCACAAGAATGAAAATTAAATGCTGAAATTGAGCTTGCTTTTCTTGATTTCTTTCAGATTGCCCATGTTAGTACCACTCAGAGTGCATGGGCCACACGCTGAGTAACATTAGTTCAGTCTGAAGCTTACATAAGCTACTTTAACTCAAAATATTTTAACTCAATTAAACTATTCAGATCTCTAAATCTAGATTTAGTTTCAGAAGTCACTGCAGCTTTGCAAAGCTGACCTTTTTCACGTCGTTCAGCTTATACAGAGAACGTTTCCAGTGACACTAGCCATTACATCATTAAGTTCCAGTGGAATCATATAGAGATTTTCCCTTTGAGTTCGTAAATCATTCATGACAATTTTGCAAGAGCCAGTTGGTATTACATCCTCAGCTTCGTAGTTAACATATACCTACATCTGTCAATCCTAAAGTTAGTTTCTGAACAATAGCCATCTTTAGTCTATCCTTTTGCACCATGATCAAATATTCTTCTGCCCTGATCTATTAAGACAAGCTCCAGATATCATAGCTGTAGATGTCTCAAAAGACAAGTGGTGCAGATGTGCAACACATTAGATTAGATGATATTTTGTTTGCAATGAAGTAACACAATTACCTTTGTTTAAATTACTGGTTTTTATTTCTTTCTTCACAGTCAATCACAGGGAACTACAAGACCTAATAGCCAGGCTGGAAAAGTAAATCATAACGTAATTCTCAAACTACAGCACGTTGTTAAATCTCTATCAACAACTGGGGAAAAAAAAAAAAAAAAGCAACAACTATTGATCAGCTGGAAAAAAACAGAAAATTTTATTGATAGAAAATATGAAAATTCTTTCAGATAACCATAAATTACTCAACTGTGTAGCAGACCAATGGAAAACACTTTATCTGTGCACAGCTTAGACAGACACAATTATAACAGTGCCAATGCTTTTAAGATAATTGTAGTACAGAGATTCTCATTAAAATTGATGATTGTGTTTGAACCACGAGTATCACTTTTACCTTAATCTGACCGGGAGGGAGACTTGCAAATCTGGTCACCCGTCCCTCTCTTTATAGGTGGGATGTGACAGACTGAAAATATGTTTCAAACATTATCAAGCCTGCCTTTTCTTTGGTATGCATAGACAAAAAGTCACTGTGAGACAAACTGGGGAAATAAAGAGTACAGGCTTCTCGCCCATGTGCTCAGCCTATAGAAATCTTTGTTTAGTGGTCACTGTGTGCTCTGATCACATCTCTCATTGCTAAACTCTTCAGGGAGGGAAAAAAAAGAAAAAAAAAAAAGAAAAGCCACAGTAAAACTAGAATTTATATTTATGGCAGTTCAAGTAAAAAGATGTTGACAGGCTGAAGAGCCCCAACTCTCTTCAGGGAGACCTTACAGTGGCCTTCCAGTACCTGAAGGGAGCCTACAGGAAAGCTGGGGGGGACTTTTTACAAGACATGTAGCGATAGGACAAAGGGAAATGGCTTTAAACTGGAAGAGATTTAGAGTAGACTTAGACTAGGTATCAGGAAGAAATTCCTTACTGTGAGGGTGGTGAGACACTGGGACAGGTTGCCCAGAGAGGCTATGGATGCCCCCTCCTTGGAAGTGTTCAAGGCCAGGCTGGATGGGGCTTTGAGCAACCTGTTCTAGTGGGAGGTGTCCTTGTCCATAGTAAGGAGGTTGGAACTTCCAACCCAAACCATTATATGTTTCTGAAGCATCAAGAAAACTTCAGAATCTAGCATGTGATCATGAATATCACTGGCTTATGAAAACCTTTCCCATTCTAACAGCCAGCACTCAGGGCCATATTCCTCTTCTTTGCTGTCTACCTTGCGTTATTCTTTATTTTGAAACCAAAACAATGGAGTCTTTTTCCCAGTATCATCCCTCTGATATTTCCTTTTTATGCTGACACAGATAGTAGCACTTGCTGTGAAAAGGATCAGAGGAAATTGCATTAATTTCATTGCTCTAAGACTAATTATGATTAAATGTAAGTGGAGAGGGAGCTCGTTACAGTAATTTTTGGCTCCAGAGTAATTCCTGAGCAATACTTGAAGCAGAGAAACTTCTCAGGCAGCGAATGAGCATGTGGATGGAAGCACAGCAGTGCTGAGTGGTACCTTCAGTGGGACAACTCAGTGGAAATTACCTGGCCCATTTCTTCCTAGGCAGCTATCCATCATCTTTCAACAGCACTGAGAGCAATTCTGACTAGACAAAAAAAGACTGGATTCTTATATTCACAAAGGCTATTTAGCTATTGGGCTCTGAACTTTCACTGAACACAAAATCATCAGAAGTAAAGAACACCATGTACTGGTACATTTTTCCTCTTCATACACCTGATTTGAAAAAAAAAAAAATCTTTCTTCTTGACATAATCAACTATAAAAGTCTGTATTTTAAAAGCTAGTGCAGCAGAAAGACAAATCTGTCAAATTAACATCAGAGTTGACTAAATGCACTTGGTGTCCCATGGATACACTTCAGTCACCTTTTTTGCTCCCCAAGGCATCACTTGAACTACTGACAAACAGCCATTGCTTCTGCACCCTGACCTGGAGTTCTCAAGACTGACACATGCACAACAACACCATGCAAAACACTTCAAAATGCTACACAGCCCTTCTGGCTAATGCTAGAATTAAGAAGATCCAACCTCTCCTGCTGTCCAGTGACAGAAATCATTAAAAGACTGAAAGTCCCTAAACTGTGGGGAAACTGTAAAACAAATAGCCTGGATTCACTTCTTATCACTTTTGTGACCTCTTCTGTCTATCTGCTTATTCGCAAACAAATGTACAGGTGTTTCTTTTGACAGACAGAATAAAACACAACAAAATATAACAAAAAGCAGCATAGAACAACACAGGAGATCTGAAATGTGCACTTGAAGTTAAACTCATTGGCTAGAACCATTAAATACCATTTGACTTAGGGCTTAAATTGAGAAGCATATCAGATTTCTTTAAGACAGTAGCAAAGCTCAGTACTTGAGTATACTGCATCAACAGCCCAACCAGTCCAAGCTCTCAGTTTGTGCAAATTGTGAGGGTGTAAATCCCACAAAGAATAAGGACAAATAACGCATGTTTTTGTAGGGATTAAGTGAAAAGCGGCTGTAGATTACACTGGACAAAGAAAATCTCCACACAGAGATGCAATAAAGAGAAGTCAGCCTTACTCCCTGGGGCTAACACTACTATCTCAATGCAGCTGTCAGCCAACACAGAGCAGCTGTGATGCAACATTACACAGCATATGTGCTTAAGAGGTGAATCTCAGATTTGAATTTGCAGAGTCTCCTGCTGCTGGCGGTTTGATGGCTTTACCCAAACTACCCTGATGTAGACAACATCAGAAGCATAGAAGAGGGAACTGCGTCCTTCTATAAAGAGAGCTCCAAAGCTTCCCGATGTGTAACCTAACTTCCACTTGCTTCTGCCGGCACTTGGAAGGGCTCCCTGCTGCCTTGAGAGTTCCATAATATCACGTAGAAATGGCAGCCAGGCACTTCTATCACTGCATTACACAGCTGCAGAGTGACAGTGGAGACAAGATGTAGCTGGACAATCTTCTGGACTTCTAAACATCCCAGGGAACTCCTTAGCAAGTTCCACTTTCCTCCCTCACCAAAACCACACTTCTCTGTGATGCCTGAAAACTGATAAAATACAACTTAACACGGAATTTCTTTTTTCTCTATTCCTTCTCATTCTTTGAGAAAATAGCAATTATTTTCATAATCTCTGTCTGTTTCTTTTTGAAGTATGCAGTTTATCTGCAAGATATTTTTTTGGTCTGTTTGCTCTCAATTACTAACTCAACGTAGGTCAGAGGAACAAGGACTGTGATAATTTGTTCATCAAAATGGACTCCTAACGAACAGGTACTGGAACAACATCAAAATATCTTTGGTATCCACAACTTTATGTACATGTACACAAGCGTATTACTGAAGGACAAAAACATTCACTCTGTCACTAGAAAACTAAAAATACTCAAAAGCTTCCCCTCCTTTTGACTGCTGAGGAGAAGACGATATATCAACTTAAGTCTCAAAATGTGATAGGAAATTTCACCCTTATTATTGATGACTGGCTTGTGACATACAGAACACCTTGCCTGCAATATCTATGCAAAGCTTCACTGGTCTCCAACAAATCACAACACATGCTCGATGTAGGAAAAAGAAATCTAGATATCAGAAATGTTTTCTATCAGGGTTTCAGAGCTGTTAAATTCTAGCTTATTTAAGTGTAATTTTTCCTTGACAAGTATTGGGGATTTAAGTTGTATTTTATTGCTAACACTGACCAACACACTATGGTAATTCAGTCACTTGAACAGCTGGTATTTCTTTGCCAAACATCTTTCTCTATTCAACAGAGAAGCTAAGGCAGAGTAAACCCGGTAGATGATACCTCATTTCCAGTAACATTTTTTCCTGACAAAATTATCCCTGGTCTTTTTAATCGGTATGGAGCTACTTTTCTGCTACGATATACTTGTAGGGAAGCCTCTTTTTTGACTGAAGACACCATTCCCAAAAGCATTAATAAAAACTAAGATAAGTAGTTCAAGCGATGGGATGTAGAGGTTGCAGTGGAGACTTACATAACTGCCCCTTTCTCTGAAACCTGAATGTCTTCCCTTAGGCTGAAGCTTTCTTTCAGCCTTTGCCCTGAGCTGAATATGTTGAAGCTAAAGTCTTAAAAGGCTCCTAAATATTTGAGGAGTGATATTCTACAACAACACTCCAAAAGAAGAACGGAGAAAAAAAAAAGACAGGCATCTTTAAAACAGCACTTCATACATTCACAAGAGAGAATTACACAGTGCCTGTGGTAACATGAGATGCATGAGGTCACATCCATTTATATTCCCAATAATTCTGAAAAACTCGTATACTTTCTTCCAAAGTTAACAGAAAATAACATTAAAACTGTAAATAAATCAACATTAAAAACACTATTAAAGAGTTTTGTTTTGCTCAAAACTCACATGAACTTGACACTCCTGGACAATCCTCTGCTGGTGTAACTCTCAGGGCACAAGGAGGGAGAAGCCCACACCCACACCCACCAACTTGCCTGTACTTTCACCTATTTGGAGGGGTGACATAAGCTGCACTGACAGAAAAAAACTCACCTTCTGACACGAAGTGCCTACAACCGAACCTTCCAGCAGCAGAAGCATGTCAGCACTGCCACAACAGTGGGCACTCAAACGCCGATTGGGCACAGCTCCCTGGAGTCACACTTGGGAGCTTCTTAGTCTCTGTCCTCTGATATCCGCTGGAACTATTTGAAAAAATGATGGCACTGAAGATGAAACCATGAAATGTTTGCAGCGCACTTCTAACTGGTCTCTGTATGGTCTCTCTGTAGCAGCGCTGCTGGTCTAAACAGCATTTGTGATGCCACTCATGAGCCAGCACAGGGTTTCACCATCTAGAGCTCAAATGGGTGGCCTGTGTTTATATTACAACTGGATCCACTCATGAATAAACTACTTTTTGAGTCCCTTCAATTCCTCTTTGGAGTATTTGGAGAGCCTACGAAGTGCCACATAATAATCTTTTTTTTGTTTTACATTTTCTTCAGAATGTTTTCGTGAGAAGTTGAGCCACATCCATCATCCAGGTGGGGCCAAAGCACAAAGCCAAGGACACTAGCCAAACTCCTCCCAAAGATGTTCAGCAAGAAGAAGCCAAGAATTTGGGGGACTGACCCAATTCCATCAAATGCAAACGTGTTTGGAAAAGTACTCAAATCATCTCTACTTCTTATATGTGCAACAGATGTCATAGCTGTCATATCACATGTCAGCTGCAAATATCTGATACATATCAGATAGCTAACGGGCTTTTATCATCTCTTTATATAATTGGTTGGGGCTTTCTTTTCACATCTCACAGGCATCTACATGCAATTATGTCAGCTTATCTAAAAGAGAGAATTTCTCCCCAGAGCTCCTGCCACACACGTCCCCAGACCATCGGGACTGCAGCAGTGCTACGACTGTAAGTAACATGTTCTTGGTTTGGGAAGTAATTTTATGGCTGTCTTTTCTGTCAGAGTTTCGCACAGATTGGTTAGTATGCCGCTGTACTTTAGATCATCCTGAATAATTAATAAACAGTTTGCCATTTCCTGAATATATTAGCAGTGAAGAAATATTGCTTGAACTTGTGAACTGCCATCAGCTTGCTGAAGAAGAGAAAACCTTCTTTTCCTCCCATCTTCTTGTAATTGCATGTTCAAAGAATTCTTTTGAACAAAAAGACAATATTGCAAACAACTAATACTCATTAAATGTAATAAAATTGGTTCTTTTGTTCTACGCATACACTGCACGGGAAAACCTCAACAGCAATCACAAAAGAAACATCTTAAAAATTAATCTCTTCCCCTTTCCTTCAGAGATCATAATGAGGAGACTTATCCTTTCAAAGCATCTTTAAAACAATCCTGGCTAAAGGCACTCTCAAGTGCACGTAAAAATATAGGATGGGTGAAAAATCTAGAAGGGCAACAATCACGCAGCCTGCTCTGCTCTGTCATCATCTCTACCAACTTCAGCAACCATTGCTGCGCTGATGCAGGAAAAGGAGCAAGGAGGCCTGGCTTTTACCTGAGATTGCCACTGACCTACAGGTCACATGGACACACTTTGCCTACATTTTCTTATCTGACCAACAGTCTTTCAATAGAAAAAAAAAAAAAGTCCAAGTTTTGTTATTGTTGTTGTTTTCAACTTGTCTGTAAACCCTGAGACATTAACAACGAAACCTCTCTTACTGACAGACTTGTCTGAGTCTCCCCTCTGGCCCCTTCTCCTGCAGCATGTGCTGATAGTGGCACCACTGAGGATGGGCTGTGATGCTGGAGCTGGCCCTGAATTTCCCACATGCGAGCAAACAAGAAAGCTTCCAGATTTTGCTTTCACTCTTTATTCTTTCACCACAGTCTGTTTACTAAGTCAGAACAAACACAGAAGGCACTTTCAGAAACACAATGGAAGAAAATTTGAAATGCAGACAACTTGGATTTACATAAAAAAACACACTTCCAAAACCCCAACTGAATGTACAAAGCTACCAAATCTATACTTATAGCCAATTTATAGAACTTCTCAGCACATTCAAGTTTTCCAAATATTCAGAACTAACTCTTGAAAGATAGGGAACCAAACCATGTTCAAAGATCCTTGCAGATACTGTTACTTGTGATTCTTACTTCATTCAATGCAAGTTGTTGACTTAATGCTATTACTGTGAACTAGTATTTTTAAAAGCAAGTAACAAAGCAAGCAGCTATGACAAAAAGAGACCACACAGTTCAGACTGCTATTAAAAACAATGTACAGGCTGGTAAGTTGCTGTCACAACTAGGGCATCTTGGTTCTCTGGAACACTAACAAGTTTGTATAAAGGTACTACACAACCACCTTTTCAAGTCCCCAGCATCATTTTAATTTAAGCTTTTAAAAAGAAGTACTGAGTTTGTTCTCCTTGTATTTGCTTGTGCACAAAACACATTTTAACTTAAACCCAGTTTGCTACCTTCGGAGTTCATCCTTCAATGCCCTAGGTCCCTAGCCAGTATTTACATACCTGATCATCTTGTAAATCGGAGCGTGTCATCCTGCCCTTTGGGCTGCTTTATCTCACTGTATTGAAAACATATTGGAAGCATAAAAATCTATGTCTGCCGAAAGGATCTGTATGTGCAGCAGGTGATAAATTATCTTGAAGATGCACTATAAAGCTGTGCTGGCTGAAAGGCAGACCACTCAGCTCCTTACACTGCAAGCTATGTAACAGCAGCTGACGTCTTTATCAGTGCTCTCATGCAGTTTCCATTATAATAATATCCACAATAACTTCACTGATCTGAGTACTTTAAAAAAAATGCATTCCTGCCTCTAACAAGAGACACTTTTCTTTAAGCAACTTTAAGCAGTAGATAGACTGAGGAACAGAGCTTCCTAAATGACCTGTTCGTGGGGATAATAAAGGAAAAACCAAACTTGTCCACACATAAATTAATGACAGCCAAGGCTTTGTAATGCACTGCTTGAAAGGCAATTTTAAAACTATAAAGTGGCTAATTTAGCTGTAAACCTGACTGGCTTACATATTTCTGCAACTTTTTACTATTGTACTACACTGTTATACTTAACATAATTACTGTAAATTGTGCAATTTTGATTTACCATGTACATTCAATGTAAGTGATTACCACAGACTCTTTGGTATGCACAGCATACTGCTCAGCACCCAAGGTACTACAGAAATAAATTCAGGGGGAAAAAAATATTCCACAATTCCAGCAGTTATACAAAGAGCAGATTTGTGGTCATGCTCCTGACTTAAAATTGGCATTCCTTATATTTCACGGGTCCAAAGATAAGCTACCATTCTCCCTCTGTCCAATATTTTTCAGAGGGAGATCTACTAAAATGGCTACTATACCTCATCATCTTAATTTAGGTTTTGGCTTACCTTGCTCTTTTGGGATGGGAAAGAGGCAAAAAAAAAAATCAAAGAATATACACAAATTGAAAAAACCTCTTCTCACTGCAAACCTTAGTAGTTAGTATGATAGAGAAGATACCTTTTCTTGTCAGAACCGCTTAACCACTTCTACTTCAACGTTGCTTAATATACATACATATATTATCTCCAAATAACCTTCATATGGAGATTATCCATAATCTCCATTATTATCTCCATACAGATAATCACAACCAAAAGGACACCGAGCGAGCAGTAGTTCATCTCAAAGGTAAAAGTATCACAGATTTACGCATGAAGGAGAATAGGTAACAGCAGCGCAAGCTCCCATTCACCACAAACATTTCAACTATAAAAAGAATCTCATAACTGAAAAGTAGCATAGAAACATCACACTAGTGCAGAAAATGGATTGTTTGTTTGTTAACCAGAGAGACTAGATCTAAATTCCATCATGTTTTAGCATATATGTGATAATTGTCTCGCACAGTATCCTTCTTGAAAACTGCATCAACAAATAATACTTCTCCTCCACGAGTGCTTGTTAATAGATACAAATACGGAGCTTCAACTAACGTATTATTTCACTGCTGAAAATGTACTGAGCTTCAAAGTAATGGCTCGCAAACTTGAGGTACTGAAAAGAGTACACATTAAGGGAACTAATCTCTCAGTGTTTTAAATTTCCTGTATAAAGCACTGTTGTGTACTCCTGCCACATATTTTTCCCTAAGAAGGGGGAGTTGATGCAATGGAAATATGGGAAAAGATCTGATGCACAGCAACCTCGGCAGAGACAGTAGTCCTTGTAACTAAAGGGGCAACACAGCATGGGCCTGTGGTGGGAAAAAAGGACCAGGAAGGAAAGCAGCAACATTTATTCACTGAAAAATAGTGAGGAAAAAATGATGCAGACTTTAGTACGGCTGCAAACCAGCTGACTTTGAATGGAAAGCATTGCCTGATGAGGGGAAATCATGAGCAGGGGAGCAGTGACATGGTCAGCCTTGGTCTTCATGTTGTATAAGGCCAGCCCATGGAAAGCAATGTGGGGCAGGAACTGAAGTAACATCTACTCAGGTTGAGGGTGCCACTGAGGAAAGGAGAAGGAGATGGAGACAGGGCTGAATTAAGAAACTGCTGCATTAAGGCTGCTCCATTGTGTCTGTGGCATCCCAGACTTGGCATAGGTTCGAGGGATGGAGGATGGAAGAGACAAAAAGTTCACATCAACGTGATCCTGAAGACTGGGACCACAGAGGTCTGTGTTTTCATGTTGAGGGGTCTGGCTCTCACGTCTACAGGAAGGAGAAGAAGCTGTGGGTCACAGGTCAGGTTTTAGAAAGTGCTGCGGTGCTCACAGCTATGGGGTATTTCTGCTTTGAAATTCACTCAGCACACTTCAAGGCACTACTTTCAGAGATCTTTAAATGAAAAATTAAGCATGTGGAACAATCCAAGGAGACACAACTCTGCCTTTTCCTTTGAAAGGTTAAGATGAAGCACAGGAAGAGGGGATTGTAATTGTTGTAAAACACAATACTGCCTGAACATCTCCCCGTTGGGAAGAACTGCTTTTGGAGAGTCTCCAGCTGCCCAGATGAGACATTTCAGTTTACATCCTTATCTTCTGAAAGAACAAGAAATGAAGTTGCAAGCTTACTTTGTTAAGACAGGCATGAAAAAATGACACACACAATAAATGAAAGCAGATATCTCCACTTTTTGATGTACAATTAACTGCATATATAACTTTTGTTAAAAACACAAGACTAATGAAGTATCTTACTTACTGCTTACCTATTTATTTTCCCTGTGGCAGGGACTGAAAGATAGCAAAGAACTCATCTGGGGCAACTGCACAGAAGTACAGGATTAGCCTAAATGAAAAGACACCAGCAGAAACAGGCTGGGGGGAAAGAACTGAGGAAGAGCACTAAAGCAAGGAAGACTGCCTTCAGAGCAAATCCCAAGATGAAGAAGGAAGGGGTTCTCCCAGTTCTCCTTGATGGCAGGCTGTAGGCAAGAGAGTTTCCTCCACATTAAAACATGAAGGCCCAACACTGTCCTCTGATATCCTGATGACACTGAGCAGTCCCTGGCTGGAGTCTGAGATGCAAAAGCCAAGGCCAAGGCATGCAGAAGAGTCCTCCAAAGGGACAGAGGTTTTACTCACAATGGTAAAAATTCAGGTGGCTGTCAATTAGGACAATTTAGATCTGGCATGCATTAAGCTTAGAAAAGAATATATGAACATAGTCCTAGACTGTTTGGGGTTTGCATGGACTATTAGTACTAAGGCAAACATAAGACAAACCTCTAATACAAAAAAATTCAGTGTTATTCTACTGGAAGGAGTGGGAGGAGTGAAGAGTCTCAAAGGACTTTAAGATCATTTCAAAGGGAAAAACCACCAGCCTGAGTTCTGCTGAATGACGGAAGTGTGAAAGGATTAAGATGGCTATGATGTAGAGGAATATTGATTATTCCATGGGAAACTGTATCTAAGTGGAGCAGCAACTCTCATCAGTGAGAGAGTAAATTAGAGTCCACATCTTTCTTATATAGACAACAGATTCCTCTTCTCAAATCAGGAAAAGAAAAAATGCTTACTTGCAGCTTGATAAATGGAATAATAAAGCTATCAAAATAGAAACATCCATAACGTATGAGGAAAAAGAGACATTATCCAGCTCAGATTTGAAAGAGGAACAAATCTACAGAGGAAGGGATGATTAATAAATATTTTATTTCATGTTTTCAATGATGTGGTGGCCTCATACAGCAATCTAAAGAACAGGAAAATGCATTATACAAGTTTGATTAATGTATTCTTCTCTTTTCCCATTACTGACCTCGCTGCTATTAGCATGCTACTCTTTCATGCTTCTGTAAAATAAAATACTAATCGATTCTGAGCTATATTGATTAATACTCACAGATTTCTGAATTTTCAAGCTAGGCTGATGTAAACGGTTTCCTTTACATATGGATGTGATTACAGCTGCACAGGAATGGGCACTAACTGTTTTTCACAGTACCAAAGCCAAAAACCAAAAGGCTCTGATTTGCAGACATAATGTTACTACAATGTTGGAAGTTTATACATACACAGAGGAAAAAAAAATCCAGAGCCCCCAAACAAACAAAATAACCTTTTTACACAGAGGACAGACTTTAAAATAAAAAAGTTATTTTAAAAAATACTTCTATTTCTGAAGAGGTGAAGTGTCTTATCCGGACAGGTTTCCAGAGAGCTGTTCCAATCATTCGGGACTCACAGTAAGATTCAATGAGCATTTTAAAGTTCTGAGTGGTAAAACCGGAGACGACAAAGATTTACATTAACAGAAAACACACGCTACTAAACAGGCAAATTAACTTCCTAAGCATGACCTGCTGGTGCAGCCCTGAAGAAACCACATGCTGCTATCTGTACCTCATCTCATACAACATTTTTTGGCTCTGCATACATAGAAATAGCTTAGGAAAGACATGAAATGACAGAAAGTCATCCTGGATATAGGACCTGAATACCACTGCTAGTTGTTCGAGGTAAGACAGAGCATGCACCAAGTCACTAGAGACTCCTTTGAGAGGTTTGCAGACATAGAAAACAATTACATCCCATAATAACTTTAGCACTCAACTTAAGGAAAAAATCTGCCTTTAGCAAATGAAAAAAGAGAGAAGAGAGAAAACATGAACCTATTCTGCTGACGGAAACACAGCATGGGACATTTAAGGATTTTAGCTGAAAGAGCCCCTACACCTCTCTGTATCCAGAGTTCTTTGTTGCCTGACAGTAAATTGTAAGGACAGTCATATTAAAAAGTACAAACATCAGGCTGTGTTGCTGGAAGGCTGCACCGGAGCCACTGAACGAATAACAAGGAAAGCACATTACCTTTAGTAAGTCTCCTCAGAATTTGACAGCGGCACTTGAAAGAGACAGCTATCATTCTTGCTTGCTGCCTTCCCTGGCACAGCGCACGCAGGGCTCTGCTCTGCTGAATGCAGCAGCAGCAGCGTATGAATTCCTCGCGCACATACCAGGAGAAAGGTAGCCCCAGCGGGGAGTGACAGGGCTTAATTCCTCCTGGCTGATGCAGAGATCAGCCCCGTGGCATCCGGCACCGCTGTGCTGCTTGCTGCGACCACCACCTGCACGGCAAGCTCCCTGCCTGACACAGCAGCATTGCTCTAAAAGCTACAGAGCATCCCGCTGCACACAACATTGGGATCACTGGGAGCTGATTCCCACGTTGCCCTCCACGCACAGAGTCGTGGGGGTCTGTGCCAGGCAAAAGGCCACACATTTCAGCAGACGTGGCAATTTTTCCATTTTCTCATGTCTTTCAGCTCCCTCACAGTTGCCTCTGAGTAAACAGGGCAAAATCCCTAGAAATCCTAGATCTGGGCGAGAAGGAGCCTATTTAACATGCAAAATATTCTGATCAATGCACACTGAAGATACGGTCTTGCAGATATGTAAGAGAAAAAAAAAAGGCTTTTTATAATCAGAAAGCCTTTCTGACGGTCATAGAGAAGTATATTAGAACAGCTGAAGCACGGATCACAAGGGGGAGGGAGAGAGCGGAGGGAAAATGATGAATTGGTGTGTGGGGGCAGGACCGCGAGGCATTTGATCGCACCAAAATAAATAAAATGCTGCTGCACGGAAAGCACACCGTGAATCAGGTCCTTCCCTGTTCCTAGAGAACACACCAGCTTTTAGTGCATCTTAAAATGTATTTCGAAATTAATTGCACCGAACATTGCACCATTTGTAACACGTTGAAAGATTTCTTTAGCCCACCTGGAGCTTTACATTCTCCGACGTCTACCCAGACAGCAAATTAACCTGCCTTCAACAATTCATTCCGAAAATAATGAAGTGGAACGCACTGCTTAAGTGAGAGTTCCATCCCATCGTTACTCATGGACCAAAATTCTCATTGATTCTAAAAACAAAGCAAACAAACCAAAAGAAGTCATGTACAGTTTGCCGGATCAGATTCATGCACAAAACCCAAGTGCCTTATCAGGTAATTTCCTTTAAAACAACCAGTAATTATTTCTTTGCCAAGACTTCTGTTTCATGTGAGAGATACACTTAACACTGTGCTCATACATTTTCTGTCCCATTCGGTTGCCTCTGTTTCAAAACTGGTCAGTTTATTTTCTGACATCTTTTATCCCTTGCTCTATTTAATATCATCACCCTGTGTTAGGGTGCACATTTTCTGCTGTCAGCTGCCGACAGCCAGGAACAGCATAGGGCTGCTCCATACACAGAGCAGCTCCACGCTCCCGGCCTGGGCTGCACAGCACCAGCGTTTCTGCTCTCAGCGATCTCCTATGAACAATTACAGTAATTGTTCTCCTTATTTTTGTTTTATTGGTTATAGCAGCAGCTGCATTTCAAAGGTAAAGGTGAGACATTCCATCAGCACAATTGCAATTGCCTAGACAGGCCCACTGAAAATTGATTTCATTTTGTTGTCATTAAAACCAGATAGGGGTAATCGAGTTATTTGTTCTCCAACCTTGTTATCACTTCTTGTAGTGCCCCTTGTGCCAAGCTGCTGTGAAATCCAACCAGCGTGAAAATCAGATGCACCTGCAGCATGGGCTGGTGGTTCTGGCCCCATAATGCAACCCCATAACACAGTCCTGCTGCTATGGGATGGACTGGGTGAGCAACAGCAGTGAGGCCAGGGGAGGAGGTGGAGGTGTAAGCCAGTACAATTCTAAGGGCCAGGAAGAAAATGGAAGAGCTTGGACTATCACACAGGACGGGGAAGAGGAGATGTGTATTCTTATCCTTCCCATAAAGATGAAACTAAGAAAAGAGCAAGTGGCTCACTCTGCCTACACCATCAATGCACTTCTTGAAGCAAAACTGTGCCACCGTTACTTCTTGCTACTTCCCGTGCCAGGTACCAGGACTTGACATCAATAATACCAGTAACACCCAGAACCCCTTTCCTTTTTTTTTTTCCTGTGTTAAAGTTGATACAATGACAAAGCTATGACCTCAGCACAGCCTCTCTCATGGCTCTTTCAGGTTTATGATGCAGAAGCAGCTCTGAACTGGCTGCTCCCCCTCTGCAGGCCAGCTTCTGTATCACTGTCTTTCCACCTACCAAATTTCTGTCCTTGGTGCCATGAATCAACCCATTTAAACAGCTCCTTTTACCTCAAGAGTAACCAGAAGTTACTGCAAGATGGTATTTAATTGCCCTAAGTAGTTGATTTTTCCCAGTCAGTACAGATGAGGAAGACTGTAAAGTTGGACCAGTACTGCCTACACCAGGCCCACAGGTCTCCACCTCTTTGGAAGCCAAGCCTGCAGTCACCTGCCAGCACCAGGGCCTGCAGAGCTTCTCCTGCCCTTAGGTAAAAGGCATCTTCAGTGAGCAGCAGTCAGCTTGAGAACCCATAGAACAGAACATCCCAGGTTGGAGGGGACCCACAAGTATCAAGTTTAACTGCTAGTTCCACGCAGAACCACCCTAAATTCAAACCATATTTCTGAGAGCATCATTCAAACGCTTCTTGAACTTCCTCAAGGACCCCCCAAAATAAGCTACTATTTTTGTTCTTTCACCTAGAAAATTATTTAATGTGAGATCACAGCCTATTTCCACTGTGGTCTTTTCTCCTTCAGAGTGCAATTTTGGGATCCTTGAGGATTTCAGCTGTGAAGAGAACGGCAAGAGGTTGCATCTACACTGTGAGAAAGAAATTGCTCACTGCTTGCCCTTGTGATGCCATGACCTGCGCTGTTTCAGCCACCTCAGCACAGGAGGCAAAAGTGGGCACATCCATGGAGCTAGAAAGTCACAAGAGACAGGAGGAATTTCAAGCTTTTGCATAAATACTGAGCTCAAATCTGATTATATAAAGTTGTACAAAACTGTAGAAACAATATAGAAATTGTGACACGTACACAGAAACAGCCACAGACCTGGTCAGATAACGTCTACTAACAGAGAAAAGATGTGGTCCTTGATCCAAAAAGCTTATTAAACTGTTTACTACTGCCTCTAGATTAGTGATGCATATGTTAAATAGCCTATAAAACACAGCAATAGCTACTTGCAACCAAGTCAATATGATTATTTTTGCTCATGCTTCTTTAGACAATTTTTCTGTCCTTACCAAAGGAGGTCATGTGCAGATTTGAATTCCTCAAGATTTCATAACACAAAGATTTTGTACTTCAAGCATAGCACTGAATGTAACAGTGTATGGTATTTGCTACAGGTTTTTTCCTATCTTTTGTTAGTTCAAGAAAAGTAATCCAGTTATAGGAAAAAGCTCTTAAATTCATTCTTCATTCATGATGCTCATGGTTTTACCACTTTCTTGCAGATTGGACCATGATGATTGCAAGAACTATACCTTCCCCAAGTCCTGATTCTGAAATTATTTTAGGTACATGTCATGTATTCTTAATTGTCCAGGTTTGTTGTTGTTGTTGTTTGGGTTTTCTTTTTTGAACCAAATTAAGGATTTTGTTGAACTTTTCAAATGTCAGAGCGTTTTCTGAGACATCAGTCATTCAGTTCCGGCGATGGACTCAACTGGTTGCTCAGGAGGAAAAATGAAGGAGGAAGTTATGTTGGGGGGAAGGGTAGGTAACATAATATAAGGAGATCAAAAACATTCGGACATACTGAAAACTTACTTATATTCCTCACAGCACAGGTAAAAATCTTTACTAATTACATCTCTTCCTTATTTATTACAGAGCTACAAAATTTACTACCATTTTCTCAGGGCTTATTGCAAAAACCTCTTTTTTCATTTCAATCCTTTTGGACAGCAGCATGTATTTGTATCACTTTAACTGCTGCACTCATTCCTTTCTTTAGCAGACTGTAAGGTTATTTATAAGCTGTAGGATGTATATTATACAGAAATGTTTTCTCAACCGAATTTATATTCATAAGTACTCAGTAGAAGGTCACTAGATGAAAGAAACTTATTTCTCTATGATAAGACAGGCAGTATAATATTCAGCTTCTATTTAACATCTTCTGGCTGGGATCTACCAGATCATGTTAGCTGTAAAGAATGAGTCAAAGAAAAAAGGTCTACTGAGCTCTCCAGTAGGATACCAAACAAAAAATCATTATGGAAGTTATCTGAATTAAATAAAAAATACTGCCTGTACACAGTGTGAGACTTAGATGCAATTACTACATGTCTCTGAAAACACAGTACTCAATCAAGAATAAATTCTGCAGAATAGCAATTTCTGTTTTCAAAAAAAAAATAATTAAGTTTGCAAAAAATGTATTTTTTTTAATTCAGGAAATGTAGTTCCACTAACTACACCTTTCCTATTGTATTCCTATTGGAATACAAACCTAGGATATATGTCTTGCTTAAATTCCACTACACACTCCATCAAATATTTCTTTTCACACACTGACTGAGCAGCACCTTAAAACCAGTTACATCCCTCCATGCGCTTTTACTTCACAGGCAATTTGTTCCTCAAGAGCTGCCAGTATTGTTTTTGGACATTGCACACTCATATTTTTCTTTATGGGTCAAGCTTTTATGCCACCATCCTGTGGGCAATGTACCACACTGATGGAGTACCTCTGATGGTCAAAGCCATGTATATACACCAAAGACCTACTCCTTTGAGAAAGCCAACATGGTGGGTTCAACGAAGTCAAGCATGTACTCAGACTACACCCTCAGTAAAACATTACAGCAACTGTGAAGATGTACAGGCATCAAACATTTAATGTGTCAGGAAGAAACAAAATATTTTGAAATCTGAATTCTTGAAGGTTTTACACAACTGAATCTCTTGCTGCATCATTTTAAAAGATACCACTGGCACCAACACATTACTCAAATAAAAAGTCAGATTTTTATGCGAAAAGAGCATTAATTTAGTTTTGAAAATAACAAATGTCCAGATGGATGTTTCTGTTTCAAAAACAGAAGTGTTTCCACAAGTACATTTTATGCATTCTTATATCAATCAAGAACTAGCAATAAAGAATCCCAATTTTAACAAAACAAAATTTGACCATTTTTCATCTCAAAGATGAGAAACATATTCCCATGCAGCAGCAGACCCAGTCAATCAAGCGTTCTGCAATGGATGCTGTTTCATTACAAGGGCTCCACTTTGCTACGGAGTGAGGGAATAAAAAGGAAAGAGCAATAAACCATCCTGCGGTTCCCCAGTGCTCACATTATCAACAAAGACAATTTGTCACCTACGCATAATTTGGAGAGTATTTCAAATTTACATTTTTATTAAATCAACTACAGGCATTTGCAACACTGTTGGACAATTTCCCACAGACACTGCAGCAGAAGGTCTTACGGATCATTAAAAATAGCAAAAGGTGTGCTGGCTTCAGAGGATCATTGCTGGAGAACACTTCATGCAAAGCATGGAGATAAGTATGCTGGAAGTGTTAACAGATGATGAGAAAAAAAGTCTGCTAAAGATCTGATTTAAGGCCCAAATGCCACAGGTGTGGTATAATGCAGTAGCTTGATTGCCCATGAACAGATTCATTTAAAAAAAAATAATAATTTTAGGGCTTTCCGGATAGAAAAGTCTTAGTTCCTCAGTTGCAGGCAACATTAGCCCTTTTGGATCAGCAGGTACTAAAGAACTGGTGGTAGAATCAGTCAGTATTGCCACACTCTGGGAAGGCTATTTACAATACAGTCAACACAATTTAATTCTTAAAAAAAGTCTGATTTAATGACATTTTATAAAATGTATAATGTAGATTAAAGAAAACGGGACATATATCTTTTCTATGTAAAAATAACTCTCCAGTACACACTACCCTCTAGCGTAGAAAGGATAGCACAAGGAACAGCATTCCCTATGTTATCCTTCACAGCAATCACAAAAATGCATTCAGTATTCACCAGTACATATGAATCACTGGCAAAAAATTAAAACTGTCCTTTTCAGTGAAACTCAAAGGTTGAGAGGTGTCTCATAACAGAGACATTGTCCTCAAAGGACCTCTGAGATGAATAGCGCAACTCTGACTTTCTATTCCTAGCTTTGTTTCAGTTGCTGGGAAAGCAGGCTGTTCAGCTTTTCTCAGGATTTCCGAGCTGCAAATCTTTGTTTAAAAATAATTAGGGACTTAGGAGAATCATAAAATATGAAGATACTGCATGTACTAGAAAAATGAGGAACTTTTAATAGCACAAGTACATTACAGTCTCGCAAAGGTAATTTCCAGTGCATCCACAAAGTAGTTGAGATTTAATTCAGAAAGATGTCTTTTCAATAAGCTGAGCCATTTCAGATATAGCTCCCTTTTCTAGTGTATACACGAGTCGATGTACCCTTTCTTTGATTTGATCTATGATGATAGAAAAGAACTTTTTCTTTTGGAACACTACTAAAAATTCGTCCTTGTACCTTCTGAACTGATAATTAGGGAAGAACTCATAATTTTGCAAAACATAATGAGATAAACCACCACCAAGAATGGTCCTTGTGTCCTCCAAGTAGAAGAATTAGTGAAAGGAATAGGTATTAAAACTGCACTGTGTTTTCTTGGCTACTTACGGATCTCATGGAGAGAAACAACCAATAACAACCCTGTTCAGTGAACACAATCAGCCCTGCATGGGCTCCTGCCAGCAACATGCATATAATTACAGTCTCCGGGATTTAATGTAATCTCAGAACTAAAGGATGACTGTCTTACAAGCAGTTTCCACATGCTGCAGTACATGGTTAAAGACTCTTGTAATTACAAATTCTAGAAGGCTTTGTACTTTGTAGAGGCTTTTTCAATTAGTCAAAACGATGACCTTCCTATAGCTACATCAGTCTTCAATGAAATGCAGTTAAGCATTTCCTCAAAATTACCATACTGGAAGCAGCGACAAGATCCTACACTTAGTAGAAAGCAACTGTTTTTACTCTCATTAAAAAACAAAAACATTATGAGTCCACGGAAAACACATGAACAAAAATGGAATGATTATGCTCCTCTCTTGCTATACAGCTTTCTTTCCATATTTTTATTGACTTATTTAGCAGCCATGAAATTGGAATATCACACTAGAAAATACAATGTGTATTCGGAGACCAGAATATACTGAATATACAGAATAACTGAGACCAGAATATAACAAATGGTCATCTAATCTGCTATAGGAGAAATTGGGGAATTAACTCAGAAAGTTATCATGGGATAGGTCTTTATATTCAAGATACCGTTAAAAAGAATGACAGTGAAAGATTACAGCTCTACAGATGCTGCACAAAGAAGAGACGGCACCAGCAGAGACAATACCCTGTGGCCTCCAAGTCATACAGGCTTTGCATGATGGAGGGAAATGCCAACTCACCGATGCAACTGCATTCCTACTTGTGTGTAAGCTTCAAGAAGATATGGTAGAAGTTTCTTTTCCAAAAGAGAGTGGGTTTCTATATTGAAATTAGGCCACATTCTGAATGTTTGCCTATGGTATGAGCAACAGCCAGCCAGTTGGCACTGATCACTGCGCTTTCTCAAGCTATATCAAATGTCACCATATTTCATCCAAGCATCAGCTTTGTTGTGCCTGAAAACAAAGATACTGAAAATAAGGAAAAATTGGCCAAGTATACAGGACAGGGAAAAACAAACAGCAGAAAAAAGGAAAAAAAAAAAAAAGGGGGGATTTCAGCTTAAAGAAATGGGGCTGATTCTTATGACTATAACATGTTTGTTGGATAGAGTCGTTAACTTGCTAGCATGTTCACATCTTACTCTAATCATCAAGACTGGAAACCACTGTACTCTCACCATCCAAGCCAGGGTACAAAATAACACCAGATACACGAGGAGGTACACAACTAGAAGCAGCCAGGCAAGGAACTGAGCAGACTTTGGATGAAGTTTGACAAATCTGTAAGAGGAACTGTGAGATGAGATCCCAGTGATAACGTAGGCTCGTGATATAAACCTTGCATTTGCTGATGAATCCTACATTTTGATCTACTTAGCTGCAGCATACTTGCATGCTGCCATGTGTATGCCTGATTTCTGCTGCTTCCCAGCCAGCATTTTTTCATTCTGTTGTACAAAAACTGACTCCTTTGAAAATTTTGCCATCTTCTGAGAACCAACAATTGTCCATTGAAGGAGCACCTTCCCAGTGCTTTGCTGTGTATGCTGGCATTTCACAAGACTGGTGTCACATTCAGCAATGTCAGTAAGATAGAGGCAGCTCTGAACTCTGTTTTTATTAAATGATGACCTGTGACTTACTGACCAAGGTATCTCCTTTGTGTTTTAATGCAAAATTTGTGATGAAAACATGACTTTAGCTGACCTTAAACTGGAAATCTAAAACACAAACCAGGTCTTCTCTGGCATCTTCTAAAACCATACACCTATTTGAGAAGGCACATAAGAAGAGAGATTTATATTAGAAATCAGGAGGAAATTTTTTACTCAGAAGGTGGTGAGACACTGGCACAGGCTGCCCAGAGAAACTGTGGATGCCTCCTCCCTGGTGGTGTTCAAGGCCAGGTTGGATGGGGGCCCAGATGGCAATCCTGCCCACATTAGGGGCTTGTAACTACATGATTTTTGAGGTCCCTTCCAGCCCAGATCTTTCTATGATTCCTCAAGTTTCCATGCAAACTCATTATTGTTTGGAGTCTCGGGAAGAGTGCCATATTGTTGTACATTAGCATATCACAGAATAGGGCCACTCTCACTGACACTTCTGTACAGCCTCTCAAGCCCAATCCTTTGTTTTAGGTGACTCTTGATTTTTACAGCTGAATTAATGCATAACTAAGACATCTTGCATCACCAAATAAACTATAACCACTTAAAAGGTATTTAAATCCCTGATCTACCATCAGAAATAAATAAGAACCGAGATCTATAGAGACTGGTGCTCTCTTTCACTGCAGACTTTCAAATCATGCCAAGGACTGCTGCACCACACAACACAGAACACTTCGAATTCATTAGTCTAGCTTAAAGCTCAGAAATGAAGTGAGTTAGTATAAATGAATTCCGTGTTGCTATGACCAGACTGTCTGGCAGCCAAACAAGAGCTGGCATGGTTATCTCTCACTACTGCCCACTGTAAAAGAACCAGTGTGTTACCATATACTTTAATCGAGATTGTTCAGTGAAAGTTACACAGTTAAGCCTGTATGCCTGCTGGGACCTGGCTCATCCAAACCAACATAAGCATCCAAATACAATGTCTAAGAACAAAGAACACAGACCACACCTGCAGTACCAAGGAGAGTATCCTGGAATACAATGACTCTAAAACTGACTGGGTGGATCATAAAAGATGAATAAAAGAATGGCAACAGTGACAGCAAGCTTAATGAGATCACTGTGTGTCCAAATGGGGAAAGATCAAGTGCAAGTGCAGACAAGATTGCTACCTGCCTTATGTAAGAAAGCTTATACTAGAACTCAATATGCAACTTCAGTGTCTGTGCTGGACACTTATTTGGTTTGGATTTGTTGTGCATTTGTTTTTTAAAGGCTGAAAAATAGGAAGTGCACAGAGAAGAGCACCAAGAGTGATCTGAGCAACACGAATGCTTTGTGCAGTGAAAAGGTTATCAACTATAATATCTTGTCCAAAGAGTTCGGACTGTGACTTGATTACACAAAGCTGTTATAGAAGGATGTGTTGAGTGATGAGAAATTTCTCCATCGAGGGAGGGAAATAAAATCCACTCAAGAAAAGGGCACAGTTGGAACTTGAAGCCAGCAAAATTCAAACTAATCACAACTTTCTCACAGGTCAACTAACAGATAAAACTGTCAAAATTACTCCCCTAGGAGCCGCTGTCTGCCTTTCTGGAATATGCATTTTATATCAATTATTGGACTTGATGCAACAGTAACAGGATTGATGTTGCATCCTGTTTACACTGGGTGTAACCAAACATTTCACTTGCCTCTTCTTGCCTTAGAAAGTACGTGATGCAAAAGATGGTATCATGAATGCCTCCTGCTGCCCGTAGCTACTTTATCAACTTTAAACCACTGCTTTAAACAAAAGACATGGACTCCACTGAAAAATGGAGGGAAGAGTATTCAGGCTGTTTTCATCCTTAAAATACTTATCAGTTTTGCACGACTGTGAAAGCTATATAAATAAAATATTATCAAAATATAGGATTAGCTATAGAACATATTTTTTCAAGTATGTTACTCATATACAAATATTTTTATAATCAAAATTCCTAATCTGTTAGAAAAACCATCCCAAAACTTCCATTTATTCTCAAAATGCCGACATTTCAAGGGCAGGCAGGCTGTTTTGTGTATCCGCCTCCAACCTCACATATCCTGTCCCTCTTGCTGGGAAAGACGAATTGGGATCCACAGCAACAAAGAGGATAAGTGTATGTGCAAAGCAGCACAAAGCACGTTATTTACATCAAGAAAAGAAAATGCCTGTAATGGGCATGACTAAAAGTAAATTATCACCACGTTTTTTATCAGGAAACAGTTAACAAAACAAATGAAGGAAAGGTTCCTAGACAAGAGGTTGAAGTATTTGTAACATAAGTCTCAAAAGTGAAAGGCTGATAACCTCAAGCTTGTTTTAGTGTCATTCCTCCATGGATGATCAGTGCTTTAGTGCTGTCACGCTGCCATTTATCATATTTTTAACAGCTCCTTCTAAATGAAATATTCTTCAAAAACTTTGAGGCCTGGCCAGATAAAGGTAACACTTAAAAGCATGTATGTATACATACTTATCAGCTTTGGTCTTTTTTATTTATTTATTTATTTTGTCAGACAAAACCTACCATCTTCTAAGGGAGAGATTACACGCATGTATTTTTTCAAATGGACTTTGTGACGAGCTGAGGGATGCTGCAGTCAGCCGTGGCCCAGGGGCAGCCAGCCTGCAGCAGGGAGGCCTGCACAGCCGCACGTGGGCTGCCACCTCTGTCCCTTGGCTGCACACACAGCAGGCTTCACCTTCATATTTCAGTACATCTCAGCAAAAAAAAAATTATAATGACTGAGTCTACCCTCCCTTGATTTCCCAACCTTTTCTGCAATAATTCTGGCCTTCCAAATCTTCCTTAAAATTTGTCGCTTTGCTCCAGAGCTCTGGGAGTTGAAGAGAGAGGCTCTCCTACTAATTATCAGTTAGGTACAAACATGCTGCACACACATTTATCTTTTCTCAATAACCCAGAGTCCTGAAATACATCTGCTGCTTTTTCCTGAGCCTTTTCTGTTTGTTCTTGTATTTCAAGCAGAAAAGCAGCAACCCTTAATTTAAAGGCCTCTAACAGGCCTGCAAGTGCGGGCTGTCACTTCCCTCTGCCTGTGACACGCTGTTTCTTAGTACAGCATCAGTAACTCTTTTGTGAGTGGCACTGCTATTACTGCAGAGCAAGCTTAGCTGCTGTTTGCTAACACTTGCTGGTCTTGCAACACTGCTTTTCCAGCTTTCCATTCATACTGTATCATCGTATTTTCAATTATTCCCCCATAGATGTAGGAACATACCAAGTCAAAAGGTGTTCCTCTGCATACTATCTATTTCTGTCTGTTTTAAAGACTGAACACATCTCCACTCCTATTACTATACGGGTCTCTTTACCTAATTTTATTTGCTAATTTTATCAGCAGTTAGTGAGATTGTTTAGTCACTGCTGCCTTTATTATCCCTGAGTCGATGTCTGGGGGTGTTCTCAACCAATCCCTTTTGAGATATTTTCTTTTCTTCAAATTTATCAAATTCCAAGAAAGACCCACAACCATCCCAAAGCATCGCATCAACTACTAGTACTACTTCTATTAACTCTGCATTATTTTCCAAATGGTGGCAGAGCTTATTGTATACAAATCTATACTGCTTCTTAACTCCGGCTGCATTACTCTCAAAAAGTGAAATCCCTTTCTCTCTTTAATACTTACTTAATATTTATTGCATTGCTGAATTTTTACAGAAAGCAGTGCTAAGTTAAAGAGAAGAGAGCAGCAAAATGTACTTTTCTCCTCCCCTCTTCTTAAGGGTACCTATTAACATATTGCATGGCATGTACATAGCTTTCAGATCAAACGTAAGGTCAGTCCCTACCTGCATGAGCACAAATAGGCTGCACTCTTGCTATCAGACGACAAAAAGCACGTTCGCAACCAAAGTCAGAAAGCTGGCAATACCACACGGCTGAATTTCTTTATATTTGTTCATGTGTCACAGCCTTTATGAAAACCGGCTTGTACAGAAATTGCTGTAAAGTACTTGCTTTTTTTTCCTAATGTACATTTAAGTCTGCATCATGACAGCTGCTGCATTTCAGCAGGAAAATAAACCTGGTGCCACAAAGAGAAGGCTGTGCACAGATTCACTCTATGAACTTACTTGGAAAGAGCTACATAAACCTAATTGATCAAAAGGGAGTCACAAAAGGATGAAATATTTTGCAGAGGCATATGCTAATGGTACTGCACCAACCTCCAAGACCCGCTGTCTTACAGGAAGGGTCCATAAAACTGTTGAGGTGATGGAAACACTCCCGAGCTGCTGCTTGGAATGCAGAGACGGGACGTTTATTTATTTATTTTAAAAATAAGGCAAGGAGAGAGGGGCCCTGGTGATTTAACAGGAAATTAGAAAGCTGGCCGATATAAATTCACCACCTATCACAGCTTTAACAGCCCAGGCTCCCTTCCCCCTTCGCCCCAGTCTAGATCTCTCAGCTTCATCTGAATGCTCACAGCACTCCTAATGAATAAAAATGGAAACAAATGTATGCAACAAATCACAGCATGTGCCTTCGCCAGCTCCCCCCTCTGATTCATCATACCCAGAACTTCATTCTGCTGCTACACATTAAAATCAATGTTCTGCCTCTTCATTATTGTCATTATTTCTCTTTCACTTCAGAAGTTTCCTTTCCTTGAGATTGCTGCCTGACCAGCTTGTCAGGACGTATTTAAATCAATATTTTGTGCGTCTGCATGTGTGAGCCATGCATCTGGATGCCATCTCATTACCATCTGAATCCCTATTATTTCTGTTGGGGCACAAAAACACAGGGGTGAAAATCATGTCAAATGACAGAAGATTACAGCCATCTATCTCTATCATTTAAAAAAATAAAGTAACTGCAGATTTTGCCATCAGCTCATTTCACACCTGATAAGAAAACCCAAATAAAGATTGAATGCAGCACTTTCCATGATGCATGAAAACGCAATGCAGCTGAAGCAGAAGGCATTAAAGATTCATCCTATACTTGGCCAGAACTGGGTTCAAGCTGCTCGTGTCAACATCCCTACTGCACCTGCAGCTCATGTCCCAGGTCACAGAGGAAAACCCCAGCAGTGCAGGCTGCTAATAGGTAATTCAGACATTTAGAGTCAGGTGTGGCAGAGCTGCTCTTTGGGAGGCAGAAGCCTTACTGCCAGCAAAAACGCTGGAGGCAGCCTGTGCTTACTGAGCAGCTGCTGTAGCTGGCCCAGCTCCAGGCCAGGCAGCTATGCTGGGTCAGCATCATGAGGCCGGGTCCTGCAGCACAGCCAAACCAGGCTGCAGGAAGATCAGGCTCATGACACTGATACAGTCTGAGGAAATACGGTGTAAAAATGTATAAATAGCAGATCTCCGCTTGCTTTCATTTGGATGCAAAAAGCATTCACCAGAAGGAAATACCTTCTTCAAGTCGGGTCCTAATGCAGGTAGCCACTGCAGGCACTTCCAAAGCAAGGAGAAGTCTTAATGTTTTCTTATGCCAACTCATGCCTCACTGTCATTACATTGGGCCTAGAGCTAGTGACATCATTTTCACATGAACCTTCAGTAAGGATTCTAAATTTTCCCCAAAACAAGTGTAAAAACTAAAAATAATAATAATCCACGTGTCCTGACTTACCCCCACATAGGCAGAACATTTTCCACTGACGTGCTCACTTCAGGCTGTGCGCTTTAAGTCTGTATACCTACAAAAAGATGATGACCCAAGGACAGTTTGCTCAGGGAGTCTCCGATCAGTGCACATGCACAGCGCTACACTGCCCTGCTCTATTTAAAGGTGAGAGATTTGGGATGTGTCTGTGTTGGAGGTACAGACAGATCCTTTCCTTACCTTTTGCAAAAGATGAGGCCAACATCGCTATTAGGAGCCCTGAAACCCTGAATTTCCTACCACAAGATGCCACCACCAAAAGCAGAGAGGAAAACCAAGCAGCTGTCATAAAGTTTGGATCGCTTTACTTGTATTCATTTTATCTGTTCATTCCTACTCAGTTTTCACTTACTCTGATAAACACAATTATAAACCTCAACTGTAAAATACAAAACTCTGTAAATAAAGCATCTGGGCTCCCATCAACAATGAACATATAATTTTATTTTTTTTTTTTTAATAAAGCCTAGGAACAAAACCTTATATCGACTGTACCCCTTTAGGATGTGACCAAAGGTAAACTCAAGTTCCATTTCCCACTTACTTTCACTGGAACTAACAGCCCTGCTCTTTGACAGAACATCTGGAAGTCTGTAATAATAAACATATTCACTGATGTTTTCCCTTAAAGGGCTGAATTGAGCAACTAAAGCTGTAATATAATAGGTTCCAGCATGGAGATGATCAGAAGCACATCAGGCATCTCACTCAGAATTCGTGCTTAAGGCTTGAAACGTTCCATATTATAATGACTAAAGAGACCTGGGATGCACCTGGAGAAGTACCTTTAAAAGCAGAAGGAAACTCCTTCCCATGCAACTCCCAGCCTACAGGGCAGAAAAAAATTCAAAAGCAATTCTAAATGCCTCTGAGAAAGAGGTGTTTAGGGCTGGGCAGCATGCACCAGAGAGCCCTATGAAACCCCACCCCAAGAACAGCGTGGCTCTCCATTGAGCTCCTGAGTGGGACTTCAGCACCTTGCTCAGACTTGTCGGGGTATATGTCACATCCCTCCTCCTCCAAAAGCTGTACAGATTCATCAGTCATCCTCATCCTGGGACCATCCAGCCATGACCTCAAGGTCTCCTTGGCTGGATCCAGGACACAAAGGCCCCGTTTGCTGCTGTAGTTCTGTTAGCTTAA
The DNA here is from genome assembly GCA_024606505.1 of Aquila spilogaster. Taxonomy (NCBI): domain Eukaryota; kingdom Metazoa; phylum Chordata; class Aves; order Accipitriformes; family Accipitridae; genus Aquila; species Aquila spilogaster. The sequence goes on from JANHGO010000033.1 coordinate 41,095,870, forward strand.
GAGGAGCTGTAACAGGGGCAGGAACTCACTGAAATGCCTGGAGCTCAATCCTATGGAGAACTGCACACCCAGAGAAGAATTACCAGACACTCTAAGCAGAAACAAAGACAGAAGAGAAAAAGGTATAAATGATTATAAAGGTCTGTTTTCTCACCAGCACCATTAATATTCAGCTTATTCCACACGAAACATTTGTCTCAAGGGACTGAATGGCTCAGAAGATTGACTTTGATTTTTGGAGGCTTTCATTCGTGAGCTGTCAGTCTGGATCCAGCTGAGGGAGGTGCTGATGGATGGTTTCTAATATCTAAGAGTTGCTTAGCGGCATATGACAAATGACACAGCAGCCCACGAGTGAGTTGTGCAGTGAGTCAGCAGTCCCTTCCCAGAAGGTTCAATTCTAATTAAGAGGCGATTTTACGCCTTTGTGTAAGGCTTCTTGAAAACTTACGCCCAAGTATCAGAAACAAATTACAACTAAACACCTTCCACATGGAAATAAATAGCAGCTGTACAGTTATATCACAGTGCATCCTTCAATACACCCGTTACATGTACTTACTGGAGCAGTACATTTAGCAGAGTTATACGACACCCGGCTAACAAAAAGCCAGTTTGTTAGCTCAGAAACAAGTTCGTCTTTCACTTAAAACAGCATTTTGGTGGACAGGCTCCCTTTCAAGCCCATCAATCCCAGCCTGACAAGCACAGCCCTACATGGAGCAGGAGCTCCCATGGGAAGGCCCTGGGCTGTGTTAGAGCCCCTTGCACTGCTTTCCAGCTCCCCAGCAGGGCTGCTGGGGCTGCGAGGGAGCCCCATCTCTGGCTCTGGAGGAAAGCTGTGCCATTTAATGTGATGCTGAGATGAACAAGCTCATTTCAGTTATCTTCAACAGACAGAGACTGCCAAGATGGAAAAAGGGGTTTTCTCTCCCTTTTCCTCCAGCATTACACCAGTTATATGGTGGCCCTCACAGTTCACTCTCAGCCTCTATGGAGAGCCTTCTCCTCTTTTCAGCCCGTGCCAGCTCTGCTCTGGCCACAGACTTAATTGATCAAAGCGCTGCCAAATCCTGCCTCGGGGGACACCAGCTTCTGATCCTTGCTTTTTACAGAACGTAAAAGTCCTGTGGAAGGACTTGTGTAACTTGTGCTGTGCATTTACCAGCACAAAGAAAATCACATTTCAGGGATGGGACATACCTAATTACAAGGAAATGAGTTACAGCAAAATGGCAATAAAAACTGGGGTAATAAGAGACAGGTTCGATTAAAAGTTACAATAACAGTGCAAGAATATGAATATGATGCACATTAATAGCCTGATCAAAGCCTGAGCACCGAGCCATGTTAGACACAGGATGTCATCTCCCAGAAAAGCCACCGAATCACGCTGTCAACAAGAAAAGGTTGCGCTGCTGATCAGTGGGATCCAAGTATTAGAATTAAGCAGACCATCCATATTACATCTATTCCACAAAAGGATACTGTGGAAATGATATTGTTTTGAAATAATATGCAAAGAGCGGTTTGTTTTGACTGCTTTTTCCATTTTGACGATCAGTATTCCATTCTTCACATAACGTTCAAAACTTCTTCCTGACACGGGTGACAAAATCCACAACTTTTCTCTCTGCAGCTGATTGGGAACCACGTAACCACATGATATCTCATTCACAAGTGGGGAGAACAAACGAGTTAAGTCAATAATGAACCCGCTTAAGGAAAGAAGGAAAGAGAAAGCAGATAAAGGCAGCCACAAAGAAACCAATGAGAAACTCAAAGGAAAAATCCAACTACTGGGTGAACTGAAAGGAGCTCTTGCAAATTGTACCATACCAAAAAAAGAATCTTTTAAAACATGGGCCTTCAAAAAGCTTGTTTTTCCTAAAAACCATTAATGAAAACATAGTTTTTTTCTGCGTGTTTTACACCGTGTCTCTATCGCAGAGTTCTAACAGCTCACAGCTCAGGAGAAAAAGCAATTCAGTGGATTGTTAAACTTGTCACCGCATAAATCCTTTTCACAGCATTTTTTTCCGAGCTGATTTTCAAGGTTAAGAGCTGTTTCCCATGCTCCTCTGCTACACCTGGTTATTAAACAAGCGCCATAAAAGAAGGCTTTGATTCTGTAAGAAAGTTTCCCTTCCCTCAGCTCTCACTATGCTACAGTACCCAAATGCAACACCAGAGCGAAGGTGAGCCTGCTGCAAACGCCAACGTCTGGCAGTGCAGAGCTTCCATGGGGGTGTAGGAGGAGGCCTTCCAGGGAAGTCAGCCCCATTTCATTTCATTCACCACAGCACCTTTGGAAGGGAGCATCTACTCATCTGAAGCCTGCTCAGCTTTCTCAAGTGGTTCCTCCCGAGCATCTTCTGGACGTTGCTTAAATGAAGCTGCCCAGGAAGATCGCAACAATTAGGAAGGAGACAGAGTTTGGTGTGAATGTTGGGAGCTGTGACAACGCTCAGGAGTTACAACAGCGTTATTTCAAGGACCAGGGCCTGCACAATTAGCCTTTTTAATAGAATTCTCCGGAAGTTTTAACAAAAGACCTTTTGTGAACAGAAAGGAGAAAGGAAGAAAACAGACCTCGTCGTGCTAAAACCTCAGGTATTGCCAGAACTGGGGCAGAACACTGACAAATCTTTTTTGCCTGCTGTATCTGCAACGAGATCATTACTCAGCCCCAACTCCCCCCTTTCTAACAAGGTGGGGGGGGAGGGGGGAGAAGTCATCAATTCTTTTAAACAACGGGGGAAATACCGAGAGATTCTTTCCTCCTTTTTTTTTTTTTTTCTTTTTTTTTTTGTAATTTATTCAGAAATACGAATCCCTGTGAGGATTTTCGTTAAGAGAACGCGCGTTTCTCCAGAATGCGAGGGAGCCCCTCCCGCTGAGGGCACGGGGAGGGCACGCTCCGCCCTGAGCCGCCATTCCCGCGCAGCCCCACATCGCCGTTCGCCCACTCCCTCTGCTGGCCAGAGCGGGCTCTTTCCTATTCAAAAATACCCTGACTTCGCTGCATAGAACTTGGAAATCAGCCTCAGTCTTTTCAATCCGTTTTGAAAAATGAAGGGGGGAGGAAAAACACACACAAAAACAGCAAATTCAATGAGCTGCACCCAGCGATTGCTTTGCAGTGCATATTTGCCACTGAAGTCGCTCAGAATCTAAGTTTCCTAACAAATTGCAGATAAGGCTAAAACATGTATTCGCTATTCATTTTAACTGTAGTTTGCGCGTTGATGTTTGCGGAAGTGAAATTGGGCCGTAGCTGCTTTTTGTTCCATACGAACAGATTTCAGATTTTATTATTAAAGCCAGCCTTAAATAATGTAAGATTCGCGACACAGTGCATTGAGTTTCATTTAAAATATTGATGGAGCTCTCTCCAAAGAAAAATCAGCACTTGCATTTTCCTCAGGAATTTGGGAAAGGAGAGCTATGCATGAGCAAGCGTGAGCTGCAGCAGCAGCGCCTGCTGCCCACTTGCACCAGGGCCGGAGGGGACCAACTGCTGCACTGCACTGCACTGCACGGCATGGCGTTGCACTGCATGGCATGGCATGGCACTGCATGGCATGGCATGGCATTGCACTGCAGGCTGTCTGGATTGCAGGGACAGCTCACTCGCGGTCTGATGTAAAATATAAATTAGTAATTAGCAGTTTGACTGAATATAGTAAATCTGGTTCCTTGGTTCCAGTAAATGACATAGGAATATGAGTTTAGGCTTTAAAAATAAAAAAAAATAAAAAGAGAGGAAGAGGAGAGAGAGAGAGAGAGAGAGAGAGAGCGAGAAGGAGGAGAGGTCTTTGTGTTGGGGCCACCAATGCAAGGACATGGAGGTGCTGGAGCGGTTACAGAGGAGGGCCACAAAGATGATCAGAGCGCTGTAGCACCTTCTCTATGGGGACAGGCTGAGAGAGCTAGGGCTCTTCAGCCTGATGAAGACAAGACCGCTGAGGAGACCTTATAGTGGCCTTCCAATACCTGAAGGGGGTCTACAGGAAAGCTGGGGAGGAATTTTTTAGAAGGGCATGTAGTGACAGGACAAGGGGAAGTGGTTTTAAACTAGAAGAGGGTAGGTTTAGACTAGATATCTAGAAGAAGACTAAGACTAAGAAATTCTTCACTGTGAGGGTGGTGAAACACTGGAACAGGTTGCCCAGTGAGGCTGTGGATGCCCCCTCCCTGGAAGCATTCAAGGCCAGGCTGGATGGGGCTTTGAGCAACCTAGTCTAGAGGGAGGTGTCCCTGCCTATAGCAGGGAGGTTGGAACTAGCTGATCTTGAAGATCCCTTTGAGTCCAAACCATTCTCTGATTCTCTGTCACACTGTGAGCTGAGCTGGAAGCTGTATCCTATCCCTTTTCCGTTATCAGCCTTTCAACTTGTTGCTGAGAACAGCATTAGTTACTCTCACAGCCTTCCTTTCTCCAACCTAACCCTTTACTTACACTCCAGTTATGAGTCTCAATAAAAGGATTCTTCCCCCTCCACCTCCTTCATTAACTAATTGCAGCGCTAGGGGGTTAGAATGATAATATTTTTGTGATGTCTCCCCAATGAATAACACAGCAGGGAGAGAAGAAAATCTTGGGAGTAGTAAATTCATGCACTGCCACAGTGAAGAGAGTCTTACCTGCCCCAAGTGTCAAGTGTTGCCTGTAAATACGTGCAAAGGAAGGAGACTGGTGTAAACTTATTCTAGAGGTTTCATTGTACGTTATATTTTAATGCTTAAATTTTGCAGTTTGGTCTACTCCAGTGCTGGTTTCTTTTCTGTTCATTTTATTAAAACCACATAAAAAGCATGTTTGGGCTTTGGTTCAACTTACGCAAAAACATTTAGACTAGTGAAATCTTTGGGTCTTAAGTTCTTACTTAAATATTATATTGAGTGGTGAGCTTCTTCCAGGTTGTTCCAAAGAATGATTTGAAGTTAAGATATGCATTGCATTGCAGTAAATGTTTGGACCTTTGGAACTCAATGTCACGTTAGGTTTGAAACTTAAACCCTGGAGTCTTAAAATCCATTCACTATCCTTTGTTGACCCAGAGTTGCATACAGCAAAAATATATCACAGCCTTTTCACTATTTTTTATTCTATTTAAAGGAAGTTGATACACTGGTGCACGGTGCCAGCTCAGATGAAGATAATAGTCGTCAGCCTCATCAGTCAATCAAGACAGAACTGACCAGTGGAACAAACAAAGAAAAAGAAAGTAGGTTTGCAGTTACAAATACTGCACTCTTAGCATACTTGTGCCCCATCTGTGGTAGACTTAAAATGTAAACAGTGGTTTTCGTGTTCGTTGCAAGCCTGTTCTCAGAACAGAATAATGATGTCTATACTTAAGCTGTTTTCGTAGCTCAGCAGTACAGAAATTAGTGCTGCCTTGCATATGACAGTGCATTAACTAATAAAGGACACTATTTTGCCTGCAGAGTTGACCTTGGGACATGTTAAACAGTCCATAAAACAGTTTCTCAAATACAGGGCAGCTGTGGGAAATGCTATTTCAAAATATACACAAAATACTACTGTGTCATACACACTATGCATAGCAGTCAACAAAAAAGAAGGATACATGGGAAATTGCAGGGTTGGGAGCATTCAACCTTGGGAAACAATGTGAAACTGGTATTATTTGCACATGTCTTGCTTCTGTCTTCATGCCAGTTTGTGATCCTCTGAGGAATTAAATTAAGGTAGAGAGTGATGAGGAAATGCTGTGTGGAAGAAATCATTCTGGAGTGGGATTTGAGAAGAAGGGAGGGACTGGGTCACTCATGGGAGACTTAAGCAAGTGCTTTAGGTGCTGCAGCAGGGAGTGTAGTGATTTGCAGGAGAAATGATGAAAGATGTTCAAAAGAATAGTTATGAATTTGTAAATGGTAAGGAAACCATATGCATTTTGGAGAACAAAGAAGGATGGATGGGTAAGAGTTTGGGGCCAAACAAGGGCAAGGCTTTGGCTTCTGCTTCAAACTAATGTTGATAAGTAACTTAGATGTCATTTGACAGGATCCATCCAGAAGCAGAAGGAAGAAGATCTGGTGGAAGTTGGACAGACGGAGTCTGCTGAAATGGACAGTGCAGAATGCAAAAGGAAGAGTCTGTCTCTGAAGGGTGTTGCTTGTGGCACATCAGACGTGCTGAATGATAAACATGTTGCAAAGCCATCCACAAAGGTTCCACAAAAAGCTGAGTGCAAAGAGGAAGCTCACGGACAGTCAAAACAGAGCATATTTTGTATGGAAGCAGATGGTGACAGGACACTTCTGAAGAATGCTAATGATGAAAATATCTATATACTAGATGCCACAAAAGAAGGAAATGTGGGTCGTTTTCTTAATGTAAGTAAAAGCTTGCATGTGTTCTTTTACTTGCCTTAGCTCAAATAATGTATTTGCATGAGCCTGTCCTGCCATAACCCAAATGTATGGTTGAGTGCATGTGAAGGCAGGTTGTGCGATGCTCCCTGCGCTCTGAAGTGACAGAACAGCAGATTGGCTCATGCCAGCTGTGAGGGCTTCAATAAGATGCGTGGTCTGTACTAGCTGTAGGTTTTGGCACCACTAGGTTCCAGGGTGAAATGTTCCCTAGTAATGAGTGACACTCATTTCCTGAATTTTAGAATATCATTTTGGGAGTGTGGGGTATCCAGAGGTCAAATGATATATTGTACTGAACCACAACCCTTCTCCCAGTTTGACTTTTTATTCCCAAACCATTATAAATTCTGGTTTAAGGTAAGTGCTGTGATATTTTAGGAAATTCTCAAATGTGACTGAACTGTAGAAAAAAAGTGATCTGTCATACTGTGTAGATTCCTGGTTAGTAAGTCTCTCAACTTTGACCTAACAAGAGATAGCAATGGTTTCCGAAGATCCTCCAACTAAGATGAATGCTTCATACACACACATCTGCATGCACTCAGCAAGTAACTTATTTCTCTCCATTGGCGTGGATATGCATCTTACTGCAAAATCCTTGTATATGTTTGTTACCTCCTTGCAGAGGTAGTACGGTGGTAAGAGTAGTAGTGCTTCTTGCTGAAACCTTCCTTCTTCATCGATGACCGTGCACGTGTCCCTATTGCTTGCTTCACTGACTGTCATTGAGATGAGTGTCATGTACTGATTATTTGTGCTGCATTGTAAATCAAAGATAATTTCTCACCATAATTTACTGGAGAACATCTTGAATAAAGGGCTTTGATTTTCCTAAGAAGAGGTACTTTCATAATATGATGGAGATGATACATTAGAGACATGGTTAAACAAAAATTAGTGGCAGTGGCATTAAGTAACAGCAGTTGTGTTGCCCAGAAAAGGGGAGGAAGGAACTACTTGTAGCAGTGACATACCTGACACAAAATAGATTCATTATCTGAGAACCAGGTGTTTCACTGTTTCTAATTCGTGTATTTTGTTTCACAGCACAGCTGCTGCCCAAATCTCTTTGCACAGAGCGTGTTTGTAGAGACTCACAACAGAAGTTTCCCATGGGTTGCTTTCTTCACAAACAGGTGATTTTTTTGGGAAGTTTAATGTTGTTCGTTCAAGGCACTAGGGAAGAAAATAGAGCTTAATTATTAAGAAGTTGTGCTAAGGGTGCAGCTGTTTACCTCATGAAACCATAGAGCTAACCGTTTATGAGTGACTTCTCATTGTGCACTGAAGACTGAAGTGAAAAGTCTGCTTATCACTGTCAAGTTTTTTATTTAGCTTGCGCTGAAATGTGAAGTGGGGTAGCTTGGTTTTGATGCATCCGTTTCTGTTATCATTAAACCTATTCTTCAGTGGGAGAATAGGTTTAACTCAGCATGGTCATGTTGAAAGCCATGGTTTGTTGGTCTTAGTGTTGTATCTCAAAGAATGGCCAGCAGAGCTGTGTCCTTCAGGGCAGCGTTGGAGCCTACAGGATCTTAAAGTTGATATGTTTCTCTGAGGGCACAGCAAGCCGACTCCAGACTTTCTCTTCACAGCTGCCAAGAGAAGCAGGGTTCTGTGTAGTCAGACTTGTCTTGGGAAGGTGGCAGTAGGGTTCTCAGAAGTGGAAACTTCCTCTGAAAGCAGAAGATGTGGTTATCTCCTACCAGATGTCTAGAAGGGGAGATGCAGATTGCAGGTGCCAGTGAGCTAAAATAAGGAAGCAACTAAACCCAGGAAGGGAAATATGAACTACAGGAACTAGGTTAGCTGATGAGTGTGGCAATGGGAGTGCTGGGAGAGAATTTACAATGGAGAAGGAAGTGTTTATTTTAGACAGACCCTCTCTCTGGGGTACACAGATACTGTGCAGCCTTGCAACCCTAGGCCCAGTCCCTGGTCCTGTGCTGACACATGCTGTGGATTGCTTTGTGGGGGCTTATGAGAACTCTAAAGACAATGTTTTGAAACAAGATTTTATTTTAGCTAGAATCTTTCTTGCTCAGGTAGTCAATAAATGCATAATGGGGATTGAGGCCAATGGACAGAGGCAGTAATGGTCAGCAGAAGGCAATTAAGGGGGATTGTTGAAGACATGCTCCCCTGGCTTGTCCTCTTGATTTGTCAGTAACCCCTTGCAACTTTTCTACATTAAGAACTGCATTTAAATAATTGAACTGAATGTTATATCTTCTGTAAACATACCCAGCCACCTTTTAAATTATTTCATATTTCTGACTTCCAGAATGTCCTAAGGCAAAAAGTCTCATTGCAATTATACTCTGCTTGAAAAGTTCTCATTTCCTTTTTTTTCAACCTGCTGCTTGATTATTCACTGTGTCCCTTATCTTACCCTGTGGGAAATATCACTGAATTACTCTTCTTTATAATATAAATGTTTTATTGTGTTTTCCCTTGGCTGTACCTCAGCATCTTAGTCTCTATTTAATTTGGCATTCATTTTGAACAGTCAGTTTCCTGCATAAGAAATTACTTCTTTCATATACTTGCCATAGTGGCTAGTTCTTGAGGATCATTTGTTTAACTTTGAGCCCTGGGCTTTGTGCACATATGCAGTGCAGTTGCACTGAAAGGTAGCTTGTCAGACCAAAGATGGTAACCTTCATCACCACTGCACCTAGAGATCTATTTGATCCCCAGTGATGCGCTGTACATAGTAAAAAGAACAGAACTGCCTGTGCTCTCATTTAGATGTATTCATTTATCAGTTTTTTCCTTTTTCTTTGGTTTATTTTTTGTCCCAAAATTTGCCTGGAAGATAGAATAGGTTGTTTAGGCCATGCTTCATAAAATCTTTATTGCTAGGTACGGGTATTTGCATTCCTCGTAGCTCTAGTAAGGGAAAGCAGTGCTTACGTGCCAGAGACTCCTTAATATCTCTTGGCTCAATCTCAGCAAGCTGCCTGTGCAATGCTTCTGCCCCCATATGCTTTTGGGTTTTGCTTGTGAGTTGTTGGTGACAAACTGTAAGCACATTACTGTTTCACTTAATTCAAATAAATTGACCAAATGTTTTATTTCTTAGGCATGTGAAAGCTGGAACTGAACTCACGTGGGATTATGGTTATGAAGCTGGAAGTATGCCAGAGACAGAGATTTCCTGTTGGTGTGGAGTTCAGAAGTGCAGGAAAAAAACCTTATAGAGCAAGCTTTTCTACTGTCAACACTTCATGTACAAAGAGATTTATATGCTGTAAGGGACTCTACACTGAGCAGTATAGTTAAATCTGTGGTGCTAATTACACTGAACTAAAATGCCTTTTATCTGATATTTTTTTTAATTTACATTTAGATGTCATTTTTATGGTTTACATGGATAAAATTGGTTGTCATACGGACAGGCATCAGACTTTTCCTAGATTATATTTTCTGTGCTCCTAATCTTTCTCACCACCCTCTCCACCACTCCCCTTCCCTGCTCACCTTTCATTTACAAGCTGGAAGAAATCATGCTTTTCTGCAGTTTGCAACAGAAATATGATTGCACAGCAATGATCAGGTGATGTTTTCTGTGCCCTCTTAAAATGATGAATTGGCATAAGTCAGTTTTCTGAAACCCATATGAATGCAAGTCTGTCTGTTTGGGTGTTGAGAATTATTTATATACACCGAAGTCCAGTGTATCTGGTGGGACAGTTTGTCTTGAATAGTGATGAGATTAATCAGAACTTTTGCTAAGATGGGAAAGTCCTGCTACGAAAGAGAGAAGCAATTACATCTCTCTCCGTGCTTATGACATAGAAATTCACCAGGGAGGTGATGGATGCCCCATTCCTGGAGACATTCAGGGTCAGTCTGGACCAGACTGTCAGCACCTGATTGAGCTGTATGTGTTCTGTTCATTGCAGAGGAGTTGGACTAAATGGCCTTTCGGGGGTCCCTTCCCACTCAAATGATTCTTTGATTCTTTGTAATCCTTCGAAATCCATTGTGCCTCATTTCAGTGCCATGTTGTATAGTGTGTCATAGGTGAGACACAGAAATCCCTGCTGCGTGGTTTGTTGGTAGGTAAGAAACAGTCTCTGTTAGATGACACTGTGTGCAGATACAGGTGGAGGATGTAAAATTGATAGATCTTAGAATCATTTGTCTTGGAAAAGATCTTCAAGATCATCAGGTCTAACTATCAGCCTAACCTACCGTGTCCTGTCACTAAGTCATGTCCCTAAATGCCATGTCCACAACAGCTCCACGGATGGAGACTCCACCACTTCTCCGGGCAGCTTATTCCATGGCTTGACCACCCCCTCCATGAAGATATTCTTCCAAATGTCCAATCTAAACCTCCCTTGGCCATTTTCTCATGTCCTGTCACTTGTCACCTGAGAAAAGAGGCCAGCACTCTCCTCACTGCAGTCTCCTTTCAAGTAGCCATAGGGAGCGATGAGGTCTCCCCTCCCTGTCCTCTTCTCCAGATTATGCAACTGCTATTACTTCAGCCATTACTCAAAGTTCTTGTTTTGTAGTCTTTTCACAAGCTTCATTGCTTTTCTCTGCACACACTTGAGCAACTTGCCATTCTTACAGTGAGAGGCCCAAAACTGAACACAGTGCTTGAAATGTGATTTCACTGATGTATATGAGAAGACAGTCACTTCCTTGGTCCAGTTGTCCACACTAGTTCTAATGCAGGCCAGGCTGTCATTGCACTTGGCCACCTGAGCATACTGCTGGCTCATGTTTGTCTGGTTGTGACCAGCACCCCGAGGTTCTTTTCTGATGGGCAGCTTTCCAGCCATTCTTCCTCAGTGGGTTGTTACGATGGAAGTGCAGGATGTAGAACTTAACCTTGTTGCGTGTCGTGCATGTAATATTTTGTCAGTGAAACAAACTGAGGCATGGCTGTGCTGGTGCATGGCTTTTGAATATGCTGGAGCCTTATGCAAAGAAGGTGGGTTTTAAGCTGGCCCTGCAATTCATCTGATCTTGAATTTCAGAAGCTTGTGTTTTCTTGATGCTCTGTAGGCCATGGATGGCAGGTTGTGAAGAATTTCTGTTGCTGTTTGTTCACCCATTAGCAGATTTCTGTCATTGGACTTCTTGTTTTACAAAGGTTTTACACAAGAATTACTGTTTGCAAGAGTTAGTGATGATTTATGCCAGGCACGTCCAACCTGTGGCCCATGGGCTTCATGCGGCCCTAGAGAGCTCGTAATGTGGCTCCACAAGATCATAAAGATTTTGTTATTACATGATTTTTAGCAGTATTTTCCATGAGTTGATTGCATGTAGCTTGAGCGTGGACTGCATAAGTGGCAAGTGCAGTACTAACTCTGCTTCTCTCACCTGCTGCACGAGCTCAGTCAGATTGAAACGTGTGTGTATTACATGCTACATGAACTTGTGCCACTTGGCAAGTGGAACACAGTGATTGCTGATGCTATTTATAGGCAGCCGTGCTTTCTGTTTTGATAAAGGAATTTGCGAATAGGTTCCAAGACTTCAAAAAATGGATGATTGTTTTTGGAAACACTTGTGATTCCGTGTTCAGTTGATGTAAGTACATTACATGTGAGATTTCAAGTGGAGTATGTAGGATTGCAATCAGATAATCAACCCAAATTAAAAATTAATCATGTCTCTTTACCAGGCTTTTATAAGACTTCTCTTACCAGGGGAGAACCTGCCTTGCTTCACAGTCATGCTTTATTCCTGTCATTGCTTTTTGGCACGACATACATTTGTGAAGAAGGATGAAGCACAGGAGGAGTGAAATCTCATCAAAAACCTCTGCTGAGCACCTTGAGAACTCAGTAAGCATTGCAGCTGCTGCCGTTGAACCACACTGATGCATTAGTTTCACAAAAGCAAGGTCAAATATCCCACTAGCGTTGGGTTTTTGTTGCCCTCTTTTTTTATGTTTTAATAAAAATATATTTTAAAAGTTGCTTATGTTCATTAATTATATGTTTTATATGTGGCCTAAGACCTTCAGTGGGGCCCAGGCAAGGCAGAAGATGGACACCTGTATTTAGGCAGTTGTATGTGTGAAGGAAATGTGCCTGTAAGCCTTCTGTGACCATCAAGCAGGGATTTCAATCCTCCATCTGTACTACAAACTGAAAGAGAAGCAGGAGCCAGCTCTTGGCCCTAAGGCCTGGAGGCAGGAGGACTGGCTGATGTCCATACAGCTTAGGGTTAGTCGTCCTTTAGTTGGATTGGATAAATTTCTGTGTAACTGTGGACAAATGTAGTGCCCGGGGCCCTGTGCTGTTGCTTTCCAAGTTTGTTTTGGATGCTTCAAACTTAACGTTTGGAATTGTGCTGCTGTGCCGTTGAAGGTTTACTGAGCTGCTGGTAAGCCGGCACTGCTGGAAGCCCTCTAAACAAGTGAGGATGTAGAAAATGCCTTTATGTCTCTGAGCTCACCTTGAATGTGGAAAAGCAGGTGGAAATGTCATTAAAAATCAGGGTGGGGAAAAAAAAAAGGACTGTGTTGTGCTGTTCTCGATTTTCTTTCCCAGTTCAGTGGTAGGAATTACCATACTGGGCTGGTCCTGGTGCAGGGGTGGCAGCGATGTGTTGCCCTGTGGCCTATGGGGAAAGGATGTAAGCAGCCGGGGTTTGCAGCTCAGTGTAATATCCATACAGTGTATGGTCCTGAATGCGCTGACTGAAGATCACCTGTGGCACAGCTGTGATAGAAGCTGGACTGCAGCACGTTACACTGATGTTTCATTTTTGTGTTACTGAGCGCTGATTGCCAGCTTGGCTTATCTCAAGAGGAGGATGTGGCTCAGAGCCATTAGTGCGGGGCTTTGAAGCAGGAGATGGTGAGGGATTTGCTACGGAGAGAGAATAACTGTGACCTGTTTACAAGCACACCCGCCAGCCTGGGACAAGCGAAGAATCAGGAGCTTTCTTTTGGCTCTGGTCACCCAAGGATAAGTCTGGTTTTGCCTTCCTGACCACGGCAGAAGCGCAGCTGGAGGATCAGACACAAGCACTGACGCTCGTGCCTAGAGCGGGATTCGAACCTTGGACCCCATCTCTGCCACGCCCAAAGGCGCGGGGATGGGCCGACAGCCGCTCCCTCACCACGTGACCCTCACACCTCCAATCGGCAGCGCGAAACCCCACCCCGTCTCCCCAGACCCTCGGGCGGCCTTCGGTGGCCGCTACTGCGCATGCTTCGAGCTCCGGGGGGACCGCCCACTTCCGTGCGCCCCCTCCCCCGCGCGGAAGCGCGCCCTGGTTCGTGCTGGGCCCTGAGGTGGCGGCGGACGGGTGCGGGCGCCCCGCGGTAAGTGCCGCCGCTGCGGGTTGCCCCGTGCCCTTCTTCTGGTCCTACCGCGTTGGTAGGCGCGGCAGTGCGTGGGCCGAGGGTGTTAGGGAGTGGCTGGGGGCCTCCAGCGCCGCGAGGCCAAGCGTCTTGGTAGTGGGGGAACGTTGGGAGCTTGTGCAGGTCGTGCCCAGCTCTGCGTCAGCAGGACTTCTGCTTCCCCACAGAGAGCAGCCGTGGGCTGGCTTAATTCTCCCCGCATCAAGAGAGGAACTCCAGCACTGCTCCAGCAGAAGGGCAGCGCCCTGAGTCCTTCTTACCCTGCCACGCCTGTGCTGGGACCTCGGGTGCCTCTTGTTCTCCCTGGGCAGAAGTGCGGTTCATTTCCTTGCACGGGTGCTCTTAGAATTGCTGCTGGAAAGGAAATAGTCAGACAAACGAGCAGTGCTTCCAGGATATACACTGAGGAGTTGCACAATCGCTGTGCGCTTGGGAATGATGCATGGTCAGAACAGCAGGCCTAACTCTGATGCCTTCCGCACTGCCTGCTGCATCTTAGGGAAGAGACCCAGGGGCTGCAACGCTTGGTGTTATCAGAGTGCTCATAAACAATCCAAAATGTGTTTGGAATGTTATCAATTCTTAAGGAAAAAAAAGAATAGAGTGCCATTGCACCCCTTTATTGTAAATACCTGTAATATTGTGATACCTCATCATTTTGAAGGTTATTTTCTTCTCTTGAGCTACTGCAGGAGTGGAGAAGGGACTTGGGAGTGACAAGGACAGGACGATCAGAGATGCAGAACAGCTTCTGTACAGGGATTCCTCAGCTTGACAAAGAGAAAGAATGACACATCTATGGTGTTGTGGGCCTTACTGCAGGAACAATGGTTTCTTGCCCCTTCACACAGAACACCTGAGGTGTTGTGAAACAAGTGGTCATTCAGGCAAAACATAATTAAACTGTGGAGCTGGAACCATGCCCTTAGCCTGTCCCTTCTCACTTAAGAGCAGTTAGCTGGGTCCTCTGTTCCGTTTAGCTCTGTGTCCTATTCCTGACAGCAATCTGTAGTAGAGAAAAGGGAAGAGCGTGGGACCAAAGCAAAACTGCTGTTGGTGGCAAGGTACTGAGCTAAGTGAGGTGGTGGATGCAGGCTCGCTGCCTTTGTGGTGAGGACTGAGAGCTGTCCTTCCACTGCTTCAGGGCTCCTGCAAAGGCACTGAAAATACAAAGGCTGACCTTGGCCAAGTGTCTTTGGTTATCTTTCAGCACCAGGACTCTGCCTCAGAGCCTGTAAGAACAGCAGGGACTACAGCCTCCAACTTCAGTATCTTCCTTACCAAATTCCCAGGGCACCCAGAGACACCTCATCCAACTGGGAGTGATCAGGGCCTATGCATCTACAGCGATTTCAGGTATTAACTTGCTTTGAGAACTCTTCCCAAATTGGGTGACCAACCATTCAAACACCACTGTCCTGCTTTTTAATTTCCTTTTGTCGTTGTTTCTGTTCTGTTTCTAATATTTCTATGAATTTTCATTTGTTTCTGTTGTATATTTATCTAATGCCTAAGTTTTGAAGCTGTTGTGATGATTACTGTATAGATAGTGGAAATCTGTCCCCATCCTACCTTGCTTATGAGGTGCAGAAAGGTGCTGAGGGGGAAAAAGAAGTCGAGTATGTGTGGAGGCCAAGTGGCTTGCCTGACGTTAAGTAAAGTCTCAGTGGCAGAGCCAGAGGGTAAAAAAGAAATCCCCTAATGCTCTGGTGTTCTAATTTGAGACCTTCCCTTCCATAAAATAGAAGGGATATGGAACTAATTAAGGCAGGGGTTGACTGTTGAAAGAGAGAAATGTGTGCCAGGTTTGCTGGGCTGTGAGATTTCCTGCTTGTCTTGTACTTCTGTCACTAGAATACTTCAAATCCTTTTCCTTAAAAATAACACCAGGCCATTCTTCCCCTTATTCTACAGAGTTCTGGGCTGTCAGAGGTGACGTCTCAGGCGTTTGGAGTATCCCACCTCGTGGGAGTAGGAAATTGAAGATTTCTGCCGTGGACTTGCAACAGAAACCACAGACGAGGTAAAATTTCTGTGACTGATGTGTGGAGTGATGCTGTAAATTACTTGGGATGGGGAAAGGGAAAGGCTTATCCGGAACCATTTAGGCTGGTCTGCGAAATAAGTAAGTGGTTCTTGTTTCCCACACGCTGTTGCTCCAAGGGCGGTTCTTGTACCTTGCTAGAGGAGCAAAGCACCAAGCTTCAGGAGATGCAGGTGAAGTTAGGGAAGCAGTCAGAGCTTTGCTGTCCTCTGCTCACCTTGCTTGGTGTATGACAGTTTTGTCAGTTGCTCTGTGTTTTGTCCCAGCTTTCCTGTTCTAGGTGCGCTCTCCAGATAATGGCGAAAATGGTGAGAAGAACGTGTGCGTTTTGTTCGGAAGGGGAGGCTGGTTCTATAATGTACGTTGCCAAAGAGCAAAATATTGCAGCTCATCAGGATTGTTTGGTGAGTGGTTTTCAGTTGGGCAGTACCTAAGGAGAGTGGAGAAGAGCTAAAGGGGAAACTTCTACTGTTTGTCCATTTTTATTATAATTTTTCTTTTCCTTTACAATGATCTCTGTTGTTTCAGTTGAATCAGGAAATATTCTTCAAGTTTATGATATACTGCAGAAAGGTTCACTTCAAAAGTAACAGTAAAGATGGGTGCCTCACTAGTCAGTCGAGAGGGGGCAGTGGAAAATAGCTGGACCTGTGGTAAAACACAACATTTGTAAGAATTTTGGGAAGGGGGAGAGCATGATTGCAGCAATTTGACACGTTGCTCCCTGGTGTTTTCACGTCTCTGTTCCCAATCATTGCGTGTTCTAGACACATGCAATCTAGCAGTAGAAGTTTGGTCTTCCTGAGACACTGAATTGAGTGAACCATGTAAAAATATCTGTTAAGCTCTGAGTGATCTGAGAACACAGTTGCTTTTTTTGGCTGTCAGAATGCCTCTCTTTTATGCGGGTGTTTTAGTGCAGCTGGTTCTCGATGTGCAGAATCAGTTACAGATGTCATATTCTGACAGTGAGAGCTGCTTAGTGCGGGAAGCGTATCTACTTCTGGAACAGCTTTCTGGCTTTCACTGTTCCTGCCTTATTCTGGCAGGCTTTTATGTCCTTATTCTTCTCCTAATTTTTCAGCAACATTTCAAAAACATAACTATTTAGGTGTTGGATGTTTTGTTTGAAATAGATTTTAGGGCTGTAAATGTTGTGTAAATGAGTTTTTTTCTTTTTTTTTCCCCCCTAACACCATTATTAATGTATCTGCCTTCGGAAGAGTGTGCTCTTCGGCTTCTTCTTGGCCTGAGCAACTGGGCAGATAAAATGGTCAGAGTGTGGAATTCTTTCGGCCAAACTTCTCCTCCTTTCTCTGGGCTTTGTGGACTTTGTTCATGCTTCTTACTGAGTTCACCTTCTCACCTTTTAACCTGTTCTTAGTTCATCTTTGGGTTATAAGAGATCTTCTACGTACAAGAAGAACAGATGTCCCTCTCTTTTGTCTGTAATATATTGATGACTCACTGGCTCTGTTAACTCTTAACGTCATCTTTTTGTCTCTAGTTATTTTCCTCTGGATTTGTGGAATCTGAAGAGTATAACCCCGAAAACCTAGATTTAAGGTTTGATGTGGAATCCGTGTTGAATGAACTCAAGAGAGGAAAGCGTCTGGTAAGGCAGTTTCTTTCAGAACCTGCACTTAGTCCTGTCTCATAGCACTGCGGGGAGGTAGGGTGCACACCGAGGTTGTCTGGTCAGTTTTATGTTTGCGGAGAAAAAATGAAAGAAGGGCTTGGTCCTCCTGACCTACTAAGATCGGGGAAATTACAGATTTAGAATCAAAAGCATCAATTTGACGTGATATTTGTTGAAATTCCATTGTTATTTTTCTTGGTAATTGAAATTTATGGGGTTTTCTGGCCTTTTTTTCCTAAGACTTCCCTGAGAGTCTTTGATAAAATAACAGTCCAATGCCTGAAACAAAATTAATGCAACCCATAAGGGTAATGGGAAACACCTTTTCTTTTTAGCAGAAAGAGAGTTACTTACATGAGATCTTCTCACTTGTTTTGTTTTCAGCTCTAGAAGAGCTCTCCCTCCTTGGGAGGAACTCATTTCTTTATATTTGTCTGAAAAACATAAATGCAACCAATAAGTATGGAAATAAATAGCTTGGGAAGATGTCCAGTGCCCTCCCATAGCTCTTTTTGTACTGGTTAATGGGTGAAATGATACAGCTGAGGTAAAATAGCAGAGAGATGACTGAAACACTGAGCAGGGTAAGAGTTCGGCGTTGTAAGCTGGCTGCGTTACACAGAGAAGGCTTGCAATGAAAGATTGGACTTTCCTATGGAGGACAATGTTTGTTTCCTAAGTTAGATTTTCATGTTGTTGTAGGTGTGCAACTTCTGTCGCAAGAAAGGAGCCACTGTGGGATGTGAGGAGAGAGCGTGTCGCAGAAGTTATCACTACTTCTGTGCCCTGTGTGATGATGCGGCCATAGAAACAGATGAAGTAAATGGAGTCTACCGGTATTTAACAGTCTCTTCTAACGCAATATGCTCTAGGTTTTGGTGGTATTTGTTGGATGTGTGGTTGGATTTGATGGTTTTCTGAGCTGGTGGTGTAGAGATTTGGGAAAGGGACTCAGAACTTAGAAATCCTTTGTGTGAGACTGTTTGCCTGTCCTGTACAGAGCAAAACTGTAGCAAACCTGTACTGAAAAGGTGGAAGAGGTCTGGATGAGAGAGAGGCGGTAAGGCAAGTTTCAGGAATTTGACTGCAAAGATTTTTGGACTGGATCAGTGGCATAAGAGAAGGAGGATATTTGTAGCTACCGTGAGATTACTGGAGAGAAGAACAAGACTTGAAAACCTATGGCCGTGGATTGACAGCCTTCCTGCACTTCATGGTGAAATCATAGGATCATAGAATGGCCCGGGTTGAAAACGACCGCAGAGATCATCTAGTTTCAACCCTCCTGCCGTGGGCAGGGTTGCTGGCCACTAGAGCAGGCTGTCCGGAGACACATCCAACCTTGCCTTGACTGCATCCAGGGAAATATACTGAGATATACTGAAAACATACTGAAAAGTGTACCAGAGAGAGAATCCCTTTGGTGAGGGGAGAACTGGTGTTTTAAATCCTGAATTGCCACCGTTGAGATGATGAGCAGTGATTATCAAAGCAAACAGAGTGGAATAGAAAAGAGAAAGCACACGGTGCTGTGCAAAAGGTTAGTAACAGTGCAGGTAAGGCTGTAAGCATAACACATAGTGCCAGTGATGGTAAGGAAATGCTTCTAAATAAGGTGGCCTGGGTACTAAAAGCTGCTGTACGTGCATTATAAGAAGTCTTTGTGCTTATGAAGATTGCTTCTAACTGGGAAAGAATAGATTTAAAAGTGTAAGGGGGTTTATAAACCACCACCGAAGGGCAGTGTTGGAAATTCAGGCACATAAATCATGTGCCTCCAGTGCTGTGGCTTTCTGACTGAGTTGTTAAGAATGCATAAGTAGTCTTTGTATCAAAATGAATTTCATGCAGAAAAAAAAAAAGCTGAATGTCAAGGAAACAGCCTGCTCTTCAGCACTTCCAATGTTATTTTTAAATATAAGAATGGCACTGATTAGAAAGTGGTGTAGTGAGTGCAGTTCCTTTTAAAAATGGCTTTAAAACACTTGAGTGTTAGTCTTGGCAAATGGAGATTTGTCTTGAAAAGATGAGCTGAACTATGCTCTTGGCAAGGCATTTCTCTTTAAAAAGTGACTTGGGATCCTTCTGTAAGAAAGGCATTGATAGAAGCTGGTTTGTGTTATCTACAGATAACTGTATCCAGAAGGTAAGGAGTATTTCCAAGCTGCATTTGTTGCATTTTGCCTCTTCTGAGGAATTCAGGTCACTCACCTACAAATGGAGGAAATATTCCCATCCTGCACGTATGCTGCTTTGTTGTGCAGGGCTTATAACTTGACAGTGAGTGGCAGTGCTGGCATTTAAACAAGTTGTGAAGCTGACCTGGCTGGTACAGGGTAGGGGACACAGAAGGGCAGTAGCTATGAAGTAGTAACATTAGTACTTCAGTATTTCGTCTTGATGGTGTTAATCTCATTTTAATGAACTGTTGCAGGAAGAGTATCACGGATGATACACTGTCTCAGTGTCAATGCCACCTGGCATCGAATACATCTGACCTGATTTAAGCAGCAAGCAGGGCCAGGCAGCGGGGTGATAGGACTGTTAATCCGAAGCTGCCACATTCAGAGCCTGCTGAGGCTTCAGGAGTAACACTAGAAACTTGTGCGTGTGTGTGACTTCACAGCAGGTGCTTCCCTGGTGGGTAATGCTGCAGAAAAATCCTGATGGCTTTTTAGAATGTCTTCCAATTTGCATTGAATGGATAGAGGGGAAAGTACTCAAATATTCGTTGCAATCAGTCAGCATAACTCTGTGTCTGTATTCATTAATACTTTTTCTCTTAAAATTGAACTGAAATTTCAGAGTGTTCTGCTCAAAGCATGACCCAGGCAACAGGACCAATCACTATGGTGAGTTTCTTTTATTGGCTTCATTGATTTGTATCTCTTTTAAAAGTTTGCATACCATAGTCAGGAACACATTTGAACAAAATAAATGTTAACTCCCCCTCTATATTGAGTGCTGGATTTCTGGTCTTGCAGGATATGGTTGCTTGAGAGCCATGTGCACGCCAGAAATCAGTAATCTTGTATTGACTTAGGAAATGTTTATATTTGATCACCTCCAAATCTCCCCCAGAACTGACTGTGGACCCAATCCTTCATGGCAGGAAGGCCCAAGCAGCTTGTAAAGAAGCATGTGAGATGTGAGTGGTGCACAAACAGGATGAGCATGGAAAACGCTGTTACAAGAGTGCTCACCTTCACATGTTTGTCTGTAACTATGTTAGAACATTCACATCTGCATCTTCTCTATTCACTGCAGTACTTCTTAAACGTGGCCTTTCTTTCTGAAGGGTCCCATAGAGCTTTATAAGTGTAGCAAAATTGTTGTGCAGTCTGTGTTTGCTCTACTGGAAATGTTGGATGTTCCCATAGAGAAGTCTGATACATGCAGAAGAGCTGAGGGCAGTCTGTGGGGAGCAGGAGAGGCTGGGCTGCTGTTTGGACTGCGTTCCCTTGTTTTCCAAGGCACTCCTAATGCACTGTAAAACATGTATCAGGAAGAGCTGAGGAAACCCCAGTATTGATCAAAGGTGTCCTGACAGACAGCAAGCTGTGCTTTGTGCCTACGCCAGTGCTTCATAGTGCTCCAAAATGGGCCACCCAGCTTTATTGTGGATGGATGTGATAGCCTGTGGTTTCCTTTAGGCCACAAAAAATACGAATGTACAGCACAGTGCCCATAAAGAGCAACTAGTTCTAACAGCCCTTCCTGTACCAGCAGTAACTCTTCATTCCCAGGATGATTTCTAACAGATATAATACTTACTACATGCTATCCAAGGCATGTAGAGCTGTAAGGGAGAGAGGCATGTAACTCCACTGCATTTCAAACCCTCGGGTTTTAGTGGTGGTTGTACTCTTCTCCATCTTTCTCTCCTTCTCTGCTTATGATGCTGTGGTGGAGAGAGGCCAGTGCGTACTGACAGGAAGGGCAGAGTGAAAGAAGCAGTTTGCAGAGATCTTTGCTGTTAAAAAATGCTTTGTAGCTTAAGTAATAAAAGCTCACCAGTAAAATTGCTTCCCATTAGGAGCTCTGGAAGTTTTCCAGGAGCAAGCAAAACGTAATGTAATTTGTATGCCTTTGGGACACCTAAAATAATAATTTGTGTAGCCTTAGTTTTGAGTGTGTATTAGCATTAACGAGGATTGGCTGGGAAAAAGAAAAGTCAGCTTTCATAAACTTGTCAGACTTTGTTGTGTCTTGATTTCTAGATGCAGCTAATAGGAGGAAAAGACACGCATCGAAATCTTCCACCGTCATGGAACAAATGGTAATTCCAAATTTAAATAGTTCCGAAATAGAAACCTACATCTGCTGCAGCAAAGGACTTCTTGAGTGAAGTATTTCTGAGAATGCATTAAGAGAGACTCTTATAGGATTCTCTTGGCTCCACCAAAGCTTTCAGGGGAATTCCCACTGAGTGCTGGGCTTCAGGATTTCTGCTTCCTGGAGGAGCTGGCCTGCGGCTTGCCTTGGGAAGAGCTGCTGCTATCCCCAGGTCTCTGCATTAGAGGGGAGCGATGTGAGGGGACGTGATGGTCTGCTGCTTTCAGGCAGTGCTTTTACAGTTAGGTTATTCGTCGCCAGGAATTTCTCAGCTGTATATTGTGCAAGTGCAGTAATAGCAGTTAAGAAGGGCAGTATCCCTCATTGGGCTTTCCTTAGGGATTTCACTTGGAAGCGGTTAATGCTTCCCCTTTTAGAAACCTGAATGTCTGGAGAGGGGAACTGGTAGGTGTGTGGGGAAAGTGACTTGATTCATAAAATCATGAGCTGCTTTTTCCCTGCCCACTAATATAGAGGTAAGGTGTGGAAAACGGAGCAGTAAATGTCACTGTGAAGTTAAATCATGTCTTGATTTTCTTACAGAGAACAGAAGAGACGGCAGAAGAAAACAGATTACGAATACTAAGAAGGAAAAGCAGCAGACACAAAGGTGTGACTGACACAGCTGTGTGCTGTGTTGCACTGATGTTCAGTGCCTGGAGATGTGAAAATTTCCCTTTTCCTTATCTGCCTGAGACAAGTGACTGTTGTGGCAAGGAAATCAGTCTGATGTGCACAGTGACTGCACAAGCTCTAGCTGTGCAGCAGTGTGTTGCAGGGCAGGAATCGAGCTTCCTAAATACTGCTGCTCTAAGATAGCACTGGGGGAATCTTTGGGCATCTGGTGTAAGGGAAGTGACATTTATTTCCTAGGGGATTTCTCCAGTAAAAAGTAACATCGTTTCTGATGGAGACTGGCAGACTTGTGTGCACCCTTTCCTGTTGTGTAGCCAGGTGAATAGATCTGACTGGGCCCACTGCTGACCTGCTGGTCTGAGACGGGGGGAAAAAAACCATGACACAAAATCCTGCCTACTTCCCTAGCAATCCAGAGCTGACAAAGCAGACCCTTAAAATGGGCTGCAGAGAGGTTACAGAAATAAATGAGGTTATTGCGTGGATCACTTGCAGTAAAAGTAACACGCCATCACTTTCCAAATCCAGTACTGGTTCACTCCTTGCACTGTTTTCTATCCTTTATCCTGTTCAGTCCATGGTGCTGTGCAGAGGATTTTAAAGTAAGTAAATTGTATAAAAGCACATCACCTGCTTTCCGACACTAGGGGGTATCAAGCAGCTCTAGGAATGGCAAATCTGGAGCTGGGGAGGCATTCATTTCTTAACAAAGCCAAATCTTCAGTTTCTGTAAACTTATACTCAGCACAATGCTCGTAGTGTCCTGACCACACTGCTGTTCCCTCTGCGAAGGGCTGAGTGAGGAGCAAGAGGAGCCAGGGGTGTGTGTGTGTGTGTACGTGTGTGTGCATGTGTGTGTGTGTGTTACTGGAAGCAGGTTTTGAACCAAGGTTTCAGTTTCTGAAATGAATGGGTAAAGCCCAAGCTGCTGTGCTCAGGATCTTTTATGTTTAAGAGTGCGTGTGTTTGTGTTTTAACAGTGCGAATCGACTTTCTCAGGAAGTGCAAACAAGCTGGCCTTCTGGATGACATATTTGAAGAAATGCTGGACACGCTTCACTTGGCACAGGAAAAGCTGATGGATGACAATACTTCAGAGACAGGTATGGAGGTCTGTGTGGCGACTCAGCTCTTGCAACAGAAATGTTGGTCTGACTGCCAGGCACTTGAGTCCTCAGGACAGTGACACAGGACCATTGTTAGTGCTTGGCAGTTGGCTTCTGTCATGTTTCTGCAGCTGGCCAATAGGTGCACAGAGGTGTTGTGTTTTGCTTTTTTTGGCGTAGAGGGGAGTTGCTGCTAACTCAGCGTGCTCTGGTAGGCCTTCTGACTTTGAATTGTGAGGCCACGTTGTACCCATTGGCATGAGCATTGGTAAAATGGCTGGGGAGGGCCAGCCGAGCTCCTCTCCCACACAGAGAAGAAGAGAGCAGTCCAAGAGAGAACCTCCTGATGGTCCTGCAAACTCTGCAGGCTTCCAATGAAGTAAACACTAAATGTCTTAGTTGGGAACTTGAAGCATAATTCTGGCATGGTCATTAACATAAGACAGTGATAGCCACGTCCCATAAAAATGTTGTCCAGAATTAGAAGTGGTATGGGAGTCTTCTCTTGGCTTTTCTTAAAACCTCAAGCAATTGCTATAATGTAATAATTAGTGGTGCATCTAATGTGGGGTACTGCATTAACCCAAGGGTTCTGTAAACCTTTCCTCTGTGATATTATCTTTTCCTTCAGAGTACGAAGAGACGGTAATATCGCTCTTTGACTGTGGGCTGTTTGAAAACATACTGACAAATGTTCATTCAGGTACGTGAATTACACTGCCAGTGTGGTAGCACTTGGGATGGTTTTAGTATTAAGGTTATTCTTCTGAGGATTTTGTTAGAATTACAGAATGATAGAGGATGCTGGGTTGGAAGGGACCCACAAGGATCACCAAGAGAAACTTTTTTGAAATAGGTGGTTCTCTCACTCAGTTCTTTAATTTATCCCTGTCCAAAGGGAAGTTAGAACAAGATTGCTACCTGCTAGAGGAGGGAGATGGGAGCTGATTAGCAAACACCAAGAAAGTGTTTGAAGCTGACATCTGCTGTTTCCCCTATTGCTTCCCCTTTTGCTTGCCTGAATAAGCCAGGCCCTACCTTTGATCTCCTATTCCTGCATTTAAATTCCTCTTTTGGAATGGGAGTGACTGGTGCTGCAGTTACCTCAGTGCAGGGTTCTAACAGGGCCTCATCTGAGGGCAGTTAACACATCTCAGCTTACAGGAGAGATGCTGGTATTGCCACCTGTGGGTATGCTGGTGAAGGCTGTCCCCTCTGCAGTTCCCACTACTTCTGCAGCTCAGATCTTCCTCAACCACACTCTTGTGTTCTGATTCCATCCAAACTAGTTTTAATGTCTAAGCCAGTAATGAAAACACTTATCAAAGCTGGCTCCAAACCTTATTCAAGTGGATGGCTGCCAAATGTGATGACTGACCACAAAGAAAAGTAGAGATGAGGGGTCATGTGCTCTTCTCCCAGGGCAGAGCTAGGGTGAGGTAGGAGGTGCCCCTTAAGGAACTGCTGCCCTGAGTTCTCAGCACTCATGAATTACAATGAACAATATAAGATTCCAGAATCAAGGGGAAAGCGTAAGTTGTAAAGGGAAGCAGCTGGTTAGTGCCATTAGCATTCTGGCAGCAAGTGTTTGGCCAGAAGCAGGTGCATTATGTGCTCTTAAGTCCTGTTGTGAGAAACCTAGTTGCTGACTTCTGTTGTCTAAGCTGGTTCTCCTTGAAGTTTAAAATTTGGTTGGCTGAAGTCCACTAGGCTTCCACATGTGCTGTCTGTAATGCAGCAGTTACAGAACAGCTTGTTCTTTGGATGGCATACGTTGAGTGGGCAACAGAGCTAGGTTTGAGATATGGTACGATAGGTGTCTAACTCTGTGACTTGGTTTGTGTTTTCTTTTGCCACTTCAGTACTGTAACTCACCTCCCTCGTGCCACACAGCCATCTCTTACTGGAGAGGCCAAACACATAGAAAGTGCAGCACTCTAAATGCAGTGGTGTCACTACGCAAAACCTCTGCAACCCACCTGTAAATGCATATTTAACGTGTTGTAATTATCTAAAAACAAATCAATGAAAGCTTTTATCCCTTTCTTTTCCATAACAGGGACAGAGGAAAAAATCCAGGAACTGCTGGAAAGCAGGAAAAGACTGGATAGCCAGCTCGAGCTGCTGCAGGAGTTAAAAGAAGTTTCCCTCCCCTCCCAAGAGAGCGCTGCCAGTACATCTAGTACAGTGTCTGAATAACCCCTGTGGCTGTTGGTGATGGTGTCAATATTCCACATTTTCTAATGAACCACATAGAGCACGTCTGGTCAGTGTGTAAGTGATTTCCTTTCCCCCAAACTATGGCCACAGGCAAAGACTGGGTGTTTTTACTCGTTTTTATACCTCACTGTTGCAATAACTTGAAGTTCTTACTCTCTTTAAATTTTACTGTGGATAACCGTATTATACATCAACCATAGGTTTTTTAAAGCTGAACAAAACCCTCCACCAGGACTTTTTCCTTCCAAGACAAGGGTCTGTCAGCTGCCACAGAAAGCTTTTTAAAGTCACTTTAATTGCAGCAGCCCCTCCTGACTGTGTGAAGTGGCTGCTTCCCTGTCTGCATCTACACTGCGTTGTTTTAAGGACCACAGCGCTGCTCTGGCTTTCCAAAGAAGACAAATTAGCAGGACTTGCACTCAGAGAGAAGTCTTCTGAATTGTAAGCTGGAGTGTTTCTTGATTGACTGTGTAAAATACTAGGTCTGCTGTAGCAGCAGTGATAGAGTGGTGGTTGCAGGCAGACCAGAAGTGGTTGGGCACTGCACTCCGATCAATGTGTATAGTATAAAATGGAGCAGACCATGGGACGGTCTTCTTTTCTTCATTAAGAAAGGATACAACTTCCCTCTGTTTTATCTTAAGAGCTACTATATTAGAATGGTTTGAATACAGGAAGCATTGATTAACTACAAAAGGGTAAGTTAATGAAAATAAAATGTTTTTAAGAAAGCGATGTCTTCAGTGATGCTCGGTAGCCCCACTGTTGCACAGGACATGGCCTAGGAGGGGGGAGGCTGTCACACCCTTGGGTTTAACTGCACTGTGTGTCTCAGCAGCAAGGAGAGGCAGCACTGAAGGATGCATGGCTCTCACACTACAGAATGACTCAACAGGCTCCAGGGCCAGCCTGCAGCCTCCTAAAACAAAGGCCATGCCCTTCAATGCATTAATGTGGAGAAAGGATTATCCATTAGGAATTACTAGGAAACCAAGATGCAAGTGCACCATCACTGGAAAGAAGTAAAGCTCATTCAACTCAGTCTAACTCCTTTTCCTACATTATTACAAGGATCTGAATTAGTGATGAGGCCAGCCCTATATTGTTTCTTCCCTCTCACCAAGCTAGACTTTAGTCTATATTAGTCTGTAGTTTGCAATCTAGAATACGTTCTGCATTAAGACTGCTTTTGACACACATGGAAGTGTTTCTTCACACGATCCTATGCTGAGCTCTTACTGTCATGCTGTAGAAGATCCCTGTCTCTCCCACACTATGAAACTCTTGGCTCTGCAACACTGAGCCAAGTTTTAACCCAGAAAAGCCAATCTGCAGTTAATCTCTATCTAAAATACAAATTTAAACTTTTCTACCCTGTATTTAGCAACAGTGTAACAATAACCCTTAAAGCACGCAATACAAACAGTAGGTGTATGACTGTACATGGCTACTGTGAGGTTATAGCATCAACCTTCCCCATCTGGACTTACCAGCACTCAGATACATGCACTGTAGTCAGCAGGACTGCACTGGTGCCCACAGACGAACTTGGGGCTTTCTGAAATGGAGATCACAGGTACATATCAAGCACAGTCAGGTCAGTAAGATTCAGCAATGCATTGTCTGGGAGGTTTTTGGTTGTTTTGTAGTAACTCAACTACTGTGCTACACATAACACAACAGCTTGACATTTCCTTTGAAGACCAAAGAAGATGAAATAAACAGATATATAAAAAAGTGAATTTTATTGCATGTAGCTTAAATTTATACAACACTTAATTGAAAAATGAAACAAACACTTTCAGAACAGTATTCTTTTCCCACCATGGGAACCAATTAACTGAAGTCTAAGTGGGAAATCTTCCCATTAACTCTCATAAATATTACTTAAGCAGATTACACAAAGTATACATTACAGCTTACATTGAGTTATACCCAAATATAGGATTTGACTTCCAACTAGATGTGCTAGCAACCCCTTTCTTCAGAGTTACTTCTGTCAGAGTTACTTTTGCAAGCTTTGAGGATGTATTCTTTTTGCTCGAAGCACCAAATACACTTGGTTAATTACACGCAGCAACCGGCAATTTCATTCACAATCATGCAACTGCAATAAAAGATATCCATGCCCTTTGGCTCTTTATAACCCAGACAGCTAATGGTTTAAGTGGCCTCATCCAGGGGCTGCAAACCCCAAAAGGCCAATGCCTCAAACAGTCAATTTAAAATATTAACAGGCAGCGCTAGAAATGGGATTTCCTAGCCTAAAAGTCCTTAACATCACCTGGTGTCTCTTGCACTCTGCGGTCTTCACTGTTTCCTTCTGAACTCTTGTGCTAGTTCCTCCATCCAGATTTGCTAAATGTGAGGGAGTACACTGCTTGACCTTTTTTTTACAGCAGTTCACTCTTGAGTACAAGAACATTTCTCTGTGGCCTTCCACAGCTTCTGCTATAAGAGACCAGGTAACGCTTTTACCCGCGCAGTTACACCGACCTGTTACATCTGCAAAACATCCTACAGACGCCTGTAACTTACAGCCTCAATTCAGTTCTTAAAGGCTCCACATTTACTGGCTTTAGCAATGAATTCCTTTAGCAGGGGACCGTCCATTTGCCAAAACGCTGTAGTTTGTGTCACTTCTGTCAAGTGGTTGACACAAAATTTAAAGCAGAAATCCTCTAAGTCCTAAACAGGAAAGAAAAGAAAGAAGTCTCGTTATCTTTCTTCCATTGCAGAAGTTTACATTCAGTCGGGCACAAACCCCTTTCTGTGCTTTACTTCTGCAGAGAGCTAGACAAACTAACCCAGCGTCTTTCAACCCTTTCCTCCCTCCTCCCAGCATCCCTACATAAATGCAACAGAAAATAAAATGATTCCACTCCCACTAACACAGCTACGAGGACAAAATGGCCGTAGTTTGGTTCTCCCTATACAGCTGCAGTCACAAAAGTCAGCTGTTCTGAGCAATATGTATTTTTCAGTTTCCTCACGTGAGCTGTTTCATCTGCGTTAAAACCCAATACAAATACCAGGAATTGCTAGGGTAGCAAAACATAACCAAGACTGTGGATTAAGACAATTCAGCTCTTTCATTCTGTAATATGAACTCAGATCTATACCTAAGGCAGCTCTACTTCCTGCTTAATGATACAAAGCCTTCAGGTTGCACGTCACCAGGCTCAATGCAAGTGTATACCAGGCAACATTAAAGCAAAGTTTAGGCAGAAGACCTCGCATGCATTAGAAATAGACCCACGTTACACAGTGTTTCACAGATGACCCAAGAAAAAATATACACTGTGGCACAATATGGCATTTCTTGCAGAAAGTATGCTCTGAATATTTGGGACTACTTGGAAGTGCCTTCTGTTTAAGGATTAGAAAAGCCTCCCAGATAACCACCACTGCACCCGCATGATGTCAGGGGGAAAGGATGTCTAAAAAACAAAAGACAGCAGTTGACAATGTAACGTTGACCATAGAACGCTTCCCACTCAGACTGTTTGTTCCCAACTCCCCTTTGAGGAGGAAATCAATTCCTCATGGTGCAAAGCAAAGCTGCTATGAGGAAGATGCCACAGCCCTTCCAGAACAGCAGCTCCCCATTCTGTTCCACTTCCTTTAGAGCTTCACCAACGTATGGAACTGTGCTTTCTACACAAGAACACACCCCTCCTTAGCTCAGCAGACTGGGTGCCGCAGTAAGGCACAGCAAGTGCGCACAGCTCTTTAAGCCATGAGAGGTATGACAGACTAGTTAACTATTCAGATTTTCACTTAAGGTCAACATTGACAACTAGAGCAACTGTGTGCCAGCGAGTTCTTGACACAACAGTCATACAGAAATGTGTCCTGGCCTAACACCAGGCTTTCTGAAGCCGCAGATCTTGACTTGTATGGCATCTGTGCAATGAAAAAAGACAAGCTTATTAGAACTGAACACTGAGGGTTTGCTTTTAAGAACAGAATTAACCAGCATTTCAAACAAAATTACATCGTACACACCACAGTATTTTGCACTGCTTTATTAAAAATTCATATACCAAGTCAATGCAACAAAAGCGTACAGTAAACAGTATTCTTTTACTATTAAGAAACTTTGGAAAATTCAAAACTCTGTATAAAAGATTTTATCCATTTATGGATGGATGCACTCCCAGCAAGCTGTACTTAATATAGATTTAAGTGAAAAAAAGGCACAAGGTACATCCAATGATTAGTTTTAACCTTACAGTCAGAAGGCAGACGTGGACTAGGCCTAGCCACTTCATCCAGTCACTCAATCCTCAAAAGCATAGGGGAGTTCATGTCCTAAAAGCATTTTAAATTAGTGAAGTCCTTTTACCTGCTGTCTTCCAGACACGCAGACCCTTGAATGAACTACATCACCCACGCAGTTTCAAACTCTGATCTAGTATTACTACACATCTTTAATTATTGCTTTAGGCAAAACCAAAAAAAGGCAGCCCTTCAGTATTGCCCACTCTCCTTGATGTAGCATTTGGGCCAACTGCTCTCACTTCATTTCCAGTTTCCCTTTACGGGCAGAATCAGTCACACTGAAGACCCATTCCACAACCAACCTTCTAAGGCTAAAATATGGAAAGCTTCCTGTTTCCCATGCACTTCCACCAGTGCAATCTTTATTCACCATAGAGCTGAAGCCATAATTCAGTCACTAAGTCAGCCCCTTCACTAAGGTACATCAAACTAGCAACGCACCACAAGGCCCTGAAGTAAGGCTCTGAAGTAGCTGTATTAGGGCATTTCATGCCTACTGCTAGATACCTAAGTGCAAGAAAAAGCACACAATTCATTCACTTAGAACCACCTACTTTATAAATAGCAGGTTAAGAACTAACTAAACTGTAAATATGATGCACAGATACTATTTTGAGCACAAAGGACTGAAGAAAGCCCAGGGATACTTCCTGATTACATGACAAAGCCGCATGTCAGTGATCTACTAATGCAACCAGACATTCTGCAGGGAAGTCTCGCTGGCCTTCCTCCTTCTTCACACACTGTTCCTCAGTCTTCAAAATTGATTAGGTTCATAAAGCAGCTGTAATCTTGCCATTTCATTAGCATAATTTAAAGACTGAAAGTGTATTTGACTGTAGTTAAAACAACTCAAAATAAACCACTCCCCAGAACCTACCACCACACGACATCACACGTAACCCACAACCGTACAAAATAGATAACTTGAGGCTTACAAGAGCTTTTTTTCACACTGTGATTTTTGTCTTGCTTTTAAACCCTTCCCTTGTTTGAGCTACTCTTTTTATCTTCTCTTTCTTTGAGACCTTTCTCCTCCCACAGAAATAATAATTCATGAAAAGTGGCACAGTGTTATAAACTTTCACCATGAACTATGCAATGCAAACATTGACAGATACCAAGTCTTTACCTATGACTTAAGTCATCTTTAGATACCTGTGTACTAGTTCACCTTTCCTGCACCCCTCCTCTCTGCAAAGCCATATCCAAAAAAAAATACATAAAAATCATATTTGCAATGAAGCTCTTAATTCCAAAGGCAACATTCTCAAATCCTGAAAGTGGCAGATAGTGCTATCTGATATTAAGTTAGAGCTAGCTTATATGAAAACATGGCTGACTGCTTTCCTCCACAGTTTAGGTCAGAAAGGAGCCACCTATTTAAGAGATAGAACTTTGGAAGTTTACCTCTGCATCATATCTGACAGCAGCAGATAGCAATGAAAATGCATTTTCCACAGTAATTCCTCTCTTGATAATGTGCTGACACAGTTTTTTCAGTCTATTTTCACAGTATGAAGTAGCCAAGTCCAAAAGCCCTGCAATTAAAATGTCATCATATTAGTCACGTGTAATTATTTCTGCCCTTTCAACAATTTACTCTCCCAGGGTACAGGCTGTATCTGCATTCTGTATGCAGTCCTATATGGCTATAACACACTTCTGGCAAGTAGGCCACTACTCTTATGAAAGAGTATTTTACCACCAGATAGGAAGAAAGGCTTTTTATTCTCCACATGCTGCAATCCTGCTAATCTCTGTCAACAGGCAAGCTGTTCCACTGATTCACATACCTAAATGCTTGAGAATGGAACTGTTGCGAAACCAGCACAATATGAGCAAAAGTACCACTGTAAAAACCTAGGCTCGAATCACAGTTTGTTCTTCACTTTGCTACCCTAGTTTCCATTATTACATCCAGACACGTCCATTTGTATTATCCTATATTATATTCAGTAAGGTGTGCAAGTACTTTACACATTACAGTGGTTGTTTAAAGGCAGCAGAATCCATCACCAGTAAAATGCATTACAGGCCTATGTTAATACATTTATTCTTTGTGCCCTTTCTCAGTTTCTCTGGATGCTGCTGTCTAACAGAACAGGACCACAATACCTATTGCATCTTCAGGCGGAAGGTCCACACTGTCTGTATACAAGTACTCGAGAAAGGCACGATACACAGGGTAAGAAAACTGGTCTATTTCTATCACTTCCTTCATATCCTCATTCCAGTAGGACTGAAACATGGTTCTGAAGTGTTCACACCTAAGAGACAAAGACACCATCTGGAACACTACTGTATGTACACATGAATAAAACATTATAGCCTCTCTGAAGTATGTTTTTGGTGCCCTCTACAACAGTAATCTATATGTTACCATATCTCATCACAGTCAACGGGACACATTTTGGTTCCTAATACCAGGCACATTGTTATCCATCGAGATAAAACCAATTCAACCTATGCTATAGAAACATTTGAGCATCCATTGCAATCAGACTAGCTTAACAAAATTTATTATTGTAACAACAAATAGACTTAATGAAAACTGAATATGGATTGTTTTAAGGCAGAGTTTTGATTCAACGCCTTCTACAATCACTTCATTTAATGTGATTACAGATACACAGATAGTATACCTGGCAGATTTAAGGTGTCGCCCCCTCCTATTTCCCCTCTCCCCTTAGATGGAACACTAAAAGGTATTTTTGTTTAAACAGGAGCTGTGAAATACGACCGCTACCTGATTTTCAGAACAGCTTTGTGAACATGGATGTACTTTCCATCCACTCGGAACTTCAGGTCTGAGGTTTCTGGGCTGTCAAACTCCTTCTTCAGAGACTCTGCTACTGTTAAGAAGTCTTCTTGCTCTGCAGAAACAATTTTTAAACAAAGAAAACACATGTAAGCATCTTATACAGAACACATACATCACTGTAATTAAAGCTAGCCACTGAAGTAACTGAATTTCAAGGAGAACACGTCACTATCAGGGCTTGAATGAATGAATCTATTACCCTTTCCTGTTGGCAAGGACTGCTCCACAAGGTGCATGCAGCAGTGGGCAGCAGTCCCATTCCAGCTCATTACCCAGCACCAAGAAGATTCTCCAGTACCTGGAGGACTTCCTTTCTCACTCTCCACACACAGACCAGCAGTGAAATTGGCAGCCTTCCAGTAACTCAGCAACAGTGCTGGGTCAGCTCTGCTCTGCACTAGCACCTGGATTACACCAAGAGACACCAGCCTGCAAACTCATCTCTGGCCAACCTGCACCACCTACAACTCACTCGAGACACAGGGCACAGCAACAGCCTGCAGGTTGTTTGTTCAAGTCCTTGCCAGAGCTCACTAATATCAACCACTGTTGATGCTGTTATACTCAGTTTATCTATCATTTATGACAGCACAAGATCTGCTGCAAGAAGGGAGACTGTACTGAGAACACAGTATCTACTTTAGAGGATAGAGAACTTCTGCAGATTTGGAAGGGGATTAAAGCTGTGAGATCACAGCTCTTTGACAGTTCTTAATATTAAGGTCTATTGCAATGGTATTGGAGAAGTCCTGTTTTGTGCTCCCAGAAATCCTAGCAAGATATGCAGCACAAGCTGGCTAAGATTGTAGTAAAGAACTCTGAATTTTTAGATAACCTAACTTTAACCCATTATTTTAAGCATCTCAGAAGTATAAAAGAGAAAACAGAAGAAAGGTGGAAAAATGCTTCCACTGCAAAAAGATGTAGCTTGTCTCCAGCAACCCACAGGACTGCGTACAGATCATCCACGTGCTAACTACTTCTCATAATTAGGGACAACTTAAAATATATAACAGTATATTATATATATTGTAAGTATAACAAACTGCTGTAATAGACAAGTTACATTTCTGTCACAAAAAAAAACCTTAAGTTCTTTTAGCTTACTCTGCATGGATCATCCACAGAACTGGCATGTTATCAGGGCTGAACAAACCACGCTCCAATCCCCCTTTACTTGCTCATGTGATTTTTTTCCTAGGTCACCAGCTTAGTTTAAGCTATGCTGATGATCAACTTTCACTCCAAATACCTTAAGTCCATTCCTCAAAAAAGGCTGCAGATTTGAACTTCAGTACAGCCAATCCTGAGTGACTGAGTGACTCATTTCTTTGGCAGAACCATTGTAACTGGAAGTAGAACAATAATCTTTATGCAGAGTTAGCTCTCACTACAAAAAAGCTGAGAAAAGAAAGAAGTTTTTATAGTCTATATGAATAAAAGATGTGGAGAAGGAAAAATATATGCAGGATGGAGATTAAAAACACTCAGAGAATTAATGCTTTAGATGTAAATATTCAGTAATTGGGAATATTAGGTTAAGAATCAAAATACAGGAACAATGTCCAGATACCTTTTATACGCAATCTGGAAGTACTTCATAAAAATTGAAAACTTAAAAGTTACTGAAACTGGGAAGATGCCATTTAGAGCCTTCACTACCAGGAAAAGACAACAGTTCAGGACAATCATCAGACCTCTGCAAAGGGCAAGAGTAACAAATATTTCACAGAATTAGAAAACTGAGGAAGTGGGATAAAACAAGACTTGGATTTACCCACAGGCTGACCATTCCAAGCTGATCTTCTGTCTCTGGTAAGCTTACTTAGCTTCCTCTTATAGATGAGATCCTGTTATTTGGACCTCTATAACGTGAAAATGTGCTAAATGAGAAGCTATGGTGGAGAAGCTAGGCTGGGAGGGGAACTCTTAGACAGCTACAGGGCTGTCTGCAGGTAAGAAAAATACAGCATGCAAAGGTAAAAGTATGAGTCTGGTGAAAAGGTTGCTTTTGCTTTCCTAGCATGAAACTGAAGAGATTTGCTCTTTCACATTCATACCGAAAGAGTAAATACTAAGGAGGAAAAGCTAAAAACAACGCCTAGAATTCAAAGTCATTAGAGACCAAAGTAACGAAAATCAGGAGCAATCTTCCAAGTAGAAAGAGTTTTAAGAGTGATAAATTATGTTTACTGATCCGGGAGCCATTCCCTGTCCTGAGCTGAAGCTCAAACAATAAGAACATAGGAAATGCACAATTTTCACAGTGTAAACAGGCCTCTTTCTGGATGCTTACTGGCCAACAAACCATCTTGTTAACCCCATTCTGGATCCTTGGCTGAAGTAGACTGTTTCCTTCAGTAGAAGGACGAAGAAAAACAAAAACAAACAAGACACCACCACCACCCCCTAGAAAGAACTACTTTTAATCAGCAGTTCTCCTTAAAGCAAAGACTATCCTGAAACAGAAGTGGTATATTGTAGTAATAACTACAAGTGCACACAGAGACTATAACATGGAAGCAAATTTCATAAGAATATTTAAATCAACACTATTTGGCTTTTCGAGCACCGGCTGTCATCTCAGAGCTTGTTCTCACCTACTGAGAGAAGACGCCACATAACAGCAGGGGTAGCAAAGCAAGCAAACACATCGTCAGTGCAGGCAAAGTGAGTGAGGTGGGGGAGGACCACAGACTGCCCACGGCACTGTCCCCACATGTACACCTGGCCGCTCTGCATCTTGGCAGCCGAAGTGTGAGCAGAGTGGCAGGCTGCAATCTCCACAACCCTGCAAACAGAAGAAACCTTGTAAGATACTTCAAGATATGGAATCAAATGACCTTCTAAGCACTGCACCAAAATAACAGCTGAGAAAGCTATGCATCTGCACTCCTGCACTTCTTCATCCTGCACCAGCAGGATTCTGCCTGAACAGATAATTATTTAAGAGCTGCACTGACGCTTTCAGATTACTTGTAATCGGACATTGCTTTGATGTTGTCATTTTTACTGACCAGTTCTCCACCTCTTCCATAACAAAGAGACAAAGAAAAACAGTATTTCCCCCCCACACCTTTAAAAGCAATACACATCAGATACTTATTCTCAACAATAAATGCTTATAGAACTTGCAAATCTCTAGCTAGTGAACAGTCTGGAAAGTTATAATACTACTATGATATTATAGAGCACTTTACAGAACTTCTTTCAAAAGAGACTTGAAAATTCACTCATTTTGAAATTGAGATCCTATGCATTTTTCAATAAGCCTGTTTTTCAAGAAACACTTATGGCCCTCTTTTAATCCTTGCCCCCCACCTCCCTTATATGTAAACAGAGATCTATCTACTGCCTGTGTTCCTGGCTTCTTATTTTGCTGATTCTGTAATTCTATGAAAATAACATCTGAGTTGGAAGGGACCCTTAAAGGCCATCTGTTCCAACTCTCCCTGCAATGAACATGTACAGCTTGATCAGGTACTCAGAGCCCCATCCAACCTGACCTTGGGCATCTCCATGGACGGGGCATCCACCACCTCTCTGAGCAACCCGTGCCAGTGCCTCACTACACTAGTTTCCTTTTCTTAAGGCTGAAAACTCAGTTTAGAACAAGTTTCTGCTCTGTCTGTGGAAAGTGAATACACAACTCCTTGTTCGTAAAGAGCTATCATTGTCATTTAAGCAAAGTCTTAAGTGTGCTATTGATGCACACATCTGTGTTCTGTTCCTCTCCTCTTGCTATTTGGAGAACCAAGAATCATACCTCCATTAAAAGGAATGCCAAGAATATTTTCAGCATCTCTGTCTAGACAACAAACAAAAATCAGGGGAAGTTCTAGAGTAAGCTCAAAAGTAAAAGCTATGCTTTCCTGGCTTTCCCCCCATGTTAAAAACACATCAGAGAACTTCACGCTTCTGTGTTTTTCTTGTTTCAGAAAGCACAAAATCCAACACAGACCAACTAGGCCAAATAAACGTATAACAAACAGTCTAAAAGCAAGCATATCCAAGTGTTTATTCCTTTACAGAACAATATTCTTGATAAGTCAGCTTTTTAGGCCTTATACATTTTAGGTACAAAATTCTTTCAACAGAAAAGACAAATCTAAAATAACTTTCAGCATATGTATTGGAAACTGGTAATATATTTAGTATAAAACACTACTTTTATAGTAAATGTACAGTACAACATGTTAAGTGTATACATATAAAAAATTCAACAAGTGTACCTTCCAAACTGTGTCTCCAAGCTAACACAAACTTCAGTCTAAAAGTTTCTTACAAGCTATATGGGCAAAATTCTTTAAAATAACATAGAACACCATCCAAGGAACTGTCAGCAACTTTATGTATAAGTGACAGAAGAGTTACATAAACACAAGGATCAGGAGAAGCATTAATATGCTTCATGAGAAATGACAGCTCACCCACTTACAGTACTGTTTCCAAGGGAGACAAGTTAAGCAAGATGAGTATGTTCAAGTGACTTGTCTCTCCCTCAGAATCCAGCCACAATTTGAACATTCTCTTGCTCCTTTCTCACTCACCCTCTCTTCAACAGAGAGCTGCTCTAGCGTCTGATCATCCCTTGTGGCCTCCTCTCGCTCTAACAGCTCCACCAAATGAAATATTTCATTTTGCTTTGCTAGTGCTAGTTCCT
This sequence comes from Aquila spilogaster, assembly GCA_024606505.1. NCBI lineage: Eukaryota > Metazoa > Chordata > Aves > Accipitriformes > Accipitridae > Aquila > Aquila spilogaster. The sequence continues at coordinate 41,133,368 of JANHGO010000033.1, forward strand.
TCACAGACAAGCCAGCCTCGCCTCAGTGGTTTCTGCTATTTTGGCTTTTATATTTATTCCAACCCCCCTCCCAACTTTTTAAAGCCCTTAAATAATCCCAGCATTGTGCACTTTTTCATTTAATGAACAGTGTGAGAAACAGGAATGACTTCTTAGAATGACAGTTTAGACATACTCCTCAGCTATATTTTATACTCCAATGAAAATGGAGGGAAAAAAAAAAGTCAGCCACAAGTATTCCCTAGTTACAAGGAGGTTATAATATAAGAGATATACAAGTTAAGGGATTTACAAACCATGAGGTTTCCAAACTAAATTAAGATTATCTTCAGGTGTATACACAGGTCCAGAGAATGGGAGCGAGGTCCATGTTTGTAAGTGAACAGCAGAAGAGCCATAGGACTTATGCCCCAAATATTATAAGAGCACTGAAAGAGTGTTGACAAGGGTTAACCTTTTACGAATCTGAGAAATCACTACACGGTATCACTGAAGAGAACGGTAGCATCTAGCCACAGCTCTAGCAAGCTTGCAAATTGAGTTCTGATTCCATAGTTGACTATTGTTCAGAGAGCCTTTCAGAAAACTGATTTTCCCTCATTTGTCACTCCTTCCTGCCTTCCTCTCCTCCCTTTCAAATGTAGGCCTTGCTACATGCTAAAAGCTTGGCTCATTGATTTCATAGCTCCAAATTTTTGATCAAAAGAACCACATTTAGAAAAGCCTAACACTTGGTCATTATTTTTCAGCATTGGGAAAATATAAAATGTTTACTTTCAGTAATCTTTAGAGAGAGCAAAAAGCACTCAGTCTACAGAAAAAGTAAATTACCATGCTTTCCTGTGCTTTTAACATTAGCAATAAAAATACAATCCACCAAACCCAAAATGCACATGCTTCCAATGCTAGAGACCACATATCACATGCCCAAATATACAGAGAAAATACAAAAACACAGAAACAGCTTCAGAAAGATTACCTTTCTTTTTCCATCATGATCTGCAGTGGGCTTAGCTGGTTACTTTTATTGCCAGTTCCCAGCTGCCCATAAGTGTTAGCTCCCCAGGCATAGAGCAAACCCTCATCTGTTAGTGCTAGTGTGTGTGCATAGCCACAGGCAATCTGTAAGTAAACGTATAAGCATTACCACTAAACAAAAAAGAGACAAGAACAAAATTACCACACACATTAACCTTAGTCTAGCTGATGTTAAATACCCCAGGCATTCTTTTATCTACCTACCTTTTATCTAATAAAATGTGTTATTTCTCAATACTTAAAGCTAGCACAAAACACATTAACAGTAAGCACTGGAAAACTTCCAGCTGCAGCAATTTAGGGTTCATCGCTACTCTTCTTCAGTAATTTACAACATGATCTAAACATAAAGAAAGCACAATAACAGTGGTTTCCTAGAAGAATTAACCATTTATTATCTTAACTTAGTAGTATTCTACAGAAATCCTGTTAGAATCTCCTTCACTGGCTTTCAATTGCAGAATCCCTACACAAAGTACAGCGAACTTGATTATCACACCCTGCAACTCCATAACAGTTTGTGAATTTGATAATTACTATATTCCTATTTACAAAAGCAAGCACTTTATGGAATGATCACATTTTTTTTTATGCCTAATGCAATATGTAGACGCCAAATAAATTCAGCATTAGAGCTGTGAAATCCAGAAGCAGCAATAAGACTCCAAATATACAGTTTTAACAGATGCCAGAAACATGAATGCATTCCTTATTTCAATATTAGACATACCTGGAGTATACACACACCATGCAATGCTGCCACTCTGCATGGCGTTAGTTGGTTGCCGTTGTTTCCAAGACCTAGCTGACCATTACCATTGTAACCCCAGCCATAAACCTAAATGCAAAAGGAAAACAAAAGTAAGCCACCTTTCTAGAAATACAGAATATATGTTCATAGTTTCTTCAGATACAGTACCAAGCACAAGTCCAAAAATGATATCTTATTAAAAGAAATCGGTTCCTTATTTCAAAAGGAATACGGGGAAGGATGAAAGATACTAAGTACACTGTACAATTGACCCCATTCAACTTTTCAGTGCTGCATTACATTTTCAATACATTTTTATTGTGTTCTAAAATACATCTCTTCAAAGTACTAAAACTTCTGTAATGACACAGATTTTAGTTTATTGCAGGTTTTAACAGGTTTTGTTGACTTTTTTCCTATACTTTCCTTTCCCCCTGTGTTTAAAATAAATAAATCTGATCATCTATTGGATTAATTTAAGAAGAAGCCCCCAGCTTAGCTCAAATTTTTCCTTTAGTTTTGTTATGGTGGACAGATGAAGACAAAATGAAAGCTCATCTCAACCCCAAGGACCTTTACAGCCCCTCCTGTCACAAGAAAGCGTTACACTCTGAAGCACAGTAAATTTGAAGTTAGTTCAAACTGAGAGGCAAGTTAACATTGTGAACTTCTTATTTGAAATGGGACTGTTGCACAATACTAGGGAAACATTCAAATTCTTCCTTTGTTGGTTTTTTGTTTTTTTTTTTTTTGGAGCTGGCAATTCAGCAGTGCATTCAAGAACTAGGATCATTCCCTGTATTTTTGCAGAACCATTAACTATTTAGTTGTGCATGCTTCCAAAACTCTAATTAAGACATATGTTCAAGAAGCTACTGAAACAAAGATATTTAATTCAACTGTTCACATTCCTGCAGATGCAGAATTGATGAAATCATATTCCAATGCAGTTTTTGCCATAAGACAGCAGACCCAGTTAAATCAGTTTCCTTTAAGCCAGTCTCAGTTTCCCTTCTCAGTTTTGTAACTTGAGCACTTCATATCAGCATTTATTCCATGCTCAGATTTTAGCCTCTTAGGAGAGGGTAACTGATAGAGAATGCTCACCTCACCGTTGTTTACTACAGCCATGGAGGAGGTCTGACCACAAGCAATGCCAACTACCATTTTACCCTGCAAACAGTTTGAAACTCTTCGAGGAGTTGGCTGGTTTGCTGTAGATCCTGATCCAACTTGACCACAGTTGTTATAGCCCCAAGCGTACAGCTGTCCATAAAAAAAACAAACAGAAAACTGCAGTTTGAGACTTAATAACAGTAATAAATAATAATCTTATTATAGCCAGGACCAGACTGGGTAAACCAACCTATTTAACCAGCTAAAATGCTTAAGATAACTTTCACCTGTTTTAAATTAATAAACAGCAACAGAACTGACTTAACAAATAAGAACATAGAACTTCTCCAGCTTCTTACTACAGAACCAGAGCATTTGACCTCAGTCAACACAAGGAATGTACTTCCATCTTAAATATAAGTTGGACTAAAAGAGCAGAATGAATGGACTTCATACTTTTCCAACATCATGAAAGCATGAATTCAAGTAAAAGTGGTTTGATCCCCGGACACGCTGTAGCCCCTACTGTATAGTATGCTTGAGATAACCATAACCCAGGTGATAGCCAAATAATCATACCACTTTTTCAATCTTCCAAGAGTTGTTAAAGCAGCTGGTTTTATCAGGTCACGTGTCACAGTAACATAACCTTGTTACAGAATGGCATTAATAAAAAGCAGCATTTCTGACAGTTCCAAGTTTGCCAGTGGCACACAGCTAATATATATTAGAAAAGCCTTATTTCACGTGAAAATACAAAAGACAGGAAAGTAGTTTTGAATAAAAATACTTAGAGCTTTGGACCTTCAATTTCTTCAGTATTTGTTACTGAAGTTACGCCCTTGGCATAAAACTATTTTTGATAACTGTCTGATAAACCAGACAGTTAACAAGGTTGTCCTCTTGGAAATACTCACTATAGAGATGCTAACCACCTGCACACTGACAGAGATACCTTATGTAAAGTCTGCACACCCCAGGGTGCCAGTTTACCTAGAGTAAAGCAAGTTCACCAAGCCAGGAGTCAGACACCAGCAACAACAAGAACCCTCAACTGATTTGTCATGCCTAATCTGAAGAGAAAAGAAAGCGTTAATCTTTTGCTCATCGTTACTGGTATTTTCAAGATCTTTGATTCCTACTGAATATTTTGATCTACAATATGTATTTCAATAACAGAAACGTCTTCACATCTTTTTTATTTGCACTGCATTAAACTGACACTGAACCAACAGTACAAATCAATTATTCCGAGTATTCCCATGAGTTACTTCCAACTCCTATGTCTCTGAAACTTCAGATCAAGCCACAAGGCTTTCTGGAGCCAAAACTTTCTCTAAATAAAACTCCACTTGAAATATTCCATTGCTTTCAGTCTAATTAATTCTGAAACAGATAAAAACCTCAGAGCGCAAATAGGCTAAGCTACAGCAAAGCACACGATGGACGCATTTATAATATATTAACTAGCCACAATGGCTAGCCAGCTGCAAACATCAGCTCCACGGGAAATATAAAGAAGCTTCCCTTCTTCCACTGAGACATCAAACGCGTCACGTTTATTACAAAAGACAGCACAGTCACCCCAGGCAGCTAACGCATAGTAGCTGACACCAACAGTTAAGCTAACATACGAATACCCTTGCCTTCCCACATGGAAAAAAATTACGTATCAAGTTTTATCATTTAATCCAAGCAAACATGACAGCACAAAGATCTTTTCTAAGCGCAGGCTCTTCTTTCAGAGATACAACGCATTCCACTTAAATTAACTCAGTCTCTTTCCTACCCTCAAAATAGCCATCAGTTACTTTGTATTAACTGCTGCAGTACGACTCCATAATTAACCATAACTCAGACATGCTCAGATTACTAGGATGGAAAGAGCTGCAGTTTCTGTTTTCATCATCAGAAAGGTTTGTGCTTTTTGTGTTTTCATCTCTTCTTAAGCAGTGTTGAATCAAGCTCTCTTCCGTGCAGTGAAATGCAGTTCCAATCACACACACACATTGGTCAAATCCGACTAAATGGAGAATAATTCGACATGTTTCCCATGACACATAGCCTCAAGCCACAAAAACAAATAGCATAAAGCAAACTTGGCACATGAACCAAATGCTCGCTCAGCAGCTACACACAAAAGTGTGTAGAGATGCACAAAGCAACATTCTTTCCATAATAACAGCGGAAATCATGAAGACTGCAAGAAACAGACTAAAGGCTAACCAGTGAACACAAACAACTCAACAAACCCCTTAAATATCAGAATTGCAAAGCAAGTAATCTCCAGTTTTGCACATCACAAACAGTCTTCCCTCCGCAAATGGTATAGCTGTCCAGTGTACTCCTTGTGAAACATACAACAAACATAAGACAAACATTTATTACCCTATTATTTCTCTTTTGGGGGGGAGCGGGTGGAGGAAGAGGTAGGAAGTAGTGGGGAGGCTATTTTCAAGTCTGCTCTGAAGTAAAGGACACCTTAGGTCAAGGAAGCAATAGAAAAGGTTGCGTTGTAACCACTACAGACTGCAAGGTCACCTACAGCACTCACTTCAAGAAGGAATTAAGAGATTTGAACAGGTTTCAACTTACATCCCCATCAAACGATAACGCCATGGAATGATGGGAGCCACAAGCTACTTCAACCACTTTCTTTAGTAACAGATTTGTGCAGACTTGAACAGGAGTAACGCCCTGATTGGTTGCACCATTCCCAAGCTGGCTGTAGCCATTATGTCCCCAAGCATACACTTCACCATCTGCAAAAAATATTTAAGTATATGATAAAACTACCACAAATTCCAAGGAAATTAAGATAGACAGAATTCTAAGGATTAGAAAAACGCCAACAATACAGTAAAAGGACAAAAAAAAGTAGTGAAACTAATATAAGACTCCTCTGGATGCTGACCTTGTATGCAACTACTACATGTATCACAGTATAACCTCTAGATTACAGTGGAAATATGCGAAAGCACACAGGTAAAACCAAGTAAGCCATAACTGATATCATGAAACTCTACAGTTACCCATGTAACGGAGGTGTAAGGGAACCTTATTACTGAATACATTCGGTTCCACTTAAGATCAATGAAGACCCCTTAGTGTGCATTATTCTGTGTATTACTATCCAATTAACAAATGCATACAATTGCCCTCTAATCCACTCATGTTAAATGTAAGCAGAACTTATAACTTATGCCTCTATATTAAACGTTCATTTCCTACCTTCAGTGCAAAGTACAACATGTGGTCCACTTCCGTAACTGAGACTGGAAATCTTCTTCCCACATAAGGCTTCTAATTTCTTTGGTACTATTGTGCTCTGACTATCTCCAGTTCCCAAACAATTACTGCAATTCAGTCCAAAAACAAATACCTGGAGAACAGAGGAAGACTGGTTTCAAGTGACTGTACACAGATTTGGTGATATCCGGGTCTTCGTGAAGCCATGGCAGAGCTTTGCCATGGACTTCTGAGGGTCAAAGACCTTACTCACAGAAGTTAAACTCGAATGTCAGCACTGGGGCATTGAGGAAGTTAAATAATGAGTCTGAATGCTTCAGACCTGTGCAGGTCAGAAAGCCAGGCTTCTCATTTGCAGAAACTGCACTATAAAGAGTATACAATTATAAAAGTGGAAGACAGTATTGTCGTGTAAAAGCATATTCTCTCAGTTACAGCTGTACTACTAGGGACTCAATCCTACAATTTCTGTAGGATTTGAAAGAAGAAATCATACTCTACCCAGGCTTGATTCAAATCTGCTCCATTTTAGTAAAGCCTTACCTCATCATTGTGCGTTATGTATATAGCTTCATTGGCTGATGTACCAAACACGCATGCTTTCCGAATAGATGCTATTTCTTGAGGTGACAGTAAGGTAAATATTGGCCACTTTCCCACATCCACCATGATGTTACTGTGTCTCATGAAGTTACTGCAAGTAAGATGACAATGTCATAGTTAAAAAAAAAAGGATAAAATTCACATTTAGATAAGATTTTATCAACAGGCAGTAAAATCATTTCCTTAAATGAGAAAAAAAAATGTGCTAATTGGTGTGCCCGAGAGTATAACGTTCTATTCTATATGATATATTTAATTATATTTCTATGTATTAAGGTGAACAAACAGCAAATGCCTGGAGTAGGACACTAGAAGAATGGTCTTTACTCAACTGGATAGATAAGCAAACTATATTCAGTACTACTAAACAACCACCATTCTACAAGACAAACTTGCTAGTTTGCATAGATAAATAGTGAAATACATCGGAGAAAAAACTAATTAAATGAAATAGTCATCATTTTTTACTTGGAAACAAGCTGGAAACAGATGCCTGGATAACAGATGTTATCTGTCAGTGAATATATATGCATATAATACGTCCTTACACAATACTTTTCCTTTCCAGTTTCCCCAGGATAATCGCACCAGCTCAAGAACAAAGCTGCCAGTCAACAAAACCTACAGAGCTCATTAAAGCCTTCAATCCTGCCCATAAAAATTACACCATTGCTTACATCCTGGAGGAATTCTGCTACTGTCAATCTATGATGCATTCCCAGAGTTATGCGCAAGTTTCATGAGATCCAAAGAGCTGTCATTGGAGAATTCCACAGAATTCCTTGATACTTAGTTCTTTCCTTTATTTGCTCCAGATACTCCTGCTCCTGATGCTTGGTTCTCAAAACTGTGTTGACAAGCAATGCAAAGTTTCAGAAAAAGTAGCAGTGAATCCTGCAGTGCAGGATGTTCAGATGCTATTGATCACTTACAAAAAGACAATGATGTCTTGCTCTTTTGAGAAGACCAAGTTCCAACTCAGTCCATTCTTGACTTCACCTACTTAATTTACCCTATATAATGCAAACTGGTCAATAAAAACATTTTTTCTTAACTATTTATCTACCATTTCCCACAGAATTGCCCAACTTAGGCATAAGCACCATTTTTCCCCCATCTAAAGATAAATTCCCTAACAACCTTAGCCACTTGCCCAGCTTTTCAGTAAGAGTCCTTGGGTGCCACACACACATACATGTAGTGTACCAGGCTCTCTCCAATTACAATCAAGAATTCATTACAGCCTCAGAGTTAGCTGAATATGAGGAGCAAAAGCCACATGCAGAGTTTCTTCGGAGTGGTTCCTTACAACGAAAGGCTGATCCAGAAGACCTCAGACACACCCCTGCAAGCAGCGGCACAGAGGGACACAGCGTCCTTCACTCACCTTCCTGTATAACATGAGTAAAGCTAAGTTTACTTGTGCTGATAATCACGCAGAGGCATGGACCCCACTGCAACACACACCACTTAAAACATGCACCTTAATGGGAAGCTTCTAAGTGCAATGCAGTAGCGAATGTACCAGCTGGAACTCAAAGCAGTGAAATTATTTTAATCTGTAAGCAAACATCTGTCTCCATATATCAGCTAACAAGCCATTGCTTAGATTCTGTATGCAACACAGCAGTAGTTCTCAGGAATATCTGTCATTTATACATTAATATCTACACTTAATGCCCATGTTTCTATGGAAGGAAAAGGAATGTGAGAAATCCTTGTGAGTACAGAAGGCATAATCTCAAACTTGGTGCTCTGATAGGTACTGCTTTGTGAAATACTGCATCCCACTCCTCCTAACTGTCCTCATTTCTTCTCATGACCCTGTGATAAGCAACAACACACCAAACATACTGCTGTATGTCACGTCTGTACCCCACTACTGCAGAACCAACCAGGAGAGGGAGTTTATATCAGCCACAGCTCTTCTAACTACTTTGACATCTTTGAAATTATCCAACAATATCAGTAGCCAAACAGGAATGGAAAGAAAGATGATTGTTTGAATTTCAGCGATGCTAAAAATAAGCAAGAAAGGATGACTTGTTGAAAAGGAAACCAAACCGGCCTCACACTGTGCTGAAAAGAAATGGAACTCAAAGGCATCATCAGCATTAGGGAAAAAAAATACCTAGAGCTGTTCACAACAACGAAGAAAGCCCTATGGTTTCAGAGATAAAAGCCCTTCAAATATTCTGTGCTGAACTGCTGCCTATGCATTCAACATCTCACTAGCTTGCTTTCTACAGGAACAATGCGCAGGCTGATTCTGAGCAATACAGGGCATGCATACATGAATCCCTGTCTAACAAAAACAAAACAAAACCCCAGAAGGCAATGTTTACAAAATTGTTTTAAATGCTTTTAGATAAAATTGTATGGAGTTTATAGTTCAGCTGAACAAACCCATGCCGGACAGAACAATAACACAATATCCTACTAGGAAAACAGTACCCATTGTCATCAGAACAAAAAACTTTAGTTAACTCCTTACAGATTATCCCCCTGTAAAGATTATTTGAGAACAGCTGCCCGTTTGTGTCACTCCTTCCTCAGACTCCAACCTTGCAGCTTATTCTTATTCCTGCCCAGAAAAACAGCAGGCTGAGGCCTTCATTTCCCCTACTGGGAAATCAACCAGCAGTGAGAATACAAAAGCTGCAATATCCAGTTTCGGAAAAACAAGAAACGATTGGCAAACTTGATCCTCTTTTAAGCACCCCTCCATCGAGAAACAGCCAAACCCCAGACACAGTGGTTTCCTGGACAGAAGGGTGGTCTTCCCCACACTTTCTCTTGTTTGGTTGGTTTTTAATCTCAAGTTTCAGTGCTGACAAGAGGGGAACAATGCATACTGCTGACACTGATGAGATATACAAACTAGGTGACTATTGTGATATCTTTTTTGGTGGCAAGGAGAATGTTGCATCCCAGAAATCACACACTGTAACTTATTACCTTCCTGAGACCTTACATAAGAGAAGATGCCTATGACAATAGGCTCAAACCTCTGCGTGCAGATGATTTATTTTTGGATGCCTTTTTAAGAGCAATGCAGGCAAAGACTGAGATTTGACAGCTAGTCCTTTCGTTTGCTTTGAGCAGCTGGCTGAAAGAGATGCAAGCCAGAACCAGCACATACAGGAACACCATTGAATGCGTGACCGTTTTAACCACACAAAAACCCCTTAGTAGGATGACCGAGTCTCTCAACCACCACAAGGCTACAATCCCAGTCACAACGTGCACTTTCCTTCTTATTTTCAATAGGAAGCTGAGTTACTAGCGCAACTTACTGAAGCCATCCACTCTGGATGAGACGCCCTAGAAATGCATACAGAAATAAGACTTCGAAGGACACACAGAGTAAGGCTCCGAATCATCCTCTCTCCCAAACGCTGCTTTTTCAAGCACCTTTCTGCTCCAAAGACATCCCACACAGCCCTCCTGGCTCCCACGCAGTAAGCCCACGTTACCTCCTGCCGGCAGGCTGCTTTCCTAGAGGTCAGTCCAACCGCCTCCATTTTAAAAAAAAAAGCATTAAGGATTGCTATTCGTAACACTCAAGACCTAAAGAGGCTAATTATACAAAGCCCAGCGAGGAAAGCAACCTTGAGAGCCTCACTTTTCCAGCGTGCTAGAGCTCTGCCTTCAGCAAATGGGAAGCGAAGGGAAGGGTGAGCAGAAGGTCCCGAACGCGGAGGCACAGAAGCCGTGAGAACGAGCAGGCAGACGCCGGCGAGGCGCCGGGCAGCGCTGCGTGACAGCCGCAGCCTCACAGCGCTCTGACGGAAGAGCGGCGGGCGGGAAGGGCAGGCCCGGCCGCAGACACCTCGCGCTCCTCACCCCCGTTTTAACCACTTAACATTCCGTGAGAAATACCCCAAGAGCTCAAGAAGAAAGAGCAGAAAGACAGGAGACAGGTG
>JANHGO010000033.1:41151208-41205015 GCA_024606505.1 Aquila spilogaster
TCCGCCCTCCCGCTTCGACCGCTCGCCCGCGCGCCGTCACGTGGCCCGGCCGTCCGCGGCTCCCGCCGCCTATTGGACGCGGTCAGCGTGGCCCCGCCTTCTCCTCTCCACAGCGGAGCCGCCGCCGCTGCCGCCATCGCCATCGCCGTCGCCTCAGGGACCTCGCCGTGAGGGGGAAGCGGGCGGCGGCGGGGTCTGTCCCCTCTGTCCTCTCCTCACCCCTCCGCTGCAGCTCCTGTCCTGGCGCAGCCCCCCCTTTGCCCTCAGACCGGCCCGGGGCGGGGGGTTGTCCCGGCCTGTCGCGGGTTCGTGTGAGGCCTCCGTGAGCGGCCCGGCCCCAGGGAGCAGCTCCGGGGGCTGTTTTCGCTGGGCGAGGCCGCGGCGGGGGTAGGATGACACCTTTCTGGCCCGGCATCCTCACTGGCGTGAGGCCGAGAGGAAAACGAGGTGGGGTTGGAGCCAGCCCGGGTTTCCCGCCCCGGGCAGAACCGGGCAGGATCCGTGCCCGGTGTACTTCAGGCTAGAGCCTGTAACGCCCGACACCGGCTGGATCCGAGAGATGGCGTTAACGGTCTCCTGACACCGTCGCATAAAGAGTTCTCTCCATTCAGAGGGTTTTAGGCGGTATATAAGTAACCTGTGGATGTTAGAAGGGAGCATTGACATAGTCTTGTCTCTACAGTTTTGGCTGTGGCTATACCTGCAGATAGAGCAGGACACAGCGCTGTGGGGGAGGATCCAGGAAAGGGAAGATTGGACACCAGCCCTCCCAAGAGAGCTCTTTTGTTACACAAAGTTGTTAACCAGGAAACGGCTTCCGCTTTTCTTAAAATTTACTTATTTTCCTGACTGCACACAGGGTCAGAAGGCAGCTGGGCTTTGCAGTGAAAGGGGAGCTGACTGGTCTGAAACATAAAGCAGTAGGGTAGAGCACACTGGAAGTATCAATCTATCTTTGGGGGTGGTCAATTTAGGAGAAGAAATTGTAATTTAAAACCGGGAAAAGAAGAGAAAAATCAGCTTCAGTACCTAGGAATCAAGTGTGGATGGGTTGCTGTGAGAGGGAATCAGTGATGCTGAAGAAATTCTGCCCCGGATGATGAGGCGAGGAAGGCACAGCAGTCGGTCCAGGGTAAAAAGAGATTTTCCCTGCCAAGTTCCGGCTTACTGCGCTCTTGAATGACTTTAGCTGGCATCAGGAAGGCACTGGTGAATAGGTTGTGCAGATTCTGGAGCAACAAAAAGAAAAGGCATAAATAAGAAGATATGTGGAAAAGTGTCATCAGGGCCTCCATGGGAAGCCCTAAAACAGCCAGAAAGGGAACACACGCAACACTTATTTTCAGCTCATGTTCGTGGCTCTGCAAAGGAGTCATCTGTCAAGAACAACTGCCTTTCCTGACATTGCTAGGGTGGAGCTGTGTAAACAGAATTTTGATCCTATTTAGTACCTTAGAACAGACCTGCTTAGTTACAATATACAGAAACCCTGTTGTTTTAACAAGTACCGGAACACAAGCCGCCAGCCAGGTTTTTTATTCACACAGGTTCAAGTTTCTTGTTACTAGTTATCACTATTTAGTTTTTACTGTGTGCGGTTAAGTCCTTAAACAGTAGTTGCAGGCAGTTTATACTGTGTGTGAGCTTTACAGTCAGCTGAAACAACTAAAGAAGTGCTCTGTATGGAGCAGAAGTAATTTTATAATCTCACAAATAACTAGTTTCAGTTCTTTTTCTTTCAGTTTGGCTTTTTGTAAAAGCCAGCAATAACAAAAGCGACCTTCCCCCATCATTTTTTTCTAGAAGGGAAAGGGATATGAAACCTTATATCCGTCTGGGAAAACTTGTGACAGACTGGAAATGTTATGAAAGCATTGAATAGGTCAGCCAGGCAAAGCAATGATATTCGGAGACAGGTTTTGTAGAATATAAGGAATTACTGCTTGAGACAGTATACAGATAACGTGTGTAACTCGTTGCTGACCTTGGTGGGTTAGCTCAGATGCTGATCCCTCTCACTCTCACACTGATAGTCCCAGCTTACACCTCTTTTGCTAACAGTAGCAGGTGACTGTGAAGTGCTTTTCTCAAGTGACCAGACTGGGAACATTTGAGATTCAAAATGGACAATAGCATGGTGTGGTATTATGCCCCAAACCAGTTTCATTCCTAAGTATGCGTTGTTGAAACTGGAGGCCGCAAAGGTGTGCATAGTCATAGATAAATCCAGGTTCAGGAGAATTTATAATCTTGTCAGTTGTAGATTAAAAAGCCTGTTCTGTATCTGCAGCTCTGTAAGTGACCACAAACAGTGAAGATGGCAACTGTCAGTGGCCTGTTAAAGGATATTTGTCCTGGTTTTGGCTGGGATAGAGTTAATTTTCTTTCTAGTAGCTGGTATAGTGTTATGTTTTGGCTTCAGTATGAGAAGAATGTTGATAACACAGGGATGTTTTCAGTTGTTGCTAAGTAGTGTTTAGCTTAAGTTAAGGATTTTTCAGCTTCTCATGCCCAGCCAGCAAGAAGGCTGGAGGGGCACAAGGAGTTGGGAGGGGACACAGCCAGGACAGTGACCCAAACTGGCCAAAGGGGTATTCCATACCGTGTGACGTCATGTCCAGTATAGAAATTGGGGGGAGTTGGCCTGGGGGGAATCGCTGCTCGGAAGCTAACTGGGCATCGGTTGGCGAGTGGTGATCAATTGCATTGTGCATCACTTGTTTTGTATATTCCAATTCTTTTATTATTATTGCCATTTTATTATTGTTATTATTATCATTATTATTGTCTTCCCTTCTGTTCTATTAAACTGTTCTTATCTCAACCCATGAGTTTTACTTTTTTTTTCCCCCCCGATTCTCTCCCCCATCCCACTGGGTGGGGGGAAGTGAGTGAGCGTCTGTGTGGTGCTTAGTTACCGGCTGGGGTTAAACCATGACAGAAAAATTCTTTGAAGTGTTTCTCTCCTCTCATTCAGCATAATTTTTCCCATCAGTCAGTTAACTGTTTTCATTCAAACTGCACAGTCCTGGGATACGATGCCAGCTAAATCTAATATGAAAACAATCTGGAGCTAAATGTCACCTGCACAGAGCTGGCATTTTATTCCAACTCTGTTCCGCAGTCCTCACCTTCAGCTTTCCATGGCTGTGAAAGAACAGGTACACAAAATATACGTACAGCTGTTGTTCAGCAAAACCCGTTTCAAAGTGATCCTGCTGCAAAGGGGTGCCAAGGGCCCGAGGGCTCCAAGTCCTCTCCTGATGGGAGCAGGAGCTCTGACACCCGCGGTTTGGCAGGAGCTCGTTCCGCCCGCGTCTCTGCCTTGAGAAATGTCTGGGATAACAGTGACACTCTGTGGCCAGCCAGGTAAAATGCAATGTCTCAATTTTCACAGGTTTTCTTTGCTTTCATCCGTCTTACCAGACAGAAAGGTAGTAAAGCTCAGTTTGTAGCTTTCATTCTTGTTGATAATTTCCAGTAGCTTTTCAATACATTTCCTTTATTGTTTTAAAATGTCCTAAACAATGTCAGCTAAGACAAAAACTAAAAACAAACGACCAAACAAAACCTTGCATCCATAACCCCTGAACCTGAGGAGTGTCTGAGTGAGACTCCACTGTTGCTCTGCAAGTTGTATGAAGCACATTTTCAGGTCCATGCTTACAGTGTCATTTTAATCACTTTAATTAATTTCTTCCTGTGGAACTGGAATGAGGGAAGCCCCTTAAGGGGACCTGGAATTGTATATTGCAAAGCAGAATTTCCTCCGGACTAATCTGGAGAGCTGAGTTTTGTCAGCGTACCTCCAAGCTGTCATTTTACTTGCCATAGAAGTAAAGAAGATATTACCTATTTTATATATAGTGCAAATGGGCAGTATGGTTAAGCATCATTAGATGGCCTCTGTAGGGCTTCCTCTTGATAGCAACTGAAGGAATAGCAAAAAAACCCAGTCCTTGCTTCATAGCTTTTGCATTCAACAGATGGAGGAGCAAATACTAGGATATGTGAGAGGATGGAGTAAGAGCCTTTTTTTTGGCACAAAGAACATAGATATTTTTGTACGCATACCCATTTTTTTGCTCTTTTTTTTTTTTTTCCTTTTCAGCTGGGAAAATTAATGGAAGAATAGACATTAAGGCATCTTAACCCCCAGGCCAACTCCCCCCAGTTTATATACTGGACATGATGTCACACAGTATGGAATACCCCTTTGGCCAGTTTGGGTCACTGTCCTGGCTGTGTCCCCTCCCAACTCCTTGTGCCCCTCCAGCCTTCTCGCTGGCTGGGCATGAGAAGCTGAAAAATCCTTGACTTAAGCTAAACACTACTTAGCAACAACTGAAAACATCCGTGTGTTATCAACATTCTTCTCATACTGAACCCAAAACACAGCACTGTACCAGCTACTAGAAAGAAAATTAACCCTATCCCAGCTGAAACCAGAACAATGATTAACCACTGATTTCCAGTGAATTGGTTAGAATTGGACCTACCTGCTTCAGAGCTCACCCTGTTTTGGTGTATGGCACCACAGCCGTGAAGACAATCTTGACAACCATGCTACGAGCATCATGGTCCAACCATGATGATGTGGTCTCCCTAGGGAACCGTCAACTATTGGCTTGTTCTCCAAAGCCTGTGTTTCACGTCCTACTGCAGGTCCCAGAATCATAGAATCACAGAATGGTTGGGGTTGGAAGGGACCTTCAAAGACCATCTAGTCCAACCCCCTGCCATGGGCCGGGACATCTCTCACCAGATCAGGTTGCTCAAAGCCCCATCCAATCTGACTTTGAACACTTCCAGTGATGGAGCATCCACGACATCTCTCGGAAATCTGTGCCAGGGTCTCACCACCCTTATTGTAAAAAAATTCCTCCTTATGTCCAATCTAAACCTACCCTCTTTCAGTTTAAAGTCTCTTTCTTCCTCCTGTCTGCGACCCATGGAGTGAGGGCAAAGTGCTTTGACAGTGAATATAGTGTTTGGGACAAAATTCCAGTTACTGGAATATTTAGGGCATGGGGAGGAGGGAGGATTCGCTCCTACAGTACTAGTCCTGATTATTGCTCTTTGTGACAAATATCTAGGGAACAGGGGAATGCATGCCTAACAAACAGTAAACAAATACATTTACTGAAATTCTCTGAAATTGTACGTGGAATTAGCGACCACTGCCTTTGCTCCTGTGCATTCAGAGACATGAAACACGAGGCAAGAATATTTGTTCTGCCCACGTAAGACATAGCTGGGGTAGGGGTTGTCCTCATCTCTAAACACAATTTCTGAATTATTTAGCATATGGCCTTTCTGCTCCGGCAATAGACTCACTCAGAGCTCATCTCGGCTGCTTTTACTTTCTATTCCTTCATTCTTTCTTAAACAGACTTGCAGTTGCTCCCATGTATTATTTATTGGACATACTATGCTTTTATAACATAGCTGTGGGTGGAACAGACTCTGTAGGCACAGTTTGCACCCCATATTTGGTATATACTGGCAGGAAGAAAGAAAACAGGCTGCAGTTCAATACACAGGGTATGAGAATGTAAAAAAAAAAATAGAGAGAGCTGTCTCTATTTGCCCACGAATTACTCTCTTCTGTGCCATAGAAAACCCAAAAACAATATTCAGTAAAACTGTACCCTAGTTGCATTCTTTATTCTGGCTTTATTTCTTCTTTTTCTTTTCTTTTTTTTTTTTTTTTTACAGAAGCAGCCTACTTCTGTAGCATGTTAGAGAGGGATGCAATAAGGACTCCATCAGATCATATTTCAAATACTCAATTATTCATCGGATGGTAGAATCTCCACGCTTGCTTCCTGTATCTATATTTTAGTTTACTTAAAAGAAATTTCAGTATTATGAATGTCTGGTCAGGTAAGACAGACGTGTACTACCACCTCCTTCCAAGCCTCAGAGAAGACGAGCAGTAGCAATACAGGAGAAACATGAAAAGATCAAGAGACAAATCACTCGACCCACTGGCACATCAAAAAATACCAACTACATTGATCTTACAGTACCATGCAATATGGGGAGGAAGGTTTTCCCCAGATGGAGAACAAGCAGATTAAGGAGCCAGACAACGATTTAACTTATTTTTAAAGATGAAGAACTCAGACAAATGGATAACCCTCAGGCAGCAGCATGAGCTGCAGAGTATGCAAACAGTTCCCTGAAGGATCAGGATTTGCGGCACATCATAGTTCTCTTTTTTCATTCTCATCTGGAGACCTTCCTGCACCGTTTCCATTTATAGACTGGTTTCAGAAAAGATCACACGTGAACATATACTACATGATTTATCACATGCGTGGCGGTGCATTTATACTGTTAGATTAACTCTTCAACAACTGCTGTAAATAAACGTTAGCTTTTGAATTAACCTAAAGCCTGACCATAGCAACACATCTTACATATCCACAAGCTGCACAAAGCTTGTGGAGGCTCTCGGTGCCAACCAGCTCTGTGGGTTAACTATGGGAGAGACATGTACCACAGAAATATCTTGCAAAACACGGTCTGTAGGACCCCTTGAAATCCCGTGCAGCCTGTCTGGGCTGGACTCCTTCTTTTGTTTTGTTTCTCATCCATCTTCCTTTCTTTAAAAGATGGAAAAGTGGCACATCTTGCCCCCCAGGGTAAGAAATATGCCTCTGGTTGGCCACCAGTGACCCGGTCACCGACCAGACAGTGCCCAAACTTTGTCCCCTGCAATGGTGGCTTGCGACACGAAGGCATCATGTGGAGATCGTCGCTGGGGAAACTGCATCTCCCACGGACACGTGGAAGTCCCCCGCCGCCCCAGGGAAGCACGGATGAATCACATTTCCTTCTTCAGCCTCAAGTAAAGGTGGCTGGAGAGCAGCTCCGCGTCAACGCCGCGATGTGAGTTTTACAGCTGCTTGCAGTTCAGCACGCCTCTGAGCAACCTTTTAGGAGCAAAACCCAACCGATAAAGAAGGTAAATACCAGCTTTGCTGGGACTCTGCCTGGCTACCATCAGCCGCTCTTGCACAAGTGACTCAGGGAGCTGTTTCAGCAGCACATTTTTGCCTCTGGCGTGTAAAGTTCAAGTGGTGCTGTCTTGTTAAACATTGTTCCCTTCTTCTAAGGGATGTTTTTACACCCTCAGCCACAGAGGACTGACTTTGCCTCACTTACGAAAGCTAAAATGTAGTAAATACCTTTTGATGTAAAGAATTTTATAGATTTTCACCCCAGGGAAGGCATTTTGACTAGTTGTATTTCAATGAGACGTTAAAAAAAACAGGCTTGTGTGCATTTTTTTAAATTGCTGTCATTACCATCTGCGCAACAGGTAGTGAAAGCTGATGCTGCGGAGACTTGGTTTGTACTTTTTGACATAAGACTGGCAGAAAAATTGCCAGTTATCTTGTTGCTCATGTTTAAATCCACACCCTTGTACTGTGATTCAGCAAATTCCCAGAGTAACCCTGGTCTGAAACTCGGGTTCCTCCTTGTTCTGTCCTGCCGGGGGTGGATTTCCCCTAGAGAAGCCAATGAACAAAAGCTCATTTTTTTCTGTAGGTGGCGAGGAGGAAACTCTCCACCATCTCCCCACCTCTTCCTGCAAAATGTTGGCTCTCTTGCACCGATCACTTCAGGTCGTGAATGAAAATGGAAGCGAGCAGCAGCGGAGCTGGGGTATAGAAATTGTTTCGAACGGCACTCCCTGGCTCTGCTCCACGCTTCATAAATAATAGCTCTCACCTCATTTTAGCTACAAAGAGAAGCAAAAGCAAGCTGCCTCTGTCTTCCTCCAGCAAACCTAAGGTGCTCTCTCGGAGAGGCAGGACTGAGAACTCTGTTCTTAGCTGACATTATCGAGGAAATACGCTTGCTTTCTTTTTTCGGCTGCAGGTTTTTTTGCCACGGTTGCGGCAGCATCTTGATGGGGAAGCTGATCTCCAAAGGCCAGCCCAAAAGAGATGCTCGAGTTGTCATGCTGGGGCTCGACTTCGCCGGCAAATCCACCCTTCTGTACAAACTGAAGAGCGGCCGGGCTGTGGAGACCTGCCCGACGGTGGGCTTCAACGTGGAGTCTCTCCAAACACCCTGTCGCGTATCCTTCACCCTCTGGGACGTCGGCGGACAGGGCAGCCTGCGGGCGAGCTGGCCTGACTACCTGGAGGACACCAACACCCTCATCTTCGTGCTCGACAGCACGGACACGGCTCGGCTGCCCGAAGCGATGGCAGCACTGGAGGAAGTCCTGAGCCACCCCAGCATGGCTGGCATCCCCGTCCTCCTCCTGGCCAACAAGCAGGAGGTGCCGGGAGCGTTGGCTCCCGCCGAGCTGGGGGAGAAGCTGCGGCGGGGGCGGCTGGCGAGGCACCCTTGGGTGCTCCGGGGATGCAGTGCCCACACCGGCCAGGGACTGCAGGAAGCCCTGGCCGTCCTGGGAGAGCTGCTGCGGGTCTGGAGGGGAGCTCCCCATCCCAAGAGCAGCCCCTCGCAGGGCCGGCGGGGAGGAGGCGAGCTCCGGAGCAAAGCTGAACCTCAGGTGGACGCTTCCCGCTCGTCGCTGCTGGCAGGTTTGTCGTAGAGGATCCCAGTCTCCGGGTATCCCCTAAAATGAGCAGACCCGCGGCTGGCACGTGCCACGGAACACCCAGCTGAAACCCACCGGGAAGAACCTCCGAGCGAAACTCCCATCGTGGAGCGTTTTTGGCCCCGTCTCTTGGACTCTCATCACCGGCTGTGGCTTGTCCCGCTGTCGCCAGGTTCTGCTCATCCATTGCGTGCGTGTCCGGTGCTTCAGCGGGGCTGGTTTTTGCCAGAGCAACATAAATTATAACAGAGATGTGCACAAGGGACAGAAGAGGTTTTCTTCTTTCTGCAGCTCCCAGCCCAGATGCAGCTATCCTGATGGGGTGATCCCCATGGCGGGGGGGTGTTTGAACGCGCCCCGTGCTGCTTCTCTCTCAGTTCAAATCACACGTTCATCAGGTGGAAAAGCAGGCAGCCACTAAAAGGAATGACTGAACAGAAGCAGCGTAAGCACAGGACTTTGAATGGGCAACAGCTAATTGGTTTTAGTGTGGCAGCTACGGGTTTAATCTTCAAGCCATGGAAGCAAGTCAGGATTCAACGGTGAAACGTGGTTCAAGGATGTGTGTATATCAATTTCTGCATTTCTTGTTTTGGGTCTTTCTCTTCCATTCGTTATTTTTATCAAATACTGATTTCTTGAAAATGGCACCTCATTTTCCTTGGATTATATTTAAATACAGAGAAATAAAATCTGACTTCTAGATGCTTGGAAACACATCTGCATGGCCAGTCAACCTCTAAATATCCTCGTGGTGGCCTGAACAACCAAGACGAAGCCCTGTCTCTCACACTTTTTGAAACTGGATGAGACCACTCTATGGGCAATGATTGGTAACCATGGGCACCTATGGGCACGGGCAGGTTTGTAACCAAAGGGCTCTCCACACTCAGCTGCACCCGGGGCAGTCGAAATGCCCCTGGCAGCTCGCAACGGGGCCGGGTCCTTGGTTGCAGTGATGGTCTTTGTCCGATCCTGCTGAACCCACCATTGGAAAGACCTATAAAATGTGTACCTGCGGGCTCCCTGTACACAAAATTCTGTTATTTGGGGTTAAAATTAAGAAATTTCATAGGGGTCCCTACTTTATTATGAAATGAATGAAAGTGGTGGGGGAAGGCAAGAGAAAGGACACAAAATTTTCAGGCAGCAGAAGTCAGCTACTTTCAAGGAAGAACTTATTCAACCTAGAAACACCAAGGAAAAATACATGGCGAAATCCCCTTGTGTTCATACCAGAGCATTTTACAGTTGTTAAGGAATTAATCATCCAGCTGTTACTGGTGCTGTTATTAGCCTCATTTCATAGAAGGCAGCAGCTGGAAAACAAGGCTTAAACAGTCATGAAGAAACAGAATATGACATTTATAGGAAGGTCTCAATAAAAGAAAGCCTTCCCGGTGGAAAAAGTCACATTTTTCTAGCTGCGTTAATATAGAACTATTATATGCTATAAACTAGTAGTCCAGTGTTGATCTGGCCTAAGTGATCATGGTTATGAGTATACTTAAACAGCACTGAAACGTATAATAAATTATATGGCAAAGCTGTGTGCATGGTAAGGAGGGCAAAATCACATCTTTAAATCTTTGCAGTTACCGTAAGCAGGTTGATCTGCCTTTGGCTGGTTGTAGGTGCTCATCGTTTGCTTCTAACACACAAGTCTCCAGTGCATGTGTTGGGTATTTGACTGTCAGAGGTGGACCAAGAGTTTTTGTGAGACAGCGATGTACCTAGACAGCGATGAACGAACTCAGGTCATTTATGCAACCCGGTCACCAGTACATGAAAAAGCCACATCTTCTCAGGGGCCCATCTGGCCATTTTGAACACCAGTCCTAGAGGCACAATGCAAAAGGTTCTGTGTTGCATTGCCATACCAAAAAAATTCTCCTTATTGAGTTCACTGATGTTTCGGTCTTGCATCTCATGTGGTACAAAGCAGAGTATTGTACATTAGGGTGGAGGATCGGCAATAGTTTAAACTCAACACAGACTGAAGGGTTGTCCTGATGATGTTTTACTCTTAATTGGCTCTTGATGCGTGCATTTGACTCTACAGGATTGTCTGCTGGTGGTTAAAAAAGGCACTGAAGCCTTCCCATTCCCCCGTGGGTGTTTTTTAAGCCCTTCAAAGAGAAAAAATAGGCTCCTCTGGCAGCAAATAGAGGTAACCAACAGCCTTTTGTAGATACCAGCAATTAAAAATTAAAATAGCGAGGTAGAAGGTGGGGAAGAAGGGGTTGTTCTTGGCAGTGGGAACCCTGAATGCCTGAAACTGATGAAGCAACATCCCAGTTACTGAAAGCGTTCTCACTTCCCCTGAAGCAGTAATTTGGCAAAATACCCCATCTCATGGGGAGTCATGTGATTTACCATCCTTGTTTTCTGGAATAAGGCTATTCTAGACGCTCAGTCACATTACTCAGCTCATTTATGCCATTGTTAGAGACTGTCAAAATGACTCCGGGTCATAGTATTTGAAACAGCAACACAGAGTTTACTTCTGATTGTTTTCTCTTTTCTCCTGTGTTGTAAAGCGTGTTAAAACAAGTCAATCTAATGTGCCCTGCACTGCTCTAATCAAATGTTTGCAGGACACTCAACCAACAGCACTTAAATGCTTCAGTGTCAAAACTCCTGCCTGGTTCAAAGGGAGCAGCCTGGAGGTTTGCAGGAACAAGCCAGCTCTAGGGAGGGCAGTTTGTTATCTCTTTTTCTTGGCAATTCTGCAAGAGAGCCTCTGCCACGTGGAGCCGTATTAATCCCTTAAGCATCTGTGCTTATGGACTCCAGCCAGGAGGGCACCCTCAAACTTACAGTTTCCATCTTCCTGAGCATGTGATAGATGTCACAGCCTCTGCACCCATTTCTAAAATAACACAGCTTCTCTCTTAGTAGCAGGCAACAGAAAAATCCTTAGGACACTTCCTTGTTTCAGGTTCCTCACAAATTTGAAGCATCCTTTGGGTTATTGGCCCCAGAGCCTACTCTGGTTGCTCAAGATCCCTTTTTAGCAGCTTTTCTGGATGCTAAGTCCATCCACTTGCTATCCCTGACGTTGGCTGTCTCAAAGCCAAAAGGAGAAGTTTGGAACAGCAGGCTGCTTCTTTTCTATTTCCTTTTTGTTTTGTTTTGTTTGGTGGTTTGTTTTTTTTTCCAGCAAAAAGTATTTATTTGGGTCTCTTTATAAAGGAAAAGTATTTCTTGGGAATAGTTTCACTGCTGGTTTTTCTTCCCCACCACCCTTGTTATAACCTGCATCCTGCCTCCAGACTCTGCTAGTAGCTTCCTACAGCTTCATCAGCTCTCTTTAACTGACCTGCTCAGTATTTAGTTGTTAATGACGCAGTCTGCTATTCCGTGACCTTGAATCTGGTGGCTATGAGCTAAATGTATTGGCAGAAGTGGCCAACTCGTACGACAGCAAGGTTTGGAAAGGACATCTGGTCCAAAACCCTGCTTAAATCAGGTTGCTCGAGGCCTGGTGCAGCAGTTTTGAATGTCTCCAAGGGTGGAGGTTCAACAACCCAACACCTTCAGAGGCATTCTGGTATGTATTAACCTTTACAGCAACGTAACCGGAATCCATAATCGTGCATTAATCTTCCCAGTCACCACTCCACTGAGAAGCGCCATACTGGTAAGTATCTGCCCTTGCTGGGAGCTGTCAGAGCAGCCTCCTTGCCCAGGACCATCAGCTCCTCCAGCCCTGGGACCTCCCATCCCTTCTCTGCTTTGCGGGGATTGCTCCAGAGGGAGCTGCTTCCGTGTCCTGCTGCCTCCTTCGAGGACACCGAGACACTTCAGTCTTCTTTCAGACTGATTGTGAAAGGACACAGCTAATTACTCACTGGTTTACTGACCTTTCTGTGACCTTTAAAGCAGCCTCAACAAACCCTTTTCATGACTATGAACCCAGCGCAGATTTATTTTTTGATTTCTGACAAGAAGTTTTCCATCTGCCCCCAGAGAGAAGAAAAGCAGCGAGCTGGAAAAAAAACAACCAATGTTATAACCAGTGCAGGAAGGACAATTCACCTTTTCCCTGGTCTCTCCACAGCTTCCATATTTCAGCCAGTCCATGACACAACACGGTTTCTACTTGCGCATCAGCTGATTTTTGCTCTTGGCTCCATTTCTTTGTTTTCGGATGGACCTAGGTGCCGTTTGCCCTGCAGTTACTGATGGGGCTTCTCCGACGGGTTTCACCACGGTCTTGCTGAAGGGCCTGAGATCAGAGGGGAACCACGCAATCCCAGGGCTGCAGGGCGAGGGCATGAACGGTTGCCAATGAACTATTTAAAGAGGGAACACGATGGGTACGTGAGAGGGAGCTGTGACCAGCTGTAACGCCAGGAGAAGAGTGTTAGGGCAGCAGCCAGAGACCTGGGAAAGGCCTGGGGGAAAAGAGGCCAATAAGAATTTCTGAAAAGGCTAAGAAGAGCTTTCTTTTCCAATACAACATGAAAAAAAAGATTGCAAAACTACCCCTTTTGTTAGGAGGCTGTATAATGCAGTGGAATGTCTTAATCATCACTTTAATACACCTAATGGCTGTAAATTAATTTCCTCCTCTCAAAGAAACCCTGAAATAACACCTATAAAGATTCCCCACATGTAACTCACCAAGAAAAAACAAGGAGCAAAACCACTGGTGACGCCGCCTCTTAAAAAAATTAATACTGTTGCCAAATGGTATTAAAAACCAGTCATGCAATTATGACTAAGACAAATGACAAACTACAGTTCAGGACATTACAGCCTTCAAAGAGTTAATTAACTGGCCTTCACCTAAACTTTCTGATACTTGATTTTTTCATGATGCATTTGCTTGAGTCACAGCCCTGATCTTGCCGTCCAGTTAGTGTTAAAAACACCAGGTGAAGGCTGGCGTTTGGGTTAGGACCCAACCATGGCTGGGAGGGCGTCATCCCCCCACCTTGTACTTCACACAATGCGATTTGCATACAATTCCTGCAAAAATGAAAAAAAAAAAAAAAAAAAAATGAGCCAACCGCTGTGAAAGGTGACGCTGACCTGGACCCAGCCAGCGCATCCCCCTCTGCCCGTGCCCCTGCCTCTCTGTGGTCGGACCAGAAACCTAAACCTCTGCTCCGACCCGATCCAACGCCTGTCACCTCCAAAGCTCTAACGCTTTAAATCAGTCCAGCACCATCAACGTCTTGTCTGCTGATTGCTGGGAGAAACAATCTCCCTGGAGCTCCCAAAGCTGTTGAACTGTTCTTAAATTCCCCCTTGGGCTGCAGCTTTTTATTAATTTATTAATTTATTTAGTCTGTGCTGGCTAACCACATTTGGATGTGGCAACAAGGGTTTTTTCAACAGGCCACAACCACGCGCAGAAACAAAAACCGCTTGGCGATCGGCGGCTTAAACGGCAATGCCTCGCTTTGCCTTGGACGTAGGAGCAATATTTGCTTTTTAACCAAACCGTGGCAGGGTTACGAAGCCACCAGTTTCTGCACGGAGAGGACAAGCTCACACAGGCCCACGTGAGGTTTGATAATGGAGGGAAAGGACTTTGGAAAGACCAAACTGGTTTCCTTGGGAAGAAAAAATTTCCCGGGGGCATACAATCAGGCAAGGGTCTGTTCTGCTCATAAAGACACGCACTTTACACCTCATTATTTTCTGGCTTTTGACAGTACTTAACAGTAGTCTTTTTCTTTGATACCAGCGTAAATGAAGACCAATGCTGAAAGTCCATCACCCAACACAGGCAGGATTGCCAGAAACACGAGGTTTGGGTCAGTACAGGGCTGGAGCAGGAGTCCAGCACCGCACCAGTTGTAAGGTACCTGCACAGCACGCCTCGGGGTTGAGCTTTCACGAGGATGGAGAAGTAGCTTCACTCTGTTCCTGGTCAATAAGGAGGCAAAATTCCCGAGGATACCCCATGTCTGCAAGATGGGATGGGCCCCTCACCAGCAAAGCAAGGGAAGCTCAGCAAGGAAGAGCAGGTTTTGGGCTGCAATCACGGGAAAGTGGTCCTGAGCCTCCAGAGCTGCCCCGGGAGGGACAGGGACAACGACTGCCATGTCCCCGAGAAAAAGCAGCTCTTCAAAGACAGCGCGTGGGAATGAGCGGGAGGGTGAGGGACGTGTCCTGGTGGAGGTGGCCGCAGGCAACCCCGGGACTTCGGGGGACGTGGGCACCACAGCCTGGCAGGAAGGCGCTGGTTTGGCCCCTTGGTTCCCCCTGGGTTTTCTCCCTTACAGAGACCTTTATTCTCCCATATTTTCTCCCTGGGAAGAAGCACTTGTGACGGACTTCAATCAGATGCCGCTCTGTCTTTGATAAAGAAAACAGCCTCGATATTTTTGTTGTTTTTTTCTGCACCCTATCTTCATCCCATATAAAAAAAATCGCTCACGCTGCCATCTCTCCCCCCAGCACCATCAACAGAGGTAACAAACGACCTTGTTGTTCCCTCCCCTTGCAGAGTAAAGACCCCATTAGCCCCCTTCACCGCTGCATGGGCGAGCTCACGTGCCGCTGCCGACAGGAAAGCACTAATGCAGGAAAATTGCAGGAGAACGGGTCCTTAGAGCGTTAACTCTCCAGGAAAGATCAGGGCTTCGGCCAGAAGGAGAAGCCGAAAATGCCACAGACTGGCTCGCGGCAGGCTGCGCCTTACTGCGTCCTCAGGGCTGGCCCCGGCTCGCCCCGCTTTTGTCTGTCACTTGGATCTCGTCACCAGCAGACAAGCGGTCCTCGGCCGCCCGGTTCACGGCCACTAGCCCTCCAGCCACGCAGGACCATCTCACAGTCTCTGCTGTCTTCCTCATGGGAGATGGATCCTAATTAAACGATTTCAGTCTCGTTTTAGTGCTGGAACTTCATGGAGCTTCTTGCTATTTTCTTGAAGGTGATGCGCCCCAGGAAAGAAAATAGGCGCAGGGAAAGAGCTTTTGAGAACGTACTTGCTGAGAATTTCGAGACTGCATCTTATACCCATGATGCTAGTACAAGTACCGCACTAAAAGTCATGTCAACCTTTTAAAATGAAAAAAGATAAAGTAGCAATGTAAATAATACATCTATAAAAAAAAAAGCAAAACAAGCCCCCAAACCCTAAAAACCAGGGACAGTGCAGGAAATTTCAGCTGCAAAAGAAAAGCTACACCCAAACCAGGCTGCCTCATTAAAGTCATCAACTATGGAGTTGAGAAAATTAAGAAGCTGGGGTCAGACTGTTTGTTTTTGTCATGTCCTGCCCGGATTTTGGTTTATTTATACCTAGTTTTGGCCACAGCATTGTGTATTCCCAGCACCACGCACGTCTGTATTCACTGACTGAACTCAGCACGTTCAGTCCAAGGGAAGAAGCCGCAGCTGATACTGCAGCACGTGCCCTGCACTGTAACTTCAGGACAAAGATCTTCCCAGAAACAGAAACTATCAGTGCTCCATAAAAGTTTCATTTCAATTTTTAAAGGTTTAGAAGCAGTGAAACAAAAATAATTTTTAAAAGCCACAGTAATTTTTCTAGGAGACTTTGTCATTCCGGGTTTGGTGATGCTCACCTGAATCACTTGGAGGGATGGTCAGAGGGAACCTCGCCATGCCTTCATGCTGGTTTAGCACCTGGTGGATTACAGCCACGGCAGGCTTTGTGTAAGGAGGACACCTTTTTTTCCCCGAATACGCTGGAAGCGAAAGAATGTGGTTTTCCCCAGCTCTCCTATCCAAGCTCCTCGGCAGCAGCATCCTGCCCAACACCCACTCTCGCCTGGGCAAATGTCCTTGGCAAGCAGGAGGGACTGGGAACAGGGTGCTCTCGAGCTGAGGGACCCGTCTGGGGAGCAAACTTCCAAAAAACCTTGAAGACACCAAGATGCCCACGCTGCAGAAATTGCTGCAGAAGCACGCACCTCTCTGTCTGCAGCCATAAGTGAAACGCCATGCCCAACAACTGTTGCTGCTCAGGCTGAAACGCATTTAATCTGCAACGGAGCTAACAGAGATCTCACGAAGCGCAGCAGAAAGTATCAGATTAAGGAATAAAAAAAGCAAGTGGGCAGCACAGGGCTGCCCTGACTGCTGGTCCCACCACAGGAGGCAGGGACGGGTGAGGGTGGCTGCGGACAACAAACCCTTCCTGCCCTAACGTGTGCCGGGGGCTCCGGCGGGCACAGATCCCCCTCCTGCTACCTTCGTGCACACAGCTGGGCATTGAGCTACTTCTCCCAGGCGGTTTTTCATCCGTGAAACGAAGCCGAA
This sequence comes from Aquila spilogaster, assembly GCA_024606505.1. NCBI lineage: Eukaryota > Metazoa > Chordata > Aves > Accipitriformes > Accipitridae > Aquila > Aquila spilogaster. The sequence goes on from JANHGO010000033.1 coordinate 41,168,040, forward strand.
GTGCACGCGGGAGCTCTGACCGTAGCAGTCCTGCATGAGCTGAGACCGGCTAAACTCCCAACTTGGCTTTTATCACCAGACTAAATCTGGTGACGGTAACCTAAGCTCCTAATGCAGCGATACGCCCACGTAAGGTGTTGCAAAGGGGCAGTTTCTAACCTCTTGTAAGTTAGTAGTCACCTTCTCCAAGGTGCAAACTGCCACCGAAAGCCTCTTAAGCAGCAAACAGCCTCAAGTCAGTTGTTCGGTTCCCAGGGACAAGCAGCGAGCCCGCCTCCATGCAGCTCTCCGCTTCGCAACTCTGAGCAACTACACACCGAGTAAGTCAGGAGCAAGTTACGCGCACAGCGAGTTTCTCAGGTGTAACGGAGGGGAATAGCCTGACTTGGGAGGTCAGTCGCTGGGCACGGAGCCTGCAGCCGGCGGTGAAACCTGCCCAGCGAGGAGCTTTTGCCTCTCTGCCACCGCTTTTAGCTCTCACACAAACTTAGCTTGGAAGGAACATCAATGCAGTTTAGCAACCTGTTCTTTTGAAGATTTCTAAGTGAGAGGGGAGAAGAAAAGAGCCCCCAAGTCCCCAGTGTTAACATTTCAATGCTTGCAGCATTTCTCTTTGAGTAGGCGATTGGGGTTGGGGTAAGAGCAAAAAACCTGACAGGCTCAAGGGCTCTGAGGAACACTTGGAGCAGCGTTCCTGCAACTGGAAGCACGAGCAGCATTCCCCGGGTGAGGTCAAGAAGAATCATGGAGTTTAATAAACCTCCATTTCTAAACCTGTAGGATTCACGTTTTCAAATTTCCTCTCCCGTCTTTAAGGGCTGAATCTTTCTTCTATTAAATTTAGGCTAATACGCAACTGCTTAGGTCAGGAAGACTCCTGGAGTATTTCAAGAGCTCAGATTTTGACTAAAATACCAAATACAGAGAAAACTGTGACCACTACCAGCAGCGATTTCTTCCCTTTCCATCGTTTTTTAGTATTTCAGGCACAGACCTCTGGTTGAACTCCCCTAAAAACACATCGATGAGCATCGATAGCCATGCAAAGCTCAGTGCAGACACGTGGCTCCATGCTGCTGACAATGAGGTCAGGTGTAAAACCCCGGGTTGGGTGTAAAACACCAGCAGTTTGATAGCAGGGAGAGTAGGAACATGCTCCTGCTGCAGAAGCAAGATGCCACCTTGCTGAATACCCCCCTTGGACTGTGCCCTTTTCTCAGCAAAGGGTTAAACATTTCAGCACCGCTGAGATTCCAGGCAGAGCTGGAAGTGAGTATTATCACCAAGCGTCCGACACAGCATCTGCACATTCAGCTCCTTGCAAGTGTTCACAAACGAGCCCTTTGGACGGAAATTTTTTCCACGGGGACGCAGGCGTCAGCATGTGTTTTAGCAGCAATTGAACCATTTTTGTTCACTTCCTAACATGTGGAAGAAAGGTGGGTTTTTAAACTCTCATTATTTTTAATATTTGTTCTAAAGCAGTAAAGGCAATGGCTCAGAAATGTGAAAAATGACAGGGATCGAGGGACGCAAAAGCTGGAAGACTACATTTTTGAGGAAGCTACACGTTTTTGGAAGAGTTTAGATGTCTTTGATTTAAACATGAGAATTTGACAAGTCCAAAGACCCCCCCCTACACACATTTCATTCCCTGAGATTTCTTATGCGCTCCCGTGCTCTAAAGAGCAAAAACCAAGACCACACAAACCATTCCCAAAGAACTAATATCAAATACTCTCTTTCACAATTACAGGCATGGGGCCAGACCTCACTGTGGTCATCTCTCCCGTAACCTAGGGTCACCACAGCAAGGAGAACAGAAGGACTTTATCCCTTATTTTCAATATTAAAAAATGCAGGCAGTATCTAGATTTCAGGGATGTAGAAGTACAAAATGCAGGGGAAACCAGCTGTAAACTACATCAAACAGAAAGGAACAGCGATGGGTCTAATGCCAGGGCAAGAGGTGCAGCTTCCCTAAGCATCTCCCTGCACAAAAGTAGAATTGAACTTGCTGAAGCCACTGGCAAAATATTTCAGTTTCATCCTCCCTATTCACATACAGAGAATTTGTATGGGGGATCATGTGGCTTCACAAGATAGGGTTAAAAAAAAAAAAAAGGAAAAAAAGCCACTAAAGATGATCAGCTTGCAGGATTGCAATTAGGATGCAGACATGAGCTCCCTTATGCTTCATTTCAGCACATTAGAAAGATCCAACCACCACTGTCTTCTGCAGGACCCCAATTACCAAGGAGTCTGGTTAATCCATCTTCCGCATCTTCGTGCATCCCTGGGCCCTACTTAATGTACGTCGAGCGAACCAGAAACGACCCTCCTCCTGCAGTTCCCTGTGTCCAGGGAAGAGCCTTCCTGCAGGCTATCCAAATCCTTCACAAAATTTTTCCTCCAAGGTCGCATGATGACATTTGCCCTATTTTACTGCTGATGAGTGAAGGCAGAGAGCAGTAAAGCCTTTAGCCTTAATTTTAAAACACAAGAATCGGGGTTTTAGTATTCTTAGGCATGACCCACAAGGCTGCAATGTCCCCAATATATTTTTTTAAAACTAAGGTTGGAAAAGACCAGCTCCTATGTTCCTTTATAAACTTGTATGCTGCTCAAGAAAGCCGTACCATGACTGCATTTGAAAATGAAGCTGCTCGTGCTGCTGCGGTGGCAGCTGGAGATCTCTGGGTCTAAGCCAGCAGCACAGATCAGACCTGCCCGTTATTGCTGTCTGCGGCAGGGTAACGCGTACACCAACCAGAATCAGGAAAGCTGCTCCAGTTCGTAACTCCGCATCTTAACACAAGGGGATTTTCCTGAGCAGTCTGAAGTAAGGTACCACGCCGAAGCAGACCCGAGCAGCTCAGGCGGTTCCAGCTCACCCTGCCCGTGCTGCCACGGAGTTGGAAGCGGCAACCGTGACAAACCCCTGCAGGAAAATCTCCCAGGGCTTTGCCTGTTGGAGCCCACAGTTTTCTACTGTTTGTTTTGGGTTGTTTTTTTTTTTGTCCTTTTCTTCCTGAAAAGTGCTTTCTAATGGCTTGGCATAATTTGTTGTCCTACATATGTTTGAATAGAAACATAATCATGCCACAAAAGGGATTATTTTTTATGCAACAAAATAGAAGGAACACAATGCAACTAGGCTGCTTTGGTAGAAATGACTAGTTTGAAACACACTCAGAATCCAGAGGGCATTATAGATCTGATTAAAACAACAAAACTGGCCTGAACTATCATTCAGTCCACTGAGATTTAAAAAAAAAAATTAAAAAATATGCCTGTCAGTGGATCTTCTTACTTCATTTCTGTTTAGCAGATCAAGCGAGCAAAATGCAAGTGTCTGTATTTTTAGAAGTATGGGGAACATTAAGATGTCCTCTAGGTTTTATTATTTCTAAATAAGATGTCTCTTAAAATAATACATTATTTATTCAGTGTAGTGCCTTTCAAGTCATCTAGGTTGATGACAGGTTGCAAAAAAAGACACAACTCAAGAGTTTCATTTTGTCAACTGAAAGCTGAAGGAACCAGCCTTTGGAAATGGGAGTTGGGTTCTTTTGAAATCTTTATCCTTTATATCCCCATGGACGAGCATTTGTAAAGATTTAAATACGGCACTGGAAGCTCATCTCCATCACCAACCCACCCACGGAAAGAGAGGGAGCAAGGATGGCAAAGGCGTAGCCAGAGTTGCAGGCACCCTTCAAACAGTTCAAGAGGTTTTCCTCCATGGGCGCTGTCACGTAATTAAAGCAGGACTGTGCTAATTAGGAGGCTGCTGAGCAACGCAAGTCTCTGACAGCTCCAATCTATTCCCAAGTGGCACCCCAGTGGGGTTACTTGTGCCCGCGGTGAGGGACGCTGGCCATCCCTCCCAGTCTCCTGCCTAAAGCCGCTCTTGGTGCACACACCCCCCAACGCACATCAGGCAGAGGGAGCTGGGCCGGCTTGTACAGCACCCCAAGCTTAAAATTAGTGCTGAATCGGCAATCAGCCCAGCACTGGGAGCCTGGAATGGACATTTCTGGAGGTAGAAAAAAAAAACCACAACTGTGAAAGTTCCTTGACTCCATGGTGCACCTGTGAACCTTTAAACTGAAGTCACTGTTTAAAAGTTACATGGATCAGCTGCAGCCCACTTACCACAGCCGCCGGTACACAGTTGGGAAACGTCTTCTTAAAAAGTATAAAACTCCGTACTGGAACAGCATCCCAAGTTTCAGAGATGACTGCATTAGCTTACTTTATTCATTCTCATAACATACTTCAAACTTTGATGCGGAATTCTGCTAATACCTAGTCAAAGACAAAAACCCCTAAGTCAATCCATGAAGACTAAGAAGTTTCATCATCTTCAAAATAAGTTCTTGAATTTTTTATAGTATTTGATAGCAGCTTTTTATTGGTTACAAAACCTAAGCCCATATACAAAATTAGGAACACATTTAGATGCCTCTTTGAAAGAACGTTTTAGTCTATTTTAACTGATAGTTTAAAAAAATAATAAAAACAATGCAATTTTAAACACTGTTCTGAAAACGTAAAAGTGCAGCAATATACTTTGTTTCCTTTATTAACTATGAAATGGTGCAATCCCAATCAAAAGCTGATAAGGTCACAACAGAAAGAACTGAGCAAACGCTTTGTCCTGCCTTACCCAGTTCTCCGATGTTCACTTTTAATGTAATGCATTGAGTGCAAGAAAAGGATCAAATCTTCACAGTAGTGGAAAACTGTTGTTTCAATATCAATTTGTATGTAATCTCGAGGATAATAGTGAGTGCAGGCTGAACAGGGTATCCATCAGTCTAGATGGCATATAGGGAGACTAAATTGAATTGGAAGGGGGGAAATATTTGTTCACAATAACATCTGCTGGAACTCTTAATTTCACAAAAACTTTGTGACCTTACCTAACTTTGACTTTTTATTGTTTAGTTTTTTAGCGAACACCACACAGTTTCAAGATTTTAGACTATAGTGTGTGAATAGGATGCAGTTACCATATGAAGCTTCAACTCAACTTTTGGGAAAAGAAAAAAGGCACAATGAACTTCAACTCAATTTTATGTGCACAAGAGTTGAAAAATCTGAGCCACCTTAAAGAGAAATTGATTCTAAAATTTATAAAACCTATAAATAATCAGAGGCCAAACCACTATATTAAAACAGATTATCTAGCAAGTAAAAATCTTGCAGTTTAAACATACGCTTGTATCCAATTGAGATACAAGACAACTCACTCTTTAAAGTGGCTCCACCTTGGCAGATATATATTTAATGAATGCACACCTGCTATGCGTTGTTCGTCAGTGGAAAAACAGCTGATCCACAAAGCTCTGATGGCATCTGTCCTTATCTTCATCACAGTAAATACAACCCACATCCAATAACTAAATTAGTTTAGATTTTTCTATCCCTTCACATCAATGCATTGGGAAATTACACCCAGTAAACAACAGCAACAAAACCAGTTTGTGTGATAGCTTACAGAATTGCAAAATTATCGATCTTCACCCCAGCAATACCAAAATCCCTTTGAAAATGACTGGGTCAGACGATTTTCCAAAAGCAATGACCTCACATACGTTATGTAAAGTTATTTAATGTGCGCTGCACATCAGGTTTATGCTGAATAACGGCAGCTTCCATACAGCCTCACACATCAACCAGTTTGTATCTTTTTTAATCATGTGAATAAGATTTGAGACTAATTTCTGAATTACTCTTCCAATACTCCAAGAATGAAGCTTTTATGACGCTTCTAAGTAGTTGCTGGTTTGTTGCCAACCACATCATCATAAGCACTGGTTACTAAGTAAAAAATAGTTTAAGACTAAATTACAGTAAACATGAAAGCTCCACAGTTTAAACCCAATATAAATCAACCATATCCAATTATCAATTTAAAACAAAATATATTGACTACTGAAAGTTGAAAGCAAGATTCTTTTTAACTAGTACATTTTTGGACAGAATTTTTTTCTTCTACAGTCTGGGACTCTTGCTTTCAGCTTAAACAGAAGTTCAAGTCCATAACAGGTTGTAGCTCAGGTAAAATACCATGCACAGCATCTGATTACTTCAAAACAGCAGGAACACACAGGCTGAAGTGAGTGGTCAAATAGGGCTCGCTGTTCTCAAAAATTAGGTATAATGGCAAAAGCTTTACCAGTCCAAATCTACAGTTCATTCTCCAACCCTGGTTTCTGAGGCAGTTAATGAACACACATCAATTACTGATAGCTGAAGTAGTTTTTTTTGTTTGTTTTAAACTTAAGTGTTTAATCAATTGCCAAGTGTTTGTTTTTTTGTTTTTTTTTAAGTTACTTTTATTTCAGTTTCACCAATGAAATTCATTTGGCTTGCATTTTTGAATCTATTCTTCCACATAAAGTATATGAAAATATGTTTGTGGAGGACGATGATGGAGGCTCAGAGCAAACTGGGCCCCTGTAAAGTCTTCCAAAATGTACGCATCATACCAAAGTGTCTTGATCCACAGCGCACCATTTTCCAAAGAAGCTACTTTTCCGTGGAAAGCCAATGTGCCACCACTATGGAATATTCTTAACAAAACTGCAGATTGCGGTTGTCAGCATGTGGCACCAGGAAAAAGGCAAAAAAAGGTAGTTGGGACTGTTAAAAAGAATTTTGAAACAGTTTAAGAGATCATGCATATGCATTTACAGTCCATGTGATAGTGATGTTTGGCAACTGCAAAGTGACCGATACATGGCTTGCTTTAGAAGCATCAAAACGAAGAGGCATGTGTGTCTTGGAGCCTTTTGTTTCTTCACTTGGTAGCCATCTGGTGGTGCTTCATATTGGTGTGGGACAGAGAAGCTGCACTTTTTTGAACTTAAAAATTAAATTCTTTTGTTTGAAGGTTGGCTGTTGGGTCAAAGTTGTAAGTACCTCCTTGAGTGGCTTCAGGAATGAGACTGGGATCTTCATCAATCTATGAAATACAACAACAAAAATACATGAGAGGCCAATTCCCTGCACAATTCAGTACACGTAAGAGAGGTTCACAAATGTTCCATCTTTTCTTTTTTTTTTAAATATTATTGCAATAAAATTAGAGCAGTTTTTCCAATTCAATTCCTCAAATATGTTTAAAAAGAAAACACATCAACTCTGTTGTAACACCATTAGGGAACAGAAAATTGTAATGGTTAGAGACTGGGTTGCTGCTTGGTCAAAGCAGTTGCTATTTTAGCTGTGCGATTTAATTTTCAATGCCAATTTTTAGTACTTCTGGAGTTGGCTAATCACTAGTAGTGAATTCCAAAATTAGTTTCGTACTTTCTCCCATTTTCTTTCAACATGAAAATAATTTTTATCGGCAGCTGATAGAAATACTTATATAAAGCTTAAAAGAGTTCTTGGTATCTCCTATCAGAATCTGAAGGATTTAGAATTACTCATTTTGAAGCAGTTTTATATAGCTCTCAAAAGCACAATCTGAATTATTTTTTAAACCCAAAGTACTTTGTTACTGTATGGATACAGAATGAAAGGCATCAGTACCCAACTTCACTCAACTTTCTCAGAGCTGTTAGAATTTAGGTATTTACTGCCTCTAGGAGCAGCAAATAACATGGTCAGTAGCATCAATATGCAGAACTTAAAACCTCCTCCAAATCACCAGCTGCATCTATTCTCTGAACACACCACCTCTACAAACCAGGCTGCAGGAACCATATGCCTTGTTTCAAACCATGTGTCATTCTGAAGCAGGTAAGAGCCCTCGTGTGGGGGGTCTAAATAGCTTTCTGACATCTAGCCTTGGAGCAGTGCAGACATCAGAACTGACTCACCTAAAATCTTTGTTTCTCTTTATTTTGGGTGACAACACCTAAATTGCAGGAAGAGATTAAGGCCTTTGGTGATAGCAACAATCTGCAGGAGGAAGAGTGGGGCACATCATGCCCAAATGAAGATCAAATCCAGTTTCAGAATGCTTTGCAAAATGTTTGTGAGTTGATAAATTAGCACTTCTGCCTTCTGCAGGGGTACTACAAAGTAATGTTACCTAAGTTCACATGTCTTTAAGACAATAAAGTCAGGAAGCCATTAGGGCTGGTCCTGAAGTACATGCCTGTGCACTTTACAGGGCTCAGCAAAGGAGCAGATGGGATTAACAATAAAAGGGTATCTAGTAGCCACCAACATCTCATGAGAATACAGAAGATCCTGAAGCAACAGAAGGCATGATACTCCTGGACAGCCAATCTTAACGCTGCCAAGCAGGCTAACATAACCAGTCTTTTGTCTCCCTAGGGCAATTTGGATTTATTCCCTGTGCCTCCCCCCCGCCCCGCCTTTTTTTTTTCACCAGTCCTCAAATGACAAGGGTTATTTTCCTACTTACAGTTACTGCCTGAAAATTTGTTTGGTTCTATGTTTTAACTCCTATCTCCCAATGACGGAATTTCTACAATTTCAAGTTTCAGAAGCCCCAGAAAACATGGTAACAGTATAAACAATAATCTAAAGTCTTGCTCCCGAGTAAAGGAGGTAAATTTAGCAAATCAGGCATAGATTAAATTGCCTTATTTTATGTAAAAAGTAAATGCACCAAAGGGAGTACTAACCTCAAAAGGGATATTTTTCCACCCACACCAACAGTTAGCTACTGAAGTGTCAGAGCACTTATGGAGACTATTAGACAGTGCTCACCGAATCATTACAAGCATAGGGAACTTTTCACATATCTTAACTTCTGGTGACTAACTTCACAATCACAAGATGGCCCCATGAATTGAAAATTAATGAGTCCTAAAGTTAGAACTGGTATCTGGAGAGTTCAATTTAAGAGAAGAACTGAAGACATATTTCTGCTAGGCTGAAGAACTACAGACACCCTGGATGGCCTAGAAAAGATAATTATTATTTGTCTTCAAATTGCTTGTTCAAGTGCTTCTGAGGCACTCACAAGCAGCCAGTAGCAGAAAGAGCTAGAAACGAAGGGGTCAAAATACCTAATCAGGGTGCAACAAAATATCAGATGGTCTAGATCAATCAGTTGCAGAAAGTGTTAACAGTTTTGATGACTCTTTTGAATGCAGAATCCAGACTGAGCAATTACAGAGCTGAAATACAGTAATCTAACTCCAAGTAAGGACCCACTGCCCCCCTCCAAAGACTGATGTATGAGAAAGTAATAAAAAGGAGAGCCAGACAACTGTTTAGATTCTAATCACAAGTAATTGCATGTCAATTTACATGTCAGTGTGACAAAATTAGGTCAGCGTCAATCAATTTATTAGGCAAAACCACAGCAGTCATCTTGATGTTGCTAAAGAAAATTCTTGGTATTGAGAAACTCTTCAAAGACTTTCAATTAAGGGAAGCTGTACTGAAAAAGGAGCAGGAAAACCAACCTCCCAGATAACCTATGTTCATGACAATTGGAACTGAGGAACAATGACAATGTACTTACTAAGCTAACAGCACAGCACATGTACTCTTCAATCTTTAGCATACTTACATCATCACCAGAGAAATACTGATCTATGATTTCAAATGCTAGTTTATAAATGTCTTCATTCTCATGCTGTTGCAAGGCTTCGATTTTCTCTAACCCTGAAGAAAAGAAAATGAAGAAGAGTTTTAGAAGTTTAACCTGCAGTTACCAACTACTTTGAAAAAAACTAAGAAAAATTATGAAACATTACTACTGAAACACACTAGAAAAGATGTAGCTCAATTTTCAAATATTACCTACACAGTAGCTATCTTGGCCTCCTGGAGAAAAGAGAAGTAGTTTGTGAACCTTTGCATGCCATGGAATATCCCATTTTATGAACAAGGGATAATGGAATCTTCTCTCTTTTTAGATAAAACACTCTATTTAATTTTTTTTATGACGACTTCTGTCTACTACATAGCTTTTGTTTCAGTCATTGTGCTTTCTGTATATCACCAAAAGGAAGCGGCTACATTTGTGTGTTGCATACGAGTTTAAAACAAAAAGGCAACAAAGCCTCACAGCAAGAGCAGCTTAAAACACTAGTCCCATTCTCAAACTGGATAGGGAATAATACAGGGAAAAACTTCCAGTGTAGTACATTCTTCAACACCCCTTTACTGCTATCTTACTATAATACATTAATTAGCATGTGTTAAAACTTGGATTGCAATATCCAAAAGACTCCTTATCCTGCTTTGGTCTGTAATGAAATTAGGATCCTAACAACTGCTTCCAAGGCAATGAACTAAAAGAATTGTGTGTTTTACCACAGAACAAAGTATATGCAATAATCAAATGAAAAGAAGTACAATTCTTATTTAAACCTAAAAATTACCTAAGCTACAGAAAGCTTTTTCAACAACTGCCTCCAAAATGACTATCTCTATACTGAACTAAACAGAAAAAAGTCATTTCTCTCATTACAAAAGTCTCACTTGCCTATTCAGATAGCCCATGGTAAAAAAATGCTGTAGTAAATATCAACAGCAGTAAGGGGAACACAGAATAACATCCAGCAAATTAAATTTTTTAAAAGCCTAATAAGCTCTTACCTCCACACTCTTCTATAATTTCAGCTATTGTGCTAGCCTCATCACCAGCCATTATCAGGATGTTTTTCAGACCATCCAGCACCACCTGTACCACTTGAGAATCCTTTACTGAGAGTAGATTGCAGAATGGTGGGATTACATTTTGCTGTACAAGGTATTCAACCTAAATAATTAAAAAAAAAAAAGTGCTTTCAACATTGTGCTTCTTACAAATGACTGCATGTGCAACGTTTTAGTGACAATTTGAAATCCCACTACACATACCTGATCTTTTCTCCCACTTATTGTCAAATTGCTAATTGCCCAAGCAGCTTCCTTTTGTGTTCCAAAGTCCCCCTGAAAAACAAAATTAATAGCTCATTAAAATCAGCATGGAAACATCTGTCAAGCTTATTATTAAAAATCACAGACTCCTTGTGTCAGATTTATAAAAAGAGGATGACAACTTGCATAGCTGATAGTTTGACTGACCTTAGCCAGCTGGTGTATGATCATAGGGATTAGCCCAGCATCTATTACAGCCTGAACTTGTTGTTGGTTTCCTGCTGTGATATTGGAAAGGAACCAAACTGCTTCCTACAATTGGACAAAACAAAAAAGCAAACCCCTTTTAAAAACTAGTCAACAGATGAAAAAAAACCAACCAAACCCCAACCAAACTAAACAAAACAAACTCAAACCCTAATATCATATCATGACCAATCACTAAACAGAACCTCCAGGTTTCTTCCCCAATAGCACTTCTAGCACACGAACTTTTATTGCACTGTGAAAGCCAAACATGCAGGAGATCAATGTAAAATTGATATCATGAATTCACGGGGCCAGATTATTACTTACGCAAGGAGTGTCTCCATACATCAGGAGCGATACCGACCTAAACCTTATGTCCACTTTGTGCTGCTGGAGTCACAGCCATGTTTTAAACTTTCCATCAGTTTTGCAAAGAAAATAGGAAAACTGGTAAAACCTCATATTAAAAAGGACTTATCCTGCAATTGTACTACTGACAGCTCAGTAGTAGCTTTCTGTGCTGATACAAGGAAGACCAACTCCAGCTCCCATTTTCTTCCTGAAACATGAAGTGGAGCTCACAAAGCTTGTTCAAGTATCAGACAGGACTCTCAATCCTGAGACCTTCCTCAGCAGTTACTTCCTTCAGGTGGTTCATCGACATAGCTAACATCTAGCTAATGGCAGTTACAAATTCCTGGTTACAAAGGGGGATACTTGTCAAGGAAATCCAGAACATCTTACAAAGGCTCCAATCTTAAGTAAAAGACAAACAGATGTGGCAAGCAGCCATTTATGAAGTACTGCAGGAAAAAAACGTTAACGGGTTCCATTTTTCAGGGATGTGTATCTTGCTTTTATTTGTATTTGCCCCTCACAACATACACTTAAAATAAAGAATTTCTAGACTCTCGTTATACAAAAATAAGCTCTTCATCATTCTTTTGTGAGAGCTAGAAGGGCAGGCAGAAACAAATCACAGCAGTTTGAACTGTCAGATAACTTCCTACAGAGCTCTTGACAGTTTACAGGGCCTGAAGAAACGGAGTTTCCTCACAAATAGTTTTCCCCTCAATGGTATACTACGTGGGGGAATCACATAAGCTTCCTCCTCTGCCAGCCCCATCTCTGCAGTGGAAGATGGCACAATGATTAAAAAAAAAAATGCAAATAATACGAACTACAGCTCTGGAAAAGAGGGCACTGATGACTTACTTTCATCAAACTCTCCCTATTCCATCCAGTCCTTCCAGCAGCAAAGTTACCTCTGCCAAAAGGAAGGAGAGGAAATGCAGGGACAGTTTTTAGAAAAGGACAGTGGTACTCCCTACTTCCTTGAAGGTGAAGATGGACAAAAGAACAAACTCCACTATGAAAAGGTGGAGTGGAAAAACTGGATCAGTCAGCTCACTGGACTCAACCAAACGTAACGCTCTTTAGTTATGAAAAACTATAACACAAGTTAGCCAGTTACTCACTTCTTAAATGAAAAAAAAAAGTATCACACTCTAAAGCAAAAAGCATCAGTCCTCCCAAAAAGCACTAGACATCAGCACCAATGCATGGATCCTCACTATGGCTGTTTGGCTTTAGCCCTAATTAAGCACCAAGCCTCAAAGGCTGTGTCTTTATACAAAATTGCTCACATGCTGGAAATAATGGCTGTAAGCAATTCTTCTGTAGTATTCTACAGACTACTGTTTTATTTCTTAAACAAAAAGATTAAGTTAGGAAGAAACAAATCATACCTTGTTTATCTTCTCTTTTGGATGCGTCAGGAGATTTGGGAAATAAGACAAAACATCACAATTGAGAACAACTTGTGTCTGTTCGTCAGTACCAGTTACTATGTTGCCTACTGCTCTCAGTGCTGCTGTCTGAATATCCAAAGAGGGAAGGAAAAAAAAATTGCATGTTAAAGACATTGCTGTTACTTATGCTAAAACAAAGCTCATTTTAAGACGTCTCTTTATAAAAACACTTTGCAACATACAATTTAGCACTTCATCCTCTGAGCTACACCATAAAAATGGGTAGTTTCATCACAACAGAAACACACAGTACAGCATTTTACTGAATAGATGCACTGCAGCTCAACTCAAAAAGTGTAAAGATTAGAAATTAAAAGAATATTAAAACAATAGAAAAGTTAATTCATCATGTATCTAATCCGAGTTGCAATTACATTAACTGTTTCTAGGCTTTGACTATGTCTGCCAAGGTTGCTTACTTCTCCATTCGGCTCTCCACTACAGAATTAAAAAACCCACAACTACTTTTCTTCTTACTGACTCTCAGCTGACTTTCAGAAATGGACTTTATATCTTTATGTATGTATTGGCTTTGTGTGGCAAGGTTTTGGTAGCGGGGGGGCTTACAGGGGTGGCTTCTGTGAGAAGCTGCTGGAAGCTTCCCCCATGTCCGACAGAGCCAATACCAGCCGGCTCCAAGACAGACTCGCCGCCGGCCAAGGCCGAGCCAATCAGTGATAGTGGTAACGCCTCTGTGATAACATTTTTAAGAAGGAAAAAGTTGGGACAGGCAGAATACGGCAGCCGGAGAGAGGAGTGAGAACACGTAAGAGAAACAACCCTGCAGACACCCTGGTCGGTGCGGAAGGAGGGGGAGGAGATGCTCCAGGTGCGGGAGCAGAGATTCCCCCGCAGCCCGTGGTGAAGACCACGGTGAGGCAGGCTGTCCCCCTGCAGCCCAGGGAGGTCCATGGTGGAGCAGATCTCCACCTGCAGCCCGGGGAGAACCCCATGCCAGAGCAGGGGAATGCCCGAAGGAGGCTGTGACCCCGTGGGAAGCCCACACCGGAGCAGGCTCCTGGCAGGACCTGTGGCCCCGTGGAGAGAGGAGCCCACACTGGAGCAGGTTTGCTGGCAGGACTTGTGACCCCGTGGAAGGGATCCACCCTGGAGCAGTCTGTGCCTGAAGGACTGCAGCCTGTGGGAGGGACCCATGCTGGAGCAGTTTGTGAAGAACTGCAGCCCGTGGGAAGGACTCACGTCGGAGAAGTTTGTGGAGGACTGTCTCCTGTGGGAGGGACCCCACACTGGAGCAGGGGAAGAATGAGGAGTCCTCCCCGTGAGGAGGAAGGAGCGGCAGAGACAACGTGTGATGAACTGACCCCGATCCCCATTCCCTGTCCCCCTGGGGGAAGGAGGTGGAGAATTTGGGCGTGGAGTTGAGCCCGGGAAGAGGGGAGGGTTGGGGGGAAGGTGTTTTAAGACTTGGTTTTATTTCTCATTATCCTACTCTGATTTGATTAGTAACAAAATAAACTAATCTCCCCAGGTCAAGTCTGTTTTGCCTGTGACAGTAATTGGTCAGTGATCTCTCCCTGTCCTTATCTCGACCCACGAGCCTTTCGTTCTATTTTCTCTCCCCTGTCCAGCTGAGGAGGGGAGGGACAGAGCGGCTTTGGTAGGCACCTGGCGTCCAGCCAGGGTCAACCCACCACACATCTTACTGGAACATTAAAAGATTAGAGGTTTTACCTGTTCTGTACAGACAGAGCAGGAAGAGTGGGAGGGAGATCAAAGACAACATTACAGACTACAGAGTAACAGACAACTCACAGGACTTTGACTACTAACATTGAACCCAGAGTATTAGTGGAAATCATTATATATCAACAAGCATCAACAGAGAACAGGGCGAAATGTTCTTTAAGTCTCTGACTGGAAGAAAAATTGTCATCCCGAGTTACTCCCTCAGGGCAACGTTTGTTGGTCAACTCACATAAACCTTCCATAAGACTTCTAAAATAATAGATGACAACTGTTAACACAGTAACTATAACACAATGAAGCAGTATTACGTACCAAGCTAAAAATAAGTGACTATGTAGGTTGTTCTGGTTGTTTTACTTTGTGTAAACAGAGTATGTGACTAAAGAATATTGTGAAAAGCTGAAGCTTTGCTGTGGCCAATTTGCCAAAACTTAAAAGCAACAGTTACTGGAATTGAGCATGATCAGAAATGCAAAGTGAAAAGTATTCACAGAAGCTGGGAATTAAGGACATCCTAATGGTGCATAAAAAGCTGCAATGTATAAAAACTATATCAATTCTCTACACATCCACATGCACACATACGGGGAAAAGGGAGAAATATGTTAGCCAATAAGCTACGATTTAGCAGAATTTACAAGAGAATTTAAAAGATTCAATGAAACAAAAACGGCTAACAGAATTAAAGACAAAAGATTAAAAAAAAACCAAAACGAAAACCTATCAGGAAAGCTCCAAGTCAGGCAGTGCTCTGTTACTGGTGGATGTCAAGTTAAAACTGTAAAACGTTATTTTCATCCTGCACTTGCAATGAGGCAGAAATCCATATCCATCTTGTGTAACCCTGTTGCTGGGCTAGAAAATTTACAACCCACACCAAAGTCACTGGGCCCAGTAGATGGTGCCTAGATGAAACTGAGAGCTCTGCAATAAACCAGGTAGTCAGGTTAAACCACTGGTTCCCTGTCCGTGATGTACACTCACATTAAACCAAGGAGTTGCAGGAAGCTAAGCCGAAACTAGTAAGCCCTGCTGAGGAGCACTGGGGAGCGAACTATTTATGGAACGAGTGTAAGAGGCAGATACCTGAGGGCCTAGGAGAACGGGCTCATGGGCAGAAGAACAGAACAAGAAGTACAACACTTAAATCTCTGGCAGGGTTAAATATTGGAAATAATTTCCAACCCTGTACCTCATACACCTGAATCCCACCGAAGTTGGTACCACCTTCTTTTCCGCAACCCGAGAATGGCAGTGGGGGAGTGTGGGGTCCCCAGAAATACAGCTCATTCGTGAGGGGTCAGTAATCAGACAAAAAGAAGAGAGGCAGTAAGAGTGGGACTGAATAACATCAAGGTTTTTCTTCTGGACCCACAATCTCTATGATGTCACATATTTCATAAGTTCTGGAGCTTTTCAGTAAATTCACATACAGGTGTATGAGTATTTTCAACCACTCTCAGTTGCTAAAAGAAATTTAAAAATCACAGCTGCAAGCACTGACAATAGAGAATCAGAGAACGTGATTTAAGTCCTTTTGAACTCGTTTATAAAACATTTTGTACTGCTTTTCAGATTCAACTTCCAGCTAAGAGAATGATTCTTAAGGACAAGTCTAGGTTCAGCTCTATTCTTCCCCACAAGACTATTAATAAGGGACAAACCCAAAGTATTAAAAGATGAAGAATTGCTAAAATGAAGATTTCCTGTAAAAAACTTTTCTCTATTGTGTATATACACTACGGCAGTCTTAGATCACATCAGCATATACTATTTTAACACAAAACTCCAGCTTCACACGATGCAAGCATATGACAGTAATTACTAATTTCTTCACTAAGAAGCAATTATTCAATATTGTCCTTTATCCTTGATGTTCAATAATATCCCAATATTTGACTTTTTGAACACTAGCCAGAGCTCTATTATAGAAAAGAATAAAGTTTCAGAAATTCCCGTCAGTTCTCAAGCACAAAACACTAGCATATTTTCAAAAAATCTCTGCAATATAAGGAGGAAAAAAGTATTTTTGAAGAACAAAGATTAAGATCAGAAGAATCCACTATTCTTGGTTGCCCTGAGACATTCAGGAGTGGATTTTTCAGAAAACTTGGCATTACTTACTACTGTGTATGCTCATTCAAGCAGCTGCAATTGATTTTCGTTGCAGCTCTGAGCACCGTGTGCTTCTGCAGAGTACAATACTTGAGTCAGGCCCTAGCACTGAGGAAACTAAAAGGTGGGCACATCTTCATTAGCAGTCCAGCTTGTAAAAGTGAATCTCCTCATTAACTTTATTACACGTGCCATTTGGGTCAAAAAGAGCAGTTTTAGCATGTGCAAACTGGATTGCATTCACAGTGACACAAGATACTTAACTGGTGAGCGAGGTGCATCATGTTCTAAAAGCCCACAAGCATACACAGAACATGCATGAACCACAAAACATGATGCCCTCCCAAGGGATTTACATGCTATATAGCCAACCCTCAAATTCAGAGTTCCTATTGCCTCTCCTTATTAAATACTCAGCCTTCTGCTCCATTCTTCATTTTGCTTTTGCCTTTTCAGGTCTCTTTGTCTTCTCTTCTGCTTGCTTTGTTATTTGGTTAATGGACATGACAGCTGTTGAAGACTCTGCTCAAACACCGAGGACTCAGCCTGGTGCAATCTGCAAAACCACTCCAACTTACATCTGGGTATAAAAAGTTCAAGACCTCCCTAAGTAGAAGGGTTACGTGGTGCCAGTACCACTTTACCAACTTGACTTAACCCTGCCATGTATAAAAGGATGGGGGATCCATACAGGGAAAAGTTCAAGAAAATGAGAACATGTTCATAAAAACACCTAATGGGAATTTGGAGGCAGCAAAGCTGACGTACCCGTACGCCATACTGCACAGAACTGAAAGAGATGTGTGAAAGCACGCCACAGAGCCCACCACCTGATGTAGATGTGCATGCCCTGGACCTGGGCAGTAAGACATGGGACAGCCCAGGACAGGTCACAGCCTTCGGCACTACTCTGGGCTTTCTGGAGCAGGATATGGTGCAATGGACACTGTACTGGACAGCACCTGTATGATCATCTGATGACCACCACCACAGCCAGTATCCAGTATTGCCTGTGCCAGCACTGACGTTCAACCACAGAACAGGGTGTTGATAATCCATCAAAAGCAGCATCATGGCACAATCCCCACAGTGCTTCAAGCAAAACATTAATCAAAAACTTACAGGAATATTTCTGATGAGAGCTACAAATGGAAGGTGTGAAAAACCACAATCTCCTCGTTCACTGGTGGGAGGGTGAGAAAAATGTTTCCTTGGAGAAACTGTGGGAGTGTTGCTTCTGATTGTGCAAGGCCTAAGTAGGTAACACAGACTCCCTTTCTCTTATCATGTCACACTTCCCCAAGCTGTAAAATCAGCTAGTCTTCCACCCACCCACAGCCCCGACAGTCCCTTGCCTTCGCAAAGCATAAGCCTCTTCAAGTACTGGAATTTTGGCTTTTTGCCTTGTGTACACTGTCTAGTCTGTAGCAGACTACTAATGCCTAAGCCTGTGATGTCTTCTGAGGTCTGCAAAGAGATCACTTGTAGGCACACAGCTACATACAATGATGCTCAAGTAAGGACATGGTAGGGAAGGGAAACAGCATGCTTGCCTAAAAGGCACGGACGATTGAGCGTTGAGGGTGGAAGGAAGTGAAAGAAAACAAGACAGTACTGGCACTGCATTGCTTTTTCGTATGTCATTAGCAACACAGCAGAAGACACCTCCTCGAGATCCTACTTCTCACAGTTTCGCTCTAACCACCCCAGGAAGCTCAGAGTTGTCATGCCCCTTGGCAATGCAGCCACCGATGACACCCCGACTTGGATGGCATCCTGTATGCCCTGACCACTGGCAGAGGACTGTGCACACTTCTTCTAATGAACTGGTCCCCGTACTGCTAGTCAGGATAGAAAGGATCATTCACATTCTCACAGAGTTAAGAAGGGTACAGCAGGCACTCATGATTTGAGGGCTGCCGAGAACGCTGTTGTCCAGCATGCCGCAGTGACAGCACTATCTTGCAGTAAGCCAACCTCGCAGCAAAATTTGTTACTGCATCAGAACAGATGCAGAATGTGGCTAAACTAGGCACATGCTCCCTTGTTGGGACAGACTCTCATGACTCAGAGTCAAAAAGGGTCAAAGACACCAGTCCCTTCAGCTGCACAGCTCTGATCCACACCCAAAGCAGGTATGTTTTGTACAGTGAATGGCAGGGACCATACAGAAAGAACAGCATGAAGCTGTGTTTAAGAAAAAAAAAAAACCAAACCAAAAGGTGATTGTAATCCTGAACACAATGGACCAGCATTAGTACAAAATCTTTCCTGCTTCGAGAATGGAACAGAGTTCTTCTAACAGTATTTTGAGAATGGAATAGAATTCTTCTAACAGTATGTTGATGCATGTTTTCCTAGAATATGTGTGTGTATATATTATTCATACTTTTTACATATTTTTTTATATAATATTTAATAGCAAATTACTCTCTTAAATTCTTTCTGGCATCATCCTACAGCAAAGCCTGGAGCCTTCAGATCCACTGCCCAAGTCTTTACTGCTTGATCTAGCAGAGTGATAGCAATAGGTGTTTGCTAACATGTGTGGAGATGAGATGCATAACTGGGCAGTTCAACAACAAGCAGCAAAACTCTGCTGGCAGGATTTTGCAGGTACTTGCTGTCAGAAGAAAGGTAAGATGTGGGAAAGCTGGATTACATTCCAGGTCATGGATAAAAATCAGTGCTACCAGATGTAGACTTATATTAAATTCTTAGAGCCATAACGCCTTCTGACCCTTCTTCTCCAGCTTCTTGAAGTCTGGTCCTAATCACCGGTTCTTCATTCTGGTCTGTGCTCCTTGTTTACTTCACCCCAGACTTCAGCCCTTTAGTCTCTCAATAAAGTTCTGGTATCCTTGTCTCACCAATCTTCATCTTTCTCAGGCAGTTTCAGTCTTTTGTTACTACTGCCCACTATCCCCACCACTCTCAGTCTTACTAATAAGACATTCAGACTCCCACGACCCTTTCATTATCAGTCTGCTTGTAAAAATAACAGAGAGAAAAGCTACTTGCTTTCCATCTTGTTCTTCCAGTAGTTCACACCTACTATTCTGTTTGTTCCTGGTCTCATTTTCTCATCTTAAACTCCTCATCTATTTTAGGATTTCTCAAGTCTTGATTGTCCTTCAGACCTGTGCTCCTTGTCAGAGCTGTCTCTTCTCCACTCACTTCCTTTCTCCCCCACACCTTTATCTTCCTAAGCTTTCTTTTCAGTCCCAGTTTCTTCTCCAAAAATTCTTTTTACTGCCCCTCCACTAGCTCCAATCATCAAGGTCATCCTGTTAAGTGCTCCCAAACTTGACTGTCCCAGCTACTATCTACACCACAGCGACAGCTAGGAGCAGCTAACTCCTCTCCATCTCCTCATCTCAGCTCTCTCAACCCCTTCTTATAGGAGTTGATTGAGACAGCTACCACCTCCATGCTGCTTACCCACCAAAGACACAGGGGCACTCTAGACATGTTAACCCATTCTGATGCGTGGACACAGCAGGACGTCAAGCATTCAGGACTTCTTCTCTAATTACAATCCCTGCTCAGCCCTTGCAGCACCACAGAATCACAGAATGGTTGAGGTTGGAAGGGAACCCTGGAGGTCAACCGGTCCAACCCCCTTGGCTCAGGCAGGGTCACCTAAAGCCAGCTGCCCAGACCCATGTCCAGACAGATTTTCAGTATCTCTGAAGAGGGAGTCTCCACAAACTCTCTGAGCAACCAGTGCCAGTGCTCAGTCATCCTCATAGTAAAAAACCAGTGTCTCCTGATGTTCAGAGGGGACCTCCTGTGTTTCAGTTTGTGCCCATTGCCTCTGGGGCTGACGCTGAGCCCACTGAAAAGAGCCTGGCTCCATCCTCTTTGCACTCACCCTGCAGATACCTATATACATTGATAAGATCCCCCCTGAGCCTTCTCTTCTCCAGGCTAGTCTCAGTTCTCTCAGCCTCTCCTCACCAGGCTGTAAAGCAACAACACACAAAACAAGAATTAAGACTGGGACACTAAAACCAGGGCCAGGTTGTCTGGGAGGTGAAGGAGAGAAGGTATGTAGCTGATGGAATAGCAGTCTTGCAAGTCCGATGATCGTTCCATCTGACCCTTTCTCCTTCTTCACCTTCTTTTCTCTGTATGTCCCTCCTTCCATAAAAGTTTTCTCTTCTTTATTAGTTATGTGAAGTGTGTGTGTGCGAGTGTGTGCACTTGTGTGGTGTGGTAAGCTAAGGACTGACAAAGGATGAAAAGCAGGGTGCCTGATTATGGAGGTAGTAGCTGGCTGACTGGACAAACCCATGGCAAGCTCCTCCTGGAGTTTCAATTGCACAGACTTTTTGTGGTTTACAATAGGGAACACAAATTGTTTTTACTCAGGCAAGCTGATGGACTGAGGATTGAGGTGCAGATTTTTGGAAAAGCTGTGTATATCCTCACAGAAAGGTTAGGACCAGGGAAGGTCCAGATGATGAAAGAAAAGAACACAGGCCTGCTCTACAATGCAAGAAACTACTGAATTGGGCAACAGTCCTTTAAAAAGTATCTATGCAGAATTATGAATTACAGTTTTACAAACTGAAAAGAAATTGGTAGATTCTCAAGCAGGTAAGCAGAAGTCCACTGCTGACAGTCACCTTCCTTGGCAAATTTTATGTCTCTTCCCTGGAGGTGCCAGAGACCCTTAAAGAGAAATCTGTCATAATTTTTCTTTACTTTTCAAATAAGGTTTTCCAAACCCTCATTTTTGGTGAGGTTTCCAAAACCTTGCCAGATATCTCTCATGCCTAGAGATATCTGGTGTGTAAAACTGTTTCCTGAACAGTTGTAACTAAACAATGTTACAGGAATTTGAGAACAGATTTTTACAATAAGAGAAGATTTTAAGCATCATCTTATACTGGCAACGTTACAAACTCTTTCTATATATATTTTTTGTAATTCTGTTAATACTGAGATTTCACAGAGTTGTCAAGAAGAATTCCATATAATAAGTATCAAGACAATTTTAGCTTCATAAATGTTAATATACTAAAAATTACTTTGGTCATTTACATTTCAGTGGCTGGAAGTTAAGTGAGTTATCTTTAGTACAGGAAGTTAAAGATCCTTTAAACTTGGGAGAGAGAAAAGGAGGTGTAGCTGTGTAAAAATAGCAACGGATACATTCTGATTTTATGGAAAGCTTTATTTACTTACCACTGGCTTGGCTATATTAGAAAGAAGTGCTTCAAGTGCTTTTGTTTCTTCATCCTTTTCTTAAAAAACAAAATCAAAGCAAACAAAAAGTACCCATGAGTATTGTTCAGTGACTTTACAGTGAAATAGCTCTTCAAATTCAACAACTGCACATAGACTAAGGTATTTATAAAATAGAACACCTTGCCAACTTGCATTCATCTAGGGCAACATAAAACTAAAAAAGCTCCCTGAAACGTTGTTAATATAAAACTATTTCTAAATCTGTTCTATGATTTATGGAATACAGAAAGCCTGGTTATCTTTTGTTAATGTATAACTTTAAACAAACTACTGCTCTGGAGAACTTAGGCTCTTGGCTGAGATATTTCCTATAGATTTCTCTTTGGATGTAGACGCAGTCAAGTTACAGTAGTTTAAATATGTTACTGCACAACCGCTGGAAGACTACCGGTAACGCTGTTGGCCTCCCTCAATTGCAAGGGCAAACCTTAGCTTAGCCTTCAGTTACATTCTGGGGAAAGAATCCAAGGTGTTTTGTTTCAGCTGAAGGTATAGCTGAGCTTTATAAGGGACTCAAAGTTTACAGAAAGTGTTTTATGTGCTTTCTCCCACACGATACTAAAATTTTATTATCTCAATAGTGTAAGTGAACAGGCTACTCGGTTTTGAAGGTGTGGCCAGGCATTTTTAGTTCACTTAACCTGCCTTAAACTAAAAAGAAAAATAAAAGAAAAACAAAGCCTGATGAAATTCTTTAAAAAACACAGGTCAAATCTACTTACAACTTCGTATTTCTAAAATGGTTTATGCTATTGAAACTAATTAAATGCATTTCTGACTTCTGTTTGTTATTACAAGTCTAAGTCACAGTACATAATTTTCCCAAATGTCTCCTGAATTAAGTAATTCTGAAAAGCATACTTTTCTGTTTATCATATAAAATACTTCTAAGGAACTGTTAACGTAATTTTCGTTACGTATGTAAGCAACAGTACATTTTATCACCTGTACCTTGGTGAAGTTAGCTCACAGATAAATACCAACTAACAGAAAATAAACTAAACAGAAAGCCAAGTCAAATGCCACCATGGAACTACCAGTGACAAGTATTCATTCAAGTTTGGAGCAACAGTTCCCAATGGCTGAATTCAGGTTGTATCTCAAAGGTGTCCCTTGGTACTAAGCTTTCACAGGCTATCATCTACACATGTTTTTAAACAGCTCTTTTAGGTTGAGATTTCCTGGTCTTGGTTAGACATACTTTCTTCACGTTTCTTGTGGTTTACAGCAATCTAATATACATTAGCACAAAATCATCATCTCAAAGCAAACTGTGAGTTGAGAAAACCATGGTTTGTTTCCCTCAGCATCACTAGTTACAGCTCCCTGTTCTGAGGAAATTGTACTTGGCTGATGACAAGTCTTTGACATTGTGTTCTGAATCTGAAGTTCTATGCCAGTGACCTGAAAGTTGCATAGTGACACATCATCAGATTCAACAAGGACTGTATGACCAAGACTGAGCGAATTCAGTCCATTTAGGAGATCACAAACTTTGCAGTGAAATAAAGGTATTAATAATAAACACAGTCCCCATGGTAGTGTCGTAGAAAACATGAACTCACACAGACTAGTGCAAGGACCAGTCTTTTTCTACATAGGCCTTTCAATAATGAGTTGGTGGGGACAGACATTATGTGAATTTTATATAACAACATTATCTCTTTTACAAAGTACTCCTCTTTAACAAGTTGAATGCAGGTTTCCTGTATCAGACATCTCATTCTTTCCATGTTTCCTGCAATATCAAGTGGGCCACCAATATTCAGTGATTCCTTAAAATGTAAGCACCAATGACTCTGGACAAAACACAGATTTTTCTTTAAACCGTATTATGAAGTATGACTAATAAGATTTGCTCAAATCTACGTGGAGACTTGCATGTCAGCAGTTTTGTTCTCTTAGGCCCATCATTCCAATGTGACGAGCAGGTTGATTGCCCTTAAGCCCATTCTGTGTAAGTCAGGGCAGTTGCAGGCTACTACTCAACTTCGAGATTGTCAAAGCGTGCTGTTCTATCTACAAATGCTATATTCAGACAGACACTGGACTCACATTTTTTTTTTTTTTTATTTAACACTTACCTTCTATTTCTGTGTCTGTCTGAGAATTGCTTTTTCCTTTGCCCAAAGACTTGCTTTTGGTAGAACCTGTGCTTATACCAGCTGCATCCTGTCCTTTTGTAAGTCCATTATGTTCACTTGTAGGAGAAGGACATTTCTGAGGAGATGACGGAGGACTGTTTAACTTATCCTTCTGAGTTCCATGTCGATCTTTTAATTTTTTTTGTAACCTTTCATATGTTTTACTAGACCTTTCATCTCTGAAGTTGGATCTTCCATGACCAGGCAGAGTATCTAAATTGAAGTAAAGAAGAAAAAAATTAAAAATAACAAACTAAGAATGGAATGTAATTAAAAATCTATTTAAAAATGCTATGTGCATTAAGTGTGCACTTGTGTATAAAATTACTTCTCTAATCCTGTTGGAAAACTGAAGCGACCAGCAGGTAAACTGATACACGCTAACTGGACATTAACAACATGTTAGGGGAGAAAGTGTAATCTTTCCTTCCCACATGTTTTCTCTACTTAAAAATTATTCTTAAAACATTTCCATAATCTTGCTTGAGCTATAAGGTACAGGAGAAAGTCAACAGAGAAAAAACATGCGACTATTACATGGGAGGAGGTTTGCTCTAATGTGAAGTTTTAAGTTTCAGAATGCAACTAGAGCTCTACTACTTTAATGGTGCTTCAGCAGAAAACACAGAAAAACCCCACAAAAGCACAGGGCAACTGAAAGACACTAAAAGACTGAAGACGGTATGGCTAGGTCTTGTAACTACACTATACCTGTACACAGTAACCCGAAGCATTGCTGCAGTATTAGCAAAGTCCCATCTCTAAGTCAGAACATGGCTTTGGAAAAAAGTCAGCACCAGACTAATGAAAAAAATTAAACTGTAGGTTGGTGAACTTTTCTGTTCAATTCTAACATTTTTATCCATTTCACCTTTATGCTTAGAAACAGCTTACTGACTCAAGACTTTAAAACAGTGTACCACATGGCACCAACTCCTTCCTCAGTGTAACCCTATCTATAACAAATAATGAAAGCTTTCAAAAAATCCGTCCTTCAAAACCAGCATAGAATTTGTCCATTTTCAGGTAAGCTGGATCACTCGGTCTGAAGAATGAAGTTCATTATCTGTTATTCCTTAAGTGCTAGGAAGTACAGAAAACAGGATCAAGTAAAAACTTCCTTGCAAGAAGGATAAAAATCACAAAGCTAGAGAAGTTTTCAGTTTCTGTTTTTTTAGGTGAGCTTAATTCCCAGAAAATTTGGCAGAGGACTACTAGATAAGCTGTGACTACTTAGAAATTTGTTTTTCACTCCCATTAGAGATTTAGGTGCTCTTGTTAGAGAACTACCATGGTCTAAGCACGTCCAGGTTTCCCCCCCCTCCCTTAAATTCAGATTCCTCATATAGAAGCCTAACTGTGGGCTTTGACTTCTGAAAGCCAGAGCCAAAGACAGTGGTCCAGCATTAAATCTGAAATTTGTAGCAAATATGTAACAAATTAAAGCATCCCCAGTCCTCTAATTCCCCAAATCCAAGGGCATACTACATATATATTTAAAACAAAGCAAACCAAAGAATCCCACTTTATCAATTTTTTTTTTTTACATTAGCAGTTTAGCAAATTGATCACTGAATTCATATTTAAAGGGATATAACCTACAGCATAAATCTAAAAAATATTATTCCATTAACAAGTATCCTTTATCTTTTGTGCATTTAATTATCACACTCCAATCTCTTAATTTAGCAAACTAAAAGCAAATAACTGCCATCTACAGGAAACCAAGAAATTAATAAAGCTATAAATAAGCACCCAAAGAGCATCTAAGAATGTACTGTTACCAAAGTAGTGCAAGGAAGAAATGAAGTACAACTTAAGAATACAGAAACACTAAGAATTCCAGGAAGATCAAGACATCGGTGTATTCTCATCTGATGGCTTTCTACATCATGACTATTTCAGTACAGTGACTATATGGAGGACATTTTTAAATGAGTTTAGTAGTATCGCAGAACACTGAGAATCTATGCATCTACAGCAACATGACAAAGTTGTGTTTGGTCTCCTCCTCCATAGCTTCTACCTTCTTTCTCTAAAAACAGCAACCTGGCATTGCTCTCTGAAACTCTCTCAAGGTCAGCACCTGCCTCATAGCAGAAGTTTATCTAAAGAAAAGCAAGTCTACCAGAAATGTAAATATTAATCTAACAACCCAACCCCTGAGTTAGTACACACATACACTTTGCCACTAAATCATATTAAAGGCAGATGTCAACAGAACTACCAAAGACAGCTTCAACTACAGTATTAAGTTCAGGCTGGTGGTGCCTGATTATTCAAGTTGGACTTCAATATGGACATTGGACTAAATGCATACATTTTTATGAAAAATAGCAAGCTTTTTTTCATAATCAATACTAAGGACTCCTGTTTTGTGCTTCAGACAGGATACTTGCAAGACATGAGATCTCAGAACAGTGCTCAGGTATGGATTTAAATGCTGAATCTCAGAAGAAGGCATCAGCTGAATCCCTACAAACACTTCCTGCATTGCTTTGCTGGGCAAATCTATAACTGATACACATAAGAAATAATCTGTATGTTTAAGGGATCACTAGATAGACAAGTCTAATTAAAATAAATTCGTCTGGAATAGTAAGCTTCAGTAAAAACAAGACTGGTGTCCTCATAAAAAAATTGTGTGTATAGCTCCCATTTAAGCTATAAGTCTTGTTGATAAAGCCCGTACATCAGTGTAACAGATGCTGGAAATGAGTACAGCGTTATTTGCTTTGACAGAACTTGCAATATTTGATAAGCTACTTACCCAGATCCCCATATACTTGTGAGGTGTGATACTGCGGAATGTACTGCGTTGCCATGTCACCGGCTCCGGTCACGGGTGAGTATATATGACGTGGTGGAGGGGGTATCATGGCTGGAAGAGGCAGGAAGCCAGGCAGTGGGGGATGCGGAGGCCTGTGTATCACTGCGTGACCACCAGGATGAAATTCCGGAGGCTGGGGAACCACCACAACCCTTCGAACACCGTTATCCTCAATAACCTGTACAGTGAGAGACACCACGCACCAAAAGAGAAATGGCGGTCTGAAAGGTATGTTTCTATAGATACTTAAACAAAACTAGGAATAGGAAAACCCTTAATTTGAGAAAAGGAACACAGGAGAGCATAAGAAAAAAAAGAGAGGGCAATTAAAGGACTATCTACATTAAGTATATTAACTGCAAAAATACCATTAATTTCTCAATGTGATAGGGAAAAATACCGTTAAAAAAAATCTGACCGTAACAGCATCTTATAAACAACCAGGTATGTTTATGGCATGAGCCTAGCTTTTCCCCACGGTCCTGTTTCCACCGTCATTGACATTGCTTGTATGCTACACTGCTCCTAGGATTTGTTCTACAGTGTAACAACTAGATTGCTCCGTAGAAGTGATTTGGTGCGCGGACAGACCTCACTCTGCATAAACAGTGAGGGAAAAGGCACAACAGTGTCTGGTCTTTGCTCTGTGCCCAACTCGGTCCACCGACACTAACCCAGGAGGCACTTGCCATACAGCACCCGTTAGCGTGCAGCAGCCATCGTCTGCATCAAGCTGTTAGAGAAAAAAACCCTAGCAGGATGGTAGTCAGCCCTCTCAAGACTCCTTTGCAACTCAAGGGAGTTTTGAAATAGAGAAGGTGTTTTTCTTTTCTCCCCGCCCCACCTGTTAAAATGTCTCGCACCCTGAAGGAAACCACATGCTACTCAGAAACGGGGGCCGTTGTGGCAGCCTCTGCCAGACTCTGGTGTGCAAAGAGACTTGTTGCGCAAAAACGGCAAATGGAAGATGTGACACGACAGCCTTCGGCCGAGGGACCTAAGTGCAGCCCTTAGCAACGTTGCTAGAAGTTCAAAGAAGGAAAAGCAGCATACGCGATCCCACGATGAGAGTAAGTGTGGTCATGCAAGATGCACGGAGCTGAGGTGTGCTGGGCACAGTACATGCAGCACGTCTGGGGTCTGGTGGAGAGCAGGGCACAAAGGCACATCCTCTAGAAAGTACTGAAGCAGAAAATGCTCTTCACTAAACGAGGGTCGGTCATCAACCGGACCAGAAACAGGGGTCCGGTCCTGTAGCACATCACAGACAGGGAACACCACCATCATTATCCTCTCTAGATGTCTGTATCACTACTGGTAAATTCACAAAAGTACATGACTGTTGGCAATATCTAGAGATTATCTTGGCGTAATTTGACTTGTATGTATTGCGGTATCAATAACTTTAGTGTCTGGGATGCCAATGAATAAACTGTTCTCCACTTCCTAGTAAAATGCTGTAAAATAATGCCACAGCAGGGACTGCAATGTAAGTTTTTGGATTAAACTTTTATCCAGAAAAGGGGAAGAAGAACAGAAGAACAGGATCTGGAATATCATGACTACATTCAAAAGCAGGGGACAAAGCAACCCTATGATGTAAGCGTACACTGACATTTGAAATGAGGTGGGGACATGTACATGTACACCAATGAGTAACCTGGTGCAACAGAAGCAAATCAACAGATCAAAGCACTTAGTGCTAAGCTGCTTTCAACTCCACTGTTTAAGCTTAAGGGTATTATGCTTGGCTAGATTTAGTCCCATGCCCTGGTGCGAACACCTCCGCCAAGTCGATGACAGAAAGCAGCTTGGAGGATCAATCATTGGTTTCACCATGTCTCCATAAGGGGTTGGTGTGCATCTGGTACATCTGGAACGGAGCTTCTGCTTTTGTTTTCTCTGACAGAAATCTAATCTGTACACCCCAAAATTATCCTGGTAGCCGAACCAATGCAACGTAAGTGAGGTTGGTGTAGGAAATTGTTTCAAAACTTCACTACTGTACTGCGAAAGACAGTTACGTAGACACAGCTGTATGCTTCTGGCGTAATGGCAGAATGAAGATCTCTATGCATGTGCAATAACATTCAGAAGACATAAAAGTATATACACAATGGAGCTGATCCCACCTTACTTACATAAATAGAGCGCTGGAAATTAATATAAATGAACAAAGTGAACACAGCTTTAAAATACATACATACCACGTGACTTTAAAAGATGGGCTGACTATTTTCAGTATACAGAAATTGTCCCTTATTGGGAAAGAGTAATTTCACTAAAGACAACACTCTTCATATCTGTGTAACCATAGCTCTGTGGTACCCTAAAGGCAGGATATATTAATAGCAGTAAATACAACTAGGACTTGTGCTGTCCAATGAAATTCTCTAAACACTGCAATGTAGTTTTAATTATTTAAGTCCTTTTTGCTTACCAAAAAAAAAATTACGCAATTTATCATTATTTTATGAGGAGATTCAGATTATGTAGGAAGCAGATTCCATTAAAAACCAGGTTACTTAGTTTATAATTTATTTGTTTTCTTGGGTCTGCTAATAGCCTAAGTAACTCAGAAATAGATACCAAATTCATAGCAGCAGAGACCCTAAGTTCAATAATCTAAAATGAAGAGTTTGACAAGTCTCTAACTGTGCCTCTAAATCAAACATCAACTCAATGGTACGCCTCTACCAGGCAACTACACAGATAAAAACCCTCCAAAAAGCAATAAGAGCATCATGTCAAGTATATAATTTTAAGTTAAAAAAAACAAACAAGCTATCTATTATCCTAATTGTGCTAGCAAAACATGTAGTTCTGGCATAGGCCTGTTTGGTTGAGTGAGCCAACCAAACTTCACTGGAAAACTCACTACAGGCAGTGAATATGGACAGCTTAGAGAGGATGAATAAAGATGTGCTTTCTTTCAGAGTTTTACAACTACAGTTCCAAAAGAAGAGGAAGGGAAAAGTAAATCAACTTATGAATTTCTTTTTATTTAGGTGATGTAAGAAAAATAAATATGCTTTATTCTGTAGTCATCCCCAACTTCTAACAGAGGACAGTGCGCTGTATCACTGCCAAACAGGAATTGAAGCAAGCAGAGGCATAGTACAACTAAATGAAAATGGATAGACAAAAGATGGTTGCGCTGAAGTTGTTCTTCCAGCCTGATGGCTTTAGACATTTAGCTGGTTTCCAATTTCTCTCAAAATATATCTCCAGTTGCTAACATTTAAAAATATACTATGCCTGAAGAAACCACGTAAGTTACTTTGCTGAGACTGCCTTAAGTCTGGGATAACTCTTCGCTCAATAGTGTTAGACCTTCCTGTTTGCAAGACTCCTCTATCAAATCTTCTGGCTTGTAACAGGAACTTCCATCATAAACCACAACAGCTGGTATGTTTTGTCAGCAGTAAATACTTCAGAAGCCTTATAAACTACAGGTTTTCCTGGACTATGATACTTCTACTCAGACGAAAACAGCAGATGTGAGCTCGTTCCACCTGTACTGTCAGCTGCATAGATGTGAGGCACCTTCAGTTCAAAAGTCAGAGCACTATGTTAGCAAAACACCTGCTTGCACTAACAAGCTCCAACAAAAGGCTAATGAGCATGTCTCAGCAAGGCCCAGTTCTTCAGCCTGTCTGCTGCAAGCTGTCCTCAAAGGAAGGATAAATTCATTTTATAAATATTATTCAGATTGGCACAGGTTACACAACTTTTTAAACATTAAGTACTTCATCAACTGAAATTAAGTACTCAAGAAATATAGTAGAATTCAGAATTTCACTTATCTCAGAAATTCTTTCAGTTCTTTAAAAATGAATTCTAATAGGAATCAGGACTTTTTACTATGCTCTAAAGATAAATGAACTTTCATGATTATTTTTAATTCATTTTTCTTCTGCCTGTTTGGGAACTCAACTATGAAGGATACATGAATTAACTTATCAGCCAACTTTCAACAGATGAAAGGTAAAACCACAGAATATTAGTCTGCCTAACCTAACAGCCTTTTCTTTTGCTAGAGGACAATTTTTTATGCCACTCAGTTAATTAGTCCAACATCTGCTAGACGCTGTGGGTTTTTTGGTTGCATTTTACATGTTGTAGTCTTCTCAGTGTACACCACGGGATGCACGCTTAGTCAGAGGTAGACTGTTCAAACAACAGAACATCATGAGAAAGGCTTACATTATGGAGAGTGGTATTCATCTGCTCTAACTTCCAGGTCTGACCTACTAACCCCTAGACTTGTTCTATAGTTGAGGTGAGAAAGAGACACCATCTAGAAGGCCACACAACTCATTATTATACAGGTGTCACAAATTGCCAAGAGGAATCATCCCTTTAATCTACTTTAAAGGATGTCCAGGTTATCTAGCGCTCATTTAATTTTCAGGCATCTAAATTAGGAATCACACCGCAGTGAGAAAATGAGAGCCCCAGTTTAAGATAAGCTGTGGAAACACGTATTGTATGATAATTTATCTCCAATGGACAGCTGACATTTTTTCAATGTTGTTTGCTACTTTTTCTAACTGATCTGTTTTACTCCTTACCTGCAGGGAACCTCCCAGGCATGAACTATGTACACACATAAAATTATAATGGTGCCAAGAGAAAACATCCACTAACACAGAAATCAGTACAGGTCCTGCACAATGAGCTATTTGGGTCATGATTGCATTTTATATTCAGAGGGCATCTAGTACACTAGGATCCCGAACTCAACAAGGACCTGTGCTTATTATTGTCATGTAAGTAGTTAATATATCACTAAACAGGCACATATACAGTGTGATAAGTCTCCCATCACAGAGATACTATGCGACATCTCCCCTTACTTACTTGCTTGACCACAGTGACTCTGAAACTTGACACATTAATTCACTGAATTAGCTATTATGGTTCTACTCTCATAATTTGCATTAAAAGAAATAAAATAAGAATCAAATGAAGGGACATACCTGTGGGGCATATCCAGGAGGCACATAAATAGTAGGCACTGAACCATTTGGGGACATCATTGGAACCTGAGCAGGACCTAAATGGGTTACAGAAACATTCAGTACAGCACCATTTAATAATTTGAGAAAGTTTAAAGAACATACTGAACTGCAAAGTCTTTGTGAAAAATATACAAGATAACATGGATAAACAAAGGCAATGAACTGTACAGATAAAATTACAGCAAAGGGCACTCTTAGAAACCTCAGAAACAGTTAGGAACACCCGCCCCGCCCCTGAAACAAACCTAAAAAAATTCACCAGCACATATTTCTCCCTTCTCTGTCAGTAAGCTCACAGAAGAGCTCATGTCAAAACTTCTTAACAGGTGACAAGTCAAAAGAAGTGTCCCAAGATGAAAAGACAATAGAAGAGACTTTAAAACAGAAACAAAACAAACCCATTTGAAACAAACTGCTGCAACCAGATAGTATTCAGTTAAGAGTTTTCAAGAAAATTACTTACAAAATTGCTGCTCTGTTACTATGGTCTTATCACTTAAAGTAGTCTCAGTACCACAGGAGTGGGAGGTGGCAAACAGGACGCTAACTTAAGGT
Organism: Aquila spilogaster; assembly: GCA_024606505.1. Lineage (NCBI taxonomy): Eukaryota > Metazoa > Chordata > Aves > Accipitriformes > Accipitridae > Aquila > Aquila spilogaster. Next base: position 41,200,540 of record JANHGO010000033.1, read on the forward strand.
CCCAAGGGAAAGCCAGTGTATTACAAACCAGTAAGTCTACTGCTACTAATGGGATAGTTGTGATACCATGATGATCCTTGTACCATGCAAATCAGAAAGAACAGAGTTCACAGACACTTAGATAAATATTACAACGGGAATGTGTTAAGGTGGCATTTGTAGATAAAAGTACTGCCTGGAAAATCTGATACCTTCAAAGAGCACAGGGACACTGTCACATACTTGAATTTTCAAAAAGCTTTTGACAACCTCTCTCAAAAACTCTTGAAGTAGTAATGCTGCCTTTGGTTAAAAAGGGAAAAGGGCTTTTCATGAATAACTAACTGTCTTGAACACAGGAAACAAAGAGAAGTAAACGATCAGCTTTCAAAGTGCCTAGAGTGACCAGAGGACTCCCAAAGGCATGCAAAGAAGAACCTGTTCAATGTATTAACAAAACTTCTGGAAAAGGACATGAACAGCGAGGTGACAAATTTTTGGTATGCTCTCAAAGAGCTGCAAAGGGTCTCTCAGTACTTAGTGACCGGATGATAAAAAAGCAGAAGAAATAGCATTGGTAAGTGCAAAGTAACACACCTGGACAAAACCAGAAGTATTTATTTACAGTGATGAGCCATAAATTAGCTGTAAATAAACAGACTATGGAATTACTACATATATTTCTAAGGAAATACCAGCCGAGCATTGTTCAGTGGCACTCACAGGAAGAAAGAGAACATTAAAAATCATTACTAACAGAACAGAGAACAAGCAGAAAACATTATTACACTATGGTATAAATCCACGCTGTACCTCAATACTTTGAGCACTATGTTTGTCTCCACCTTTCAAAAAGAACACACAGAACAAGAAAAGGGCAAAAAAAAAAAAAAAAAAAAAAAAAGAAGTTTACAGTGGCTTTCCACCTGTTTATCAGGACAGATTAGAGACCAGGATTCTTCCACCTGAAGATGGTTAAAAATGTAAAAGTGCTGGCAGCAGAGGAATACTAAGAGACCTATACCCCCCACCCCGCCCCCAAACTGCCTAAAAAGGGGAAGATAGATCATTTACAGTTTCTCACATGCAAGAAGCAGAGATATTAAATTAAGTCACCAGGTAAAAGATTTAAAGCAAACAAAGAAATTTCTCATGAAATGCACAGCTAGATTGTCTAACTCCTTGCTGTAAGAACATTATGGAAACTAAAGGTTAGGTTCAGGAGAAATTAAGTGAATTGAGAGAGGTAATCCATTAAGAGCTGTAAAAAATACGAGTATAACTTTTGGTTCAGGAAGCCAGAAACAAGAAAGTTATTTTTGTGTGCCTGCCCTATCCTTATGCTCTCCCCTTTAGTATTTGATACTGGCCTCTGTCAGAGCAAGCACACTGACACAGACTTCAAGAGGGACTGCCTACAGATGTCTTTACACTCTTGTCTTTAAAATACACAAGGCAACCATCGCTGAAGTTTAATTATTAAAGAAAAACTGAAACGCAATATAATCTGACCAGGTTTTGTGGCAAGCACATAAGGTTGGGATTCAGACACTCCAGGCTGCATTCTCCAAATGTCCAATTCAGTGTAGTGAAGCTACCAAAAGCACCAAATCCCAGTCTTAGTGAAGTTCACTAATACTTCTGAAATGGCATTCACAGTTCCACATTAATGTTTTATAAACTCAGTTAAGATCTGCAAATGCAAAATACTAAGTAAATGCAAAGTACGGTATATAAGATTAGCGTACCTCATTCTGATAAGTATGAGCTTGGCAGAAAAATAAAGATAACTGTGCCAGAATGCCAAGAGCAGGGGAAAAGGAACAAAAAGCATTCTTGAAAAAAGCAGCATGTAATCCAACTTGATTACACATACTATAGGGACTTCTTTAGAATGAGATACAGAAGTTTTGAAATGTATTGCCTAAAAAGAATCACAGCTTTATTATCGACAAAGTGTTAACCCACAACTGGGGGGAAGGGATGAAGAGACTTTTTAAGAATAAGGTCTTAATTGAAAGATTAACTGAACCGTGTAACAGCAAAGAATATAAGAACTACAGTAAGCTATAAATTGAGAACTGAACTGTCTTTGGGTCTTCTTGCTCAGCTGAACCTCAAAAATGTTTCAGTGAAAGTCGCTCCTGAGTATGAAGTGCTAAAAAGAAACGAAAGTGAAAAGCAGTGAAAGAGAAGCTGAAAAAGTGCTTTAGAGCATTAGCTTACAATAAATTCAAAAAGGTCAACAGTAATGGAAGCATATTTATTGTAAGTTGCCATTCAACTAAATAATGGTTTAAATTCTTACATAAGTAAGTGGATTTTACACAGCTTGTCTCTTGTATTGCTTATTTGTAGTTTTTCCATAATGAATACGAAACACTGACACTTTTATTAAACTCACAATTTTAAACTATGTAAGTTTCAGGTAAATTGAGATTTAAGACCACAGTTACTTGAACTTTCTACAGCAAACTCAACGTCCTTGGAGGATGAAGAAATGCTAACATGAACAGACTGTTTCTTTGTGAACTGCTGGGTATCTCTGTGTTTGGGGCTTTTGTTCTGTTTTGCTTTAAACATCTGAAGAGTTTTGTTTAACAATCTTTTCAAAGCTTACTTTAACCTCTCTAACAAACAAAAAGCAGTTATCTCCAATCCAGTACAAAGGTTGATCCACAAAGCCATTTTCAGTATACCCACAATCTAGCAGTAACGAAAATAAAGACATAAAGGCAATATATGAACCTCAAAAATTATTCAGTGTTAGAATAGAGTCAAATTAGCAGTTTGAAAACTTGCATCCCATCTTTAGCACTTTAAAGTTCCAGAATTCATGAAAATGTATTTTTAATATTCAAGAGGTAAGGGTGAACTCTAATTTACTTCTGATTAGATTTCCAAGCGGCTGTGGAATGAAGTTAGATTGCAGAGGAACATTCAAGAATACAGAAAGCATGGAAAAAAAGTTGGCAGACTTTATATATTTTAATGAACACATGGTCTTTACAGTGAAATTACTGATTTCTTGACAGAAAGCATATTAGTACCTGCAAAAATTAAAATAAGCTTTCCTGTATCTACATATAAAATACTAATACACTATAAAAACAGGTATTTTTTTTCTTCCTTTTAACAACTAATGTGAAGATCTTGGCTCTACTTCAGTAGAATACACTGCAAGAAGAATCCTCATGCTTTTGGTTATTGGCTAGAGTGGTGCATGACAAAGCCAGTGTGTTTTACCGTGAGGTGAGACCGATTATAAAGTACCAGCAAACAAGAGCATCATGAATTTGTGTTAAGCAAACATCTAATTTTCTATATTGCACATAAATGGAACTGACTTCATCCAAATCACTGTATTATGAATGTTGATAACTTGACTGTTTCAAGAGGACGTCTCGAATCTTCTCTATACTTTCAAGTATACGAGTTCTCTTATATAAGGAGTGGAGAAGAAGTGTTGTGGGAGAGAAAACAAACACATAGCTGTGTTCTGTACTTCATTCTTGAAAAATGACTCATCAAACACAGCAAAGGTTTATTTAACTCAATTGAACCGAAGAAACAGATGTTTTGCCACACTTTGTTATTGTCCTGAAATTTGCTATTTCACTACTATGAAAGGGAAAACTTGTAAAGTCTCTGTGTAAGCGTTCTGTCCCAAGTTTAAAACAAACAAACAAGCAAACAAACAACCCAACAAAAAACCCCACGGCGCTTATCAAAGATCACCTAGAACGAGGCATACGTGTCCCGAAACAGGAAACACATAGAAAGAATCGCGACAACGGGAGGAATACCGCCCCGCCCGCCGCAGCAGGTGAAGCTCCCCAGCAGCTCCGTTCGAGCAGCCTGTACAAACCTCGTTACGGCCACCGTAACCGCGCAGCGCAGCCAACAGCGCTGCGTAACGCCGAGCATGGTGACAAACCCACCCAAAGAGCGGAACGCCCCAACATCGGAGGACACCGCCTGCCTAACCGCTACGCGATGCCTTTTTTTTTTTTTTTTTTTTTTTTAATTTGAAAGCGGAGCGGTGCCGAGCGGTTCGGGGGCCGGCGGAGGCGAGCAGGGCTCGCCGCCCGCGCCATGGCAGTGCCGGCGGACCGCCGCCGGGGGAACGGAGCCTCTTCCGGGGCACCGGCCGCCCAGCGCCCCGCTCTTACACAACCCGGCCTTCGCCGCGGCCCCCCCGGTGTCCCGCACCCCGCTCCGGAGCCCCCCGCACCGCCGACAGCGGGGTTGAGCGGCGCTCCGTGCCCCCACGTTCTTCTTTAGTTGCCCCCCCCCGCGCCGCCCCAAGCCACCACCGCAGCGTTCCGCCCCATCCGCCGCTCCCTGCTTTTGGGTTTCAACCGCGGCGGCCCAGCCGGGAGAGACCTTACCGCTCATTTCGGGTTAGGGCAGCGGGCCGGGGCCGGAGCCGGGCCCGCGGCCGGCTGCTCTGAGGTGGTTCAGCCACCCGTCAGCAGCAGCACCACGGTCACCCAG
>JANHGO010000033.1:41205115-41252102 GCA_024606505.1 Aquila spilogaster
CTGCACTTTTTTGAACTTAAAAATTAAATTCTTTTGTTTGAAGGTTGGCTGTCGGGTCAAAATTGTAAGTACCTCCTTGAGTGGCTTCAGGAATGAGACTGGGATCCTCATCGATCTATCAAACAAAACAACAACAATGTGCTAAACGTCCGTTCCCAGCACAATTTGGTACTCGTAGGAAAGATTCACAGATGTTCATCTATTTATCCATTTTAAGTATTACTGCGATAACGTTAATTTGGTTGTAGCAACCACATGCCTTGTTTCACACTGTGTGTCATCCACAAGCACATAAGAGCCCTTCTGAAGGTGAGGGGGAAGGGGGTCCAAATAGGTTTTGGAAGTTTGGCATTGGAGTAGAGCAGAACTGACTCACCTTAAAACATTTCTCTTTATTTTGGGTGACTTACCACCTAAATTGGAAAGAGGGGCTTAAGCATCTGGGGACAGCAGCAGTTCTCAGGAGGAGGACTAGGGCACATCACTAAAAAGACTGGATCTGGTCTCAGAATTGCTTGCAGATGTTTGTGAGTTGACAAATTAACACTTCTGCCTTCTGAAAGCAATGGTGCCTACGTTCACACACCTTTAATGCAATAGGAAGCTATCGGCGCTGATTCTAAACTATAAGCCAACTGCCCGTGCACCTTACAGGACTCACCAAAGGAGCAGATGTGATTAACAACAAAGGGGTGAGCACCTAGTGACCAGCATCATCTTATGAGGATGCAGAGCTCCCAGAGTGGCAGGATTTGCATTGGTTTGCAACGGTACTAAAATGACAAGGGCTCATTTTGCTACTTACAGTTACTGCCTGAAAATTTGTCTGTCATTATGTTTTTGAATTCCTCTCTTCCAGTTATAGAATTTCTACAATTTCAAGTAAGTTTCAGAAACTCCAGAAAATGTGCTACCAGTATAAGCAATAATCTGAAGTAAAGTCTCGATCCCAAATGAAGGTGGTAAATTCAGGCAATCAGGCACACACTAAATTACATTAATTTATATAAAAAGTAAATGCACAAAAAGGAGCACTAACCTCAGTAGGGTTATTTTTCTACCTATACCAACTAGATCATGCTCTTCAGTTAACTACAGACATCTCAGAACCATTATGGAGGTTATTAGACAGTGCCCATAGAATCATTACAAGCATAGGGAACCGGGTCAAAATATCTTTAGCATACTTACATCATCACCAGAGAAATACTGATCTATGATTTCAAACGCTAGTTTATAAATGTCTTCATTCTCATGTTGTTGCAAGGCTTCAATTTTCTCTAACCCTGGATAAAAGAAAATTGAGAAGAATTTTAAGTTTAAATTGGGAGTGAATTACTGACTACTTTGGGAAAAAAAACTAACCAAGAAAAACCATGCAACATTATTACAGGAACATACTAGAATATAGGATAAGGGAATCTTCTCTCTTTTTAGATAAAACCCTTTGTACTTCTGTGTGTTTTAAGCTTTTATTATTGTTTTTAAAACTACTGCTGTCTAATGCATAGCTTTTGTTCCATTCATGTTTTCTGCATATAAGCAAAGGAAGTGGCTTTATTTAACCAAGGCAACAAAATCTCATCCTAAAATCAGATCAAACAAAATCCTAGTCCCATTTTCAAACTGGATGTGGTATACACAAGAGAGAAGTTTCCAATACACCAAGTTCTTAAACATCCATTCAGTGCTACCTTACTATACTACTTACTATAAAAACTTACTTACTATTACTATTACTTACTTATTACTACTTACTATTAAAACTAAGATTGGAATAGCCTGACTCTTCATTTTGCGTTAGTCTTAATGAAATTATGATCATGGAATCACAGAATAGCTTGGGTTGGAAAGGACTTTAAAGACCATCCAGTTCCAACTCCCTGTCATAGGCAGGGCTGCCACCCAGCAGCTCAGGCTGCCCAACGCCCCATCCAACCTGGCCTTGAGTGCCTCCAGGGATGGGGCAACCACAGCTTCTCTGGGCAGCTGTGCCAGCGCCTCAACATCTCTGAGTAAAGAATTTCTGCCTAACATCTAACCTAAATCTCCCCTCTTTTAAAAAGTTTAAAGACATTCCCCTTTGTCCTGTCACTGTTGGACTGTGTAAATAGTCAGTCCTGCTCCTGCTTGCAAGCTCTCTTAAATACTGGAAGGCCGCAATGAGGTGTCCCTACAGCCTTCTCTTCTCCAGGCTGAACAAGCCCAACTTCCTCAACCTTCCTTCATTCGGTCCTCTGGTCACCTTGATGGCCCTTCTCTGGACACATTCCAACATCTTTCTTGTGCTGGGGGCCCCAGGCCTGGATGCAGTACACCAGATGGGGCCTCACAAGGGCAGAGTAGAGGGGGACAATGCCCTTCCTTTCCCAGCTGCCACCCCTCTGTTGATGCAGCCCAGGGTACTGTTGGCCTTCCAGGCTGCAAGCACACACTGCTGGCTCACGTCCACCTGGGCTGTCCTCAATGAGTTCTTCTCCCAGTCTATACACCTATCTGGGATTTCCCTGACCAATGTGCAAGATGTTGCACTTGGCCTTGTTGAACCTAATTAGGTTCACATAGGCCCACTTCTCAAGCCTGTCCAGGTCCCTGTGGATGGCATCCCTCCCTTATATGAGTCAACTGCACCACTCAGCTTGGTGTCATCAACAAACTTGCTGAACACACACTTTATCTCACTCTGTATGTCACTGATAAAGATGCTGAAGAGCTCCCGTCCCAAGATAGACCCGTGGGAGGACACACCACTTGTCACCGATCTTCATGTGGACATAGAGGCGTTGACCGCAACCCTCTGGCTGCAACCATTCAACCAATTCCTTATCCTCAAATCCATCTCCCTCCAACTTAGAGACAAGGATGTAGTGTGAGACCACAACAAAGTCCAAGTAGACAACATCAGTTGTGTTTCCTTTGTCCAGTGATACGATCACTCCATCAAAGAAGGTCACCAAATTGATCAGGCACCATCTACCGTTGGTGAAGAAGCTGTGCCGGCTGACTTGGGTCACCTCCACATCTCGCATGTGCCTTGGTTTCAGTTTTAAGTGTACCTTGGTTTTCCTGATCCTTACACATTCAGATGGCATTCCTGTATTCTTCCCAGGCCACACATTCCTACTTACACTGCATGTGCATTTTCTTTTATCTCTCACTTTGACCAGCAGGCCCTTTGTCTGCCATCTGCTACCAAGGCAAGGAACTAAAGCAAGAATTGTGTGTTTTACTACACAACCGAATATATTCAATAACCAAACGAAATTAAGTACAATTCTCACTGAAGTCTAGGAACACCCAGCTACAGAAAGCTCCTCCATCAATTGTTTCCAACATGACTGTCCCTAAACCAAGCTAAAGAGGATACAGTGTCAATTGCTTATTCTGATTGCTCACAGTCCCCAAAATTCTGTACTAAACATCCAACAGCAGCAAGGAGAAGACAGAAGAGAATTCAGTAAATCTTTCTTTTCTTTTTTAAGTGTAATAAGCACGTACCTCCACACTCTTCTATAATTTCAGCTATTGTGCTAGCCTCATCCCCAGCCATTATCAGGATGTTTTTCAGACCATCCAGCACCACCTGTACCACTTGAGAATCCTTTACTGAGAGTAGATTGCAGAATGGTGGGATTACATTTTGCTGTACAAGGTATTCAACCTAAATAATTGGAAAAAAAAGTACTTTGAACATTTTGCTTCTTACAAATGGCTGCACATGCAATGTTTAGTGACAACCCACTACACATACCTGATCTTTTCTCCCACTTATTGTCAAATTGCTAATTGCCCAAGCAGCTTCCTTCTGTGTTCCAAAGTCACCCTGAAGAGTGAAATTAATAGCTCATTAAAATCCACATGGAAACATCTGTCAAGCTTATTATTAAAAATCACACACTCCTCATGTCAGGTTTATAAAAAGAGGATGACAACTTGCATAGCTGACAGTTTGACTGACCTTAGCCAGCTGGTGTATGATCATAGGGATTAGCCCAGCATCTATTACAGCCTGAACTTGTTGCTGGTTTCCTGCTGTGATGTTGGAAAGGAACCAAACTGCTTCCTAAAATTGGACAAAATAAAAAAGCAAAACACTTTTTTGAAAACAGTCAACAGATGAAAAAAAAAATCGAACTGAAAAAAAGAGCCTCAAAACCTCAACTCATATCACAGCCACCTCTAAATAGAGCCTCCAGGTTTCCTCCCCAGTAGCACTTCCAGCACACAAGCTTTTATTGCACTGTGAAAGCCAAACACGCAGGAGATCACTGCAAAATTGATATGATTAATTCACTGGGTCAGATTATTACTTACTCCACACACTGGCAACAATACTGACTTAAACCTTACATCCACTTTGCACTGCTACAGCCATAGTCATGTTTCAAATATGCCATGTTTTAAGGCAATTAAGAATACTGAAAAAGCTCTCACCCGATTTTAATAAACCATCAAAGAGCCAATTATAAAATACTAGAGAAAGCATAATGGGTTCTATTTTTTAAGGGAGGTACATTTGACTTTTCTTTGTATTTGCTCCTCACAACATTGTTAAAACAACTCAAAGGTGTTCACAGACTCCTCTTACAATAAAATAGCTCCCTTCCTGGCTTTCAGAAAGAGCTTTCTCACTCTTTTCTGAGTGCTAGAAGGGTAGACAGAAACAGATCACAGCAGTTTGATTAACTTCTTCAGTGCCACTGGCATTTGCCAAGGCCTGACGAAATAGATTCCCCCTCTGTGATACACTAAAATGGGGAAATCATGTAAGCTAAACGTAAGGCCAGAAAAAAACAGAAAAAACCTCCTTCTCAGCCAGCCCCATCTCTGCAGGGGAAGATGGAATGATGATTACCAAAAATAAAGCAAACATCATCAAATACAGCTCTGGGAAGGAGGACACTTATCACTTCCTTTCATCTAACTCTCCCTCTTCCATCCAATCCTTTGCAGCAGCAAAGCTCCCTCTGCCAAAAGGAAGGAGAGGAGATGCAGGGATAGTTTTCAAAAAAGGACAGTGGTATTCCGTACACCCTCGAAAATGAAGATGGACAACAGAAGAGGAAAAACTCCACTATAGAAAAAAGTGTTGTTTTGTTAAACCCCTTTAATTTTTGGGAGGAAAAACTGGATCATCCATCCCCATCTCACTGAACTCAACCAAAAGTAACAATTCTTAGACAGGAAAAACAGTGATACAAGTTCACCACTTACTCACTTTGTAAACAAAAAAAATTACCATACTTCAAAGCAAAAAATCAGCCCTCCCAAAAATCAACGCTAATGCATCAACACTAACACACTGACCCTCAATATGCCTGTTTGACTTCTGCCCTAATTAAGCACCAGTCTGAAAGGCGGTGTCTTCATACAGGATTGCTGACACCTCAGAGATAACAGCTCTGAGAAATTCTTCTGTAACACGCTACAGATCACTGTTCTATTTTTTAAACAACAAGATTAAGTAAGGAAGAAGCAGATTATAACATACCTTGTTTATCTTCTCTTTTGGATGTGTCAGGAGGTTTGGGAAGTAAGACAAAACATCACAGTTGAGAACAACTTGTGTCTGTTCATCAGTACCAGTTACTATGTTGCCTACTGCTCTTAGTGCTGCTGTCTGAATTTCCAAGTGGGAAGGGAAAAAAAATTGCACGTTAAAAACGTTGCTGTTGCTTATGTTAAAATAGGATCATTTCAAAATGTCTCTACAAAAACACTTCAGAAGAGAGTTTAGCACTACAGCCTCTGAGCTACACTCTAAAAACAGAAACACAAAGTGCAGTATTTTACTGAAAAAGCACGCTGCAGCTCAACTCCGAAAGCGTAAAGATTAGAAAGTAAAATGGTATTAGAATATTAAAAGAAGTAATTCATCATGTATCTGATCTGAGTTACAATAAACAGATCTAGACCTTGACTATGGCTGTAAATGTTGCATATGTTTTAATTCAGGTCTCCGTTGAAGATTTAAAAAAAAAAAGACTACTTTTATTCTTATTTGCTCTCAGTTGACTTCCAAAAATGCACATTTTATCCTTATGAATTAATAAATGCTTTGTAAGTGACAGAAAACTGGAGAGAGTCCTTCTCATCAAGTGAACTGGTTTGACAAATTTTGTGCCAGGCAACCTTCATCCAAAGTCCAAACTAAACAAATATGACAAATGCACAGATATGTACAGAAGCTTCCACATTCCAATGGTTAATTTATAAAAATCAAGCACACATTAACTACCTTAAAGTGTCCCTTTGTGTTGCAAGTCAGTTAACCTACCTCTTGCAGACAACTAGAAATTTACTAAAGACTGAGAATCAAAGATCTTAACATTCAAAAAGTCTCAAAATTGATTCCCATGAGCTACTCAGATGCAGCAACCATATATATGTCACAACAGAAAAGAGTACACATAATCTAAAAGATGTAAAACCTATTGTCATTAAAAATTTGCAACCTCCTGCTTTATTGAAATTTAAAAAAATCTCAAAACCAGTTTCAGTACAATTGTAAATGTTTTTCGTTGGTGTAGGTAACTTTTTTGTTCAGTTTACCTACAACAAATGTAGCTACAATGTTCATCTCAGAACCGCAGTAATAAATACTCCAAGGCATATTTTTAAGCAAATAGATTACAAAGGACTATGCAAGGAAACCGAGGTGGACTTACTTGAACTTTGACCTCCTGATGACTCAGAAGGGGAACTAGAAAAGGTACAACTCCTGAATCAATCACCATCTGTATCTGTTCGTTGCCACCGTCTGTTAAGTAGGACAGAGCCCAAACGGTGTCCACAAGAATCTAAAAGTTGGGAAGAACAGAACACGATTTACACAATGAATAGCAAAATTCATATCACTGAATCTTAATTTAGCGATAATTTTCCACAAGTCTGGGTAAAAAAAAGAGCATGCAATTTAGTTACAGGAAAAACTCAAATATTTTAACGCATTTTAACGATTTGTAGAATGTTGGATTATTACGTACAACTATGAAAACTGGGGCCACTTGTTCGGTGGTGATAATTTCTACATCCTCTTTCTTTTAACTGATACATTTTGGTGCATAAAGTTACAGCACACATCACCCGACAAAGGTAAACTGTTGGGCTTGATTTGCATTCTGGAGACAGATGAATGGCTCAGTTAAGTAATGGTGCCAGTAACTTTCTGAAGACAACAGTGACCCAACTTCTTAGCCCTGCTCTAGTCTGTTAGATGTACTATCTTCTGAATACACAATATCCTGAATGTCCTTAGTCTTTAAGTCATCTAGCTACACTTCAGTGTCTTTGATCCACAGTGCAGAATGAAGTTAAACTGCAAACTATCCACATTGAGATTTAAATCTACAGCAAAGGAAGGAACTTTCTTACACAAGCTGAAGAACTAACACTTATTTTAAAGTGGCAACTGTTCAAGAGAAGGGAATAAACACAAAGAAATGACTATCACACAGGACACACTTAAGAAAATAACAATGAAGTCACTGGTGATTTGGTATGGATGATTTGAGAGCCCTCAAAAAAATAAAAAGGTACAAAAGTAAGTTATTTTAAAGGTAGTATTTGAAGCAGAAACAAAGTTAGCAGAAAAAGAGGTAATATCCCATCACTCGGAGATGATGTTAAGAACTGCAGAAAGAGATGCCTGGATGCCCCTGAGAGCATTTCTAAGTCAATTTCCAATGCTAACTCTAAAGCAAAGCAGTTACTCTCTGGAATTTTAAGGAAGAATAAAGCCTGAACTCATTGCACTTAAGTGAAGTGTCCAAATTAAGAGCAGAGTAAGCCTTCTCTCTCAGTTTATACTGTGTGTGCTAAGACACCTGTTCTATTCTGTGAACTAAACCAGCCTTTGAATGGGGCTCTCATTTGATTTACTAGAAAGACATTAGAGCAAGAGGCTCTAAATCCAGGCATCTTATTTATGTTCTGAGGTTAGATGGTCTGACACAGAGTTTAAAGGCTTTGTAGGCAGAGTTTGTGCCCACAGTGAGTGTCTCATCATGAGCAAAAACAAGTTAGCAGCCCAGCAAACCAAGCTTTAAGAAAACTTCAGATGAGAATGGCTCAACGTAGCGTACCCAAAAGGCTATCTGGGAGCCAGCTTCTCTCTGACAACTTAACTGAAAGAAACCTCATCTGCTATTTAAGTAAAGGCATCTGCACTCGACTTTTCAAACAGACAGCCATTCAAAATTTCCAGCTATGAAGATAGCTAAATAGTACAGGAGACGTGAGAAGGACGTGCTCCATAGGCTGCTTCCATTCATCTCCAGAGACCAGACAGCACATACCTACTGCTTTCCTGACACAGCCTGCTGCTGCCCTCACCTGCTGATGCCACAGGGACAGCAGAACATGCTGCAGTGGAGCCAGAGGGACAGCAGAAGCAGTGAGAGATGGTGCTTCACCAGTTTCCTGCCCCACAGCCCTGGTGATGATGAGAGCAGCAGCCACCAGAGGTGCTCACAGGACTGCCTGCTGACCTACCTGCATCACTGACACATCACCAAAGATAGGTTTGCTGCTCCAGTACTAAGAGGCTGGGACCACACTGGTACCAAACTAGCACCTGACTCTCGGGATCAAAAAGACGGGCACCCTCATTGAGATCAGTCAAAACCTGGCATCACGTAGTCTCACAGACTAGAAGGTTAGAAGTATTTTTGGTTTTGCTATGAATTTCCATTTTGGTTTGTCCAAATTATGAACTGTAAAGTCACCATGTGCTGTCTCCCACTCACACTACACCGGGAAAACCCTGGCAAAATCCCAAATTAGACTGTTTGCAAATATTTATGGAACCACTACACCATTAAAAGAGCAGCAGAAATACCACTACTTCATTGAAGAAATAACCTAAGGCATTTCCACCAATGCTATGCTCTATCCCCAGACCCACCAAAGTGTTCAATTTCTCCTTCCTTAAATTGTGGTGTTACTACAGGGAGCAACAGTTCAAGACATTACAAAGTCCTAACAGGGAGAAGAGTAGGAAAGCAGCTCAGTATCCCTTAGTTGTATAGATCTTGGTTCCTGAAGTCACAATATAAGACCTCAGGATGTAAGACCACTCTCTAGGACTTCGAAAATGTATATAAAATCACGGTTCAGGAGCATGGATATTTAAATACCTTTAATAATTAAATATTAATATATTTAAATACATTTTCCTGTGTGATTTCCTTAGTCAACCAGGTTGCAAATCCAGGCATCTAACAGGTTACAGAAGTTAGATTTACATGTATGATCACAGTATTTGACTGGACTGATATACAGAATTGCACATTACATATCAGAGATTTATAGAATACCCTGAGTTGGAAGAGACCCACAAGGATCATAAAAACCAGATTCTGGCCACACAAAGGACGAACCAAAATTCAAACCTTATTATCTACTCAAAATAGCAAACTGAGGCAAAATTAAATTAAATTAAGGCCAAGAGCAAAGCTCAAAATTCCAAACTTCTGGAGCATAGTTCTGTAAAACAGGATTTTTGAAAAATGTCATTTCTAGTGTAAAAATAAGACTTTTACAAAATATATTTCAGAAATGGTGATTGCACTTCCTTTTTCCTGCTCTGAATGACCGTGATCACATTAGTTCTAGTACTTAATTGTGCATTTACTGCTTAATTATATGCAAGTTAAAAAACAAAACCAAGTTCACCACAAACACAATCTCAAAGGATTTTTTCTTTTAACAGCACAAAAAATCAAAATATCCAGAACTTCAGAAATTACTTACATTTATGTCTGTATGGTAAATGAGAACACACAATGCTGGCAAAATCTGAAAAGAAGTTCATCAGTCATTACAACAGAACAAAATTTGTTGTGCAAACATGAATCCAAATAGTGTCAACACAAAACTTAGCTTGAGACTGAATTAGTATATTACACTCATGTACTTCCCAGCAACTGCTCATTCCCCCGAAGTATATATAAAAATATGTACTTTATTTAAAATTTGTAAAAATACAAGACAGTAATACATTTCAAAGACACAGAGAGTAGACTATATTTTGGAGGAAAACAAGCAAACATCACAGACAAGACATCTCCCTGATCGTCAGTGTAAAGGGATTTTCAGATGCTTCTCAAGTGGGGACTTGACAATGACTGCATGTTCACAGCTAGTCAAAACACAAGCTATGCTATATTCACTAGTTTATATACATTTCCTCTGACAAAATAATTGCATTTCAATAATTCTGTATATAGAATTTATACAGAATCATACTTATAGTTTTTTTTTTTTTAATAAAGTATGTTAACTCCTTACAGAGTGTAAATTTTTCTTGTGTCCATTTTAATATATAAGTAATCAGTCTTATTTGTCAGCTTCAGATGTTACAAGTAGCTTTGTTGCTATCTCAGTGAGAGGCACCAAACTGGTCAAATTACTTAACAACTAGTAAGGGGCAGAAGACAGTGGTAAAGGACATGCATAAATTCATAGTATGACATTGTGACATATCTGGCCTCTAGCGCAGAGTATAAAAAGGTATCTGTCTCATAATTCTGTATTTACCTCCTGAACTGTCTCCATAGGCGGTGGGGGGTCCTTATTCCTGCAGAGATTTACAATGACCCATGTGACGTTCCGAAGGAAGGTGATGGGAATGGAGGGATTGATGAAGGACAGAAGAGGTTTGACAACTCCCAGTGATATGACATAATCTCTACACTGAGGACCATCACCTACAGAAATGAAAATTGTTGTAAAAGAAATTACATTAAAAATGGAAAATCTTGAAATGTATGCAATGGCATGTTGGGATTCTGAAATTCTATGTTTCCTCACCAATAGTTTACTACTAAAAGTTTGTGTTCAATTAAATATACATACATATAGATACATATGTATATTTTACGAGACACAAAGTTCATCCTGTTAACATTTTGTGTAGCAAGTGACACTATTCTTTAGAAAAAGATAGTATGTACATACGTAATTCTGGCCACAAGAAAAAACATATTAAGCCACAGAATTTAGAGGAAACATAGTCTCATATGATAATGTCAATGTTTCAAAGTCAAATTCTAAAATGAAACACTCCCTGAATGCAAATCATTGTAAGAACAACAGTTACCGATAATATTTCCGAGAGCCCAGACAGCCTGCTCACAAACATTCTGGTGTGGCGAATGAAGTAGTCTCAAAAAGAGGGGTACTGCATCTACAGAATGCAAAGATTGGATTTGTTGTCAGTGGAACGTGGTACATGCAAAATACTTCAACTGATTCATATTAAACACTTTCTCTACCGTGATTTACACTAACATATACGTTTCTGTTATGAAGAGCATACAGAATCTCAGTTAAACATTTCTATAAAAATCGACAGAGGGAGAAAATATAGACTTGAGAACAAGCAACTATTAAATAACAATGATGTTCACATTTCAACACTTCGCGTATTTCTCAAAGTGATATCTAAGAGTCACAAGTATGCAGGTGCTAGGTTTAATTTCCTGGTAGTTCAGATTTTATAGTTATCCAAGACAGCAATACATACCTAGCAGAATGACATGCCTACTCATGCAAACGTGCTTCAAATCTTAAGAAAATAGCTTCCTCCCAAGAAGCAGCTATAGTTAGCTTCCACGTGTAGTGAACATTTACATCCATCTGCCATATGGTCCTAAGACAAGTTTTTATTTGTTCTTATATAACAGAGGCAACAGACCAGATTAAGGAAGTGGTACCGATTTTAGGTTTCAATCTCTGCTGCATTAAATACACTTAAGAGCTAAGAAACCATCCCTCTACTGTTCCTGTGTGCTATCTTCCCTCAGACAACTCATATTCTTTGACACATGGGAATTCTTACAGCAGTTTTTAAACTCTACATATTATCATACTCATCCTATTGTCTTTCTCAGTGAAGTAAAATAGATCAATTTATATACTGTGGAAGGAAAAAATATTTTTCATGTAGAGACTGTAAGCACCAAAATAGGTTCGGAATTTTAAAAAATTACAACACAGTTTGTGAGCAACTGTAAATTGATCTCCTGTTGATAATTTAATGTGATAACGAGCCAAAAAAAAAAACCTGATGTAGTTTCATGAAAAAAATATAGAGGGATAAAGAATAAAGAGAAACTAGAATTCTTTCCCTGCCATGGATGAATAATTGAGCAACTTTCTAGAACAAGCTGGGAGGGCCAGCAACACTACACGGTTCAGAACACTCTCTTGTCTGTCATAACCATCCCACTTCCATTAGCTCAAGGAGAATATTCAAGCTTCCTTTTCTCTATGACTACTGAAATTACATTGCAGCTGTATATGTATTCAACATATTTCAGAGAAGGGGGGTCAGGTACGTAGTTTACACTTGACTGCAATCCTGCTTCTAAAGCAGAAATGAAATGAAAATGTATCAGTACTCGAGCAGGAGGAAAGTCTGAGAAAGTGGGAGCTGCGGGCTATCTGATCCACTGCTCTCAAAAAATTTAATTACTTCTGCTCCAAATTGGATCCTGCCAAGATCTGTTCTGTGTGTACAGTATCTTCCCTCTCTTGCTAGGCCCTCCAACTGCCATCTGTCCCTGACTGCTGAGGCCTCCTTTTGTACTTAGGCTGCAGCAGCTTCCTCTGTAGCTGCAAGGGTCTATCGCTTCATTCCTGCAAACCAGCCTTTATTTAAACAGAGTTCAGAGTCCCTTGGTCACCTGCCAGAAAGAGGCAGCTAGGCTTTCACACTAAACTTCCATACTCTCTTCAGAAGCAAAACTAAGGAAATGTTGTTGCTACTCTACAGTCATTTTATCATGCTTGTTTCTTCTCAAGTGTTACCTAAACTACTTTGGGAGGGACACATCCACCCTGACCTCCTAGCATTTGTGCGTCCAACAGCAATGCTTTCAACTGTGCTGTGCATATGCACTTCTTCATTTTAATTTTTACTTTACAAAAAAAAAAGAAAAAAAAAAGAAATCAAATAACTAAGTCATCATTTTCCCATATAAAAAACACTGAATATCAATATGTCTAGACAATTCACTATATAAGCTCAGCCATAGCCTCTCATTTAATGACAAAACATTGCGTTTAGCATAGAAGTGATTGCTTGAAGATAAGCACGGCGATACACAGAAGCTACATATATAAGCCAGAAAATAAGAATAGTTTGATTCAACTCAGCAAACATAATTTATCTTCAACTAACTTTAATTTCCTGTCTCTCCATAATAGAAGTCTCACCAGCTGGTTAAGAGCCAAAGCCAGCACAACAAACATGGTGCGTACAGGAGAGACGAATCACACAGTCAAGGAAAGGAAGGTAATTTTAACTCTGTATTTAAATGGACAATTTTACATAACCATGTGTATTTAACAACTTAGTAAGATTTATGAATGTTCCGCTGAAGTAGAAAGAATTACTTTCTAATGTAAGTTTTACTTGTAGGGGAATTAACAGTACACAAATTCAAAAATCAACACTAGAATTAGAAAGGACTAACATTTTTGTCACACATTATCATCTGTCATTCTCTATCTTCTTGAAGGGAAATTCGGGTCTGGGATCCTTAATACTAACCATTACCGACAAACAGATTAACTTTTAAGAGCAAGAGTAGAAACTTTTGAGAAAGAGGATAGACATATGTCTTTATTGTTTTAATAGTTTTGATAACGAATGGTATTTGTTATCCAAAAATCCCTTTTCCCTTTAACCCAAAACATCCACAACCCCCAATAAACATGTTGTAATACTTACTAGACTGTACAACAGCTTGAGTTTGTGCAGAAGTGCCTGATGCTATGTTAGTCAATGCCCATGCAGCTTCAAATTGTAATGAAGGACTGTAATGAAACAATTTCACAGTAGTAACTTGAAATGATCTTCAGGTTATTTTACGGTTCACTTTAACACTATTCACTGCATGCACTCTGACGCTACATTTAAGCAGTGCCACCTGGCTACAACATTTTTTTAGAAAAACTCTGAACTTGGACATTTCAGAAGAACAGAGAGGAAAGAAAAATAAAAATTTTACATTCTATGACCTTTTAAAACCGTTTATCATTCTGACTTCACGTTAGTAAAAAATAAAAGAAATAAAACCAGTAACACTTGTTGAAACACACACCAATTAGTGAAGCTGACTGCTACTCTAAACAACTAATTGCCTGCAGTAGGAAAGACCTCTGGTACACACCATCATAAAATTTGATTATGCCTCCCTAACAAGTAACAGACACCTCTTCACCCCCAACCCACCCAAAGGCCATGCATGTTTAGTGAAGAAAGTGCGACTGCTTTACTGCCATTAGGAGGTTCTTAGCAAATTAACCATGATTGACCACAACTAACAAAACCTTGTAGCCCTTCCAATATCACATCCAAGATCAAATGCAAGCAGATATATTGGGACAAAGACTTTCTTCTGCTCCATCACAGACAGAGTACAGGTGCACCATCAGCACTGAAGGACAGCATCATAGCTGTACTGAACCTAACTTACTGAATGCGGGTAAGAGTTACAAATACTGTAAAAGCTAGGGGAATGTCCAACCCAAGATTTTATCCATTAACTGTTGTCTGTGCCAACAGCAGTTAATAAAACAATGCATGAAAACTTGTTTGTGCAAATTTTAAAGGTTAAGAGTTGTAAAAGCTATAAAAGAGTTTAGGGCTTACAGAAGTTGCAGCAATAGCAAGGTGTCCAGGACCCAGGAATAGCAGAGAATATTTAGTATTAGGTGACTACTTTTCATTTGTGCTTTTTTGACATCTTCCTCAATGTTTTGCATACAGCTATATCACCTGCTTCTTTAAGCTTTTCTCATGCACTCATTTCCAAAGTATTTTAAGGAGTTAATGGGGATGGGATTGGAAAAGAAATGGAGATGGAAGTACAAGAAGTGTAAATAAAGATTTGTAAAAACAAACAGTATCTGTAAACAGCTATCCCTAAACCCTACGTTCCAGGATCAAATGCTTTAAAATTCTAGTTCTGAATTGGTCCTCATGCACACAATGAATATTTCTTCCCCTTGTGATCTGAGTGCCCTCGGGATAAGCTTTCATTTATTACACAAACAGCTTTAATTATCTGTTACGCAAACTCTTAGCAAAATTTACCTTTACTGAATATTACATAGCAATCACAATTAAAAGGACTGCCTAAGAAACTGCTGAGTTCAGTTTCAAAAGGCCTTCTAAGTGTTTACAAAGATAAATCATACAAACCTAAATAAAATTCAACTGAAATTTTCACAGCACTGAACCATTTAATTCTAGAGCAGACAGGCATTTGTCTGCTTTTAAAACACTACCCTGATTTGGACATTACTGCCTGCTGTTCACTTAGTAACTCCTCTGCTAAACAAACTAGAAACAAAGCTAGTCACACTTCATATTTTTGCAACCATCCAATTACATCCAAAATGTCACTCTGCACTTCTTGAAGCTCCTAGCCCTTGTGGCTGCAGAAATGACTTTGAAAATACACCTATGGCTCACTGAGACCAACGATAGCCTAAAACGTTTACCTCAAACATGTTAATCCCCATCTGTCTCAATAAGGTGCTCACAGATTGTGGAATATGGCACTTCCCTTACGTGACATGAAAGTCGTGCAACAACATGCTCAACATTCTCTGTCTCCTCTACTGAAGCTCTTGTTTTCCATCAAAGAATGAGAACCCAAACCATGCTTACTATGGTGTTCTATCACATGAGGAAGCAGTACAGAGCCAGAAAGCCCACCCTGCAGCAGGAATGAAAGGAGCCACAAACTTGAGCTAATAACCTTAATGAAACAGATGACAACTGTATTCTTGCATAGAGAACAGCCTTGTTTACAACCATGCATACACTCTGCCTTCTCAAATGCCCACACTAAGTCTGAGACAGGTTTCTTAAAAATACTTAACAGGGAAGTCTGAAATATTCAGAACCAATGAGAAATGTAGTAAGGTGTACTCCATTAACTAGATATACTCAAGAAAGCACTGAAAAAGAAAATGACATTTCACCAGCAGAATAAGTAATACACCTGGAGAATTTATAGTCTATTGTTATGGAATCTGATCCACTGTGTTAGAACACGCTATGGATCCTGAGTTTCATTTGAACAGAGTCATATGGATACAGTTTTTCAGTGAAAATGAACATTTGTAAAGGTATACTTACTTATCATCCCTTTCTAGGCATTTTACCAGAATTGGTAAAATTCCGGATTTTATTAAGTCATCAATAGGTGGATTTCTGTCGCTGGATAGGAGTTTTCTGTGAAATTAAATGTAAAAGCAAACTAAGTAACTTTCATCAAGAAGAATGTGTAGGGAGTTCATTTCTGTGCCTCTCTTTATTCACTTTTACCTTGCAGCTTGAACAGCACTCAGCTGGATCACTGGGTTGTCACTTGTGGCGTTCTGAAATAATAACAATAAAAACTAAAAATGCACAGAACAAGCACTGCTAATTGTAAATAAATAAATGAACCAATAAATGTAACGTACCTGCAGTATAGCTTCTAGTGTTACATTTTGCTTGAAAAGAAAAATAAAAAGTTTTAGTCATTTTGTTGCTCATTTCCTTCTTTTTCAACATTTTATGCAGTCAAACTAATTTAAACAGTGCATCAGTTCATGATTTTGCTTTCAAATAACTATAAGGCTTCCATTGTTAAAGTAAAAATGGAATACATTGTTTTGAGATACAAAAGCTATAGAAGTAATTTCCAGAATCAAGGGACTTACTGCTTTGAAGTCAGCATCAACATCAGAGTCTTCTAAACTTTCTTCTTGGGGAACATTTCGTTTTTTCAAAAGATGTTCATCTCTTTTGTTCTGGAAAGGAATGGCAAAAAATACATACATTCAATGTTAATTAGTACAGGGTGATGATATAATGGCCCCATTCAAAATAAAACTTCAAATAGGATCGCTTTTATAAAGCCATTTATAACTGCAAACAGAATTCACAGTATTTCAGACAGAACTACAGTAGTCCATGTCATCTGAATGAAAGAAAATTTGCAGTTATCAATTTTCTATCAAAATTACTATACACATAGATCTGGGTGATATTCATGTTCAACCACATGTAACAGGAATTATTTTCCAGTCTAAGATCTTCAGCTAAACCTACATTGAAGTTCCCTTGTTGCATTACATTTAACATTGCGTTAGCCCTGCGTGTAAAGCAGCACTGACACTCGTGGCATTTCCTGCTCACGCACGGTCAGCCTGTTTCAACAAAGCACCCTCCAGCTCCTTTAAGGAATTAGAGAAAACACTGCCATTTCAATGATGAGGCAATGGTTTAAAATTTATACCTTTAATTATAATATCTGAACACCTTGAGCCCTAATTAAAAAGAAGGAAATCAAATCGGCACTTGCAACTATCCAAACACTGTTTTGCAATCTAGAATGTCTTAAAAGTATTATTATTCCAAAGGTATAAAGTGGCATTTTCTAAACGTTAGACTATATTTTTTGTTTGGTATGTCTAGAGATACAATTACAGATAGAAAAGACAGTGGAAGATGATGATGCAGCATGTATATCTGAATACTTTTTTTTTTTTTTTTAATAAGCACATTAAGATCTCAATCTCCAATGAAGCATAACACTGGAAAAGTGTATTAAACAGCTGTAACACCTAAACCAAATGTATTATCCTAACACTGAATGGCAGGCCTTGTGGTTTCCAAACAATTACCTGCTGCACAAACAGTAGTGACTACAGAGATCGTATCATATTATGCCTTGCTTCTAATGTACCCCAAACCCTTTAAACTGAATTATGTTCAATAGAGTACCCCCTGCAATGTTTCTTTAGAAGTGAAGGAAGACAAAAATGAGCAAGCAGTTCAATGCTGAGAAGACAGGGTTACGCAGACAAGCTGTACCAGGTGGCTAATGGATGGATTCACCATGAAGACGTATGTCATATTCCTGTTATTCTCCCACACCAAGTACTTGGTGCTGCCATTTTAAGCGAATAGCAAACGCCATTCTGCTTGAGTCAATCTGGCCTTGCTCAAGCATATTTTGCCACTGTTTGTCTAACTCACAGCCAACGCTTCGACAACTGCAGGGAACAGATCTGATTTCCAGAGGCCCTGTCCACGTGCAGGACGGCATTACTCCCCAGTGAGGAAGCAGTTCCTTCCTGTCTCAAGACAGTCTGCACAGACACGAGCACTTGTGCTGTGACTGTAAAACACACCAAAAGTGGGAGAAGGGACTGATGCTGGAGGAATGTCCTGATGCCTTCAGTACTACTGTCCCTCTCCTTCCACCCAGAGATACCACTTCAGTTCACACTGGACACAGTGGAGTCCACACATGCATGAACGTATGGGGAGAAAAATAGTTATCAGTGTATGCACCCTAATTCAGCATTCATTCCCTGTCTTCAGAAAAGGTGCAGGCTGAATTAACTGGGTTCTTAGTACAGAAGCATCACTAACCATCTGCTGGAACAAGTTAAATGATTCATAGTAAATCATCAGCTGGGAAGGATTGAGTTTCTTTGTCACTAGCAGCAAACTATGGTGGCAGAGTTTTCAGACTGAGTTCTCTTAATAAGTATTTGGCCGGATCATAAAATTCAGGGAGAGAGCCTTACAGGGTTTTTGTAAAGTATGTTTGTTTTAAGAACTGCTCTCCATAGCCATTCAGCTGTAATATTTACTTGTTTTCAAACAGTGATTCGTTATCAATGGTGCTCAGCTATGTGTTGCAACATCCCGCAACAAAGACGGGTGAGCTTTATTTACTCTTAATTTTTTTAGAAATCCTTTTAGACGCAGGACTCTTGCAGATCCCTTGATTGCAATGATGAAATAACTAGAACAGTCAAGAATTACAGCAAACATGAAGTATCTTTTTATGGAAAAAAAAAATGTAAATTCGCCTATTTAGGTGTTTGTTGCTTTTTTTTTCACACCTCTGTTTTAGTATATTCCCCCACCACTGAATTCCCTGACCTTAAGGAACTACCTTCACATTCAGGGAGAGAAAGGAGTGCTGCTCCACACTACTCCACACAAAAGCACCTGTGCTGGCACAGAATGGGCACAGCTCAGACAGTTTCTACTGAAATCCCTCCAAAATGTGGGAGGGATGCAAGAGTTATTTCAAGTCAGTCTTACCCTATGTGTAAATTCGGAAGTCAGGTCCAAATCCTGTCAATTGTGTTGATGTTAAATAGATGCTATCCATTTGTAACAAAGACCACATTAATTAAAAGGGATAGGAACATTAAGATATCCACACAGACATGCACACAGACATTTATATCTAATACACATTACATGGACCCTCCATTTTTTTTCCTCCCAAAATGACAGTAGCCAGGAACAGATGAAACTGTATGATTCACTTCCTAGTTTGAAACATCTAGGAGTTTTTGGATGCAAGAAGCAAAGTCACATTGTAACTGTGTTACTGAATACAGATGCATATCTCACTACAGACGTGTGGCTCTCTTCAAAGCAAACATCATTCTGAGTGATCAGTGTTCTTCAGGGTTGTGTCTATACAACCTGGTAACATAAAGGTTGTGGTATCCAGTTACTCCAGAAAACAGGAAGGAAGATGCATCTTCATAAACTCTCTCAAACACCCTGAAATACAAGGATGAGAGCACAGAAAAACACAGATGGAAGAAAGCGTGAATCCCATTGCGGGTGACTGAACAACATCTGCACAGAATGGAAGGAATGGCCTACATCTGCCAAACAACTGGAAAATCACCCCTCACAAACACCAGGTGGTAACTCTAGAGCATGCCAGTAAAAAAAGCACTTCAGAAAGACTACCTGGCTGAAGGCATTATTCTTCAAGATGCACACTTCTTGTTTATTCATAGTGAGCGAGCTTCTATAGAAATACTGTAAGCTGAAAAAGTTTGCTTTAGTATCCAGAGAGATGTGCACAAGTTCTCTCTGCTTGTGGCCAGAAAATGGGTGGTGAATATATATATTTTTAATTATTATTTTTTAATTATTTAATTAATTTTAAGTTCCTCCAATTCTCTATAAATCTTTCAGGATCTTGGACAAAGAGGGAAGGAGGACACATTGTGAATGGTCACAGGAAGATCAGGAACAGAGAATTAAATTTCTCTCCTTCAAGCAATCGTCCATATGCACACTGACGTAGCAAGTATCTCCGAAGAGTACTTCCCACAAAAATCCCATTTACCTGAAAGGAAGTATCATGAATCCCTAGATGAAAAGACATTGAAGGACTGTTCTCCTAATGACAGCGAATGGAGCTCTTAGGAGCAACTCTGCAGATAGCAGGAATGGAAGCATCCTGCTGTGAAGCCACCAATAGCGAAAACATTCACAAAGGAACAGTATTTCAAACTCTGACCCATAAAACATTCATAATCTAGGTTTAAAAATTTACTGTGAGGGTGGTGAGGCACTGGAATAAAAGCCTCACAGAGAAGCTGTGGATCCTCAAGGTTGTTCTAGTCCAGGCTGGATGTGGCCCCTGGTCAACCTGATCTGGTGAGTGGTAACCCTGGCCACAGCAGGACGGTTGAACTAGATAATCTTAAAGGTCTCTTCCAACCCAAGCCATTCATATGCTTCTATGAAATCCTACTGAGGGACAGGGTCTCCTGACTAAACAAGAACTGCATCAGACTAGTAAGAATTTTTAACATGGTGAGACTGTGTAACACTGAGAAGTCTTCCATTTCTAGATTCACGTTAAAAATGGCCAAAAGATACACCATAACTGAACTAAGCAAGAGCGTAGCTCTCCCCAGTTCCACTAAGTAGGTTAATAGCTCACTGAAGAGCCCCTTGCACCTGCACACGCAACTAGCCAATTCCACT
Organism: Aquila spilogaster; assembly: GCA_024606505.1. Classification (NCBI taxonomy): domain Eukaryota; kingdom Metazoa; phylum Chordata; class Aves; order Accipitriformes; family Accipitridae; genus Aquila; species Aquila spilogaster. Next base: position 41,225,949 of record JANHGO010000033.1, read on the forward strand.
GGCAGAATGAGTGTACCTGAGAGAATGATTCCTAATGTTGGTGTTAACCAAAACAAGCAGCAACAACCATGTAAGATATTCTGCCCTCATTTATCTGCAGGAGAGAACCAAACTTCCCAGGACATAACTGACCATAGCTAGAACTTCTGTGAATGCAGGCAACATCTTCAGGTTGTCATTCATACAGTGTAAGAGGCTCAGAAAGTACGGCCTGAGCCAGGAAAAGTGAGATTGAACAAGAACGTTCCTGGAGCTACTCATTGTTTGCAGATGGTTGGACTCAAAAGCTGGCAAGAACATAGAGAACAGGATCAAGTGGAGCTTCTGCAGGGGCCTGAGGCAGATGGGCTACAACTTACTGAAAAGTACTAAGAATTTCTTACTGAGAATATCTGGGGTTGGAAGGCACCTCTGGAGATAATCTAAGTAAAAAAAAAAAAAAGCTGTTCTTATTAGCACGTCTCATAAATTCAAAACACTCATGGAACCTTCCAGTCTTAAAAAGCAGCTCTAAGGCTATTTGAAACAGCAGCGTATACAGTACTTCCATAGACTGACTGCTCCCCTGCGTAAGGTAAAAAAAACATGATTTGCACCTTGGTATAATCTTGAAATGCTTGCATTTTGTTGTACTGTGAAAAAAAATTATGTTTTTGTTTATATCACAGCACCAGACTCTGTGGACTCCTATGGTGAAGCTGAAGACAAATAAACATGCCTGGATACAGCCACTCCGCTCAAAGACTGGTGGGAGGTCTTCCAAAAGGAGACTGGAATCCCTGAGGAAGGGTAGGGCCTTGCCACCAAGGAAACAATGCAGGTCTTCTCCTTCAGGAGGGGAAGTCCTCAACCACCGCCTGAACCATGCCTGTTATGTACAATGAACTCTGCAAGTTTATTTACAGCAGCTGACTGCTGGTTATGAACTTGTCAGTGTTCTGACAGAGATCACACTACAGTAGTCTACAGATGTTTCCATATGAACAAAAGGTTTGTGGACATATATGGCTGGCAAGAACACCTAATAGGAACAATAACAATACCATGACAGCACTTTATTGACCACTGTGATGATCCATTCACAGCCTTTGATGATAGATACCCATCCTGCTTGTTTCACTGACAGTGGGCAGGTTAAACTTAACTACCAGTAAGCATGCAAATCCCACCACTACTTCTTTACCTTCTTGGGTGATGGCCACAGGATTAAAAAAAATGCCTATCAGTGCAAACAAGTTTCAAAATCAATAACCGAATGAAAAATTCTTGTGGTCAAAAATGATATTCATCAAGCTATGTACTGAGTTCAGCTTATTACCTCAGGACACGGCAATGGGATATGCTAATGGAGCTGTGAAAGCTGTTAAGAAATATATAACCATATACACTTCTCCACATTTGTGACGTGGAAAGATCTCATCTCTGTTGAGAAGCTTCAAGTGAAAAGAAACAAGGAAATGTTTGCCTTCAGGTGAAAAAAAAAAACTTCATCAAATCCTTATTCACCTCAGGGAAAGGTTCATGAACACAGTGTCTAGTAAGAAGGAGATCTGAGCTGTCTGGACATCTCTTTCAAGATACCACTGCTGAGAGAGAAGAAGCTGTGCTAATTCTTAGGGTTTTCACTTAAATATGATTTCAAAATCTTTTAAATTTATTTTTGATTGGAGCAGAGCACCTTAGAGCACTGCCTGCAGTCCATCATGAAAGGAATTAAACGCCTACAGATCCAACATCAGGGTGGTGAAGGGATGTTCTGAAAACCTCTACTGAACACCCTCTTAATGAAAGCTTGAATGGATTTCTAGTAACAGCTCTGGGATATGAACCTGGGGAAAGATATAATTTCTTTAATTGTCGGGAAAGGACCATTAGTTGGCTCTACTTACTGTCTTATTATTACTGTCTTGCAAAACTTATTAACACCTACAGACATTCAGCAGCATGACAAAGGGAAAAAAAAACAAACAATCAAAAAGCCTTGAGATGATGACATAGAAACTTGCTCTCTGGCCATTTGTTAAGCATAGAAGGAGGTTAACCAGAAGAAAACAATTAGCAGAGATCCTCAGAAGTTAAGAAAACTAGATCTACATCCTGTAAGTTAGGAAAGTTAAAGCTCTAACAGAACTGAATCTGGCCAGGGATGTCAAGGGCAACAAGATGAGCTTCTGTAGGTATATCTATAACAAAAGCAGGACTGGGAAAATGGGGGCCCACTGCTGAATGAAAGAAGAGACTTGGTTGCAGAAAACAGGGAAAAGGTCAAGGTACCTTCTCTGCTTCAGCCTTTACCAGTGAGACTGGTCTTTAAGAATGCCTGGATCCAGAGATCAAGGGGTGAAGGAAGATGCACCTTTGGTGGAAGAGGTTTGGGTCAGGGTACTTAAACAAATGAGACATAAAAAAAATCCATAGGTCCTGATGAAATGTACCCAAAAGTGCTGAGGGAGCTTGCAGATATCACTGTGAAGCCACTCTATAATTCTTAATTGATCACAGCAATTGCGAGAAGCATTCAAAGACTGGAGGAAAGCAAATGTCATGCCTACCTTCAAGAATGGCAAGAAGAGGATACAGGGAACTACAGGCTGGTTAGTCTCATCTTGGTCCCTGGAAAGGCAACAGAACAGCTAATCCTGGAAATCACTTCCAGTCCCATGAGAAAATACCAGGAGTAGTCAGCATGGATTCATCAAGGAGAAGTCATGCTTGACCAAAGTGAGCAGCTTTGACAACAATGAAATTATCAGCCTGATAGACGGAGGCAGACGTTGTGGATATCATCAGTAAGGCCTTTGACACAGTCCTTTGCGAGATTCTCAAAGACAAGCTGTTGATGAACGGACTGGGTGGGCATTGACATTGTTTGAAAACTGCCCTAACTTTGACCAGTGGCACAAAGTCTTATTAGAGACCAGTAACTAACAGTGAACCCCAGGGGTCAACGTTGGGTTCAGTCCTTTTTAACATCTTCATTAATGATCTGCATGTTGGGACAGTGTGTATCCTCCAAGCTTGCAGAAGACGCAAAATTGCAAGGAATGGCTGAGAGAGCAGGGGGTTGTGCTGCTATCCAGAGGGACCTCAACAGTCTGGAGCTGTGCTGACAGGAACCTCATGAATGTCTTCCAAGGAGGAGTACAAAGTCCTGCTCCCTGGGAAGAACATCCCCAGGCACCAGGATGTGCTGGTGGCCGCTCAGCTGGAAAGCAGTTCTGCAGAAAAGGACATGGCAGTCCTGGCACGCACCAAGTTGGACATGAGCCAGCAATGTGCCCTCATCACAAAGAAGGCTAAAGGTATCCTGGGCTACACTGAGAAGTGTTGCCAAGCAGGACTAGGAAGGTGATTCTTCCCCCCTACCCAACGCTGGTGGCACATTTGGATGGCTGTGTCCAGTTCTGGGCTCCCCAGCAGAAGAACATGGACATACTGACATACTGAAGAGAGTGTAGCAAAGGAAGACAGAGATAACGAAGGGACTGGAGGATCAGTCCCACAAGGAAAGGCTAAGGGAGCCGTGATTGTTCAATCTGGAGAGCAGGGGGATCTCATCAGTAAATCCCAAAGAGAGGGTGCCAAGAGGCCGAAGCCAGGCTCTGTCAGTGGTGCCTGGTGCCAGGACCAGAGGCTGTGGGCACAAACTGGAGCATGGGGGGTTCCCTCTGAACACCAGGAGCACTTCTGTGCTCTGTTGTGACAGAGCACTGGCACAGGCTGCTCAGAAGCTGTGGGGTTGCCTTCTTGGGGATCTCCCAGAGCCACCTGGATGCAGCCAAGGAAACCCTGCTCTGTGTGTCCCTGCTAGGCCCTGCAACCTCAGCCATTCTGTGAAAAAACACAGAAACAAAGGAGGTTTTGCTATCTATCCTGAACCTGAATATGTCTTTGGAGGCATTCAAGAAACATTTAGACGTTGTACTAAGGGACATGGTTTAGTGGGAAAATACTGGTGGTAGGTGGACAGTTGGACTGGATGATCTTGGAGTCTAACCCTAACCCTAACTCTTCCAACCTTGGTAATTCTGTGATTCTACGTGGACCTTTCTTTTTTCTTTTGCATTCCAATCTTCCCCACCGTAGCCTTCTCAGTAAGGTGAAGACAGACCTTTTTCTTCAAGGCTCATTACTGTAGTTGGGAGGCACTGCACTCATAAGAAATCTTATTTAAGAAAGATCAGAGTAGAGATAAGTACCATGCACCAGAGAAGCAGGTAAATGGACGTATGCCCATGGCTTCTTAATCCACACATCAGTTAGAGAATAACTGCTTTGTATTGCATCAAAGTTAATTGTCAATTAGAGCTTTCATGAGCTCATGTCTGTGAGCTCTCAGACAGCTGAGTTTGCCAAAGTAAAAATAAACACCTTGTGAGGGACCTGGAAGTTTTTAGGATTCTAGTTAGCAGAGGATAAAGGAGGACAGCATCCTCTGTTTCTGCTGAAGTTAGGAGTATACCACTTCAAATGAAGGGTGGCATGTAACCCAATGACCTGACTAGCACTAATTGGCTAAGTAATATCTTTCTTAGAGCAAATAAAAGGTCCAAGTTGAAAGCTTTATCCTCACTAAAAAAAAAAAAATTACAAAAAACGCCTAGAACCAAAGGATCCCTAAGAGCAGTACAGTCACAGGTTTCATTCAAGTATGGAACCTTAAACAGAATCCTAACCCACCCACCCTCCACCACCACCACTACTACATACTGAGAAGCTTAAAACTGGTACTTTTATTTTGTTCCTCTGGGAAGAGAGGTGGCTACTTTTTAACCTCTTAGGACCACTGCTGAACTAATAGTACAGCCAGAAACCAAAACCTTTTCGCACTGGAACAGGCTGCCTGGGGAGGTTGTGGAGTCTCCTTCTCTGGAGATATTCAAGATCCACCTGGACACCTACCTGTGCAGCGTGCTGTAAGGAGCCTGTTTTGCAAGGGGGTTGGACTCGATTTCTTGAGCTCCATTCCAACCCCTACAATTCCGTGATTCAAAAAAGTGTATCATGTCCACTCCCAAAGTGTTAAACACTTAAAGTGTTTAGCAAGGCCAATATGGAATCAGAGAAGGACACCTGACTAGTAGGAGTGTCATCTGACTGTCATCTGACAGTGCCAACGCAGGACTGGGCCAGCATTCTGCTGGACAACTGCTATGTCAGAGACGACTTCACTTGCTCAGTTGATAAACAAATAACAACTGGTTGGAAAAAAAAATGTAAAAAAGCTGAAGTTGCCTTCTGAATAAGAGCTGCAGTGTGTTATGCAGACAGTGAATAGAGCTAAAATATTTTCGAAACACAACGTGTTGCACCTTGATGTCTATAATTTCAAGAGAATAAGCACCTCACACTAATGCACACAAACTGTGTATTACTGTTCAAAGCTGTGATTTATTTATTCCATCTTACAAACAAGACATGTAAGCAACTTCACCAGATCCATTCATTTAATAGTTACACATAAGTTGATTCAAAAGACAAATCTGTACCTATGCAGTCTTTCGATTGTAGGAATCAAGAATATGTTCAGTTTGCTTGTTTTCCTCAAAAGCCAGGTGCACACTTAGCATCTGGATAGCTGGGATTAAGAAAAGATATCCACTGAAGGGACACAGATGGATCACTGAAGTCATGCCAACACAGGCACTTCCTGAATTTGACACACTCATGCTAGAGTAACAGTGTTAGCTGTAAAGCTGAAAACTGAAGCAATAATATTACATCTGATCCACTCTACTGCTGCAACTTGGTAAAATTATGTATCCCTTAACAGTTCAGTCCCAAGTCTACACCAGAAGCAGTGGCCTCACATCTGCCAGAGTTCTTGCAGAAAGCCAGGTGGCCACCAGCAGCAGTAGTTCAGTTGCTGCACATCAACAGCTTGGATGCACACTGAATTTCTTTAATGCAGATGACTTTGGGTGTCTGCAGTGGAAGACACTCAGCAAGAACTCCAAAAGAACACAACTTCCTGTGTTCAAGTGTTCTGCAGCTGCTGTTCACTCATGATTTACAGCATGACCTACATCCAGTGCTTACATGTCTTTAAGTGTGTAACTGACCTGTGCATGTGACAGAATACTTGTAAGCAGTCTCACAACTGAAGCAGCCGTATGAGGATACGCTGCATTAGGTAAGCCATCTCTTACAGCACTGCTTTGCTAACGGGCATAGGCTTGCCCAAGTGCTATGAATGGCTCTTCACAGCGTAGCTCAGCTACACAGTGAGTTTTACATTGAGTCAACATGCTGGTTCTGAAAACAGAGGGTCTCTGCCATAACAGCAGCTGAATTTTATGCTGATAATTCAAATATCAAATTAATTATCTGAGTCTCATTTTAGCAAAAGCTTGCTTATTTAATTTTCCACTTGCTAGCTGTTTGTACATACCAAGACAGGTTTCTCCACACCTCGGTTTCTCTGTCAGGATTGATGAGGCCATAGTCAAGTTAAGCTACACAAAATGTGCAGACACGTTCAGCTAGTTTCTTTGATTAGGAAAATATGAAAGCATTAAACAATTTTTAGATGATACATCATACTCATGTAAGTACTTTTTTTTTTCCAGTCATCTGGGTCCAATTAGGTTTCTCTAATGATTTATTGAATTCTAAGGATAAATCCCATAAGCATTTTTTTTTTAATATCATAATGAAAGACAGAAGTAATTCTATAAGAACTCAAAAAGGAAAAAAAAAAAGTCTCCTCTTAAAAAAAGAGCAGAAGGATCCCAGAAAATACTACCATAAGATTCTTGGTATCTCCTACAAAAATCAAGTAATAAATACAGAAAAGATTTCTCAAAAAAGTCAATACAGCTTCCATCTATCAGTCCCTCACTTCGATGTTAACAAGGCTTTTGACTTCTCTTAGTTTGCAAACACTACACAAAACAAGTTTACACAAATGTGGGGGGAGGGTGCACTCTCAAGAACGCCCTACGCACACTAACAAGTGAGTCAACTGGCAAAACGGAGAAATGCATCAAAGGGAGACACAAAGGAGCTTGGCCTGAATCTGGAATATTCAAAGCATACACTTCCATGAAATAACTAAAGGAATACCAAGCTGAGGAGGCTTTGAAGCGCACTGGAGAAGAGAATGGAAATTCAAGTCAAGGATGTCTGGAAAAAGCACATGGAATTCAAAAGAAGCCATCATGTCTAAAACTGCATCTACTTAACTGTGCATACAGAGCACAAACAACTACCCCTGTTTTGTAGTACTATAGGAAGTGTCCAAAGGATATCATGGGTCAAAGGCTGAGTTTCAGTCAACAACATACTCAATATAAACAGGAACACTGTGTTAAGAATTGCCTTTCACTGCTCTGAGTACCATTTAAACCTCAGCTGAGGCCTGCCTTGGGCACTGCATTTTCAAGAAAATGCTGGCAATCTGAAACTGATGAGTAGGAACAAGTTAAATTTAGGAAATAGGTTGGACTAGATGATCTCTAGAGGTCCCTTCCAACCCCTACAATTCTGTGATTAGCGTATAAAGAGTGAAGAACTGCATTTGCCTCAATGAGGTAAGTCTAAAAGGGACAGATCTATCTCCAAATACATTGAAAGTATCCAGAAGTGAAGAAAGTTTAGCTCTTTACATGTATGGCCCAAAAGTAGTTAAGCCTGTGGACACATCCTCCAGCAGCAAGCCTTTAAGATGCCTAGAAAGGCTGCTGGAAATGTTTTATAAATGACAAGGGTGCAACAAGTCCTGCATTTAGGCAGAAGACTGAACTAGATTCACTTCTCATGGTTATTACCTTCCCAGCTATGCTGGCATTTAACCAACATAACCAAAACCTGACCCTAAAAATCAACTCCCTCTACAATACAGAAGCAGTACTTTCCAGAAAACAAAGCATGGTAACTATGGTGGTTTCACCCCACTGATGGGCAGATCAACTCCACCATATTGCTCTCTCTTCCTCCTCAAAGAGAGGGAGAAAATATAATGAAAAGGGGCTCAAAGGTTGAGATACCTGCTCCGCACAATACTTCATGGGCTAAAGGGGAACAGCCTGCTCCATCCCCAGCCTCTCTATGGGCTGCAGGGGAATCTCCTGCCCTCCTTCTGCACTGATGTTGGGAGCTGCAGGGCTGTTTCTCTCCCATTTCTCTCTCCTCTCTCAGCTGCTGCTGCACAGAGGTTTTTCCTTTTCTTAAGCCTGCTCTCCCAGAGCACAACCAGCGTTGCTCAGAGCTCAGCTCTGGCCAGCAGCAGGTCCCTGTTGGAGCAGCTGAAGCTGGGCTGTGATCTGACATGGGGCAGCTGCTGGGTGCTGCTCACAGAGGCCATCCCTGCTACCAGGGCCAGCCCTGGCTACCAAACCTTGCCACATAAGCCCAAAACAATACATTTCATATCTTCTAAGTGCTAAATCTCTTTTTTCTCCATTCAGAGACTTCAAACATTCAAACAGCTGACAGCTTTGCAATAATACCAGAACTGGTGAAGAAACTGAATATCATTCACTTCCAAGACATCAATCTGAGTAAATTCGTACTCAGTTCTGCTGTACTGAGCCTACGGATTGGCAGAGTAAAACTAACATTAGAATCCACAGTTCATAACTTACAAATATACAACTTCTCTATACAAGTCTGAGGCCAAGCAGCAAAGTTTATGGGAAAATATTCAGCAAAGATATCAGAGCATGATAAGAAAATTAACAGCTGATAAACAGAAGCACTCACCTTCCTCAATTCAATTGTAACTTCATTTCTGTGTCTTCTCATAGTCTGAAAAAGAAAACAGAACAAAGTTTATATATGAAGGAAATGTTGTGTGTGTTTTGGAATCCATTGTTTCTAGGTCAAAAGTACAGTTATTCATTCAAAGATAGGGAAATCAGTGTGCATAATTTAGAACCCAATCTTTCCTAATAAGATGCACGAGTTGTTCTTTTCTTGTTTTTTAAAAAGAGATTACACACCTTACAGAAAGCTTTGTTATAAACCACAATAAGTGTCCCAAAGGCAGAAAATATTTACTTCTCCACAGAGTTTCACTGAAATGACTCTTCTGGTGTTTATGTGCATGCACAAAAAGAAGCAGCAAATACAGGTTTAGACAGTCTCAAGATTCCTGTATGACCACATTCACAACCCAAACACGTAACCTACGCCTATCATCTGGGCAGAATAGGCCATGACAGAAGTCACACTGAGTTCAATGCAAATAAGACAGATTAGGCTTGTGGCAAAAGGAAACCAAGCAGTACAATGGCATGGAGTCTACTTCAAATCTACAGCCTAAACACCATAAAGGAAAATGAGTCCACAGAAGTCTTAATTCCAGAAAGACTCAAGGCACTCAATATGCATTCCCCACGATATAGTCATCGCTCTTAGCTAAGAGGGATTAAAAGATTCAGAAAGAACAATTTAGCCTAGTGAAAGCGCTCTCCCTAGGTTCATTTTACAGTGGAGAAGGCATACCACCAGAATGTAATTCAGAAGAAAATCAGGACCGGATGACCACTGGCAGCCCAGGGAGATTAGCCACACTAACTAAAAACTGCCTTTGAAAATACTTTTGTGTTCCATCCTTGCTACTGACCTTCACTGCCACTTATGTCCCTCTTGAGTTAGGGCAAATAACTTCCGCGTGTTAACAACTGTGAAAACAAGCAGTACACAGAAACCAACAGTACTCCCCCACCAGCCACCTAGAGTAACACTGAACATTCTAAAGCTCAGACACAGGTAAATGAAATGAGCATTCTTCACATGGGATGCAGATTCAATGTGAACATTACCCTAGCTTTACTGCTCTCAGTTTGCACTGCAACGTCCATTTAATTATCTGAGGCTGACTTAAGCATAAGATTTGTCTTCCTGTTCAGTGCTTGATAAACCATCTCACTCAGGTCAACATAAGTCCCATTTTACATCTACAGCATGAAACGTGCTGCCTCAAACAAGGCAAGTCCTCACTGCAGCAACACTAGCACCAGAGCATCTACCAGAACCACACGTTTCCCCTCTCATCATTTTACTATACCATTTGATCCCTGCAACCATCTAAGCCTGATTGCTGAGGTATGGGAAGGAACTGGAGAGCTAAGGAATGGGTGAAAGATGAAGAACCTGTAAAGTTAAGTATGTCTAGCTAGTCATGCAACTAGCTTGACCAGTCATTCAAGTTGCTAGTCATATTAGAATTTTACATTTATCTTAACAACTAAGTCAAATTTAAGGGCACTACATAGCCTAAAAATGTTTTTCAATATTTCCCCATCATAACTCAGCTCATTAATGAAAAATACAGTTAGACAAACCTGTCTCAGCTTTCTACTGCAAAACTTCTTTCTGGATCATTCTGAACATTCTAGACACCAAAGGCCTTTAAGATGCTTCCCACTAGTAAATCTTTTATTGCTACTTACCTTAAATTTAAGCCAAGCCCCAACACGACCAATCAATTAACCTGAGTGTCCTCATACCATTTCCCCTCACACCATTTTTCCCTCATACCAAATCCAGTACTGTAAGCAACAGATTATGGAATTTCAGAGATCTAATAGATGCAAGGCAGAATTTAGTTTCCAAGTTTGATCCTGAATTATAATTTCCACCTCCATTTTCTCCATTATCTGTAATAATACTTGAGAATATTTTCTACTGAACACATACAAATAAAAAATCAGACCACAGTAGAAGCTCCTTAGGGGATAACCACAATGTTTGCCACCTACCATTCAAGAAACAAGGCAGATTTAAGAAAAATGGTATGTCATTTTCAACTGTTCAGTAGCTTAATATTTTGTTCTAGTAAAGACAAAAACAGTGTAGTGACAAGCAAGCATTACTATTCATTACATCCATTTACCTCTAACAATACTTCAGATGGTTACTCAGAGTCAACCCTTCACAAAAGCTCTACTGGGAAGACTCTAAGCTTCTTTCTAACAACAAATCATTCACTCAGCTCTTCAATCAGGTTTTATGTTTGCTTTATGCATCCTTTATTTTAGCCCCAATGATCCTATCCTATTACAATCCTGTCTCAATATTGTTCTTTACCAGTTGTTTCCTTTTAACAAATTGCTATTCAAAAACATTTGACTACTGCATTATGGTTTTACACTTGACATGCAAGAAATCTCTCATCTTCTCATTTAGAGAGCTATCACTCTTCAGAGAGATTCTTCAAAGAGGCTATCAACTTCATTGATATTTTTTTTAGTAGCTGCATACATTTTCTGATCTTCCATATGTGTCTTAAGGCAATCTCCACACCACCTGAGTTTTACCTTTTAAGCCATTCTTTTGCACTTCCTTTTAAGCTTCTTGTATGCAGTTTGAGTTGTGAAGCAGCACCGACACGTTTTCTTTCTTTCCTTCTTTAAATGACAGAACAGGCAGTACACACCACTAAGTCCTGAGCTGCTCTTCCACTTGCAGAGCATGCAGGAGGATCTCACCCAGACAAAACTTCACAGAACTAAGGACTTCCAGTATTGGACCTCCCTGTCATCACCATGCCTTTAAAAATCTAGTGTATCAGGGGACCCAGGACCATGCAAAACTCAGCAGTGCAGTATTAGGGCTACAGTCTCTCCTACACTTACGTGGGACTGAAGAGCCTACGATGGTTACACTTGACCGCCATGTTCTGACCACAACCAGTGCTCAGCCAGACGCACACTAACATCATTTCTAGCCTGATGATGCAAACATTCATGTCTCTGGCCACTAGATACCAATATATTGAGAGACCAGAGATTCCACATCAAACACATCAGTTGTTGGAATTATCGAATGTATGTGAAAAATACGTGTATGCAACTTGGCACTGGCCACGTTTCTTAGTTTTATGCCTTCTGTTCAATTAAGGTTTGTTTAGACTGTTCCCCCGTCTTGATTTTCTCTTCTCTCCCATAGGAGCAGACAATGATCCCAGTAGTGAAGGAACTGCTCCATGACAGCTCTCAATGCAGTTTGGCTATCTTTGCCTTGAGAGACCTTACTTTTAAGACCAAAAACATTCTTCATTCATCTGATGACAAGGAAGCCAGGTGCCATATAGCACCATGCTACGTATTGGACTTATCCGCTGAGCTTTTGTAAGCTTTAAAGTGTGCAGATTGATAAGCGCAATCTGTTTTTATTTTATGCAACAGACTCAAATGAACCAGTGAATGAATTAGAATTTCTTAAAAAGTAGGTACTGAAAGCTTGTGCTTCAGATGAATTATTTTAGAAATATAGCAGGTTATCAGCATCCTCCTACAGCTCCAGAAGCAAACATAGCATAATCCAACAGTTATAAAAGAAGCTTTCCTTTAAGGAAGCATTACCACTGTAAGAAGAACAAGCTTTCATATGACCTGCAAGCCCCAACAAGTAAGGAGTCAGTATGTATTATTTACGAGAAATTTACACCAATGGAAAGCTTAAACATTTTCCCCAGCTAAAACAGAAAACTATCTCCCAACCTAAGCCCATGGATTCCTTGCCAGCTTTCAGGCTGGGAGGACAACCATCTGCTAAAACCTCCATACACAGTATTAGCTGCAGCCTAGCAAGATGTTAGTGATGGAGGCAATACCACGTTTGACATCCACAGCACCTGACTGCAGTCATCTCTCAGCTTAACGTACTCAAATGTATAACTTCGTGCCAAGCTGAAACCGCATCTCTCAAAACTATCACAGGACAAAGCTGAATTGTTCCACTGAATAAAATCAAGACTCCAAATCTCAAAGAGGGAAAACTCGGCAAAGGCACAACCCTTAAAAATCACAAACTGATGCAAGTTTGTTCCTACAGAACATAAACACAAAGGTACTAATGCATCATACTCAAGGAGCTAAATGGTAAAACAAATAAATGGTAGTAACTATTGGTTAGCATACACTGTTAAGAAGCAAGAACACACAACAGTTCACAAGTTGCGCTACAACCTTATTCATCACTCAAGTCATAATTAAGTTCATAAAGTTTTGTAATGAGATCTTCCTCTTCCAGTTCATGGTCTGTGAGGAACAACTAGTTACTGGTGAGGCTGACACCCACAGCCATGCCCCAAGAACACTAAGCCTGCTTGCAAGTTAAAACCAGACGTTTAGCAAAATTTTTAATTACGGTTAATAAGGTTCCTTCATATTTTATTATCAAACAAATCAGAGATACAAAAAAATATAGATGCTGTTAGATAAATCAGTATTCTCACTTCTTTATGAATACTCTTACAAAGCCAGATGCAAAGCATTACATGTCAAAAACTGCTCTCTGACATCTTCCACTTAAAAGAGATGTAATCTCCAGTTTCCAAGTACCAAAACTGACACTGATGTTTATACGTCAGCAAAGAAAGTCACAGTGCACATTCAGTCTTCTGTGTTACAGACTGCAACTCTTAATAATTTAATTCAAATATTTCACTGCTGCTTTTTAAGCTCTCCCATCCTTGTGACAAAGGTCGGGAAGAGCTGAAAAGTCAAACCTAACAAATGGAGGAACCTTATTTCAGAGTGATACAGAACACAACAATGCTAAGCTGACAAAAGATAAGAATTTGTTAAAAGGGACTAAGCCTTGAAAATAAAGCCAGCTTCTTCAATTCAATGCCCCAAAACAAGGCTTCAAAGAATGCTACCATTCCTGCAAAACAGTCTTTGACACTGACAATTGGCAGAAGCTACAGAGAATGCAGCTATTCTCATGAGATCAGCGTTCCAACTCTGCTATTTCTCCCCGACAAGATGACAAGAAATGTCAAAGCTCAATTTCAGAATCACCTGTGAGGAAGGAAAATTTCTTGCCCATTTTTCAGTCGATAGATGGACTATGGTGACAAAACTGAGCATAAAACCTTGATATCAAGAAGCAGTGACTGAAGATAATCCTGTACATTTCTTGTCACTGTAACAGCTACTCATGTTAGTAGCACATTTAAAGAAACATCTTCAAGTCACTGAACATTTGGGATCTTCTGGCTTAAGCACGTAAGAGAAGCATGACCAGCAGGTTGAGGAAGGGGATTCTGTCCCTCTACTCTGCTCTCATGAGACCCCACCTGGAGTACAGTGTCCAGTGGATGCCCCCTCCATGGAAGCATTCAAGGCCAGGCTAGATGGGGCTTCGAGCAACCTGGTCTAGAGGAAGGTGTCCCTGCCTACAGCAGGGGAGTTGGAACTGGATGATCTTAGAGGTCCCTTCCAACCAAAACCATTCTATGATTCTGTAACACATACCTCACCAGTAACATCTGTGAAACCTTTTAGGTGGTGCTCACAATGTATTAAAGAGCAAGGGTCTGTCAGCGCTCTAACACTGCCACTCTGTGCCTTTCAGAAAGCCATCCACACCTTTGTGGCCAAGAAAAACAAACGAGTACTTTGAAGTCCTGGATAGCACTTAGATTAAGGTTGTAAGGAGAGCATTAAGTCTGGTAAACAAGCTTCTTTGGCTGCTTGAACCTCTAACTGAACAATACATTACACTACTTGAAAAGGCAACTTATAGGGCTCCCATAAACAAACAGAAACAAAACAAAGAAAAGGAATCCAGCAATCAATCAGCTATTTTAGCCTAAGGTATATCAGAACAAATGAATACATTTTCCAAAATCCTCCTAGCAAATATACAGTGTAGCACATTTATCCTGAAAAAAACAAAACACTCCTACAGGAAGAAAAATCGGGCTAATTCAGAAGGACAAAACTACACGTGACACACAGCAGTCTTGCAGCTGAAAGACTACCCCGAAAGTAGTAATGGATTTAAAACACTGGTACTTTTTCATGACAAGTTAATTCTAACCCACAACTGCAACTAGTCCTAGGGTTTCCATTAATCCGAAGTTTCTACGTTGTATCTAAAATTCAATCTTAACTGATTAATAGCAACTTGAAGTCCCTGAGATATATCAGAGACAAGAAACTGCAGGCAATTGGTAAGACTACTTCATCTCCAGCCATAGCACAAACTAGAAAAACAAAAACTATTCAAATGTGTGAATGATACAACCAGTAAGAAATATAAAGTCACCACTTCCTCTGTTATTCCCAGATAACGATTTTCTGTTCAAATTACAAATGAAGTTTCACAAACAATCTGTTTTAATAACAGACATCCTCTCTACATTTAAAAAAAATATATATCAAACATCGTCAGAGTAAGTGCTATGAATTTTAAACATCTTAACCATTTGTAGCTATATTATTGGGTTAGAGGGAAGATGAAAGCACAGCCACTATTTAATGGCTCCATCTACCCACCATGGTAACAAGAAGATCTGGAGCTCAGTGTGGTGCTCAACCAGACGTGCCACCTCATTACGCAGGATACCTAAGGAGTGCCAGCTTTTAATCAACACATTCACACCGTTTCCATCAGTGCTTGAGAGGAAAGACTTGGAGAAGGCTGCGAGGTGACCTGAGAGTGGCCTTCCACTATCTAAAGGGGAGCTGCAGGAAAGAAGGGGACAGACTCTTTAGCAGGGTCTGTGGTGACAGAACAAGGGGAAATGGTTTCAAGCTCAAAGTGGATAGATTTAGGTTAGATATAAGGAAAAAGTCTTTTACGGTGTGGGAGGGTGGTGAGGCACTGGAACAGGCTACCTAGTGAAGTGGTAGATGCCTCGTCCCTGGAGACTTCCAAGGCAAGGCTGGATCAGGCTCTGGGCAAGCCGATCTAGCTGTGGTGTCCCTGTTCATTGCAGGGGAGTTGGACTACATGGCCTTCAGAGGTCCCTTCCAACTCTAAGGATTCTACAATTCTGTGATTCTATGACTCGGACACTTTTAGGCAAGCCAGCAGAAGAGTTCTGGTGATTCTGCGGACACAAAGTGTGTTTTCAGGAAGCTGGATAAGACGCGCATTTAGCTGCTTTTGAACTTTTGACTATTAAAAGGAAACAAGAGAAGAAATTCATTGACTGATCCTAATTTCTCAGTATCTACAAACTTCATTAAAAGATAACTGGTCATTGAAATTCTTTATTTCTGCTCTTGCCTTTCACTATTTCAGGAACCAGTCTCAGAAAATCAGGAGATAAATGCTGACAGGAAAGAGCTACCCTGAATACATAGCTGGAATAGTACGTAGCTTGATTAGACATACAGGGCACCAGGAAAGCTTAGCATTTGCAAGTCAATTCCAATCTGCTTCCACCTGCCTAACTGAAGAAAAACTGGCCCAGATCCAACAGCTGGATTGGATTGAACTAATAGCTCCCACCCTGCACATAAGCATACCCTGGAGCACAGTTTTAAATCATTTACAATGTGGCTGTGGGTGCAGTACAGTGAGAGAAGGCGTTCCCATTGATGAAGAACACCATTCTTCCCCAGACATCTTTTTACTAGCTTTTCTTCCTTATTCCTGCTGACACCTTTTAGCAAGCATGAAATACCACAATGCATGAGAAAGTGCAAAAGCCTCAGAAGCTGGGCTGGTTCTGGTCAGAAGGCAAAAAAATCCAAGTGCTCCTTTGTATACAGTATTCCAGATGACTAAGGTTAGCAGCTGCCTACCTTTGGTTAACATTAGAAGTTACATGTTCTATATTTGCATAGGAATATAATTTGTTTGTCTGTTCAAAGTTGAGGCTTAGGCTGATGATACTGTTTTACTTGTTCTGGTAGAGCTGGCTTCAGCCAAAAACAAAGCGTCAGACAAAGAGACACTGATAGAAGCTGATGCTGCTGTTCTACTCATTCACATCTTCAAAGCACACAGAGCCTGCTCCAACAGCAGCGAGCAAAATCAATGCATTAATCCAAAATTCTGGGATTATTAATACAATTCTGGGACAGCACCACAACAGTGTGAATGCGAGTACTTAAAACTGGAAGTACTCAGAATGCAAGTACTTAGAACTGAAACCAATGACAACGTGGACATGGATCTCTCATATTTCTTCCCAGAAAGATCTGACATCCACGCCAAACTCAATCAAATTGTTTGTCAGAATTAACCGTTCCTCCTAGGTTTACTTCTTTAGGTATGAGCACCATGGGATATCAGCCAACATTTTTTTTTCTTCTCAGCATATAATGAATGCAGACTCTTCTTTCCTGTGCACAACTCTGAGATTTACCTCATTACAAAGTAGTCCTATAAACCTTCAAACTGTCCTTTGAAGAAAAACAATGATTTTTATTTTTTAAAGTCATATAGATTACAATCTTAGACCACCAATTCCAGCTTTCTTACCACAGCTCCATACTAAATTAAGGCCACCCAGATGGCTAAAATGCAAGCAGGGAGGCAGGGTGCATGGATTCCACAATTCAGATCTACTAAAACAACTAAATACACCTATGTCACATCTGTACCCTGACGTGAGACTCAAAGAGCTTTATTTCATCTGATGACTTTGACTCAAAAGGTATTTGTCCCTCTTTTAAGAAAGCATTGTATTACTTTGCAGGAAGTATTGGAACTTGGTCTCCTTATACTGCAGCATCTTACAAGTGTAAAGGTGCCTCCTGGCTACTAACTTTTACAGCAGTACTACTAGAGACATTAGCACTGTGCAGTATTTATGCTATAATTATGCCTCAATCTGTTTGGGACTCTCATTCCCCAAAGTTAAAAAAGGCCACCAAACGAAAACTAGCTCTTTCTCAGTTGGAGCTGCCATGGTTTTTATTTTTTTGCTTGGGGCCTCTAAAATGAATACCAGCTGCTTTTTGTTAGCCAGACTGTGGCAAGGCAATTCAAGTATCTGAACCTCGAGAGTCTTGGCAGTATGGGTGCATCAGGTACCCACTGATTCTTTTACTCAATGATAGGCAATGACTCACTACAGTCAGACATGCATGCCAATACAAAAAGCCACAAGCCTCCAATTATTGTTGCTCATGGTGCTGAGTCACCTGAAAGCCCTATGGAAGCAAAGCTGCCCATTCACGTTATCCTCTTCTACTGCTCCAAGTGATCTCCACAGAAAAGCAGCTGCTGAGTTTACTTCTAACACGCTCTTCTGTAAGCCAACTCTTCAAGGTCCTGACACCTCCTCTTTGCACTTCTTTAACCTACACACTGAGCTAACATCAAAGATGTGAGTTGTGAGCACTCCTGTTTTAATTTCCATACAGTAATTACCCAGTTTACAGTAGAGATATATCAACCAGCCCTCAGGAGACTGGACTCAAAGCAATTTGGCTGTTTGTATTCAACACAAATTGCACTGAGGCTGAAGGACACGAAGCAATCCAGAATACAATTGTTATCTGCTGTTTTAACATAGAATGAAAGAAGGGCTGGAATTCTCTGCTCAACATCAAAACAAGTGTAAATTTCCAGTCACTGCTTCTGCCCAAACTGGGGTCATTTTACCTAGTAAAAACTTCTGCAGTGTTCCCATTCAAACACATGTCTTAAGGTCATGCATCACACCTTGACTGAGAGCAGACAGAAGGTTTCAGTACAGCCACATGGGCTCCACCAAAGGCCAACTGAAGCTTCCGGGTAAGCTCAAGCTAACACATCACCACACAACAGTTGCCTGCTCAGGTCGATGGGCAGCCAAGCCAGAATCACCAGCTCATTCTAAGTAGAAGTTTTGTTCTGCCCTCCCACCAGAAGGAGCAAGCAATCTGTCTTCTCTTAGGAGGGGAAGCCAGCATCTCTCTTACTCCCTGACTGAGGAGGGGAAGTACACCCACCAGTCTACTCAAGGAGCACAGCCAGCTGCCACTGCAGAAGAGGAGCCCTCCATCTCTTCTGTAGCATAGAAGAATCCAGTTCAGAGGTAGTCCAGTTTCTTCCTCAACTAATAGACTTCAAAAGAAACCAAATCCACCACTTTTAACTCAGTATTTCACAGCCAGTATATCATCTTCACTTGTGTTATTGGACATGAGACAATAGAAAATAGAGTAAAATTAAAATGGTTCTTCACGGTAACTGGGTGCAACTATCAGACTTCCTTAAATCTTAAATCAACATAAAAGCTTAATATTAAATATAAGAGCTTCTTATAAAATTGTAGATGACTACTTTCCATAATCTAATTACAAAATGAAGTGTTTGGTCAGAAAGGCCTCACAGACTTCTGTCACAGAAGATGAGACATTTTTAAGCTTGCCAAATATTTATACTAGATTCCCCTTCTCCTCCTTCACATGAAGAAACTCCAAGCAAACCGAGTAACTCTCCCTACCTCCCCTTTAAGCCAGAAAGTGGCAGGCCTCTTTGCTGGGACTCGCTGGATTTCCATAACCCAGGCACTGAATTTGCAACTTACTTTCCTTATGCTTCTTCCAGAAATGCCAACTCAAGCTAATGACAAAACCTAGATCTCTTCCCTCTAACGGACAGAACACATACTCAGCTAAGGACTGGCCAGATACCTTCTTGAGCAATCTGTGTTTCAACAAAGACACTATTTCCAGATACTTAAACAGACTTCAACAGTAAATTAAAATACCTCCCACATTATACTTACAAACATCCTCTCTGTGAAGTGGGGAAAAAAGTCCAATTATTCCCATCTATAAAATGGGAAACAATAAATGCAATTTGAGTGCATTCATTGGGTGCCATGAAGGAAAACGAAACAAACTGAGACATTAGAGAGTTACTCTATATTCAACCATAGTAAGCTTTTTTTGGTCTAAAACTACCTGGCTCAAATAAAATGGTTCTTTTTTGCCGTTGTTTTCCTCCCCTCTTATTTTTGAAAGATATAATCAAAATGCAAAGAAAAAAAAAGATTAAACAGGTGCCTAATTAAATCTACGAAATGTTGTTCTCCTCAAGATGCAAGAGAACAGACTCAGCTGACAGGCCAAGGAGAAAATGGAGCATTAGGAGTTGCAAAATACCCTGATTTCCATCATCAGCAATCTTTCTGAATTTAATCACTGCAGTGTCACAAGCTCTAGGTGCTTCTACCTCACTTTTTAGCGTGACAAGAGCCCTGACGTCATCCTTTTACCACTCCTCTTTGATGTGCCCTCAGTTTCTCCAAATTCCCATTTGCTCATCCTCCCATGGAAGGGTATCAGCTATCACTAAGAAGCTGTCTGTGCCACCAGCAGCAGTCTGGTTCTGATGGACAAGTACCACAACTCCTGTGAAACTCATTAACTATGGGATCCACTGGAAAACACTGCCAGAGAACAAAGTAAACTCAGGGGCAAAGTGAGTCACCCTCCACCTGCGACAGGCATGGGTCAGGGTGATGTTGGCTCACTTGGGAGAGAGCTCCAGAGTCTCTCCCTAATTCCAGTTTTGTGACTTAGACTGCAGTTGCTTAGGAAAAGTTAAGGACTAGGTTATTCTGAGACCTGCAAACCTGAGATATCATGCTACACCTGGCCAGGAATCCATTTCTGCATCTCTGAAAAGCAGGTGATGATGTTTGACTACAGCAAGTTTGCGATGGGATTTGACCATTCACTAAAATACATCTCCATCAAAGTCAACAAGTCAAACTGCAGGAAGCTATTTCTCCAAGTTGATTTTGCACAATCACCTATTCCATCACCGCCACCAAAGTCCATTTGTTATGGAACTTGACAATAACCATGGCTAAAAACATACAAGAAGACACTCTCAGCTGAACAGACATTAAAGAATGAGGGTAATGACCACTGTAGCAATAGATGTTTGAATGGGAAAGATAATTTCATCTCTAGTCCTGAAGTCATCCACGCAGCATACGTTCCTATTTTGTACTTGCAGTGTTTTATTAAACACGTACAAAATCAAGCTATGAATGGACTATAGCTTTGCTTAATCCAGGAAAGGAGACAAACGTCAGCCAGTCCAGAAGAACATGGAACTTCCTCAGCAAATTTACTGACATCAACCTGACTGCAAAGGGCTAACAGCCATAGAATCTTAAAATGATTTGGGTTGGAAGGGACCTTTAAGATCATCTAGTTCCAATCCCCTGCTGTAGGCAGGGACACCTCCCTCTAGACCAAGGTGTAGTCTCTCCCCTTCATGCCTATCTACCTGAGCAACCACTCATCTTCTCCAGATGTAATGGATCTGTTCAGGAAGCAGAGGGAACAAAAGATGGAAAGAATCATTAAGAGCTTTGCCGTTAGCTGACTCCATAGACTACTAACTCTGGCACAGGACAAGCTTTCGGAAGTAACTAGCTCTTCAACTACCAACATCAAATACAGTGGAATGGAACACAAAGCCCACAGCCCCAGCTCTTACAGAAGAATCCAGGAATACCAACTCAGCACTAGTTTCACAGCCCCAGGTATTTTCAAGACAATGAGCAGACTGTATTCTTGGAAAAACACATGGGTTTTATATTTTGAGGCAATTTGTCTTTATTCCTTAATGACAAATTCCACCAGCTTCAGGCACCTTGTTGCCTCTTCAGGCCTTACATATTAGATGTCCAGTTCCATTTCTAACACCACAACACATGCAAATCTAATTGCTTGGTGGTAGCTGTTACACCCTCCTAAGCATTACCTCTTCAGGTAACAGTTTGAGAGGAAAAGAGTCATCCCTGGCTTTGTGCTAGAACTGCACAAGCATTATGAAAACCTCAAACAACATACGTAAAAATAGTGAAGGAGCTCTTTAAATCAGCATGATAGTTATGCTGCTACCAACTTACCAACTTGGACTACAGGTTAAAAATCAACCCTGTGATAGAAGAGGTTTTAGGAATACCAGAGGAATGGCTGTAGTTGCTGGACACACAACAGAATGAAGAAAACCAACTTCTGTAATTACAGAAAGAGAAGTCTTGGGTTATCACAAGAGCAAATAATAACTGGGTCTTGATATAGCAAGCATAGATCCCGATCAGCTTATAGAGATTACGTTCATCATTAGATGCCATCTCCAAACTGTTTTATCCATGGGTATTTCTGAAACAAACAATGCCTCCAAAGTATGTGTTTCTAAACATTTCCAAATGCAATGCATTCAGTTGATTTTGAGTTTCACAAGGAAAAAGTAAACCAAAGTGAACTAAGGAGGTGCCTGTTTGCTGCCAATGGTGACAAACATTTGACAGTATTGCACTTTTTACTTGCAGACTAACTGAAGTTTGGAGAACTGTGTAGCAATAGCAAGGAAGCAAGGAGCTTCCCATATCTACCTCTTATTTCCTACCCAAGCAGTTATTCTTGTGATGCAGGCGAGTACATCTGCATTCTCCCAAGAGTACACTGGCCTGAAAGGTTAATAAAGGAGCTGTAGAGTCACAGGCTAGAAGCTCTGCCTGAGCATATTTGATGTTACATTAAATGCAGTTCCCAGCAGGAAGTTACCTGACACCTGTGCTTTCGCTTTGACTCCTGAGCTGCACTGAGGCCGTTAAGGCAGCAGGACCACAGACACTCAAACCAATCTAAATCAGCCACTCCAGCCCTACTCCCTCCCAACCCTTGCTTGCCCATATTAGATCCTGCACCAGCAAAGTGAGAAGCAGAAGGCTGATCAACCTGCAAGAGTGTGCTCTGGAAAGAAAGCGGGTTACTGCAAAATAGCTGGAAATAACTGGCTTTCTGGGATTGCTACAAGCCTTATTTGTTTCAGCTGGTGTTGGAGGGGATTACAAGGAGGCTGCAAAAGTGCCAATCAGTGCACAAAAAGTACCCTGAGATGAGCCAGTAGCATCACATCCCCTCATTTGCTAACACTGCACAGCTATGGGTACCTCCACTGCAATACGCCTTGGACATCTGACAGGAGGATGGCTCTCAGTCAGCCCACACCATTCTCAGATGCCCAGAGATCATACGGATTTGGCCTCCCCACAACGATATTCCTCTGCTTGCAAAAATATACATGGCAGTGTGACAGAAAAATGTGAATAAATTCAAGCATTTTCAAGAGCTAGATCCACACTGCTAGCAAAGCAGGAACAGCAAATACACAGAAGATGCCAGAGCTGCTGATGCAGATCTAGGCTAAGCCCAGCACCTTCCTCTGCCTCATTCAGGATCAGGATGCTGATGGCAAGGAGTTAAAACGGGTGTTACAAAGTCCGTGGGCCCATAGATGACACAGACCAAACAGGCCCCAAAAATGTAACTGGAGGAGACACTGGTAGCCGTGACATCTCAATTTATCAAGAATTTTTTAATTTTATTTAGCCAAGGATGCTGATTGATCCTGATAATGAGAAACTGGCTGAATAGTTTGATCTATCACCTCCATCTTCAAGATGGTGCCTGCTACTGTAATAGAGAATAAGTAACACATTTCTGCTCCAAGAAGTCGCAGGATCAAAAAGCTCTAGGAAGGACACTACTAGGTAAAGAATGAAGGAAAAATCAGAAGGTTCAGGATGTCACCGTAAACAAATAAATCCAGCAGTTATGAGGAGTATCACAAATTAAGCAATTGCAACTCTTTAATCTTTTCCTGTAAAGCCTCAATTGTATTGGAATAATCAGTGCTGTATGTTTAGAAAAACACCCACTGAGACTTAAGACCACATGCCTGCAATTAACACAGGAAGGCGCTCTCCTTGTACATGGGATGATTTAAAAAGCCCTTTCATATCTCTGGAGAATATAAAATCGAGAAGGCCACGAGGATAAACTGTTCTGGCACTTGTTCATCCAAACGAAGACGTTGGTGTCTTGGCTTCTATCGCCCAGCTGTGCAGGTTCAGGTTAGTTCTGACTGCTGCTAATCACATTTCAGTGCCTATAAAAATAGAAGAGTCTCCTCACTAACAAAAGCAAGAACACAAGTTAACATTAAGTACGTAGCACTTTATTTCTGGCATTTGATTTTGCCATTATCCTTTTTTTTTGGGATAACAAGTATGAGTTCTTCAAAAATCAGAATTTCAGCCCTATATACACAACCATACCTCCTTAATGCAGGAAGGCAACAGAAATGTAAGAACCTTCCAACGCAATCTAAGATGTGAAAAGGGGGTTAGACCTGCGCAGGTCAAAGGGTCACCGCAACTGACGGCCAATCTGCTCAACAGATCCTCTTCCTCAGGCTTAGGAGAGGACCACAGGGCACAAAGGTCTGTCCTAGAGTAAGACAAAAGTACTTACTCATCTTTTGTTTCCCTTCTAAAGTTGTATTAACAAACAGCAAAAGTGATCGTGGCCTAGCAAACCCAGTAATAAAATATGAGTTAACTACAAATTAAAGGAGTAAGTGTTTTGGTCTGCCATAGTAGTCTGTACCCAGAGGGGATCAATAACAACTCATCAGTATTTATTAGAAGCCAAGGAAAGGCTGCTAAGGTATTCTTAAAATACTTTTGAGCCTGATGAGTTCAAAGGCAGGGACTGTCTCCAGGCAGAAGGTGACTCAAACAACGCTGCTTTCAAACCCAACCTGGGAACATAAGGTATGGAATATTTAAGATTTTCCAAAGGATATAATCTAAGCATCAGACCATGATTTATTACTCCATCGTTCTAACCACTTATTTTCCCAATGGTGGAATCTAACAGAAAGTACAGATGCAGATCAGTGACAGCACTTCTCAGCCTGGTTTTAAAAGACGTGTACAAAAACTGGAGGCAGCATCTCCATGTAACGCTCCTTGCTGCAGCACGCACCAAAACAAGTGCATTTAATTGCTGACAGTAGAGAATTATGTACAGCATTTGATTTAGGAAAGAACTGGTTCGTGGAGAACTGATAATCTCACTGAACACAGACAGACACACTGTCAGAACGTACAGTGGTATCTCAGGAGAAGCACAGTAAGTAATGGCAGTTATATAGCACTGCTATGCTTCTTTCTTTCTCTGCTATAAATTTAGCTTACATTCTAGACACCTAAGTTACACAAAGTTTGCGTATAGAAGAGCTTCGAACTTGGGCTTTTAAATAAGTACCATGATCAGGAAAAAGAAAAGTCAAAAAGGAGGTATAGGAGAAAATTTCAGATACGTGATATGAATTAAGTTGTTCTGAAAGACATGACAGACACTGACATTTCTAATCCTTTAAAGTCCCTTAAATGAATCTAAATTTCACTCTAGCGAGTACCCATGAGTACGCTACTTTTACTTATTCCTGTGCTTCATCTGCTTGGTGCCCACACAAAAAAGATTCCCCTCAGAGCCTGACCCATCCCAAAAGCATGGACGACAGCTTCAGCTCCAGCAGAGTTAACGTGGTTATCTGCCACAGACTTGGGCTCAGCCACAGAAGGAGCCAGTCAGCAGACTGGGAGGTAACCCTGGAGGATACACTTCTCCATAACTGCAAATACCCTATTCCAAAATAATTACTCCACTTCAGGAGCAAATGTTCTCCTGAGAGCGGAGGTACCTCAGCAGGGCTGCTCTAACTAATCCCAGTGAAGCACAGGCTGTCAGTTCTCCTCTCTCCCCCACAGAGGCAGATATTTAATTCCCCCCATCTTGGGCACGCTATAACATAAGCAAGGATGGATGACAGCTCAGTTTGCACCAGGCACCAACATACCTAACCTTTCCCTGTTTGGAGCTCCGATGGATTCAGGCCAGGGGCTGAGGAAGCAGCAACAAAGCCAGCAACCAGCACGGGCAGCCGAGGCATGGGCTAAATGAATGAGGAGCTGCAGGAAGAGCCTCGCTGGAGGAGAAGGGAAGAAGGAACCCACCACGCCTCCTCCTGCCCTGAGAAGCAACTGCCTAAAGAAAGGATGGGAATTTTTAGCTACTTCCTAACGTTTCCCAGCGTTACCCAGAAGTGTCGAAGAAGCTAACGACTCCTCACACGCAGTATTTCTGTGAGAAAGCTCTGCTGTCATAAGTTCAGCAAAAATTAAGGTAAAGATTAGTTTGCATCGTGAACGTCATCTTAAAGGCACCGCCGCCACTGTGCCCGACCCGCATACAGCCGTCCCCACCCAGACAATAGCATCAGAGGTAGAAACCCTGCACACACACGAAACGCACTCCGAAGGACCGACTGGAAAAGTCCATCTCGGCAACAGCACCGGAGACGAGGAGCACCCTCAGAAGTCAGAGCACCCCGACGCAGACTGAGGCTTTCATTCCCGTGAACCCTCGTCAGATTCGAGCGCCGGTGTACTTCCAGCACGGCTCCCTCCCCCTTCCCTTCCCGTTACAGAACCTCATACACAACAGGGGAGGGATGAGCTCCCAGCCCAGACCCGCCGCGGGGGGCAGCGGGGCCTTCAGCCCCACACGGGAAACACTGAACAAATCATGACTGTATTTTCTGTGTTGTACAGCTTGCAAAATATGAATTTAAGGCAGGAAGCCAAAC
>JANHGO010000033.1:41252202-41270648 GCA_024606505.1 Aquila spilogaster
AATTCCCCCCCCCCCCCCCCCCCCATTATTTTGCTAAACCATTTGATTCTTGTGATCATCTGAGCCTGCTGCAAAAGCTCAGTTTGATAGGACTGGATTGCTGGGGAATGGGAGGGCATTGAGTAGGTAGGGAATGGACAAATGAAAAACCTGAAAAGTCGTCGCATGCAACTAGCAAGACCAGTCATTCAAGTTTCTCATTCAAATATAAAATTCTAATAGAACAATCTTAACTGTGTCAAATTTAAGGGCACTAAACAGCCTAAAAATGTTTTTCAGTACTTCTCCCCCATGATAACTCTGCATTTCAATGGAAAAATGTAGTTAGATGAAGCTGTCTTAGACTTCTGCCGTAAAACCTCCTTTTCTTGATCATTCTGAATGTGCTAGACACCAAAGTTCTTTACGGAACTTTCCACTAGTAACACTGCCCCACCTCCCCCTAAAATCTAATCTTTTATTCCTACTTATCTTAAATTTTAAGGGGTACCCCATCACGACAAATCAGTTAACTTGAGTGTCCATTAGCATTTTCTCCCCAAAATCCAGTATTGTATGTGCCAATTTGAAATCTCAGTGATTTAATTGATGCAAGGCACAATTTACTTCTAAATTTGCTCCCTAGTTACAATTTACTCCTACATTTTTTCCTTTATCTATGTGATAATACTCTAGAATATTTTCTACTGAGCAGAAAAATCAGACCAAATCTGAAGCTCTTCAGGGGACAGCCATAACATTTGCCACCTATCATTCTTCTGGGAGCAAGGCAGATCTAAGAAAGACTATATGCTGTGTTCAACAGTTCAGCAGCTTAATATTTTTGGTTTAGAAGAAAAAAAAATAAAATACAGTGCAGTCCCAGGCAAGGCATTACTATTCATTTCATCAATTTACTCTAAAACCTCCTCTAACAATGCTTCGACTAAAGACAGTTACTCAGAGCCATGCATCCATAAAGGCCCTACTAGGAAGACTCTAAGCTTCTTTCTAAAGGCAAATAATTCACTCAGATTTTCAATTAGGGTTTTTTCTTTGTTTCATACTTCCATTATTTCAGCCCCACTGATCCTACACTATTACAATTCTGTCTCAATATTTTTTTTACTAGTTTTTTGCTTTTATCAAGCTAATCTTCAAAATATTTGACTACTCCATTATGGTTTTACATTTCATGTGCAAGAATCACCCATCTTTTCCTCATTTAGAGAGCTACCATTCTTTAGAATTCTTCAAAAAAGATTATTAACTATGTGGACATTTTTGCTGACTAGTAGCATATATTTTCTGAGATTTAATACTCTTAAGGCAATCTCCATACTACCTGGGGTTTACCCTTTTAGCTGTTCTTTTGTATCTCCTTTTAAACTTATTATATGTAGTTTCTCTTTCAAAGCAGCTCTGGTACATCTTCTATTTTTCCTTTCTCCTTTGAAAGGCAGAATAGGCAGTACTCACCACTAAGCCTAGAGCTGCTTCTCCATTCACAGAGCAAGTAGGTTGATAACTGGAGCTATCACTTAGCCTTAACTTCACAGAACTGATGACTGTTATCCGGCCCCCACTGAACTAAGGGCTTCCGGTCTTGCAGAGTCTCCTGCTGGCACAGCATCTTTAAAAATTCAGCATGTTGGGGTCGCCAGGATCATCCAACAATCAGCAATACTGTGTTAGGGCTAGCATCTTCCCACAAGCATATTGGACTGAAGTTCCCAAAGAGCCTATGGTGCATTCTGGCAGTTAAACTTGGTTGCCATGGTCAGATCATGACTAGTGCTCTCAACTAGATGTATGCTGACATTATTTCTAACCTGACACTTCATGTCCCCAACATACGAGATGACCATTGTATACCAATATATTTAAGACCATGGATTCCACTTCATACACATCAGTTGTTGCAGTTACAGACTGTACATGAAAAAGACACGTATGCACTTGACATTGGCCTGATTTCTTAGTTTCATCCCTGCTAATTAATCGGAATTTGTTCAGACTGTTGCCCATCTTGATTTTCTCCTCTTTACCACAGGAGCTGATACACTAGTGACGGACTGCTCTGTGATAGACTTCTGAATGTCTGCAGTTTGGCTACCCTTGCCTTGAGACACCATACCCTTAAGACCAAAAACATGCTTCAACCTCATTTGACTACAGGAAATGCAGGTATACATACAGCACCATGCTGTATACTGGACTCTCCTGCTGGGCTTTTGCAAGCTTTATTTTAAAACTTGTAGACTGATAGGCATAATTTCTAATCTTATCTGTTGGAGGGGGAGAGTTGGGAAAGCTCAGATTTTATTCCCCCAAAACCAGAGTGAAGTGATCCAGTTTATTTTTTGTCCTGATTTGGCATTTCTTAAAAGGTAGATATTTAATGCTTGTGTTTCCGATGAAGCATTTTAGAAATCCAGCAGGTTATCAGCACCTTCCTACAGCCTCAGAAGAAGTAAACATACTATAATCCAACAGCATATAAAAGAAGTGGTCTTAAGCACCACTGCAAGCCTCCTTTTAAGGAAGCATTACCACTGTAAGCAGAATACCACACTTTTATACTACCTGCAAGCCCCAGCATGTAGGGAACTGATAGGTATTTACAAGAGATTTATACAGCAGTAGAAAGGTTAAACATTTTCCCCAGCTAACATAGGTCAGCTAAAACAGAGAGAAGAGACAAAGTTATTCTGCAAGTTAACCCCATGGATTCATTACCAGCTTTCAGGCTGGGAGGACGACCATCTGCTAAAGCCTGTATATGCAAAACTAGTTGAAGCCTAGTGAGACGTTACCAAAGGATCTAATACAGTGTTCGACATCCACAGCATCTGACTATGGTCACTTCTCAGCTTAATGTACTCAAACAAGTCACTTCATGTCACACTGAAACAGCATATC
This sequence comes from Aquila spilogaster, assembly GCA_024606505.1. Lineage (NCBI taxonomy): Eukaryota > Metazoa > Chordata > Aves > Accipitriformes > Accipitridae > Aquila > Aquila spilogaster. The sequence goes on from JANHGO010000033.1 coordinate 41,255,104, forward strand.
TCAAAACTACCCCCCAAGACAAATCTGAACTGTTTCACTGAATAAAAAAAAAAAAAAAAAAAAAAAAAAAATCAGACTCCAAATCTCAGAAAGGGAAAACTTGACATAGGCAAAATCCCACAAATCACAGAATTTGTAACAGTTTATTCCTGCAGAATCTGAACTGTGAGGCCGCTCCTAAACACAAAGGTATTAATGCACCACATGCAAGGTGCAGAAAGTAAAGGAGTAACTATCAGTCAGCATGTACTATTAAGAAACAGGAACATACAACACTTACCAAGTTGCGCTACAACATTACATCTCCATTGTAACACGACTCAAGTCAGACTTAAGTTAATAATGCTTTTGTAACAAGATATTTCTTTCCCCCCCCCGGTTCACTGTCTGTGAAGAACAATTACTTACCAGTATGTTTGACAGGCTGACATAACCACAGTAACGCACCAAGTAGTGTAAGCCTTGTAACAAGTCAAAAGTAGATGTTCAGCAGTATTTCTAATTTCAAGTTCCTCGGCAGTTTGTTATTTTACAAAATAAACCAGAAAAAACCCCAAAAGATGTACTAGATGCTGTTAGATAAATCAGTGTTCTCGCTTCTACCCTGAATTTCTGAATATTCTTCCAACAGCAGATACAAAGCGTTACATGCCAAGGCTCTCTGTAACACCTTCCATTTAAAAGAAAAACAATCCCTAGTTCCCTCAAAGTATCAAAACTGAAATCAATTTCATATGCCAATAAAGAAAATCACTACACACGTTAGGGCTGGTGTGTTAAGGGCTGCAAGGGAACCTTGTTTCACACACAAATACGCTAAGCTGACAAAAGACAAGAGATTTAAGAGACACTAGACCTAGAAAACAAAGCAAGCCTCAAGTCAATGCCCAAAATAAGGCTTCAAAGAATGCCACAGTCCCTGTAAAACTGCCTTTGACACACTCAGTGGGCAGAAGCTACACAGAATACAGCCATCCTCACCAGATCAGTGTTTCAGCTCTGGTATCTCTCTTCCAACAAGCCACTGACAAGAAACTCAAAGCTCAGTTTCAGAGCCACCTGTGGAGAAGGGAAATGTCTTCCTGATTTTTCAGTTGATACTTGGTTTATGACAGAACACAAAACCATATATAAAACTCTTGATATCAAAAAGCAATGGCTAAAGATAATCCTGTGAAACTCTGAATTAGCAGTATAACAGTAACCCTTATCACCAGGACATTCAAAGAATTATTTTTAAGTGACTGAATGTTTGGGACCCTCTGGCTCAGCTATACATACTTCACAAGTACCGTTTGTGAAACCCCATGCAAAAGTGCACAAGATCCTCACTACATGTTAAAGAGCAAGCACCACTGCTGTAACCCTCCTCCTTGATGTCTTAAGATGGCCCATGCACACCTTCCTGGCAAACAAAAAAAGATTACTTTGAAGTTTTGAATAGCATTGAGATTCTAAGGAGAGAATTAAGTCTAGCGAGCTTCTCCGGCTTCTTCAGCCTTTAACATAAAAAACATTTACCTGCATAATACATTAAACTACCTGCAAAGGCAACTCATGTAACTTCTGTAAATGAAAAAAAAAAAAAAAAAAAAATCAAGGAATCCCAACATCAATCAGCTGTACCTGTCTAACATACATCAGAACAAGATAACATTTTCCAAAACCCTCTGTAGCAAATACATAATGTAGTGTGTTTTTCTGGGCAGGGGGGAACATGGACCCAAAACCCTACCAAAGTTATACAAGACTACAAGATGAAAATTCAGGCTAATTCAAAAAGACAAAATCACATCTGAGACAAAGCAGTCAGAATAGTCCTTCTACTTATGAAAGAATGATTTAAAATATTGGTACTACTTTATGCAAGTTAGTTCTCGTTCACAATGAAATATCGGAATGAGTCTTAGGGTTTCTGTTAATTTGAAATCTCTACTTCATATCTGAAAATCAATCTTAATTGATTATAAGCACTTTAAAGTCCCTTAAGTATATCACTTTCAGAGACAAGAAATTCTGAATACTTGATAAGATTACTTCATCCCCAGCTACAGTACAAATCAGAAACCCAAAACTATTTAAATGTGTGCATGATACAACTAGTGAGAAGCTCAAGTCATTTCACTCCCTTTGTTATGCTGGGATAAAGATTTCTTAAATGAAATTAAAAATGAAGTTTCATGTACAAGGTGTTTAATAACATACATTCTCTGTACAGAAAAAAAATAATAAAATGCTGCAACAGTAAGTGGTATGAATTTTAAATATTTTAACCATTTCTAGTTATACCAATTGTGTCAGAAGGAAGATTAAAGCATAGCCATCATTTAATGACTAAAAATCTACCTACCATTGTAACAACGAGATCTGGAGCTCAGTGTGGTGCTCCCAGACTAGCCACCTCATTAAGTGGGATACCTGAGGAGTGTCATCTTTTAATCAACACATTTACACCAATTCCATTGCAACAGGAGCAAGTCCAGAAAACATCAGAGATGGAGAGGCAGGAAACAGATGTTTTTATGCCAGCCAGCATATCAATATTGCCAGCGTGGCTGGCCTGCCAGCTGCCCCACAAGCAGCTAGCTGGCTACCCCTGCTCTCCTGCAGGCCGACCAACATGCATCCACCTCCAGCTAGCCCATGGAAGTGGGAAAGCCAGGCTCACCTTGACAAGAGGAACACCACACACCAGTATCAGTTTTGGCTATTCTGTGGATACAAAAGATAACGTTTTCAGGAACTTCAGTAAGATGTGCATTTAGTTGCTTTTGAAAGTTCAGCTATTAAGTCAAAAAGAGAGAACAAATTCACTGACTGATTCTAATTTCTCTGCATCTACAAACTTCGTTAAAAGGTAACTGGTCATTTAAATTCTTTATTTCTGCTCTTGCCTCTCAACATTACAGGAACTGGTCTCAGAAAACCAGAAGAAACATGCTTACAGGAAAGAGCTACCCTGAATACATAGCTGGAATAGTAAAGTAGCTTGATTAAACATACAGGGTACCCAAAGAGCTTAGCATTTGCAAGTCAATTCCAGACTACTTCCACCTGCCTAACTGAAAGAAAAAAACTGGACCAGTTCCAACAGCTGGATTGGATTTAACTAATACCTCCCCTCTTGCATATGAGCATACCCTAGAGTATAGTTTAAATACTTTACAACATAGGTGTGGGAGCAATACAGTGAAAGGAGAAGGTGTTTGCATCGATGAAGTAAACACTGTTCTTCCCTAGAAATTGCTTTACTAACCTTTTTTCCTTACTCCTTCTCTGACACCTTTTAACAAGCATGAAATACTGCAATGCACATGAAAATGCAGAAGCCTGGGTTTGGGCAGAAGAAAAAAAATTCAAGGGCTTGTTTGTATACAACAGTTGAGATGATTAGGGTTGTCAGATGCCTATCTTTGGTTAACATTAGAAGTTAAATATTCCATATTACCATAGGAATATAATTTGTTAGTATGTGTAAAGTTGAGGCTTAGAGTAATATGATATTGTTCTACTTGTTTTGGTACAGCAGGCTTCAGCTAAAAACAGAGACAAAGGGACACTGATAGAAGGTGATACTGCTGCTGTTCTACCTGTTCACACTTTCGAAGTGCATATAGCTTATTCCAAGAATTGCAAGCAAATCACAATACACAAAGGAAAAATTCTGGGACTACTAAATCAAAATTCTGGGACAGCATCACAATGGTCTGAATGCAACAACTTAATCACAACTGAAAGAACTAAACCCAATGATGCTGTGCACACTGATCCTCTCTATTTCTTTAGGACATGCAAAAAGATTTGACATCCATGCCAAACTGAACCAAATGTTTAGTCAAAATTAACCCTTCCTGCTAGGTTTATTCCTTTAGTTACAAGCATCATGGATTATTACCCAGCCTTTTTTTCCCCCCAGTGCATGTTCTAGGCAGGCTCTTCTTCCCCACACCCAATTTTGATATTTACCTAATTACCAAGTATTCCCATAAAGCTCCAAATTGTCCTTCTAAGAAAAACAGTGATTTTTTTTTTTCAGTCATATAGACTACAAAGTTAGAACAACTTCACCTCTGGCTTTGTTATCATAGCTCCATATTAAATTATGCTGACCCAGTTAGAAATGCAGGCAGGGGGCATGGATTCCACAGTACAAGCAACAGATCTACCAAAGCAGCCAAATACACTTACGATGTGCCTGTACCCTGACCTGAGACTCCACAAGAGTCTTATTTCATTTGATTACTTTTTGACCTGAAAGGTATTTGCTCCTCTTTTAGGGAAACATTCTATTATTTTGCAGAAAGTATTAGAACTTGGTTCAGATTCTCTGTGTGCTGCAGAACCTTAATACTATAAAGTTTCCTTTTGGCTTGTAACCTTTAACGCAGTAGTAGGTACATTAGAAGCAGAGTGCAGTATTTACGCCACTGTATTTTATGCCACAATCTGTCTGGGACTTGTGTTCCTCAGGGTTAAAAAAGGCCACTGAATGAAAACTAGTTCTTTTGCAGTTGGAGCTGCCACACTTTTTTTTTTTTTTTTTTTTTTTTTAAATCCCCAGTTTGGGGCCCCTAAAATGAATACCAGCTGGTTTTTGTTAGTCAGTCTGTGGCAAGATAATTCAAGTATCTGAACCTAGCTAGTCTCAGCAAACTGGATGCATGAGATATCCACTGTGACTCTTAGCGATGGGTAATGACTCACTGAAGTCAGACGTGCCATGCCAAAATGAAAAGCCACAAGCCTCCAATTATTGTTGCTCATGGTGCTGACTCACCTGAAAGCCCTATGGAAGCAAAGCTGCCCATCCACATTATCTACTTCTACTGCTCCAAAAGATGTTGGCAGAAAAGCAATTGCAAAGTTTCTTTCTTACCAGCTCTTTTGTAAGCATGTTCTTTGAGGTCCTGATATCCTCTCCGCATTTGTTTAACCTGCATGTCGAGCTACTACCAGCAAAGAAGTGAGATGTGAGCACTCATGTTCTAATTTCCATATACCAATTACCCGGTTTACAAGTACAGACATATCAATCCTCAGGAGACCGGACCTGAAGCAATTTAGTTGGCTGCATTCAACACAAACCGCACCAATATCGAAGGACACAAAGCAGTCCAGAATACAGTCTGCATGTTATCTGCTGTTTTAATACAGAATAAAAGAAGAGGTGGAATTCTCTACTCAACATCAAAACTCAACTGGGAGAAGGAAGACAGAAAAAGCTAGTAGATATCCAGTTACTGCTGTTGTGTGAATAAAGGACATTATACCTAGTCAAAAGTTTTACAGCATTTCCATTCAGATGTAGATCTTAGCATTGTTAATCGCACCTTTAGTGACATCAGACCAAAGACCCCAACGAAGCCATATGGGCTCCACCTTTAGTCAAACTGAAGTTTCCAGGTAATCCCACAGCACCCCAAGCTAACTCATCACTGCACAACAGTTGGACTCTGCAGACCAACAGGCAGGTAGCAATAATCACCAACTAATTCAAAGTACTTGTTTTGTCCTGTGGTCCTAACAGGGCAAGGAACCTGTCCATGCAGTGTTGCAAAGAGCAGTGATGCAGCCACTGCTATCTCCGCTTTGACAAGGGCCCACCTTGAAGAACTTAAGTGTAGAGTTTGGTCATTTATGCCTGAGCCCAAAAGAAACTACTGGTCTGAAGGACACCCGTATCAAGTATTTCTCCTTTTCCTGTACTTTTTGGAAACAGAAGGGCATACTGAATTTTACAATGATGCCAGCCCTGCCTTATCTGAATACTGTGATATGGCAAATAAGCACCAAGAACAGTGGATAACCAAGACAGCCTAATTACAAGTGATTCCTATTCATACTTTTTTAAAAAGTTAGAAGATTAAGGCTTCTTGACACACTCTAAATACATACAAGGATTTGAAATTTTATACATTTTTGTGTTACAGGAATCTGCTTTTGCCAGTACACAGATTTCTATTCAGATGTGTGAACACTAAAAAAATATTTGTTATTTTCCTGTATTGCACCAATAGTGTAGCAGATGCTTTAGAATCTCCTAGAAACAGGAGTTTATCCTATCCTTGAGGGAGAACAAGCAAGGCACCAATCTAACTCCTTGGTCTCTCAAAGACGTGACACCACCTCTGTCCTCTCCTACAATTTCTAAGCAAGTGTCCCTCCCATTCTCTTACCAAGGAGGGAAAGTACACTGACCTGTCTATTCAAGCAGAACAGTTGATTGCCATTGCAAAAGAAAAGGAGTCTCTTTCCTCTTCTATAGTCTAGAATACCCCAATTCAGAGGTATAGCTTCAGTTTTTTCTAACAGATTTTACCAGAAACTAAATCCACCACTTTCAATGTCATACTTCACAGCCAAAATACCATCTTCGCTTGTGTACAGGACACGAAAACAGAAAACAGCACAGCAAAAGTAAAATGACTGTTCATGGTAACTAGGTAAAAACATCAGACTAAAATTTTGATCTTTAGATCAGCATAAAGATTTAAATAAATTCTTTTGAAAGTAAAAGCTTTTATAAAATTGTAGATAACCACTTTCAAGAATCTAATTACAAAGTGAAGTGTTTGGCCAGAAAGGCCTCACAGACTTCTGGGGCAAATGCCACAGATGACAAGACATTCTTAAGATTGCCAAATATTTATACTAGTTTCCCCTAGGAAGAAAAAGAAAAAAAAAAAAAGAAAACCTACTAGGCTAAATACTAGCCAGATACCTTCTTGTGCAATCTATGTTTGAACAAAGACACTCCCTTTCCAGATACTTAAAGTCTTCAACTGTGATATCAAAGTACCTCAGACAATCATTCTATGATGTATTTATAAGCACCTCCCTGTGAAGTGAGGGAAAAAAGTCCTATTATTCCATCTATAAAATTGGAAAAAATAATTGCAATTTGTGTACATTCACAGGGTGCCATGAAAAAAAACAACAAATCAAGTCCCTAGAGAGCTAGTCTATATTCAACCACAGCAAGCTTTTTTGGTATAATATTACATGGCTCAAATGAAATCAGATTTTCTTTTTCTATTTTTTGAAAGATATAATCAAAAGGCAAAAAAAGATTAAACATGTGCTAGCTGCCTAATTAAATCTATGAAGAGATCATTCTGCTCAAGATGCAAGAGAAAACAACAAACCCAGCTGACATCCCAGGAAGAAGATGGAGCATTAGGAATTAGAAAATACACTCCAGCAACATCCCACGATCTTTTATGAACCCTGTCAGCAACTCTTCTGATTTAATCATTTCAGTATCATGAATTCTAGATGCTTCTACATCACTTTTTAACATGACATAAGCCCTGATTCCATGTTTCTGCCATTTGAACATTCTAGGTATCATACTTCTCTCCTTGAGAGAAACCTTCAGTTTCTCAAAATTCCAATTTATACATCCTTCCATAAAAAGGGTATTGGTTAGCCCTACAAAGTCGCTTAGACCACCAAGAGTGGTGTGGTTTTGATGGACAAGAACCAATAAGAACTCCTTTGAACCTCACAGCTATAGGGCCCACCAAAACACAGGTTACACTGAGCGCAGAGGTATAGTGGGCCATACCCCTATCTGCAATGGGCACGGGAAGAGGGTATTGCCAGATTCTGAACTGCTGCTGGCAGCTTGTGATAGGCTCAAAGGTGCAGTCTCATTGATTGCCTGTATCAGAGCTCCTTAAACGTCTCTTCTTGTCTGGAAGGTTGCTCTTCACTGCTGTTTGTTCAGTGTTACGAACACTACCCATTACCAGCCTACGTTCTTCTTGCACGCCTGACAAACAGTGGTTAACAGGATCCTGCTGACTCCTAGCAGGGCTCTCTCATTTCAGGATTCTATCTTGATGCGGAAAGCCTTCTATATCTGGCTGCAAGTCAGATTTTTGGTGCAGACAAATCACTACCACTGACTTTGTATCTAACATTTGTGTGCATGAAATGAAGTAAGAGACCCTGATGCCAAAAAGCTGCATGCAAAGACAGTATCTGCCAGTTAGGGTGACCTTAGCTTACCTGAGAGACAGACACAATGTCTCTCTGTGTAGTATCATCAACTTTGACTTACACTGTAGTTGACTAAGAAAAGGCAAGGACTAGGACGTCCTGAGAACTGCAAACCTGAAATCTCACACTGCACCTGGCCAAGAATCCCTTATTACATCTCTGAAAACCTGGGCACAAGTCACCCTAGCACCCTGTCTGACCACCTTCTCCTCATGCAGACGAGCTTTGACTACGTTCCACACCAGCAAGTTTGCAATGGGGCTTGAGCACTCATTAAAATACATTTCCATCAAGGCTAACAAGTCAAACTATGAGAAAGCCGTTTCTCCAAGTTGATTTTGCAAATCACCTATTCTACTACTACCTCCAAAGTCCACCTGTTACTGAATCTGACAACAATCAAGGTTAAAAATGCACAAGAGATCCTCAGCTGGTCAGACATGACAGAATACAAGGCAAGTGAGTCATTCAGTAATAGGTCTTTGAATGGGGAAAACATTAATTTTGCCTCCTGTTCTGCAGCCATTCGTACAGTATATATTCCTATTTTGTACCTGTTGTGTTTATTAAACACACACACACGAAACCACGTTTAAAACTGACTGTAACATTTGCTCAACCTGAGAAAGGAGACAAGTGTCAACTGACCCAGAAGAAACGATATGGAGCTTCCCCAGCAGATTTAAGGGTGTCAATCTGACTGTGAAGGGATAACAATCCAACAGTTAAATATCACTAGACAAGATATACCTTCTCCCCTCCACACTGACCTCTTTGAGCCAGCACTGGTCTTCTCCAAACATGAAGGGCGGGCTCAGGAAGCTAAGGGAGCATAAAACTAAAGAAACACGAACAGCTTTGCAACTAGTTCACTCCAAGGCTCAGACAGTTCCGATGCAGGACTAACTTTTTGGAAGAAACTAGCTCTTTTGACTACCCATGTCAAATTTTGTGAAATGGAATGCAAAGCCCACAGCTTCTGCTATTACAGAAGTAATCAGGAATACCAATTCAGTATCAGAGCTTCAGAGTGCTGGGTATTTTGGAAACAACTGATAGACTCTATTCTTGGAAAATATATAGGTTTTACATTTCTTTTTCATTTCAAGTGAGTTCACTTGGCAATTTGTCTTTACTGCTCGATGGCACGCCCCATCAGCTTCAACAAGTTCATTGCCTCTTCTAGCCTAATCTTATAAATTAGATGCCTCATTCCACTTCCAATCCCACAATAAATACAAATCTGATCAGTCACTTGTAGCTCATACATCCTCCTAATCGCTGTCTTTTCAGATAACACTGTTTTAGAAGACAAAACGTCCTGCCTGGATTTGTGCTGGAACTGCACAAATATTATGAAAGCCTCAAAGAACTTATGTAAAAATAGTTAAAGAGCTCTTAAAACTAGTAAGACAGTTACACTGCTAACAACTTTGACAGTTTACAAGTTAAAAATTAATCCTTTAATAGAAAAAGCTTTAGAGATACCAGTGCAACTGCTGTAGTGTTAGAAATACACAAGAATGAAGAAAAACAAATTCTGCAATTACAGGAAGATTAGCAGAAGGCTTGGTATATCACACCAACAAACAGCAATAATTGGGCCTCAATACAGAAAGCACAGATCCCAATCAGCTTATGAAGATTATGTTCATCATGAGATGCCATCTCCAAATTGTTTTCTCCACAGGTATTTCTGAAATAAACAATGACTTCCTAAGGTATCTGCATTTTTAAAATGCAATACATTGAATTGATTTTGAATCTCACAAGGAAAATACAAGGCAGCATATCTAAGTGGACTTATTAGGTGTTTGTTTTCTGCCAATAGTCACAAACATTTCACAGCATTGTACTATTTACTTGCAGACTAACTAAAGTTTGGAGAATTCTGTAGCAATAGCAAATGAGGAGGCTTCCCACATCCACCTCTTACTTCCTACCCATGTAATTCTTTCCAAGGTACAAACATGTACACCTGTATTCTCCCAAGAGTATATATACCGGCCTGAAAGGGTAATAAAGAAGCTGCAGGAATCAGAGCTTAGGAACTCTGCATGAGAGTATTGGGTCTTATACTAAATCCAGTTCCCAACAGGAAGCTACCTGACACCTGTGTTTTCACTTAACCTACTGAGATTCACCAAGCCAGTGAGGCTATTGTGACAGCAGGTCCACAATACCTTAAACCAGCCTAAATCAGCTGCTACAGCCCTACTCCGTCCCAGCCCTTCTTTTGCCAGTATCCATTCCTGTGCCAGCAAAGTGAAAGGCAGAAAGCCGACCAATCTGTAAAAGTGAGCTCCTGAAAGAAACTGGATTGTTGCAAAGTAGCTGGGAGTAACAGGCTTTCTGGGATTGCTACAAGCCACGTTTGTTTCATGTAGTGTCTGAGGGGAGTACAGGGAGACAGCAAGAACACTAGTCAATGCAGAAAACAGCATCAAGAAATGAGCTGGTCGTTAACACCGCACAGTTATGGTACCTCCACTGCAATAAGCCTTTGACACTTGACAGGAACATGGCTTTAAGTCAACGTATACCCTTCTCAAGACGCCCAGAGACTGTACAGATTTGGCCTCCCCAGAAAGATATTCCTCTGCTTGCAAAAAAAAATCATGGCAGCATGACAGAAAAATGTGAGCAAATTCAAGCATCCTCAATAACTAGATCCACACTGTTAACAAAGCAGCAACAGTAAATATACTGAAGCTGCCACAGCTGATGATGGAGATCTGGGCTCAGCCCAGTTTCTTCCTCTGCCTCATCAGGGTTCGGGATGCTGAAGGGACAGAAAAAAAATGGATCCTTCAATGACCCAAAGATGATACAGACCAAAAGGTGATAAATTGCCCCCCAAAAATTGTAACTGTGGAAAAGACATCAGTGGCCAGGACCTCTGAAGCTTAAAATCAAATAGAGCAGGAGTAGGTGAAAGACGACAGAGTGGCTATGTCTCCCTTTGGTAAATAGCCTTCAACAAATCTCCAGAGGTTAATCCTACGGCCTAAGCAACAGAAGTTCAAGGACTTGTGTTCTTTTGACTTATGATTAGGGGTATGACAAGTATACAAAAAGGAAATTTTAATCCCCATCATTAAAGTGCTTTTACAGAGTTATTTAGGTTATAATGCACTAACTCCTCACTAGTTTTTTGGTTTTGGATTTTTTTTTTCTTTTTAATGAGCGCACATGGACCTTTACTTTTGATCCAGTATGCATTTTGCTAATTACATGACCACATAGTCTCACTGCACCACACACAAAAATAACAGTAAGTCATGCCAACAGCCCTACAAATTATAACATCTCCGTTCATCAAGAATTTTTCCTCAGTTTGTCAGCGATGCTGACTAATGCCAACAAAAAGAAATGGGCTGAATTGTTTGATCTGTCACCTTAAACATCAGAACAGTGAGCCAACATATGCGTGCCTGCTATTGTAATAAAGAATAGGTAACACTTCTAGTCCAAGAAGTTGGAGGAGTAAAAAAGTCTAATAAGGATGTTACTAGGCCAAGAATGAAGCCAAAGAACTGCAAACAGAAAAATCAGAATGTTCAAAATTGGTTTTCTAAAAGCTAGGCTAGCTTAGGTGTCAATATAAACAAATAAACACAGCAGTTACAAGGGGTATTACAAATTAAATGATTGCAACTGTTTAATCTTGTCCTTGAAAGCCTCAATTGTATTGGAATAATCAGTGCCTTACATTTAGAAGCCCACTGAGACGTAAGATTACATGCCTATGATCAACACAGGAAAGCTTTCTCTTCGTATACAGGACAATTTAAAAAGCCCTTTCCCATCTCTGGAGAACATAAAATTGAGAAGGTTGTGAGGAGAAACTGTTCTGGCAGTTGTTCATCCAGATGAAACCACTAGTGTCTTGGCTCCTTATCACTCAGCTCTGCAGGTTCAGGTTAGCTCTGTCTACTGCTAATCACATGTCAGTACCTATAAAAATAGAAGAGTCTCACTAATAAAAGCAAGAACACAAACTCATATTAAGCGGGTAACACTTTGTTTCTGGCATTTGGTTTTGCTGTTATCCCTTTTGGGGGCTAAATACTTTTTGGAAGTATTAATACCTCAAAATCAGAATTCCAGTTCTATATACACAACTCTACCTCCTAACCAGAGGAAGCCAACAAAAAGGTAAGAAACTTCCACCCAAACCTGAAACTAGGAAAAGTAGAGTGAACCTGTGCAAGTCAAGGATTCAGATCCATTTCTTTGCTCTTAGAAAAGGAGCATAGTGAGAAGTTACATGGGGTAGTGAGGTCTGTCTTAACATAAAACAAAAGTACTTACTCATCTTTTGTTTCCCTTAAAGTTGCATTAACAAAAAGCAAAGACAATTATATGGCCTAGCAAACCCAGTAATAAAATGTGAGTTAACTACAAATTAAAGGAGTAAGTATTTTGGTCTGCCAGAAGAGTCTGTACCCAGAGGGGATCAATAATAACTCATCAGTATTTATTAGAAGCCAAAGCAAGATTACTAAAGAATGTATTCAAGCCTGATGAGTTCAAAGGCAGTGACTGTCTCCAGGCAGAAGGTGACTCAAACGCCACTGTTTTCAAACCAAACTTGACAGCGTACAGCTTTGAGTATTTTAGATTTTCCAAAGGATGTAATGTAGATATCAGACCATGATTTATTACTCCATCATCCTGATCTCTTATTTTCTCTTTGGTGGAATTTGACAAAATGTGTTGATGCAGATCAATGCCAATGACAGATAGCACTGATGCCTCCTGGTTTACAAAGTTAAGGACAGAAAATTGGAGGCAGGATCTCTACGTGAAACTCCTTATTGCAGCACAGGGGCCAAAACAAGTGTATTAAATTGCTGACAGCTGGGAATTACGTATAACATTTGACTTAGAAAAGAAACATTTTGTGGAGAACTGATAACTTTCACTAAATACAGACAAACTGTCCAATCAGCACGTCAGTCTGTGTACCGGTATCTCAAGAGAAGCACAGTAAGTAATGGCAATTATACAGCACTGCTGTGCTCCTTCGTTCTCCACTATAAACTTAACTTACATTGTTTTACTTCTAGAGGCTTAAGTTAGATAAAGTTTACTTAGAAGGGTACTTCCAACACGAACTTTTAAGTAAGCACCATGATCAGAAAAGAATCAAAAAGGAGGTGTAGTACAAAATTTCAGACATTTAATACAAATTAAGTTGTTCTGAAAGACGCTGACACATTTCTAATCTTTGACAGTCCTTTAAATTAATCTAAATTTCATTTTAGCGTATCTCCATGGGTATAAAACTTTTACATACTTCTGCGTTTCATCTGTTTGTCGCCCCCAAAAGAAAGATGTTGCTTAGATTTTAACCCTTTTCAAAGGCGTGGATGAAAGCTTTAATCACGTTAACATTTTTGGAGCTATCTACCAAACAGTCTTAGGCTCAGCCACAAAAGGAAGTCAGTCAGCACACTGGAAGATAACCCTAGAGGATATACTTCTCTGTAACAGCAAATACCCTGTTCCAAAATAATTACTCCCCTTCAGGAGGAAATGAGAGCTAAGCTTACCTTAGCTGGTCTGGTATAACTAATTTCAGTAAAGCTTAGGCAGTCAGTTCCCTTCTTCCCCCCCACGGAGGCAGATATTTAATTCCCCTAGTCTCCAGCATGCTATAATATAAGCAAGTATGGATGACAGATCAGTTCACACTAGGCATGAACATACCTAACCTTTCCCTGTTTATAGCTCTGATGGATTCAGGCCAGTGACTGAGAAAGCAGCAACAAAGCCAGTAACCAATACAGGGAGATGAGACAAGGACAAAATGAATGAGGAGCCGCAGGAAGAGTCTCGCTGGATGAGAAGGGGAAAAAGAAACCCACCACGCCTCCTCCTTACCCTGAAAAGCAACTGCTAAACAGAAGGATGGGCAATTTTTAGTTACTTTCTAACATTTACTAATGTTAGCCAGAAGTGTTGAAGTTATCATACTCTCTACATACGATATTTTCTGCAAGAAAGATTCACTGTCCCCAAGTTAAACAAAAATTAAGATAAAGATTAATTTACACCGTGAATGTCATCTTAAAGACACTGCTGCTGCTAAGCCTGACCTGCATAAAATTGTCTCCACCCAAACAATAGCAGCAGAGGTGTGAATTCTCCTAAAACACAAAACAGTGCTTTCAAAGGACTAAAATTCCAGCCCTGCTGATTACAGAAGTGAATTTAAATGATGAAATCAACAGAAACATGGAAAACACCCTCAGGTGAAGTCGAAATAACCTGACACATATTTAGGTTTTCACTCTAGCGAATCCTAATCCGATTTCAACCCTAGTCTGATTTCAGAACGACTCCCCCTTCCTTTCCTATTACAGGAACTTAAACGCAGGATTTGGGGTTTCCTCCCTGTTTGGTTGCGACTAGAATTGAAGATGTCCCCGGTAATGACACACGGATTCAGAAGACCTTCGTAATACCTCCAGGGAATAAGCTTCTAATCACCCAGCCTCACTGAAATTCGGGGGGTTGGGGGGGGAGTAAACTACTACCCCATTAGCCTTAGTAAGCACCACACTCCTTCCCGATTTAGATGGAGCCGCCCAGCAGACGATTACTTGTGTGCCTACCAGCATTTTTAAAAAAAGGAGGCGGGGGGGAGGGGGGGCAACCCAAAAAAGGTTGATTTAAGGCAGTACAGGGAGCAAGATGGGCCAGCACAGTACGCTGGGAAAAGGCTCCTCCGAGCGTGGGAGCGGCCCCTACCACCGGCACAGGCCTCCGTCTGCGGCAGCGGCACGGCGGGGCGGGGGGACGGGGCCGACGACGACACGGGCAGGGCAGCCCCCCCCCCCGCCCCGGCGGAAGGGCTATTACCGCCCGGAGGGACCGGCACAAAAGGCGGCCGGCACCATTGTCCACCCCCTCGGAGCCCCGAGCACGGGGGAGGAGGCAGGAGGGGGCAGGCAGGCAGCCGGGGTGGGAGAACGGGGAGGAGGGGGCGGCGGCGCATCCCACCGGCCCTGCCCGGCTACGACCGCCGGTCCACGGGGGAAACGGCGGAGCGGGGGGGGCCGCGGCGGGAGGCCCGGACGCCTCCCGCCGGGACCGCGCCAACCCTTCCCCTCCTCCCCTCACCGCCGCCCCCCGCCGGCCGCGCCCGCATGACGGAGGAGAGAAAAAAAAAAAAAAAAAAAAAAAAAGAAGGAGAAAAAAAAAAAACCCAAACCCGAAAAAACCACCCCCGCGGGCCTTTTCCCCGGCCGCTCCCCGCCTCCTTCCCGCCGGCGGCACCGCGAGCGCGGCCAGGCCCCGGCCCCGGCCCCTCCTCTCGCTCTTGCCGGAGGCGGAGGCCGGGCCGGGCCGGAGCCCCCGCCGCGCCCCTCCGTCACCTACCTCCACGTCGCGGCCTTTATTCTTGAAGCTTTTAATACGGTGGTTCTCCAGGCCGGCGGCGGCGGCGGCGGCGTTCTCGGCCATGGCGGAGGCGGCGGCTCCCGGTTCCTGTGAGGCGGCTCGCGGCGGCGGCGGCGGCGGCTCGCGCGAGG
>JANHGO010000033.1:41288185-41320210 GCA_024606505.1 Aquila spilogaster
AAAGGGAAAGGGAAAGGGAAAGGGAAAGGGAAAGGGAAAGGGAAAGGGAAAGGGAAAGGGAAAGGGAAAGGGAAAAGAAAAGGAAAAGGAAAAGGAAAAGGAAAAGGAAAAGGAAAAGGAAAAGGAAAAGGAAAAGGAAAGGAAGAGAAAGAAGAAGAAGAAGAAGAAAAGAAAAAGAAAAGAATTCCTACTTCTCTGCTTGCCTCAAGCTGCAGGGGATTTGAAGTGCAATCTCAAACAGCGGGACTGTTGACAATGCTACATCTAAGCTGAAGCATGGCAATGATAACATAAAACAAATAAAAAATGTGAATGTGGAGTAATTGAGAGGGGAGGGAGCTTTCTGTAAGCATTTGTTTACAGATAGTTTTGTGATGATTCAACATAGTTGATGTAAAATCTGGCTGAGTTGACCTGGGTGTGAGCCAGCCCAGTGTGGGTACAGAAATATAGCTCAAATTGGTATTTAATACCAATTTATTTAGTTAGGAGGGGTAAGAAGAGCAGGGAGGAATGGGTTCAGAGCAGCAAAGTTTGTTCACCTTCTGCATCCAGCAGCATGTGAGAAGGCTGCAGGCAGGAATCCATGCCCAACCCTTGTAGCATTGCTACAAAATAGTGGTGAAACAGGTCAGGGAACTGACCCAGGATAAAAAGAGGAACAGATAGCATCTAGATCTAGATCTGTAGATCAATAGTTGTAGCTATAGCTGGATATAGATAGCTGGTCCCTCCATCTGTACATGTCCATCAGAGCTCAGTGAGACAGTGCTAGCACAAGAGGGAGGCCAGGTAGATGGGAAACCCTCCTGGCTGCAGAGGAAGTTGGCACTGGTTTTGCCAAGATTCCCCAAGATTTCTTCTTGATTCGGATGACGAGTGAGAGTTTGGAAATTAATGTGGGTGTACCGTATTAAATATATCATATATATGTTTGTATCTGAGGTTGTATAGAGGATGCTTGGTGAATCCTTGGCATTGCTCCATTAGTGTAAAAGGAGTAGGGCGTCCTTGTGTTTGGAGAGATAACAGTGCTCCAGGCTACAAAAGATAGCTGTGCTTTTTAATTTAAGCTTACAGCTGTGACAGCAGTGCAGGGGGTCTCTCTGCTCCAAGTACACCCAAGCTGCATCGACTGATGGCTGTTATATCCAAAACCTCCCAGGATGCTAGGGGAAAGTGCCAGAATAAACATCTCTGCGTATTCCAGAAACCCAAAAGATCGAGATGCATTTAGATGTAAATACCTGTTTTGATAGCTAACGTGTCTGGGTTTTTGTTCACGTTCTTGGTAGATGCTGCTAGTGGTTTGATAATAATTACGATTACATCTTAGAACAGTGTCGAGCACTGGGAACATATGTGGGGCTGCTGAAGCTGTAGGGGAAATCCTTGCAGATTATGAGGGTGAAGAAACCACCCTCTGTTCACCTTCCCTTCACATTTAACTTCTACATATAACAGTTAAGCCAGAAATGCTATGATTTCTATGCAGATCATTAGAAACCCATATTGGTAGGGAGAGAGTGAAATATGAACACATTTTGTAAATCTAGTAGAAATGCAATTCAGGAAGACAAATGGAGCTATTAAAACTTCATATCTTAGATATATCTGACCAATATACACATGTTATTGGGAGCTGTAGTTTTCGGAAGTTACTTATAAAATTAAAATAGCAATAAATCCCTCATAGTGAGCATTATTTAGCACCTACGTTTTGGTTTATTCCTCAAAAGGACACCAAGAAGTGAAACAATGAATTAGAGGGCAGATGCCTTTCATAAGCTGTCCTTAATTGATGCCCACATTGCACTTCTGGTAGATCAGTAAGAGAGCTCTGCAAAGGCCACTCACAGCTATGGGTGGTACTGTGGTGATGGGCATGTGAAACACCAGCAGCAGCCACAATAATTGTCACAAACGTTGGTCCAAAGCAGTCTGTCACTGCAGTGTCTTCTCTCAATATCAGCCCTGTCCACAGCGCAAGGAATGGGTTTTTTAAGCCCTCTGTGAGAAGCCAGAGAACAGGGAAGAGACCTGAAGCAGATGTCTAGTGCTAACAAAGCAAGGGCCACAGTTGGCTTCAGATGTAGACTGACTGCCTATTCTGGTGCCACCAACCCTTCCCTCTTATCCCAGTAGACCCCAGGAACTCTCAGTTCTTTCATGGGCATTCAGTAAAACTCATGCCCTGATCATACAGATCTCTTCTTGGGCAGCAGGAGACCAACAGAGGGGAGAACCAGCTGAGTTAAGAACCCAATAAAAGCTCAGGTAATTTGTTTTCCAAGTATTATCTTCCGTCTTTTAGATTTAGGCAAGAAGTTCTGTTGCACCTGAGTTTCTCCATGGCCAGTTGAGCTCTCCTACTTTTTTGGACCATTTGGATGGGCTCTGATAGCAGGTTTCATCAGGAAATGTGGGAATGGGCTGCACTTCTGTTTTGGGGTCTCCACAGGCATAGCATGGGGTACTGCTGATGCCGACAGCTCAGTCCTTTCTGCCTTCACACAACTTGTGCCTGCTCCATGTGACGGTCCAGATCTGTGTGCCAGAGGCCAGCAGGCCCTAGTGAGAAAGTAGGAAGATTAAGGATTAAATTATCTCCTTTAGCCATCGCCCACCAGCCTGCCAGAGCAACAAGCGTGGGTGGGACGTGCTGTGCTATTACCTTCAGCCTCTTAGCACGGGTGCGCGTCATCCGGGGATGATGGCTTTTTCCTTATCCTAGACCCAACACAGAAGCACACCTAAACCATGACATTACTGGCCATGAATCAAAGATTCATTGTCTTAAAGAGGTTACGGTGTCCTTGAAAAGTGCTGAGGGATGCTAGTCACCCTCTTAAATTTGTTTGTGTATCTTGGTGCAACACAGAAAAAGGTGAACAGTGCATGTCAAGCTGTTGAGTTGTATCCCAAAGCAGTTTCACAACACCATGGCGTTTTAGTGTAGTGGATGTCTCCTGGTCATTGACTTCCTGAGGAGTGGGAGTGCAGAGGGAGGTGATGGGCTCTGCTCCTTGGGAACTGATGAAACATGTAGGAATGGCACAAAGCTGTAATCTAAGACTTTTGAAGCTGATAGCCCATGGCTTGGACAGTTACACTCTTTGCTGGGTAAAGAACTGTCTGGAATGGTGGTGAATGGAGTTAAGCCCAGCTGGCAACCAGTCATGGGAGGTGTTCCCCAGGGGTCGGTACTGAGGCCCACCCTGTTTAATATCTTTATTGGTGACCTGGATGGGCGGATTGAGTGCACCCTCAGTAAGTTTGCAGATGACTCCATGCTGGGCGGAAGAGTTGATTTGCCTGAGGGTAGTAAGGCCCTATAGAGGGATCTGGACAGGCTGAATCTATGGGCTGAGGCCAATGGGATGAAGTTCAACAAGACCAAGTGCCGGGTCCTGCACTTTGATCATGACAACTCCGTGCATCACTACGGGTCTGGGACAGAGTGGCTGGAAGACTGCAGAGGAAAAGGATCTGGGGGTGTTAGCTGACAGCTGGCTGAGCATGAGCCAGCAGTGTGCCCAGGTGACCAAGAAGGCGAATGGCCTCCTGGCTTATATCACAAAAGTGTTGCCAACAGGAGCAGGGAGGTGATCATTCCTCTGTACTTAGCACTGGTGAGGACACACCTCGAGTAATGTGTTCAGTTTTAGGCTCCTCAATACAAGAAAGATATTGAGGACCTGGAGTTTGTCCAGAGAAGGGCAGCAAAGGGTCTGGAACACAAATCTTACGGGGAGCGGCTGAGAGAACTGGGATTGTTCAGTCTGGAGAAGAGGAGGCTCAGGAGAGTCCTTATTGCTCTCTACAACTGTCTGAAAGCAGGCTGTAGTGAGGTTGGTGTTGACCTCTTTGGCCAGGTAATAGTGACAGGACAAGAGGGAATGGCCCTAAGCTGCACCAGTGGAGGTTCAGGTTGGATACTAGGAGACATTTCTTCTCAGAAAGAGTGGTGAAGTATTGTAACAGGCTGCCCAGGGAGGTGGTAGAGTCACCATCCCTGAAGGTGTTTGAGAGCCATGTAGATGTGGCACTGAGGGACATGGCTAGTGGGTATGGTGGGGCTGGGTTCATAGTTGGACTAGATGATCTCAGTGGTCTTTTCCAACATTAATGATCCTATGGTTCTATGAAAGCTGCACCAGGGGAGGCTCAGACTGGGCATTTATTTACTGTGAGGGTGGTCAAACACAGGAAAAGGCTTCCTAGAGAGGTGGTTGATGCCCCATGCCTGTCAGCGTTCAAGGGGCACTTGGATGAAATGAAATGGAATGTAGTGGAATAGCTCACTTGGAAGGAACCTTCAAAGATCATCCAGTCCAACTGCCTGACCATTTCAGGGCTAATCAAAAGTTAAAGCATATTACAGAAGGCACTGTCCAAATGCCTCTTGAACAGTCACGGCATGCCACCTACCTGTGTCACGCTGGGATCAAACTTCAGCTGCTGCTGCATGAGTGGAGGCTTCAGGGAAGCTCTGGGTTTTTGAACATGCTCCTGATAACCTCAAGACAAGGCACGAGCAGCTACTACGGCACGGCCGTTCACTTCTGCGGTGGCCAGCTGTGGGCCAATGTGATGGCCTGTGGTGATGGGATGTCTCCTGATGGCCAAAGGGCACTGCAGTGGCCCACTGTAAAGAGAGATGATGTGCAGAGCCCGAGTCCAACAGAAATATGTGGATCACTTGTGCCAAAAAAATCATGCTTTGCCCCTGCTTCAGCACTGCCACGTTCAGCCAGGTGTGCTCATTTCATCCCAGGAAAAACTAGCTGCCGAGCCTGGGTAAGCTAACATCAGTCAGCACCAGAATGATTGAATGCCTGTTTTCTATTTGACTCTGAATGCTTTTAAAATAAGCAGTGAGGAAGTTATTTATATGTTCCTTACATCCTAATTGCAGGAACACAATACTTTTGCGCTGATGGATGTGTAATTTAATCTGTTAGCTAGTTCTTCCTAAATATTGACATTCCACACAGCGAAATGACTATCAAGACAAAAAGCAAAAAGGCTGAGTGACAAATATTTACACTGCCATTTGCCTCTTTGCACAGCCATCGCCATCACTATCCCTGTGCATGTTGTTCTTAATCACTAGCCATGCTGTGTCCACCTTCAGGAATGCCCTGTGTGTGTCTCTCTGACTTTTCTGGCTCTCACAACTACACCCAGTGCTGGGATGTGCTGTATGAGCAGTGTGCATTATCCCTGGGCTTGTATGGGATGGAGGTGAGACCCAACCACTGTTACAGGCCATGGTTTTCTTTCCGCCACTGATATGTACTGGGGAGTTAATTGCTACAAAATTCAGCTGCAGATGATACAGAGAGACTTCAGAAAATACGGAAACATATTTAAAAATTCACAAGTAATAGAGATGAGAAAATGACAAGCAGCCAAATCCACATTCGGTAAAGATAAGACACTGCATTTCATTATGGCTTTCCTCTTTTGGAGGGAATACAGATATAAGATATTCTTGTTAGTATATCTGCATGCTTTAGAAAACAGAAATTGCAAAACACAGCTATTTTGGTTTTCACATTTCCTCTGTCACTCTCTATTTTGCCTGTATTAACACTAGCAGCTTTAGTATTGGGCTGGCACAGCTGCTGCACTCTCAAGGCTCAAACTGAAGGTAAAAACTCTTCCTAGGTTCCTCAGCTTATTTTGGGGTTTCATAACTCAGCATTTTTGCTGATTTAGAACAGGTCCACAGGTGAATGCCTATGGCTGGCTGGCTGCCACACTGCACACCAGCCCAGGTCCTGCAGGGCTCCTGTAGCACCAGGGAGGTTTCTCAGTGGAAGGCAGCCTTTGGGATGCACCGCACCGAGGTCCTGCTCCAGAGGAGGATTTAGTGGCTGTGGTCATAGTATCCCGAGCTGGAAGGGACCCACAAGGATGATCCAGTCTAACCCCTGGCTCCACACAGGACCACTCAAAATCAAATCCTATGTCTGAGAGCGTTGTTCAAACGCTCCTTGAACTCCAGCAGCCTGGGGCCATGACCACCGCCCTGGGCAGCCTGTTCCAGTGCCTGACCATCCCCTGGTGAAGAACTTTTTCTTGGTAAAGGTCTCCCTACTCATCACATCAAACCTCCTCCAACCTTTCCGTCCCCACCCATGGCACAAGAATCACAGTCATCCACCTCTGGGCGCAGGCTTCTTTTCTCTGTCCTGGGAGAAAAGGTTGGGCTGAAAAATATCTTGAAGAGCCGTAAACAGTGCCTCAAATATATTGCATAACTACTGTATCTGCATAAATATATGAACATAGTACAGAAATGCAGATCTGTATTCATTTTTATATCTCAATACATGTTGAATATATAAATGCTTTACAGTTGTATATTTATGCTGAAGTTGTTTATGGCTGAGGTTGGAATGGGCCCCTGGAGGTCATCTCCATACTCAAGTGGGGCCACCTAAAGCAGGTTGCCCAGGACCATGAGTTTTACATTACATTTTATATTTCATATATCCAGCAGCTCTGAGGCTCCACAAGGACCGCATTTCCATGCTGCACATTCTTCTCATCATGGGGGAAGGGTTCAGCTGCGTGAGGAGCATACCTGTGTGGTGCAGCAGGCAGAAGGGCACAACCCAACCCAGCTCCTGTAACAGTTTAACCTGACCCAGGAGAAGCTCAGAGTTCTTCCTGGAAACCCAGTTTTGAGGTTTCAATGGCAGTAGTGCAGAGGCTTTGTGGAGGATGGTGGGGTCAGCCAGAAGAGGACACCAAGGGAGTGATTTCAGCAGCTTAGGGCAAGGAAGGACATCGAGGGAGATTTCAGCTTGGGTAGGGATGGGATTCCCAGTGGATGCAACTCACTGGTGGGAGGATGCTGCAAGTAGGGGGTACCATGGGAGGAAGGAGGTGATGCCAGAATGGAGGTCATGCAAGGTCTGGGGGCTGCCTTTCACTCTCAGAGATGAAGAGGCTGCTCCCTGTGACATTTGGGAAACCACATGAAGGTGGCAGAAGCACCTGGGTTTGTTCATAAGTTATTTCTTACCTGACTCTAAAGCCGGGTTAATCTGTTGGGACAGAGGATGACTGTGTCGAAATCTTCACATCCAACATTTGATTCACAAGATTCATCAGTTCAGCTCTGCTGGGTTTGAGGACGTTACCGCTCTCTCAGCTCAGGGCCAGTAAGCAATGGTGGCCCCTGATGCTGAATCTGGTGGGGATGGAGGGAGAGAGACACTGTGCTGGTCCCACTCCTGCGAGGTTACTGTCCATCCCACGGAAATGTGTCGGTGTGGAGCTGCTGAGAAGGGCTTTGCCATGGTTGGAGGGAGTGAGCAGATGTGCCCCCTGCCAGTGAGTTCTCAGATGTACATATATCTCAGTGCCTTCCCCTCAAACAAGCTGTTGCAAAGCTGGAGCTGTTGTGCAATTAATGGAGAAGGCTTCTGTCTTTTAGCTAACCCGAGAAAAAAAGTCAAATGAAATCATGCATCGCTAACGTGCTCTGGCTTAGTCACTGGGAGGGTAACGAACACAGCAGACTTCATTGGGATAAAAAAAAGCCTCGGGTACAGTGAGATTATGAAACAATGGGGACTGATGGAGAGCAGCACGCAGCCAGCGCAGAGCTGGAGCCGCCCTGGATGCGCGACTGAATGTGCCCTAATGATAATCATGGGCTGCACGGCAGCGGCAGCTTGCCCCAACAGCCAGCCTTGTGCAGGGGGTCTGTACATGTTAATTGCCCCAGTAAATGGAGCTCTCCCATCTACACACCAATATTTGCTATTACTTTTGTCTATTTATTCTGCCCTTCTTCAAGCCTTGCACTGCCTGTAGAGGCAGCCTACTGCCAGAGCTTTGCATTTGCACCTTTGGCTGGACCCATCCCTGATCCCAATCCCTTGTCTTCTGCTGGCTCTGCCCTGCTTCCTTCTCACAGAAAGCCTTTCCCAAGGGGTTATTCAGTCATTATTGCTACAAGTTTTTTCATGTCCTTGATGGCCAAAAAAGGAGTAGGGAATTCAATCCCAGCTGCTTTTGTGCAGGGTGGCTGCTCGGTGTGAATTAGTATCTGCAGGGCTGTGCCTCCTCCAATATGGCTTTTGTTGTCTGACTGCATGCATCTGTCCTCTGCCCTGCCCTCCTACATAGGCAGGTTTTGTTTGCAGAGGGCTTTAGAGAGTTTTTTTTTTGTCTGGGAAGGTCACTGTCCTCCTAAACGAATGTTCTCCAGAACACCTGACACCCATTTTATTGTTTAACGTGGGTATTTCTCTTCCACCAAAGCACACCAACTGCAGTTCCACCCCACACTCCAGGATGTCTACGAAGGTGTTACCACTGTCAGAAAAATTCATTAGGACATAGTAGAAAAAAACAGCAATGCTTCTTGCAAATGCAAACAGCATTGCTAGCAGCTATGTTCCCAGGTCCTGTGACCTACCTGAAAGCAGACAGAACTGCTTTTTGTTTCCTGCGAACCAGGGCCTGGAAACCTATTGCCAAGAGGAACTCCCTCTGGAATGATGCATCCTCATTACAGGACTGGAGATGCTCTGCAGAGTTGGATCCTCTCTTATCCCACACAGCCTCAGCAGTCACTCTGTGCTGAAAACAAAATTTACAATCAGTTTTGCTTGCAAGTTTGAGCAGCTTTCAGCTAGAACTAGCGAACGTCTTCAAAAAGATGCAGTTGTACTCACGTAAGTTCTGCTATTTTGAATTGGTTTTGTTTTGTTTTCACTCATGTATTGAAAAAAAAAGAAGGAAGGATATTTATCAGTGAAGGAGTGCTGGCACGGGGCATGGCATAAAGACAGACAGATGCATTCGGTGTCCTGCTGCCATCGCTGTGCGATGCTCCCGTTAGCAATGATGGATGTGACCATATCGCTGAGCTGCTTGGAACTGGAGTCAGAACATTGCACTTTCTCCAAAGACTGAAATGGAAAAAAGGCTTCAGTCGTAGGACCTTTCTCAATCAAAATGCATTGGAAGAGGAATTATCAAAAATGACAAAAGCTCTCTCTGGCACGGACTGACAACCCAGAATTAGCCCACACCGTGCAGCTCAGCACGATGGCTCCAGTTGCAGTGCTCCTCCTCTCCATCCCAGCTCAGGATTTGCTTCACTTCCATTCCCCCGGGCTGTACAACCCCCAGCCTCCTCCTCTCCTCCCTCAGGAAGCAAGTCTTCCAGCCAAAAGGCACTGATGGTGTAATCTATGCCCATCAAAAAGGGGAAAATACAATGTTATGCCAACGTCCCAGTGCAAAGCACCCTGAATATACCATGGTAAGAATCTTGCAAACACTCTTCCAAACCTTTTTCTAAAACCACAGAAAAGCAGTGTACGGATAGGCCTTCGGGCTTCCAGAGCCCTTCCTCGTTCCTCTCCGAAGGACAGGAGGAACACCTGAACACCTCCAGGGATGGTGACTCCACATCACCTCCCTGGGCAGCCTGTTCCAGTACACCACTACTCTTTTGAAAAACAATTTGTTCCTAAAATCCAACCTGAACCTTCCCTGGTGCAACTTAAGGCCATTACTTCTTGTCCTTTAGGACAAGATATTTTAATATGGCAGCGATACCTCTTCTGCATTGCGTGCACTATTTATTCGTACTCTGGTTCTGCACTTGCAATTTTTGGCCAGCAAATGGTTAACGAGGCTCCTCCTCAGCTAGCAGAGATCAAAGCTACCAACCTGCAGGGCAATCTGCTGACCACCAGGCTCCTGGCTGCTCTTGGGTGGAAGTGCTGTCTGTCCTCATTTTCTGTTAACCAGTTCTGAAGCTTCCAAATTCATGGATAAACAGGAGCATGGCTCTGTGCTCCTGAGATCGCTGTCCTTGTCTGGCTGAGGGGTGACTTTGTCTCCGTTCTCACACTGAGAATTGTTTTGTGATTTACACTACACAAGCGCTAGATAATTGCAGGGCATTTTGTAGGGTAGAGAATGCTGAGCTAAGCAAACTTCTGGCTTCACCCAATGTGGACATTGTATTTAAAAGATGAGTCTCCTTCATGGTATTTCAAAGAGCATGGGACAGCTACTGTTAGTTAGAAGGAGGTTTAGAGCAGTTCCAGATGCACTGAGCTCCCTTCAGGCATCACATCCCAGGTGAGAACCACTGGGGGTGCTCTGGGTGAGAGGAGTAGCGACTTGGGCAAGCAGATGCTGAATCCTTCCCTGCTGGCAAGCTGGTGTGAGGGCTCAATTCAGCATGACTTATGTGCCGCCATCAAGGGAAACAAGCCAGTGAGCACATTCGAGCATATGCATGCCACTCAGTACCTCAGGCCAGGAGCAGCGGGTTGGGAAAGGCATCCCCGCTGCAAGGTGTTTGCTGCCAGCTGTGCCTAGCAGCAGCCAACCAGTGCCCCATGGCCAGTGTGGCACAGGGAAGGGAAGGAAGAGACTGCCTGGCTTGAGAAGCTCACACCTGCTTTTGTTTCCAGCCCTCCTGCAGGCCAACTTGGACTCTTCCAGCTTGTGCCTCTCCAGGTGACGTCTCACTTGCAGCTCTGCTCAGTCACTGCTATGGTTGCACCTCCGTGTGTGGTGGAAGCAGATGGGCTGGGAAATCAGGGCTTGTGCTTATGTCTCTCCTCAGAGGATACGGAGAGCAGGACTGGGTGAAGGTGGTGTGACCAGAGCACTGAGCTATCTAGACAAATGTATGTAGGTCACTCTGAAAGTAATGCCTCCTATTTATTTCCATGGAAACTACAACAGATACAAAGAGCACAATAACACTATTTGATAGAGCAAATTCTCAGCTACAAAGCACTATTTTTCAGTGTAGTCACCACCATTAACTGAATTATTGCCAGCGATGAACAAGAGCCTGCATGCTGTGCTCATAAAAATCTGCACCAGCAGAGGTGACCACTGCAACAAAGCTCCAGGCTCTCAGGATCCAGTGCCAGCCAGCAATTCACTGGTCAGGATAACACCAGCAGCTGCAGAGCCTTCCATGTCAACACAACACACTGGTATAAATCATACACGTCGCTACATCCAAGGGCAGGAAGGTAAGGAAGGAAGAGGAACAAAGAGCAGAAGCAGAGATGGCCCTAAAAGGGAACTTTCTTGCAGAGCAGTTCCTAAAGCAACAACAAGGCACTAACTATATGGCATGGTGTTTCATTGCTGTGTGAGGTCATGGTCTGCCTTTCCCTGCAGCCAAATCTGGAGGGTCTGGCTGTTCCGCAGCATGGATCTGACACCCCCACCTCTTTGGATGAAGGAATAAGGTGAGAGAAAAGGAGTACCACAGTTCTCACTCTACAGAGAACAGACAGCACTGGTGTTAAGGTGATCTCCATAGCAGTACAGCATTATCAGTACAGGAATAGCAGCATGTTATCCTGTAAAGCTTGTTTGGTGAGGACAGAGCTATTTCTGTAAAACTGGATTTATTTTATTGCAGAGTAACACCCTCCTGAAAGCAGTGAGCAGTGATGCAGCTACAAGCCGTGCTCCTGACACCTTAATACTCGCTAGCCCGGAGCTCCTTCCCACCCACACGGCTGTGGTAGCCAGGGATGTCAGCCTGTCTCTCTCCTTGTTGGCAGAGCTGGCTGCCTTCTCCCGATTCAGGGCTTCCACATGACCTGGGACAAAATATTTACGATACAGATCTGTCAGCAGTCACAGCCATCAGCTCATCCCACCCCCCTATCACATAACACCAGCAGAACCCTCTTGCTGCATGGCTGTGCATCTCCTGCAGGGGCTTCAGCCAATGAGGTTGTGTCAACCATCACCTTTTGAGTAGGGACTAGGTTTCCCATAGTTGCAACAGGAGACAAGCGAATGGCTGGCCTATTACTTGTGGGAAAATGGGCCCTCCGAGCAGGTAAATAAAGAATTAAATGAGAAATCAGGAAATGGGCTCTAAGCAGCTTAGTCCTCTCCTAAAGAAATCTGTGACAAAATACAGACTCCAGGATAATTAGATGGCCCTCCCTGCACTGTCACATCGGAAGGTGTGTTCACACCCCCTACTCTGTGAGCCTGATTTAGGAGTCATAACTACTACACTCAAATTAGTCATAAGTGATTCAGACTGCTCAGACTTGATTTTGCAGACAATGGAGAAATGGAGTTGTGATGGGCATCAGCACAGAAGCAGCCTGAACACGGCCCCAGCTGCCTCATGCTCTGCAGATGCGTTCTCCCAATGTCCTGCTGAAGGGGAAGGACTATTTCCATCCTTCAGAAAGGAAGAGATGACTTGGTGGGGAGCGTGCTGCCAGCTAGCATTGAAGCAAGCACTTCCACCAGCTTATCTCTATTCTGCCAGCATTTACTTTGGCCATGAGCTGCTCCGCTCCCACAAAGAAAAAAATCCTCTTCACTAAAATACTGACATTATGATAGATATCCCTTTTCACTTATCCTGAGTAGATCTTATCCTGAGTACGGATATTTTAAGGCAGAAGGAAATTCAGATTTTTCAACAATAGGGACTGTAGCATGTGCTGCTCGCCAATATAATGAGCGCATCCAAGAACCATGACTCAAGTCTTCATGTTTCTCAGAGCTAGGAACCGTCTTGTCTCTTCAACGTGCCAGCGTTTTCCACAGATGCGACTTGGCTTCTATTTTTGCTCTCCTGGTATTAAACACATACACACAACAATGCAATTTTTTTTTCTTGACGGGTTCTGGAATAAGGGAAAAGTGGCG
This sequence comes from Aquila spilogaster, assembly GCA_024606505.1. Taxonomy (NCBI): domain Eukaryota; kingdom Metazoa; phylum Chordata; class Aves; order Accipitriformes; family Accipitridae; genus Aquila; species Aquila spilogaster. Next base: position 41,300,885 of record JANHGO010000033.1, read on the forward strand.
TTAGGTTTATTTATGCGCTTCTCATCACACGGAATTTCTGGCATTTTAGCAGGCGATTCCCCACAAGAATGTTCTTCCGATCTCATTTAATCCCCAGCCCACCTCTTGACTGCAGCAAAGGAAATTCCAGTGTCTAAGCAGCTATTCCTCTTCCCTGAAGTGTCAGACGCTCGGACAGCGCGGGAGATAAGCAGCTCTTCTGCTGACTCACGTGGGCAGCCAGACCTGCAGGCTTTCTTCAGTCCAACACAGGCTGCAAATGCTGAAATGTCTGGATGGAGAAAAAGAAAAATAAACCACTCAACTCATGAAAGAACTGGTGCTTTCACTTGTTTATCCTTGCACACACCCAGCCAGTAAATGTTCACCATTCAACCAACCGAGACTTGCTCCAGTGCAGAGGTCTGCCACAGCACTCCCCCCAACCTTCTCAGCTCTTGTGTAGAAATCCACATCCATGACGTTAATAAACTGCAAAACACTTTGTGGAATTAGGGAAGGAACAGTGAACAGTATCATTTGCCACTTAGTTCAGGGTCTTCTGGTACAGGGTTCCTGCAAATCTTGAAGCTGCGTGGTTTTGGACACCGCAAGCAGGTCCATCACCATGGCAAGAGGCAATAGTTAACTCTATTCCTAGAACATTCCAAAGTTTTGCCATCTTTAGGCATCTGGATCCCTGCACCTTAAATACTGGAGTCAGTGGCACACACAGGAATCTGTTTCACTGATTCACTTCATAAAAGCAAGCCACGAGCTTGATAGGTTCTCGGTATGCAAAGCAACACCAACACAACCCCAAATGATAACAGAGCTCAATGAGTACTGCAAAACTACTCCAAGAACTCACTCATAAATGCTAAAATACTCAAATCAAAGGCTAGGAGTCTTATATTCCCTTTTTTATTTATTTTTTTTTTGCATGTGCCTGCATGTGTGTGCAAGAAAGCACGCAGAAAGGAAGAAAACCATCGCACGAACCCTCCTGCAAGTGTGTATTCAGATCCATGTGTGCACCTGAATGCACGCACGGCCTCCAAGCGCTCATTGTGGCCTGGGAGCAGAAATGCTCTCAATGAGCATTAAGAGACCCAATGCACATCACAAGGCTGCTCTGAGCAGTGGTTATTACAGTATCCTGACACGACTCTTTTGTCCAAGAGTACATAAGCTTGGTAGAATCACTCCCCCACACCTCATTTACACTTATTTACCACAGACTTAGGACTTACATTAACCCAATGAATTACTCATCATAAAGAGCTTTTTTTTGATCTAAATCATTACCCAGCACTACCCAATGCAATCTGCTTTTCCATTTTTGAACCCCTCATCTTTTCAGGCAATGGTTGAAAGGTATTTCTAGCTTTATAGTATCTAATCAGGATTTTAAGCTCCTTGGAATAGTACTACCAGACTACATCTATCCTCAAAACACCATAAACATTTCTAGTACTATAAAAATAACAGCTCTACTGATCTATATGCAACCCGTATTATGCACCCTGTCAGTTCTATTTATTTATGGATGCACAGTCTGGTTCAGACTTCGTATCTTTCTGCCACAGTAAATCTCAAAAGGACTCTGAAAATGTACAGTATTATTCAATACAACATTTTGCACTCAGAGATAGGGTGTCCAAATTACAGCACTCAAAGATTTAGAAAACATTCAAGTACAAACAATTAGTGGAAATACCTTGACAATTTCACTGGGAAGCATGATTCATACTTATTAAAATGAATTTGCTACTAGTGCATGTATTGCTCCGTCTTTAACTGAAAATGCTCGCTAGTGAAGCTTTTAGAAATACGTACTGCCTCTCCTTCCCTGGGCAAAGCTGGGGCTGGGAACACAGAGGGCTCCTTTATTGCCAGATGTTGAAATGACATTCAGACACAGGTTCATTCACTTGCTGTTTCTGTGGGCTAGTTACCTCTGCAATAGAGTTGACTGTAGCCTCGATTCTTTTATGAACTGTCTCCACAAAACAAACTTTCAGGTGAAAACTAGGTCCCCTCCCTTCAAAAAATGGATGGCCATCTTACTTTAGACAGTTTCCCTGTCTAACCAATGACAGAACAAGTTCCCTATTTTCAGACTAGAGGTGTCATTACACTGCAGTTTTACAAATACATCTTATCGTTTAAGATGCAAAATGAGCAAGTTCAGCTGTAAAAGCAAACTCTTCCATATTTTTGATGAACTTAGCAACTATTTTGAACATCCTTATACTTATGAAAATGTTTCCCATTTCAAACCTTCAACTTTGAAGACAACAGCCTTCTCTGTATCTTCAAGGAGAAGCCAAATTCTCTTGCCAAGTCTACATTAAGCTCAAGATAGCAGCTTTTACTGTTAAATATTCTTAAACATCACAGACAAAAAGTTGTTGGTGGGATTCACTTGGACAAAGCAGTAAGAATTGCTTTAAATACTTCCTCTTTTCCCCAGGAACATAAATTTAGTTCCACAAGAAGCATTTTATGCTCAGTACTCTATGATGGCAAAGAACCACTACTGAAGGCATTGTTCAAAGATACCAAAAGGAAAAAGGGCACACACCTTCCCCCTCCTTTTACATTTAAAACCAAAACAGTATATATACTCATTCCAAGTTTGAAAAGCTGACACACAATTACAGAAACATTACGGTATGTGTCAAGTAGAGTAAAATCAACTTGAGTGTTTCTTATCATCTTCAAATATATGATGCACAGCAAAGCAGAACAGATCTCAAGCGGAAAAAAAGACCACACTCCAAATCTCCCCAGTTTATACCATCATGCTGAAAAGGGCACCAGTCCAATCAGGTTCTATAACAGTTCCATACTGCCATGCGACAGCACGGCGAAACAGAAGGAAAACGGACCGCTCCGAAGGAAAAGATGCAGAAAACTGTACGGTGAAAGGTTTTGAGAAAGCTGTTTGTATTTGAAAATTTCAGAATCAGATCATTTCCAAAAAATATTTAAATAAATAATTCCCTTATGTAAACGCGTCAACCCAGGAAAAGCCAAAAACCAAAAAACAAACATCCCGTACGAAGATTTTCTTTACAATTCTTCTAGGAGGTATATTAAATACATGACAGCGCAGGGGAGGGAAAGCATCTCGATTTATATTTACGGGCATCACATTTTAAAACAATGTCTTAGCCACTCGTCATTTATAAATGATTCACAAGAAATTAAATAAGATATTCCATAAAAGAATAATGTGTACATGTAAGGCTTCACCAGAACATCTTATATCCTTCACACACCCAAGCTGAGCAATCAGTTCTTACTTTGCTACCAGAGGAACACGGCGCTATGGTCTCCCAAAAAAAAATAATACAGGTGGTGTTCAGACTTACTTTGTTAAGGTTCAACGAAACAGTATTTGAAGTATTACTAAAAAGTATCCTATCATCTGTCACAGTCGAAAGCAACTGAAAAGCCCAGGGAAATATGTATTTGCCATTTTAAGATTGAGGGAATGGATTAAATTACACCTTGCAAAGGAAAAAAACCTAGCTGCTAGTTATGCCATCGTATATTAGTCATTGTGCACAACCAGGACACCGCAATTCCAAAGTACAGACTAGAAACACAGTACTTCTTTTTAACAAGGTACGTAACTTCTGCGTGGAAAAAGCTGGGAAAAAATCATGAGAACTACCCATCTCCAAAGCTATCATATGCATAAGAACTATGGGCTTTACAGAATCCAGCTTATCCAAAATACTGAACACTGATGTCAGTAATATCCCTTAGTCTCCTTATGCATCAAGTATCAATCAGAAAAGAACCTGGCCCAAAACACTGATTTGCAACAACAAAACATTGCCAGAAATCTAGTCTTTGCAACACAGTTAACTGATGTTGCAGTTAACCCCTTAATTCTGCAGACAACTGTCACAAATACTTACTAAAAATACAGATATATTTCCTAAAGGTAAGGTGTGAAGCTTTATTTAAGGTGACAAAGCTTTTTTTTTTTTTTTTTTTTAAACAGTGCAGGGTGCAAATTTTCACCACGCTGACATTCAGAAGATTTGCTGTTCGAAGAGGATCTTTTCAAACCCTGGTGGAGGTGTATGATAAAATTCACTGAACTGACAATCCAGAATGGCGCTGTCATCAACTGCAGAACAGAATCAAACAGAAGGAATTAGAGAAGGAACACTTACAGTTTTGTATCCTATTAGTAGTAAGGTGGTAGCCTTGCTACACTAAAAACACGAGGAATATTTACATATACATAACAGCTATAATAATTCTCTTCAACAAGTTCACTGAAGTCCTTTACACATACCCAATGAGGTCACATTGTCTCTCTTCTGTACTATTTACTCTTCACCACAGTGATCCTTGTTGAAGCCAAGGAGAACGCTACCTCTGATTTCACTGGGAGCGCTAGCAGGGCTTCAGGCAGTTGCATTCAAATTTTCTACTCTATTTCTCTGTAAATCTGTTGAATAAGGATACTACTACATACATACCGCAGGGTAGTCAGCTTTCAGCTGCATATTTTTCTGTTCACTTCCTAATTTTGCTGCAGGTTTACAGGCTTTCAGCTGTCTACAATGATTTTTCTGGAGGTTTAAAAGATTCCAGACGTCCGCAGTGGTTGGTGTCAGACTACCTGCTCTAGGATGTAATATGCACAGAGCTTCCTTTCCTGCTTCTTTAAGTTGGAAGCTAATGCTTTTTACAATACCGCTCCAAGTTTTTGACCTCCCACATAAGCAAGTGTTTTTGTATATAAAATCAAAGAAAATTGCTAATGATTTTCACAATGAAGCTTTCACATACTGCATTAGCACATAGAAAATACCCAGCTGGACAAAAAAGCAAACTCTCTTTCAAAGACAACTACTTCTAAGATAAACCCAGTAAACAATATCAGATCAAAATAGAAGAGCTTCATCTCCAAAGTTTGGTTTGAAATTTAGATATCTCAGAGCTACAACAGGAATTTTTTCCCCCAAGGTTCAGTCGTAACTCCTGTTAGTATACACGTACAGTTCTGTAGCGTTTATATACAGTTTACATCTCACTTATGCGTATGTGCCTGAGGTACAGCTGCTGTGGGGAGCAATCTTCGAGTTTTCTGTTTTATGTTGTCTGATTTGACGCTGTGTTCACCTGCACCATTGAGTTTCTTTTAGAAAGACATCTATAGCTGTACTCTGAATTACGGATGGGGTAAATGCTTAAGAAACTCTCCTCTACGTTCAAATCCTTCCCCTGACCAGAAGTTCACATTAACAGGATGTTTGTATTTAAAATGTATAGCAAGTAAGTGCCAAGCAAAATCGATTGTTATTGTAATTGTTATAGCAATATGTAGGAAACATGATGATTATTATGAAATCATGCCCACTTGTAGAAGATGATAACAAGAGTCTGGCAAAAAAAGGCCACTGCACAGAACTCTAAGTAAGAGAAAAGGATTTACAATAGGATGATATGCCACCAAATGTTTTCTGAAAGCAACCAACATTCTCTAACACCACTTTCAAGCTGAAGGAAAGAAGCAAGAATCAGCTATTACACAGCAACTATTGCCCTGCTGCTGGCCAAGCTTTTCAGAAGGAGATCCAGCAGTCCTGCAGGGCAGCTATTGTTTGCCACAGCATTTTAGCAGCGCCATCATGTGGCTTAAACATATATCATAAAGCAACAATATGAAAACAATTTCCATTCTTAATAGCTTGGAAAGGTGTAAGTCTGAATTTATAGACTTTGAAGGCTCTGTGGCATATCTAACAGTATCTGCTTCCTGCTCATAAAATGCAGTATTAAGAATGTGTCAAGATATTAGTGGGAACCAACCATGAAATGAAATAATTATCCACATCATATAGCTAATGGTATCTCAAGAGCTAAGTGAGCTTAGATGGGGGATATTATTCAGACCAAGCTCTCACATGGAAACAAAAATAAACTGGAGATGCCTGTGGATATAGTAAAGGGAATCTGATGAGCAGTTATCATTTGCTGTACACTATAAGGCAACCCAGAGTACAGCATAGATTATAAACTGAACAAGGGCAAGTGCTGCCTCTCAGATGAGATGTTAAACAGAATTCCGACTACTTGGGAACTACAAAAACACCGCCAAGTTCTAGTAGAGTAAATTGTTAACACATGTCTTGGCCAAATTCCAACTTCCATAATTCAAAAATTCTTTCTTAAACTGCCTGTGCAGGGATTAATTGGACATGGTATTTATTCCTTGCTCAAAACTGCTCTGTTGCATTGATGGCTGCTGGCAAAGCAGCTACTACAACTCATGCAACAGTTGCTGGATTTCAGAACTGGGTTTCATTTTGGTAATGTAGGAAAGAAGCTGTCCCACTAGACAGCAAGCAGCTGTACTGGTACTGCATGACAGTTATTATTTCTGTATGAGAATACAAATGGCAATTCAGTATCTATTTGTATTTAACACTGAAAACACTTATCAAGTATATTAAATTAACAGGCATAAACGTCAAGCTTCAGAGAAGAACTAGATGAGCTCACGTATCCACACTACGTTGAATTTGTTCTTTTCCTTTCTTTCACTCTTTATAGGTTTTTTAACCTGGAGATTTATAGACCAGCTGCACTAACATCCCTGCTTGTTGGAGGTGGATACTTTGCTATCAAGCAATGCTCTTTGTTTTCTGGCTATTAAGAGCGTTGAAAATGAAGTGAAAATACACTTCTGTATTTTCCTAGTTTTATATTTCCATGCAAGTAATTGTTTTCACTGTCAAAATAAATGATTGACGTGTGACTGGAAAGATATGTGTTCCATCTAAGTGAGGAGAACTCACAAATTAGACCTGGTGCAAAAACATTGTCCATAACATGAAACAGTTTGAAAATCTCTGACTTACCATAGACAACTGGATAGACAGTCCCTCGGATACCTGAAGCAGGACAATGCATGTTCTTCCCATTTAAATATACATTTAATTCTACATGGTCATATGTAATGCCCTACAAAACACAAAAGATTGACAAAACAAAACACCATCAACGAGTTTATACACATAAGACTACTACTTAACTTTTTAGCCACAGACAGATTTTAACACCGTTATGCAAACCACAGCAGCCTAGAAAACTTCACTTGAAATACTCCCGCAAAGGACTTGAAGTTAATAAGTGATCAGGAACAGAAGGATCCCTTAGTGCTCATTGAAAACAGTATTACATGCTGTATCTTAATAAGGCCACTTCACAAAACAGATTTCCTGATTATTCCACAACAAGTTAAAGAATTGCAACATTTCTAATAATTGTGAATAATAAGCAGTTTGCAGCCTTCTTGTTTGTATCTTTCCATGGAAATAACTGTAATAAATAATGATGCTATTTGTGTATTTGTCCATACCTATGCATGGAAGCCGCTCTCAGCTCATTTTCTCTGCCAGCAGTAACAGACCGTGGTTTCATACACAACACTATAAATACGCTTACCACAGAGCAGAAAGCAAACACTTGCAAGGTAATAAATTACTTATTTGTTAGCTATGAGATTGTTTTGGCACTTCTGAGTGTGACAATTTGTGTTGCCATTCATTGCTTCAGAATCGATTTCCACGACGGAACACAAGGAATTGAAATTTATGAAAACTGGGGAGTTACCGAATGACACATCATCTTGAGTTTTGTGATTGACTGTTCAAAGCTGTTCAAGACTACATAGGTTAACCAAACCCTGAAACAGTCTGCAGCCCTCCAAGAAAATGACATCAGAAGAGGATTAAAAGAATAACGTAGAGTCTGCGGGTAAAGGGCAGAGAAGACAGCCTCAGCTGTTTAGGGCTTCTACAGATGAAGTTTCTAACCACTGCTATACAGAAGCAAGGATACCTAGCAAGAAAAAGTAGCAGTAACGCATTCCCACATATTTTTTTTAAATAAATCTCTAACAGGACATTGAGAACATGACAGCAGTAAACCAGAATACAAAGTCACACATATTTTGGGAGACCTGGAACAGTGTAGTACAAAAAACCTTTGGATTCTCAATTTGGTCTCATTTTTCAATCATCTTCCCAGTGAACATTACCCTTTTCCCCATTTAATCCTCATGTAATATCAATCTCCTTCGCAAATTTGGCTAAAAAATCAATTTCTCTACCACCCAGGACCTCTCCGCTCAGTTCAATTGTTTTAATCATTAACCAGTCAGTTGTGGGATCCTGAGTTCAGCAGGGCGCGCAACATGACTATGAAATGCATTCTAGCACATTGTTTGTTCAGGAAAGTCTCATTCTACCAAAGCAGGACCACTGTGATGGGACTCATCAGTCAGCTAGACACCAGACTACAGCAGAATACTAGAAGCTACTTTTCAAATGCTAGTAAAGTCGGTCCTCCACTCGGAAACACAGTCTGATCTAGCTGCAGGTGTCCTTGTTCACTGTGGGGCAGCTGGACTAGATGACCTTTAAGGGTCCCTTCCAACTCAAACGATTCTACGATGCTCAGATCAAAGCCAACTTATGTCCAGGCTGTTGATCCAGTCAAACACAACAGAAGTTTATATCTACACTTTCTAAACTGTGAGCTGAACAATAACGTGACTGAAACAGTCAGTCTGACCACACGACTGTATACAAGAGAACTGCAGGAGCAGCATGGGAGGATAAAGAAACATGAAGAAACTCACCACCACATCGCCCTCCTGTGGCAAGTTGTTGGCTGGTAGTCTGTTTTTCTCCTCGTTGTTGTAGTACAGAGCTCCATCATTCCTCATCACCAGACTATGGACATCTCGGCCAAGTGGAATTTGATTCAAGTTTGCTTTCTGGGTTGCAACTCCAATTCCCCAAATCCCTAGAATGTGACATTAACATGGTAAGAAAAAAAAAAAGTATGATCTGGATTATCTGACTGAAGCACGACAGCATAAAGAGTATGTTCTTAATTAGTGCCAAAGAAATACTACCAGTAAGCATATAGTGGAAGTACCAGCAGTCGCAAAAGATTGAAGATAAACAGTATCTATCTTGAAAAATAAGGATCCAGAGAGTTCTAACAACTTAGCTTAACTCTTACTCCCAAAACATACAGGAAACTCTGAGAATCTAGGAAGATGTGAAAAATAAATCCAACTAGGATGAATTTGTGAACAGCTCAAGTTGAAACAATACGATTTCCTTTTTCAGCTGGTTAAACTAACCCATGGAAAAAGGAGAAATGGTGAATACAATAGATCTCGATTGGTAATTTTTTTGAACTTCACACAAAATTCAAATATTCAAACTAGGAAAAAATGGTCTCAATGAAGTTACAGCCGTATGAATGCACAGCTGGTTACAAAACTGAATTCTGAGACTATACATCAGTAGTACACTGTCAAATAAAAAAGATAACACAAGTAGGGTTTAAGATTTGCACTGAATGCCTAAGGTCAGGTGCTGTTCCATATTCACGTTAGTGACTCAAACACCACCACAATGTGCTTATTAAATGCATCGTCGTTATCAGCCTGTCAGGAGTGCAAGCTACTCCATTTTTAAATGAAAGTGATAAATTGGTTAAGAGGTCTGAAATACGGCAAATGGGTTTCCTTTTTCTAAATTACAAAAATCAGCAGTTAGGAAGGAATAATCAGTCGAACAGATACAACAGCGGCTTGGCAACCAGCTGACAGAACATAATTTGAGGGTTATCACAGAGCACCTGTTGAATGTGAGTCCTAAAGGTATGAACAAATTCTGGGTGTAAGGCATGTATAAAGGAAACATATGCAAAGTATGTGAAGGATGTCTACTGCAGCTGGAGCACAGCACCCATTTTAAGCATCATACCTTACGATGAATTAGGTCAATTAGAGAAATTCTATGAGAAACAAAAAAGCCAATTAAAAAAAGTAAAAAAACAAGCTACTAAGTAGATGATGAAAAGACTGGGTCTGCTTAATCTACACAACACTAAAATGAAGCAAAAATAAATCAGTTTCAAAAGAAAAAAAATTACAGAACAATTTATTCTAATACTTATAAGTCCAGAGTGAAAAGGACATAAATCTGAGCAAGAATCAGATTAGACTCTGAAAATCTTTCCAGCAGTCAGGGCTAGATGACCCCGGTAGACTGCACAGGGATACATTTGCAAATACAAGTTTTCAGCTGAGTAGTCTACAGTTCTCCTGCCTTGGGGGACAGGAATAGATGAGACATGACTCAAAGGGACAAGGAGAGTTTATTTCCAGTGTTTCTAAAGTATACGAGCATGGATACTTGTGTGAATAATGGCTATACATGAACAACAGCTGCAGCTGATTCACCCCCTACAACAGAAAGGATACTACAATTGCTTGAACTAGGGTTTATACGTAGTTTAAAACTAAACAACTGTTTTGATTATGAGGTGCTTTAGACAGATCAGTGCTCACACTGCCTGTGCTCCAAGCTGGGTGCAAACAATCCTTACCCAGAAAGCGCTGGGTTCAAGCTTCAGCTAATACCTTAAGGCCTGTCTCCAGAGTAACAGTTCCCTTCTTCTTTCCTCTCCCTACACTCTGAGAAAGGACAGTCTCATTTTGATACTGTGTAATGTTTTTAAAAATAATGATCGCCTCTAATATTGGAATGCAGGCAAGTCTGGAGTGCCCTCTGTACTAGCAGAACTGACTGTATTAGGAAAAGCATGTTTCCAAATTCCATTCATTTCTGCTATGCTGTATTGCAAATCTGTGCAAAAGAAATAAAACAAAATGCCGAAAGGTTCCTCTCAATAAAAGTAATGTTGGAATAAATGCTGCACATTATTTGAAGAGCAATGTGTAGCACAAGGAATGTTACCATTGCTCAGGCAAACATAATGCATGTTAACCACAAATCAAGGTACAGAAATAGCTACAGACACTGCTGGATAAACCTCACTATTAAGAAAAACTAAGACTTCATAGCGAGTGGTTTATGTGATCAGACATATTGGTAAGTAAATGTTTCTATAATATGTTAACTAAAAAGTATGCATGTAAGAGTATACCATGTGTCATCTTAGCGCTGACACTCCTTCACTTAAGAAGTTTGCTTACCACTCTTTTCAATACTGCAGACTCTCAGTTAAAAAACACACAAACAAACCTCCTTTTACTGAATGACAATTTATAAGAGTCTCCAACATTCACAAAGTTCCAGGATGCAACTGGAAAGATACGTGTGCTCAGCACCTGAGACACAACCACTGAGCAATCTGGCACACCTTCCAAGTTAAAAGTTTTTGCTGACTAACCTGTGGACTGGATTTTAAACTCGAAATAGCTCTTGTTCTGATGCAGGGGCGCATTGGCAAGGCAGCCTCCCGTGCCACATATCCTTCTGCCATTTTTAACAATGACGACATCTGTTCCTGCAAGAAGAAAGAAAAACAAAACCTCAAAACCCTTTCAGAAGTCTGGAAGCGGCTCTAAAAAGCCCTCGACATGGAGAAGATGTTTTCTTCTTTCAGCCCCAAGCTTCTTTCAGAGTTGTATTAGTCTGCAAGAATTACAATGACAGGCCATGCTTTGAACTACAAAATAGAGGGAAGTTTATGGGCTGGCTCATCTTTCAGCTGGACTTTATTTATTTAAAACCTCTACGCTACTCTAATTTCAGCCGGGGGGCTCGAGGCAGCACACCGATGGCAGGCCTGGCCCGGCCACATCAGAGGCAGAACGCACGATTTAACCAAGGCGTTCGCTGTGAGGAAGCCCTGAGCCCAAACTCAGTCTCTATTTACTGGAGGGAAAATAAAACAACCTCGGACTCCGTAAGAGTCTCTTTCCGTGGCAGGAGCCTTCGTCTCCGGGTGCCAAGAGCTGCGCAAAAGCCCCGGGCCCTGCAGCAGCCGCGCTGCTTCCGACCACACGCGCAGTCCCACCGTGCCCCTCCTCGCCTCCCGCCCGGGAGCGGCCGCCGCTCTCCTCAGCCGCAGCCCCGCCGCCCCTCACCGCCACAGAGGCCGAGGGAAGCGCGGGCCCGCTCTGCTCACCCATACGCTGCGTGTCCAGCTGCACGGCCGGCATCTCCTTCAGCGGGATGTGGCCGGCACCGCCATCCCGGCACCAGCGGAGGCAGCAAAAGACGGAGGCGGCCATGACTGGCCGGGCCCCGCCAAGCCGAGCCGGGCCGAGCCGAGCCGGGCTAAAGCGCGCAGCCGCAGGCGAGCAGAGTAGCGACGGCAGCGGGCGGGGCGGCGGGAGCAGCGCCCCCTGGCGGGCGGGAGGTGCCTGCGGGCGGGCTCTGCGCTGCGACATGGCGGGCAGCGTCCTCCGGTCTCAGACATAGGCATCCAGCGCCGGCGTCCCACCGGCCCCGTTCTTCTTGATCCGCTGGCAGACCTCCAACACACGTTGTCAGCTGCTGACCTACAACAGCCTGTGGACAACAGATCATTGCAATACCTCTATTTAGAGGCATATTCATCTCCAAACGAGCTGAAATTGCCGTCTCTCGCGATTTTCAGCCGCTCTCTTCTTTCCTGGCATTTCACCTAGGACGCTCCCTGAAGGCTTTATACACAACATGATGCGACTAATGCAACCCATGTGGCACAGCGGAACCGGTCTTAGCGGGTCGAAAGTGGATGTTTGAAAGCCGATGTTAAAGGAAATGCTCACAGCAAGAAATGCCTTTTTGGTCAGGACGGGCTGTGTCAGTCACACTCACCCCTCCACGTGAAACAGGAGGTGAAAAGCGGCCTTACACAAAGCAGTGCCTAAAACCAACCTGATTTTAAGAGCAGCTTTAAAATATGCTTCCTTTCTTTTATTGGGTTTACTGTTACAGCCCATAAACATCTGGGGTCAAGAGCTCGCTTCCTTAAAATACGCCAAATGGGATTATTCCTGGACTTCTGAGAAGTAAATATTAGGTGGAAACTGATGTTTATTCATTTCATATGTAGGGCATTGCCGTTCTCATTGGTAGCTCGGTGTTCCCATAATTAATCCCATTTAAGGCACTGCGGGATTTTTATTGTCTGTTGTACACTGTGGGTTTGTTACAGTAAATGCTGAATGACAAATGTTAATATATTATTATTATTAATAATAATAATAATAAAAACAAACAAACAGAACAAAACAAAACATAGGAAGAGACCCAACCTATAAAAAACTTGCATCCTATTTTTTCTGCTCCTTTTTTCCCCAAATGACCACTGGGGAAATGAGCAGGTCTTGCCACACCAAGCCAGCATCACCACGCCTGCTGGATCACAGGGGAGCAGGGCTTTTGGGGGTGCTTTCCTGCTCCATTGCTTCCTTAGCTGGAGAGCTGGTTCCACCGGTGTCCTCCAGTGCTGGTGACAGCTCGGTGTCACAATGGGTTATGTGGGTAAAGCCACGCAGCTGAGAAAACCAACAGCATGCTATGTGGGTCAGGTCAGAGCAAGGAAAGCAGCTGCTAAGACATGGGGCTTTTTCATAGGCTTTTCGTGGAGGAGGAGGTGAGAAATTCCAGCAGGATGGTACCAGACCTGTACATTTTTCTTTGTCAGCCTGTTTAGAACAGCGGGGTGGCACAAAATGTTTATGCTGTGCAAACGGCTGCACCAAGGAAATGGAGATCTGGGCTCCAACTGGGGATGGTAATGAAGGGTTAATTCAGCATCTGCCTTTCCTGAGTGTGCATTTCTTTCACTGGGGAGGCCAAGTATTTCGGGCCCTCCCACACTGGAAGCAAAATTATGCTCCACAAGCCTAAACACGCTTGTTGCTCACAGGGTTTTAGCTTCATTTCCTTGAACGGTAGCAGAAGAGACATTTTGTCTGGGAACCATGTTAGAAGAACGGGAAAAAGAATAGAAAATAAGAACAGGTCCCATCCATTCCAGGAATGCGGGAGTATTTGGAGGTCATGCTGAAAGAAGAGGGTGGTCATTGACTCGTTGTGTTCTTTTGCTCTGAGCCTTATTCACAAAACACAACTGTCTCTCATTAGCCCTGCAGACTAGATCCACAGGCTGCAGAGGAATACGTTTCAGCAAGGTTCCCTGATGTCACTGAATTTGCAGGAGAGAAGGGAACTATGTAATGCATCACCCGTTGTTACAGCATGTAATGCAACATGACTAATAAGTCTCTGCAAAATGATTCCTCTTAATCCATGTTGCCTCTAGAGCCCTGCTAGGAAGAACTGCTGGCACTCACTCCTCCACTGCCACGAGCTTGGTGGAGGCATTTCCACCTGTGAAAACCAGTGAAAAAAAGTTATTACATACGCTGGAATGGGTGTAGTAACATCCTCATGCAGCTTGCACAGAAGTAAATGATAGCACAGGACTGGAAAATCAAGGTCTGTTTACTGCAAGCACTCGCAGGGTCAGGCCTGTGGTTTGGAAGATGATACAGACAAGGTCTCAGATGAAAAACAGGTTGTGCTTGTGCGCGTCAGATCTTCATCATAATGTGTTCTTGGGAGGATTTACGTTCTGTAGGAAGTCTCCTGCTTTACACAGTTAATCTGCCACTTGCCAAGGCACAGCAGAAATTGTGTATGAAAATTAACTTCGTTCCTCGTTGCTCTATTTACTTTGGAGGTCACTTCTCCTTTCCTTTTTATGCAATATAAGCAAAACCCACTGGGGCAGAGCTTTGATCTATAGGCAGTCACAAACCTCATTAAAACTGACAGGCACGCTGGCCAGCCTTCATTCAGGAAGGAGCAATTAAGTTCTTTAACGGCACAAGACAGCGAAAAACTAGAAACCGTTGCCCACAGCACAGGGCTGCACAGCCAGGCACTAAGATGAGCTAATTCCTATGAGCAAGCACTAATTTGGGGAAAGTCAGATTTCTCTGGGGATGGTTTGCGAACGCAGCAGCAAGAGCCCAGATTGGTTGCAGCTGTGTTTGCCTGCGTGCATGTCAGGGAGCGGAAACACCAGGCGAGAGCCAGCAGACAGTGGGAGAAGCAGTGGTGCATGGCCCTGAGAAAAAGCCAAGGGACAGCTTCTTCTGGGCAAGCATCCTGGCTAGAGCAGCAAACTTGGACTGCCGCACCACGCTCCCTCCCATTTGCTTCCTCTGCGTGCAAGGAAATGGGACGTGGCTGTACATTCTTTGTAAATAAATAGGATTACACCGAGGAGATAACTGAATTCATCACCGACTTTTCCTCCTCATGGGGAAATCTGGCAAAGCGCTGAATGTTAGTTAGGGTCAAAGCTCTGCGTGAAGAATGATGGAGCTTTTCAGTGCTGCCGAATCAGTCATCAGAGACCTTGCAGATACCGAGGCTGTCTCTGAAATTCAGACCTCAAAAGTACAGTCGATCATTTCAGCTGCTGATGATCCTTCATGGATTTTTAATGCCTGGTATTTTTACAATGCATATTAAGAGTAGGTTTTATGGAACAATAATAAGAAATGGCTTTCTCTGATCCTTCTTTTGGAGCGCTTAATGTAGTCCAGATGTATCTGTTGAAAAAGAAATGTGGTCAGATGCAATGTAGTTGTGCAACGTTCATACGTGGTGAAGGTGTTTGATACACAGAGCTGCTTTGAATAGTTTATTTATGCTGTCTCACAGTGTCTTCTTACTGAGCTGTATTGGCACCGCTGGCAGGTTGATTTCCACATTTAGGTCCCGATAGCAGCTACACAGCACATCTCAGGTTGCCTCTCTCCAGCTGAGGTATGCTCACACGAATAAAGCAGTGTGCTACAACAAGCCATCAGCCTGAAGTGGGAGCGTGCTGTGGGTGTGCTCCGACACCTCTGCAACAGGACGTCAAGCCTGAACCTCCTCCAGGGGAAAGAAAACTAGACCTGGAGCCAAGGGTAAGTCTGGGAAATGTCCTCAACCCTTCACTCTCAGTGTTTCACCCTAGGAGACAATTGCAGCCTGACACGTCTTTGGTAGCAGGGCTTTCAAGAAGCCTTGCTGACAGGGAAGGCAAACCTGGAAATAAAAGAAGCTACTTTGACCTCCAGCTACTTTTATCCATCAGTTCTGTGATAGATATCTTCTCCAGCACAACGCAGAGGGTGGCTGGGGCCCACGATGAGGAGCTGGTGTGGCCAAAGGGCAAGATTATGTTACTTTTGGCAGCGGCGCTGGCAAGAGCTGGCTGGAAGCATTTGGGAAATTATGGCTGAGGGGGGCACTCTGGTTTTATACTGACACGTGTGCAGGCTGCCACTGAGACAGGGCCCTCTCTGGCTCCCTTATGCTGGCATCAGTGTCTGTCCGGCTACAGGATCAGCTGGGCGAGGAAATTGATCCTGCTGAAAACTTTTTTTTTTAACTGGATTAGCTCTCGGCTCTGTTGGCAAGAAGGTCTAAGCTAACATGTGGCTGCGTGGATGTCAGAGCCAGCAGAGAGCAGGCATCAGGAAAGCATGACTAAGGGAAGGGGAAAGGATGGAGCTCTCTCTTTTGCCAGCAGCACAGTTGGCTTAGCTCCCCACGAATCCACCTCTCAGGATGAAAGTACCTGCTCCATACAGCTTGAGTCAGTTTAATGGCTTGCTTCCACAGTAAGGAGAAAACCTTGCCCCTCTTTTCCTCCCTCTTCCTACTTTAGGCCTGGTGATTGTCAATCTTGCACTGAGCTGGTTTAGGTTGTTGAATCAGCAGAAAACTAACTGAGGCACAGAAAAGGGAATAGCGTTCTGCAGGTATAGCAGGGCAATTCATAGAATCATAGAATGACCTGGGTTGAAAAGGACTTCAAAGATCATCCAGTTTCAACCCTCCTGCCTTGGGCAGGGTCGCCAACCACTAGACCAGGCTGCCCAGAGCCACATGCAGCCTTGCCTTGAATGCCTTCAGGGATGGGGCATCCACAACCTCTCTGGGCAACCTGTTCCAGCGCGTCACCACCCTTGGAGTGAAAAACTTCCTCCTCATATCTAACCTAAATCTCCCCTTAGTTTAAAACCATTCTCCCTTGTCCTATCACTATCAGTTCAGCTCAAGAGGGCATCCATGAAGCATGGCAGATTCGGTACAAGAGAGGTGAGCAGCAGCAGAACTCCATCAAGTTGATGGCTCAACCACAACGTACAATCTCCCCTCACTACGCTTAATACAGGAACCATGGTATAGGTCCTGTCTGTAGTTGAAAGATGACAATAGGCACTGCTGCCCCCCTTCTCTTACAATAAAGGTGCTTGTCTGGTAAAGCTGGTAGTTTCACTATTTTTATAACTCCTCCCAAACTAGACCAGATATAAGGAAGAAATTCTTCACAACATGGGTGGTGAGACAACGAGTTCCCGGAGAAGTTGTGGATGCCCCATCATTGTAAGTGTTCGAAGTCATGCTGGACTCTGAACAACCTGATCTAGTGAAAGATGAATTGGACTTTTTCTGTAATGGGCCCTTCCGACTCAAAGCATCCCATGATTGTGATGTTGAGCCCTCCCAAGGGTAAGTGACATTCATCCTAACACTTCCCTTCAAACTGGGATTCTCCTTTAGGCTTAGATTTCCTTGGTTCTGTTTCCTTTTCAGATGGGGAAATAACGCCACAGATCTACTGATGCTTTTTCACCAGCCAGAACTTTTCTCTGAAACTTCAACAGATGGCCTATGATGGTGCTTTCAGGAAAACACTGTACTCTGAGATGTGAGAATGAAACCTCATAAGCAACCTGCCATTGAAAAACCTGTATTAGCAGCAAAGCATTTCCAAAGCGTTGAGCTCAGTGATGGTTGTGGGTCCCTTCCAGCTCAGGATATTCTATGATTCTATTCTATGATTTTGTACCGATTAAAGAGAAAGATGGACTGCATTTGCGCAAAACAGTTGTGTGCAGCTGTATTACATGCTTTGTTTGTGTAATGATCACTCAAGTAGAAATAGTAAAAAATTATATTTGCTTGTGTTGAGGACTACCACGGTGTGATTAAATCAAACACAGAAATCCTATCTGACTGCATAGGAAATGAAACTGTCTGCTGTGTTTGTTCTGAGATTTAAGCTTTCTGATCTGATGGAAGTTGAAGCAAGGTAGGACAAGAAAATTTTTGGATGGCCCATACAAAGGGGAGATATGCTAGGAAGCTGGTCTGCGCTCTGAGGCCCAAGCAGCTCCCTCTTTGTTTATAAGAAAACAGAACAGGACAGGAAAATGTGCTCATTTCAGTCAAAAGAATTAACGGACAATGAAATATACTCAAGAAATACATGAGGAAAAGAAGTTGTGTGAGAAATACATAATTTACAATGAGTGGGGAATGTAAAATGCCAAGAATGCCACCTTGTTGTTAATATCTTTAACCAAAATATTTAAGAGAAGTTCTGTAAAATTAGGAAATTCTTAATGTAAAGATGGCTGTTGGGAAAGCATAGACAAGGGACACTTGGGAAACACAGTATCATAGAACTGTTTGAGTTGGAAGGGACCCTTAAAGGCCATCTGGTCCAACTACCCTGCAGTGAACAGGGACACCTACAGGTAGGTCAGGTGCTCAGAGCCCCATCCAGCCTGACCTTGGGTGTCTGCAGGGATGGGGCATCCACCACCTCCCTGGGCAACCTGTGCCAGTGCCTGACCACCCTTACTGTAAAAAACTCCTTCCTTATATCCAGTCTAAGCCTCCCCTGTTCTAGTTTGAAACCATGGCACAGCAGATTCTGCTAAAGAGTCTGTCCCCTTCCTTCTTACACCCCCCCTGTAGATACTGAAAGGCTGCTCTCAGGTCACCTCGCAGCCTTTTCTTCCAGACTGCACAGCCCCAGCTCTCTCAGCCTGTCCTCATAGCAGAGGCATTCCATCTCTGGGATCATTTTTGTGGCCCTCCTTTGGATGCACTCCAGCAGGTCCATGTCTCTCCTGTACTGAGGACTCCACATCTGGATGCAGTGCTCCAGGTGAAGTCTCACAGCACAGAGCAGAGAGGCAGGATCACCTCCCATGACTGCAGGCCACGCTGCTTTGGATGCAGCCCACGGACGGTTGGATTTCTGGGCCGTGAGGGCACATTGCTGGCTCATGTCCAGCTTCTCACCCGCCAGTACCCCAGGTCCTTTTCAGCAGGGCTGCACTCCATCCTTACACCGCCAGCTTGTACTGACAGCAGGGGTTGCAATGACCCAGGTGCAAGACGTGGCTTTGTTGAACCTCATGAGGTTCTCCTGGGCCCAGTGCTGGAGCCTGCCCGGGTGTGTCTGAATGGCACCCAGAGCCATAAACTCACAGGTACTGGGCTATCTCTTGAGTACAGTTCGCGTATCTGAGGAAGGGATTGAAATATCACTGCTACGCGAGCGGCGCCGCGAAGAGGAGGGGCGTGCGGCGGCACGGCCTGGAATGGCGGCCCCGAGAACTGCCCGCCGGCGCGCTGAGGTGAGAGCGGCCGGGACGGGGCAGGGCCCGCCCTGAGCAGC